>OY740782.1:83497416-84097416 GCA_963514005.1 Raja brachyura
TCTGGGAGCTCTGGTTTACTTCCACATCCCAAAGATGTGCAGGTTTGGAGCTTAATTTGTCTCTGTAAATTACACCTGGTGTAATAAGAAAATGGGATAATATAGAACTAGAGTGAACGGGTGATTGATAGTTGGCATGGATGACACAAGCTAAAAAGGGCTTGTTCCTGTACTGTAATTTGCAATTCCATTCATTTCAGGTGTTGCAAGAATAGACGTCTCTGCCATCCATTGAGACAGACATTCTTCCCTCAATACAAGCTTATGTAGACATCTTTGACATGTACTCAGTTTTTGAATGGGCATATGGTAACTCCAGCCATAAACAAGGCACCTTCCAAGCTTGTGTTACCCGATATCATCAATCCGTTTGTCATTTAATCTCCTCTGCATTCTACCCCATCACAGACCTTCCTTTTTGTTCTGTTCACCCACATTCCCTTCCTCTGAATTTTAAACCCTTTCATTTCTAATGACTCCTAGTTATTCTGAAAAGCCATTGACCCGAAACATTAACTGTTTCCCTCCCCACAGATGCTGCTTGACCTGTCAAATATTTCCAGCATTTTAATGGAAGGGGACACAAGCAGTTGAAATGTGCAGACATGATGCTGACAGATGGAGTTTAAAATGGAAAGATGTTTAATGTGTTTTCATTATGCAAGTTTAAGAGAGCATTTTGGCTCTACAACTGGGCTGTAAAATAGCAGCATTTTTGACAATTCAGAGTTGCACGCAGATTGATATCCTGATGCATTCCCTCAGAACTGGCCTGTATCACAATGATGTCAGACATGTGCATGCATGACACAAACACCAAATTATAACTCTCAAGGTACTCATAACACCAAAACCAAGCTCAGCCTCTTACCCAAAGTCTTTTTCCATTGTTACTTCTCTGAATCCCAGTTGACAGAGCGTTTTAACATGCACTAAATAAACAATTGACAATGTAGGATCTACAGATACTTTTACTCAGTTGCAATAACGCATAAAAGGTTTTTAATAGAAATTCAATCTCTGTAATTATTACTACATACTCTTCTCTTTCCAATTAATTCAACTCAGCTGTGACGAATTATAGCTCAATAATTCCAGAAACGGATACTGAATTTTGAAGGATATAAAATGGCATGAAGGAAACAGTCTGCTGTTGTTCAAAGTAAAGTTCTAAGCATTTCATGTTATAATTTCAAATACTTGGGATTTTACACTTTTTAACATGAATGAAAACCCAACTGATTACATTTTACAAACTAAATGCTTCATTGCAATGGAAATGACGAGCAGACATTGATACACATATTTAAACATGTTTGCCTAATGATTCAGTTTCATTACAGAGCAATGCGACCAAGGCAAGATAATAATGCAGTTCTCATGATGGAAAAGTAGTATTAAACCGAGACCATCAGCACATCTACTGCCTTAAAGTACCACTTACACTGTCTGCTCTCGATTAAATTATCCAACACTTTCTCAGGTTTGCTTGTCTGTGAAAAAGTGCAGCTGAAGCAGGGTTTAATACTTTCCACCAACAATGTCGACAAATGTTTAGCTGTAAATCTGCCAACCAAAGTTACTGCCCATAAAACTATTATTTATGAATCTATTGAACTTGATCCAATCACACATAGTATATTAGATTTGTAAGCAATCTTTCATTTTAACAAAGTACTTACAATCATCGTATGGTAAAATCAGCTTGAAAAGCACAGTAATAAACATTCCATAAATTAAATGCACGCATTGCACATTTTCATTCCACCCTCTTCAAATTTCCTTCCTGTTGCCTCTAAACAAATTGACATATGCAGGGCTGTGCTTCCCAAGGTACCAGCCATCCCCTGTTACATTTCCTAATGATGTTCTTTGAGTCACAGCAATGAGCGTTGGCAGACGATTTCACTATCTCGTTCCAGAAATTATTTTGAGCAGAAGGTCTAGAAATCAATGAAAGTGCAGCAATTCTGCCAGATTCACCCTTTGTGATCAAAGGGACACCGTATTCAATGGAAGTGTCTCTTCCCTAATTGGTCACTTTCATCCAGAATAGGTCTACATTTGGATCAGAATTGACTGCAAGATCATAAATGTATTCAAAAACTGAGAGATTCTATTTCAATAAAAAGGTAATCACATATGAAATGTAAGGGCAAGTTTTTGGAAAGGTTTCTGGTTTTTGGTGGGAGTTTCTGTATGTCTGCTGCACTGCCCTGCACATGGGCAGTGATAACAAACTGTGTACTGTGCTTTCACAATGCTTATGATGGTTGATTTGTCCTTGCTGAAAGAAGACATTCTAATATAGAAGCTGGTAATTAGCTAATATGACATAGCTAGCCATCGAAAGAGCCTTAATGCAATCAAAGAAAGTTACTATGGTTTAATAAAAGGAAAATTATGTTGGACAAACTTGTAAAAATTCTTCAAAGTGTAAATGTAAGGTATTTGAATTTCCAGAAAGCATTTAAAAGGTGCCACATTTGAAGGCAAGTATGCATGATTTGACTTTATGCTGATGGATGAAGCATGCTAACAAGGATTGAAGACTAGTTATCACATAGAAGACAAGAGAGTAAGAATAAATGTTCTTTTGCAGAATGGATTGTCATGTATTTCTGCTGACTGGTTAGCACGCGACAAAAGCTTTTCACTCTACCTCGGTACACGTGACAATAAACTAAACTGAACTGGAGAAACAAATAGTGGGGTGACTATGGAGTGGAAGAATCAGTCCTAGGCCCTTAATTACTCACTAATTATACTAATGGAGGAGGGTTGCAGAATGGGAAGAATCCAGGTTTACCGTTGACATGACAGGTGGAAGAGCATGCTATGAAAAGGATATTTGGACTATGCAACAGGATTTAGACACATTCACTGAGTGGGTAAAATATTGACAAATGGAGAATATGGAAAAGTGTGTCATCCACTTTTTTTAAGGAGGAATCAAAAGGGAGATTATAATCTAAATCAGGAGAGATTGTAAATGAGTTGATAACTGAGGGATATGGATGTTTTTGTGCATGAAACAATAAATGTTAGCATGCATTTGCAACAAATTAGGAAGGTTATACTATTGGCACATTAGACTTCATTAGTAGTGTGTTGGAATTTAAAAATAGAAAGTTATTGTTACAATTCAAAATGGTAGGCGTGAGCTTGCACCGGATGAACCAAGGACAGTTGTGATCCTCTTATTTATGAATTTGAGGCCTTCTAGAAGAGATTCACTTGGCTAATTCCTGGGATGAGAGAGTTGTCCTGTCACAAATGGCTGAACAAGCGAGCTGAAGTCTTTGGAATTTAAAAGGATACGTGGTGATCTTGAAACATACAACATCCTGAACAGACATGCCAGAGAGATGTTGTGGTGTTTCTCTGAGTTCCAAGGAAACATGGTTACAAGACAAGGAGGTGGAAACTTCAAATTGAGATGCATTGGAATTCCTTCCCACAGGAGGGGATGAATCTCTAAAATTCTCTACCCCAGACGACAGTGGAGGACAGAACATTGCAGATTTGCAAAGAGGAGATAGATACATTTTTGAAAGTTTGGGTATTAAGGACCATGAAGAACTGATACAGAAGAGTTGAGTTTAGTTTGTCACGTGTACCGAGGTACAGTGAAAAGTTTGTTGCTTGCTATCAGGCAGTTGAAAGACAATACATGATTATAATTGAGCCATCCACAGTGTATAGATACATGAAATGATATCTGGGGCATATCATTGAATGGCGGGGCAGGCTGGAGGGTCCCATTGACTTGCTCTAGCTCAATTTCTCTTGAGTGTTCACAAGGTTGTTCCCAAACCCATACTCGAACTCATCCATCCATCCATCTTTCTCTTAACCATATCCGATGCGTAAATCACACCAGATTGTCGTGCTGCTAACTGCAACTGCCCAGCACCCATTCCCCTATAAAACCCAAAGAGACACGTCATCTTCCACTCCCCTATTACCTGCTGCAACCTTCCCCACCAGTTCATGGGCTACACTACCCCATGAACTGGTGCTACAATGCATGACTTGGACCCGCTTTCCTTTGCTTGATCTGTAACGGATGATGAGAATTCCATGTTCACAATTTGAATTCCATATTACAGTGGGCTATGTTGGGACTGGGGGTACATGGATCATGTGCAGGCAGATGCGATTAGCTTATCTTGACATTATGTTTTCACAGACATTGTGGGCAGAAGGGCCAGAACTTTTCTATGTTCTATGCTCAGCACCCAAGATTTATAGACTTGCCATTACATTCTGATTTACCTCACTCTCTCCGATATCAATATGGGATACACGCGTCTAATTCCAGACGCGAACTGTCACTTTAAATGTTGAACACTTTTGTTTTGACGTCATTAGTCTAGGTTTTTGCTCTGGGCTCTTGCTCTGATGACCTGGCAGATGCATGTGTGGCACATTAAGTATAATTACGGATCACATGCTTCTGAAGCATCCTCGCCATGCTTCCTTTCATGGCAATTAGCTCCAATTTCACCAGTCGTTCTTTGTACCATATCCCTCTGTTCTTATTCCATGTATCCCCAGGAACAGAATATTTTATTCATTTCTTTGTGAACAAAGTTCATAAGTCTGTCTGCCCCACAGATCTGCGCCAATTTGACAGGACTTTTCCAGTCTAGACTCTGCTTATACCACCAGTAAAAGGTCACATCTCCAATATTCCTTGTTATTAGGAAAAATTGCATCACCTTTCCACTATACACACTTTCAATCGAATATGTGCAAAAGCTCAAATATATGAATTAGGAGGCCATTTGGCCCCTCAATCTGGCTCTACCATCCAATAAAATCAGGGTCAATTTAATTGCCACCAGTTTAATCTTGTTGTTTCATCTTCTTGATTATCCAGAATCTATCTACGTATGCCTTAAAAAAAAATGACATTCTCCTGTGTAGAAAGCTCAAAGGCTCATGATCTCCGGTTGCTATCGATATGGAGTTGGTACATTCTCATTGTGACTGCCTGGGTTTTCTCTGGGTGCTCCAGTTTCCTCCCCAATTCCAAAGATGTACAGGTTTGTAGGTTAATTGGCTTCAGTAAAATTGTCCCGAGTGTGTAAGAAAGTGCAAGGGTACAGGGATCACTGGTCAGCGCAGACTCGGTGGGCCGAAGTGCCCGTTTCCACGCTGTATTTCTAAACTAAATTATTCAAAGTTGTAAAGAGAACTCTCACCAAATGCATGGAAGAGTTCAGTGCCTTTTACTTTACTCTTGTAGTCGTCATGATTTGTGTTCTTTTACCATTTCTTTAAATGGAAATGCTGGTGTTCATATCATACATGTAGCATATATGCCCTTCATTTGCATGGGTGGGGATAAAGCCAGCGATAAAGATGAAATTACTGGCTGCCAAATAGCTCTGAAATGGCCCTCAATTTCCATGACTGCCTTGCGCAAGGAGACAGTGTATTGAAAATGCATGTAAAAATAGCAACTCGTTTCGTTTTTACAAGAGTGCGGAACTGCACTTGCGCCATAATATGTGGTGAACGCAGTTCAGCTCTCTCATAAAACTACATATATAATCAATACAAACTGACATATTTTGGACAGTCTTTCATTTCATTATCAGGCTCAAGATAATAATTCATTTTCATGCGCTGGCCATATTAAACTAGGATACTGCGTGCGTTTCTGGTCTGCTATATAGGAAAGATATTACTGCCATAGAAATAAAGTTATGAGGACATACAACATGGAAACAGGCCTTTCAGCCCACTGTTCATGCTGACCATCAAGGATCCATTTATGATAATCTTTATTTATTCTCATCAACTATCCTAGTACCTGTACACGTGAGGGTGATTAATGTGTCAATCAGCACACCTTTGGGGCATGGGAAGAAACCAGAGCATTGGCTGGAATGTCAAGAACAAAATAAATGATTATGAGTAACAGAGACAGAAGAGATAAAGTAGTTGTGGAGCCAAGGTGAACAGCCCCTGAAAATTGGGGCCATGATCAGCAATAACTTTGGTGATTATAATGGTGGCAGACTAACAACACTGAGCTGCTTGCTCATTTGATAGAGTGCTGCATCCAGCCAGTACCAACAGTGCTGTTCATTGTGTAGATACTTCAGCAGGTGGTCCACAATTGTGCTCTGCACATTTCAGTTGAGAGTCCCATGCATTACCAAAAGTAGGCCGAGACTACTTGGGGCAATGCATGGCGGCTGAAGCAGGGACTGGCAGTCAAGCAGGTAATTAATCTGACTGAGGAGACGGTGAAGAAAGGCCGACATTAGCTTATACCCTCTCTAAGTTCCACAGAGGCTGTATTGGAAGCTATGGTGAAGGTGGGAGAAAATAGGAGAAAAGGCCCATGTCTGTATGAACAGACATGTTAGTCCACCAGACACACACTTTAATGATATTAATACTTGGATAGGACAGCTTTAGAGGGATGTGGGGGCAAATGCAGGCCGGTAGGATTAGACAATAGGTGCAGGAGAAGGCCATTTGACCCTTCGAGCCAGCACCACCATTTCATGTGATCATGGCTGATCATCTACAATCAGTACCCCGTTCCTGCTTTCTCTCCATATCACTTAACTCCACTATCCCCAAGAGCTCTATCTAACTCTCTTGAAAGCATCTAGAGAACCAGCCTCCACTGCCCTCTGAGGCAAAGAATTCCACACACTCACAACTCGTTGTGTGAAAAAGTTTTTCCTCATCTCCATTCTAAATGGCTTACCACTTATTCTTAAACTATGGCCGCTGGTTCTGGACTCCCTCAACATTGGGAACATGTTTCCTGACTCTAGCGTGATCAAACCCTTAATAATCTTATATACGTTTCAATCAGATTGCCTCTCATCCTTCTAAATTCCAGAGTACACAAGCTGAGCCACTCCAATCTATCAACATATGACAGTCCCGCCACCCCGGAAATTAACCTCGTGAACCTACACTGCACTCCCTCAATAGCAAGAATGTCCTTCCTCAGGTTTGGAGACCAAAACTGCACACAATACTCTAGGTGTGGCCTCACTTGGGCCCTGTACAATTGCAGGAAGACCTCTTTGCTCCTATACTCAACTCCTCTTGTTTTTAAGGCCAACATGCCATTCGCTTTCTTCACTGCCCGCTGTACCTACATGCTTAATTTCAGCGATGAACAAGGACCCCCAGATCCCGTTGTATTTCCCCTTTTCCCAACTTGGCACCATTTAGATAATAATCTGCCTTCCTGTTTTTGGCAACAAAGTGGATCACCTCATATGTATCCACTTGAAACTGCATCCTCCATGCATCGTCCCACTCACCCAACCTGTCCAAGTGGGGGCAAATGCAGGCCGGTAGGCATCCTCCTCACAGTTCACTCTGCCACCCAGCTTTGTGTCATCTGCAAATTTACTAATGTTTCTTTTAATCTCTTCATCCAAATCATTAATATACATTGTAAATAGCTGTGGTCCCAGCACCGAGCCTTGCGGTACCCCACTAGTCACTGCCTGCCATTCTGAAAAGGACTCGTTAATTCCTACCCTTTGTTTCCTGTGTGCCAACCAATTTTCTATCCATGTGAGCACCCTATCCCCAATACCATGTGCTCTAATTTTGCCCACTAATCTCCTATGTGAGACCTTATCAAATGTTTTCTGAACGTCCAGGTACACTACATACATTGGCTCTCCCTTGTCCCTTATCCTGGTTATGTCCTCCAAAAATTCCAGAAGATTAGTCAAGCATGATTTCCCCTTCACAAATCCATGCTGACTCGGACCGATCCTGCTACTGCTATCCAAATGTGCTGCTGCTTCTTCTTTCGTGTGGCGTGCACAGCCTAAAGTTGTTGGACAACTTGTTCTATTTGATCTTCCGTTTGTGCATGTCGTGTTGATTGCATTAGTCGAAACAGGGGGGACCACGTGAAGGTTGCAATCTTCCACCCCCAAATGTGCTGCTATTTCATCTTTTATTATTGACTCCAGCATCTTCCCCACCACCGATGTCAGGCTAACTGGTTTATAATTCCCTGTTTTCTCTCTGCTGCCCTTCTTAAAGAGTGGGACAACATTAACTACACTCCAATCTACAGGAACTGATACTGAATCTATAGAACATTGGAAACTGATCACCAATGCGTCCACAATTTCTAGAGCCACTTCCTTAAGTACCCTGGGATGCAGACCATCAGTCCCTTGGGATTTATCAGTCTTCAGTCCCATCAGTCTAACCAACATCCATTTCCTGCCTAATGTGAATCTCCTTCAGTTCGTCAGACACCCTAGATCCTCTGGCTACTTGTACATCAGGAAGATTGTTTATGTCCTCCTTAGTGAAGACGGATCAACTCATCTGCCACTTCTTTGTTCCCCATAATAAATTCACCCTTTTCAGTCTTCAAGTGTCCAACTTTGGCCTTAACTAGTTTTTTCATCTTCACATACCTAAAGAATCTTTTACTATCCCCCTTTATATTCTTGGCTAGCTTACCTTCGTACCTCTTCTTTTATCCCATATTGCCTTTTTAGTCATCTTCTGTTGCTCTTTAAAAGTTACCCAATCCTCTGGTTACCAGCTCATCTTTGCTATGTTATATTTCTTCTCTTTTATTTTTTATACTCTCCATAATTTCCCTTGTCAGCCACGGTCGCCCTTACTCCCCTTGGAATCTTTCTTCCTCTTTGGAATGAACTGATCCTGCACCTTCTGTATTATTCCCAGAAATACCTGTCATTGTTGTTCCATTGTCATCCCTGCTACGGTATCTTTCCAGTCAACTTTGGCCAAACTCCCCCCTCATTGCTCCATAGTCCCCTTTGCTCAACTGTAATACCAACACTTCCGATTTACCTTTCTACCTCTCAATTGTAGATTAGTGTAGATGGGACATGCTGGTCGGTGTGGGCAAGTTGGGCGAAAGAGCCCGTTTCCACACTGTATGACTATTAGGAACAGGTTAGTCAAAGCTTTGGAGTCAAGCCCCTAGGAGCTGGATGTAGTGCAAGGAATTCATTGAACACAAATATGGACAAAGTCAGTGAGTACATATTTACATCCTGTATTCCCAGTAATGGCACCACCGATCTTTGTCACTGCCCAGTTCACCACACCTCATCATTTACCAACCAAGAAACTCCTTCAATAAGACATGTACCTAGCACAGAGTTCTGGAGAAACTCAGCAGGCCCCTGGCAGCATCTGTGAAAGAGAATGGACAGATAACATTACAGGTCAGGGCCCATCTACAGAAAGGTCCAGAACTCAAAGCATTGACTGTCCATTTACCACAAGTTATTGCCAGACCCACCGAGTTCCTCCCGCTTGTTTTTTTGCTCAACATTTCAACATCTGCAGTATCTTGTGTCCCCATTCATATACTTCACCTCACACTTGCAGAGAGAGCACAGCTGCAAAATTCACACCTACCAAGATCTAGCACATGCCATTAGTTACTCACACCCTGAAAGACACATCAGCTGCAGATTGCACAGTCCTTGCTCACACACTTGCCTCTCTGGCGGGAAGTGCAGAGGGGGCAGTTGCACCTAGTCATCTGGAGCAGGTGATGCTCACCATTCTGGGACGACAGTTATTGATTGTAGCCAGTAGCAGGAAAGATCTACTAAAGAGGTGACAAGCTCAGAGCTATTGCCTTCACTTCCTCAACATGCCAAAGTCTTTACTTATAGATGGAGTAGTCACACAGCTCTGACTTTGACCTCGTAGCTGCGGGGCAATCCAATATGACCAGGAAGTGAAAGAAGATCAAAAAGCAAGATGCGGGCACATGGTCATTTAATTTCACCAGTTTACCTGCTGGTATTCAGCATAAATTCAATGGCAGCATAAATGTGGAATCTGCTCTTGGCCAGACACCATGTAGTCAGGGTCGGTGTCAAGGATCGTCTAGGCGCAGGCTCGAGGCAGGAGACTGGTGTATTTTAATCCCGAGGAGTTAGACAAAGAAATCAAAGGGTTGCAAAAGAAATCTGACAGATAGATACAGTGAACTGCTGGAGGCTTTAAAAACCTGCCAAGAAGCTGGAGTTGAGCACAAGCAGGAAAGGAGGAATCCACAACCAAATCAGTACAAAGGTTGGAGGTTCAAACCCATCCTTTTCAGCACAGATAGAAGCCAATACCAATGAAGTATTTGTGAACCCAACAAATTCAGGTCTGGTTGTCAATGTGCCAGCACAGCTGGTAGAGCTGCTGTCTCACAGCGACCCAGGACCGATCCCAACCTTGGGTGCTGTCTGTGCAGAGTTTGCACATCCTCCCTATGACCATGTGGGTTTCCTCCGGATGCTCCAGTTTCCTCCCACATTCCAAAGACGTGTAGGTTTGTAGGTAAACTGGCCTCTAAATTGCCCCTCATGTATTGGGAGTGGATACAAAAGTGGAATGACATAGAATTAGTGTGAAAAGTGAATCGATCATTGACGAAGGCTTAGTGGGTTGAAGTATCCTTGCTGTAATTTTCAATCTTTGAACCAATCAATGTGACAACTTCCATGGTGGAATAGCTGCAATCACCCAATACCTGAAGGCTGTAGAGCAAAATCGGAACACTGCTGCACAGGCTCATGACATGGGTGACACTGTCTGGAAGAGGCTCACACTGTCAGCGTTTCAATAACCTGTACATAAAGCTTGCGAGGATTGCTGAAATGCTGTTCCTGCAGAGAGAAGCAGCACTGTGGAATACTATCTACCATTCGTTCACTGGCAATGCATTCATACTTCTACTTCTGCCACACTGCTGTTGTCCTTGCTTTCTTGCTAGCCATCCCTCCCCGACAGCTGCTGTGAAGTCAACCACCTAATAATTAATGGCTACCCACTGACACTGATCTCGGCAGCCCCTCCTTTGATTAGCCATTGTGCCTCAAGTACAGCTAGCCTAGTATAGTTTAGAGATACAGCATGGAAACAGGCCCTTCAACCCACCAAGACCACAATGACCATTAGTTCACACTAGTTCCATGTTATCCCACTTTCTCATCCACTGCGTACACACCAGGGGCAATTTACATGCGCCAATAAACCTACAAAACCCCACATCCTTGGGATGAAAGAATGGGTCAACTGGGATTGTATGATGAAAGAATGAGTCGACTGGGCTTGTATTCACTGGAATTTAGAAGGATGAGAGGGGATCTTATAGAAACATATACAATTCTTAAGGGGTTAGATAGGCTAACTGCAGGAAAATTGTTCCCCATGTTGGGGAAGTCCAGAACCAGGGGTCATGGTTTAAGAATAAGGGATCAGCCATTTAGGACTGAGATGAGGAAAAACTTTATGCTACAGAAGGCAGTGGAGGCCAATTCACTGGATGTTTTCAAGGGAGTTAGATTTAGCTCTTGGGGCTAACAGAATCAAGGGATATGGGGAAAAAACAGGAATGGGGTACTGATTTTGGATGATCAGCCGTGATCATATTGAATGGCGGTGGTGACTCTAAGGGGTGAATGGCTTACTCCTGCACCCATTTTCTATGTTTCTACGTTTCTAGGAGCCTGGAGCACCCGGAGGAAATCTATGCGGTCAAAGGGGAAATGTGCAAACTCCACTCAGACAGCAACTGAGGTCAGGATCAAACCCAGGTTTCGGATGCTGCGAGTCAGCAGCTCTATCAGCTGTGTCACCATGCTGCCCTTAAGTAGGTTGTCACAGAATAAAAATATCACAAATGCAATTGGGATACTGCATGATTCTCTGTGATCGTTATTTATTTGGATACTGAAGGAGTGGAATTCCCCTTTGGGTCAGCTATTAGTAATACTGATATTCAGCACCTGCAGTGTGCTTGCAATCTGTGGCACCATGCAGCAGCCTGCAATCATAATGAAGCTGTCTGCAGGCCATGCCTCGGTCTTAGAATGGAAGAATGAACTGCAGTTACTCTCTTTGAACAGAGAACATCAGAGATCTCCCCTCTGCCACAGAGGCAGCTCCAGCACTGGCCTTGAACATGTCAGATGCATAAAATGTTATTGTAACAATCACCTTGACCACCATTGGTATTGCAGTCATGACCCTGCTTTGTCTGCAGTTGCGCTAGAAGCAAAAGCTTCATTAAGGACAAGTTCAGTGAAATATCAATGACTCGTACATCCTGCCTTATTGAAGCTCAGGCAGAAGAAATGCTTTTTATACCTTGGGTGGATATAATCTCTGCTCCTCCTTTTCTATCAATATATTCCCCATTGTGCTGCACTTGAGATGGATACCATCTTTAAACACACATAACACATGCCACATTCTGTAGAAGAATATTTGCTTTTGAATCTTGATCTGGCTCCAAAAAGCAGTAATTATTTGTGGAATTATAACAAGGGACAATATAAATTAATTAATAATGGGCCTGTTCCACTTAGGCGATTTTTTCGGTGACTGCCGGCAACTGCCATAATCGTTGCAGGTCGCCGAAGAAACGGCGACTGGATCCCCCTACGACAATGTCTACAACAACCTACCACCTAGATGACCTCAAGCAACGACAAGCACCCGTCAATCGGCTGCCCATTAGAACATCCACACCTACAACAACCTACGTCCACCCGCGACAAGCTATGACCCTGTCTGCGACAACTGAAGACAACGCAAGACAATTCAGTCGCCAGAACCTGTCGCCAGTTGACGTAGGTTGACGCAAGTAGTTGCCAATGGAATTTACCGAAGTCAGTAACAGCGACAACCTACGTCACCTGGTGACAACCTACGACAGCACCTACGTCAGGAGAAGTCAAGCTACATTCATTGGCATCAAGCCAACTGTCGCCAAAAAGTTTTAAACATTACAAAATCCAACCGCAACCAGAAAAACTCTACGAATCTTTGGGCGACCGAGGAGAAAATTCACGACCATACAGGCAACACCCCGGCGATCATGTGGCGACAGCCTAGTCGCCTGTAGCCTGTAGTGGGACAGGCCCTTTAACCTACATTGAAGCACAACGTGCTGGAGTAACTCAGTGGGTCAAGCAGCATTGATGAAGAGAATTGGGAGGTGAATTGAGAAAAGTCATGACCTGTCCACTCCCTCCATTGTTGCTGCCTGTGCTGCTGAGTTACACCAGCATTTTGAGTTTTAATTAGGATTACAGCATTTACAGTTCCTTTTGTCTCTACGAGTTGTTGAAGATCCATTGAAAGAATATTGGTACACCAACCTCTCCTGCTGCCACTGAATGCACGTCCCTTTGTGCCAGGTTAATAAGAGTCAGCTGCGTTTGAAGTTAACCAAATCATTAAGCACCAACGACAGCATCAGCATTAACATCAAACCACCATTGCACACTGACAGAGCTGCAACTGCCTTTTCTGTTTTGCATTGGATGTTTACAAGAATGAATCTAGGAATGAGTGGGTTAACTTATGATGAGCGTTTGACGGCACTGGGTTTGTACTTGCTGGAGTTTAGAAGAATGAAGGGGGACCTCATTGGAACGTACTGAATAGTGAAAGGCTTGGATAGAGTGGATGTGGAGAGGATGTTTCCACTAGTGGGAGAATCTAGGACTAGATGTCTCTGAATTAAAGGACGTTCCTTTAGAAAAGAGATGAGAGGAATTTATTTAGTCAGAGGGCGGTGAATCTGTGAAATTCTTTGTCACAGAAGGCTGCGGAGGCCAAGTTAACGGATATTTTTAAAAGCAGAGATAGATTCTGGATTAGTGCATGTGTCAGGGGTTATGGGGAGAAGACAGGAGAATGGGGTGAGGAGGGAGAGATAGATCAGCCATGATTGAATGGCGGAGTAGACTTGATGGGTAAAATGGCCTAAATCTGCTACTATCACTTAAGACCTTATGACATTAGCTCGGTGCATTTGTACACTCTATACATATGTATGTGCTGTACATGGTATTTTGGAACTCCAGCGAAGTTGTAACCCATGTCGACAGGGTGCTAATATAAAGAGGGCCATTCATATCTTTCGCTGTGGACAATGGATATTTTAAATGATTTTCCATAGCCATAGTATTTATTGACAAAATATGATTCGCTGTCTAATACTATTTCAATGCCAATCTGCTTCACATTCACCAGAGTTTAATACAGGCATTCAATCATTTGAAGGATGTGAAATTCCATGCTCTGTTTTAAGAATAATAATAGGAATAAAGTGACTATTAGAATGACACAGTGGTTGACCCAGGATCGTTTAGAGCCATAGCTCTTTTAAACACTGATCAAAAAATATTAACTAAAATATTAGCACGAAGATTAAATATGGTGATCAACAAAATAATACACCCAGACCAGACTGGATTTATACCAAAACGATACTCTTCATATAACCTGAGACGATTATTTAACATTATATACTCAAAAAGAAATACTAGTAAAGACCTAGCAATTATCTCATTAGATGCAGAGAAAGCTTTCGATCAGGTTGAATGGTCTTATTTATTCTCGGTTTTGGAATCCTTCTAGGAGAAAAGTTTATAACGTGGGTCAAATTATTATACACCAATCAGACAGCTAGAATACAAACAAATCAAATGTTATCAACTAAATTTAACTTATTCAGAGGCTGTAGACAAGGTTGTCCGCTATCACCACTACTCTTTGCGTTAGCAATAGAACCATTAGCACAGCGTGTGAGACTACACTCTGAAATATATGGGTATGAAACCAAAGAAACGGAAAATAAAATTTCTTTATACGCAGATGATGTATAACTCTATATTACAAAGCCTGAAATTAGTATACCTACCCTGCTAGATTTAGTAATTCAATTTGGTCTACTCTCAGGATATATAATTAATTGGAATAAAAGTGAACTTATGTCAATAATGGGAAATAACTCACACATATTACAACGATTCCCTTTTACGATAGCAAATGAAAAAATTAAATATCTTGGAATTTATGTAACAAAAAGACATGACTCTTTATTTAAATCTAATTGCCCACCTTTATTGAATAAATTACTTAAGAATATTTTATATTGGAAAACATTACCTATCTCAATGTTAGGTAAAATAAATGCGATAAAAATGATCTTTCTCCCGCAATTATTATATTTATTTCAAATAATCCCAATATATCTTCCCAAAACATTTTTTAAGAAGGTGGATTCTATAATTACAAATTTTATTTGGGATAAGAGCCATCGAATAAATAAGAAACATCTATGTAAAGCAAAAATAAGTGGAGGTTTAGCGTTGCCTAATTTTATGTTTTACTATTGGGCAGTTTATATTAAAAATATGAATTTTTGGTTGGAAGAATTAGATATACAGCCGAATTGGTTAAAATTGGAAAAGGAAGACTGCCTACCTTTTGAAATTAGCTCGATTATATTTGCTAATACCAAATTACATAAAAAAACTTATAGAGGAAACCCAATAATAGAAAATGGGATACGTATTTGGAAACAATTAAAAAAATCTTTAAAATTGGAATGTATACCACTGGATCTTCATATTGCAAACAATATCACTTTTAAACCCTCTAGGATGGATAAAGGTTTTTCACAATGTAAAAATTATGGAATTAATAAGATATGGGATCTCTATAGGGAAAACCTTTTTCTTTCATTTCAAGAATTACAACAAAAATATGGACTACACGCAAAAGAATATTTTAGATATTTACAAATTAGAAATTATATTAAATCAAATACACAAGAATTTAGAAATAGAAAGACAGAAATTCTAGATGAATGTTTAAATAAACATCTGAACACAGAAAAATTAATATCATATATTTATAATATTTTATTGGAAAATGATGCACCACCGTCAGAAATATATAGGCAAGCATGGGAAAGTGAATTAGGACAATCAATTAGTTTAGAAGTATGGGAGGAAAGTTTACAACATATACACTACTGCTCATTAAATGCCAGACACTCTCATATACAATTTAAAATTTTACATAGATTACATCTCTCAAAATCCAAACTAAATAGAATTTTTCCAAATGTTTCTGCTATATGTGACAAATGTCAACACCTAGAAGCCAACCTAACGCATTAATTTACCAAATGTATTAAAATTACTAATTTTTGGTCAGAAATGTTTAAGATAATTTCGAAGGTAGTTAATACAAATCTATATCTAGATTCCAAATTAATTATATTAGGTATATTAGAAACTGATCAATCACTAACAACAAAACAACTAATTTTTATCAATTATAGTTTAATAATTGGTAAAAAATTAATACTAAAATTTTGGAAAGGTCCTACGAACCCCACTATTAAAATGTGGATTACAGAAATGTCGGAGACACTTCATTTGGAAAGATTAAGACTTGTCCTCTCGGACAGGCTAGATCAGTTTAGAGGAACATGGTCTCCATTTATTGATTATCTAAAGGGACAAATGGGCTCGGTTCGAGGGCCTGACTGAAACCTGGACGGGGAATGGATGAAGAATTATATATAATAGATCACTGATATATCTCCAATGTAGAATAGAATGTTTAAAACTCCACTCATATTATTGATTTTCTATTTTTATTATTATTTTAATTTATTTTATTATTTCTTTCTATTAATTTCCTTCTTTATTAAAAATAAAGAAAAAATATGTAGAAGTATAAACAAGAATGACGTGAATGTATTAAGAATGTATGTGATGAATAGTAAATTCTTTTGTTTCTCTTTTTTTCTTACATTTTAAATTATCTTATTATGTATCAATATGCATTAACTTCTAATAAAAAATATTAACAAAAAAAAAAATGACACAGTGGCACAGCTAGTAGAGCCACTGCCTTGAAGCTTAACCTCATGTTGACTGCACGGAGTTTAATGTTCTTCTATGACTTTGAGTTCCTTCTGGGCACTCCAGTTTCCTCCCATATACCAAGGTGCAGGTTAGTAGGTCAATTGGCCACAGTAACTCTCCTCTTATGTGTAGATGAGTGGTGGAAGCTAAAGGCTGGCGGAGGAGCTGATAAGAATGGTGTATGGGATTAATGAAGGAGTAATGTAAATTGTAGTTATTGGTCAGTGCAAACGGTGGATCAACAGGCCTATGTCCATGCTATATTTCTATAAGTGTATGAACATGCTCATGGCTAGAAATTCTTCAATGTTTACATGTTAGTACATTTTAATGTTTTGGGTGCATTCAAATTGGTAGCCTCAGCTTTCATGCGTAAATTTCTGGGGGATTTTCCTCCATAACCCTCTTGATATGAAGGGGAAGTCCAAGGTGTGGCATTTGGAAATTGTTGCGAAGATGATTGAGGTGGGATGACAAGACCAAAAAGAAAAGTGGAGGAAAGAGGTGGGGAGATTATCAGACAATAGCAGGAAAGAAGTCCACTGCCAAGTGGGTCTGGAAGAAGATCAGGGGCTCTGGGGAATAAAAAAAAACAGGGCAAATAGGGGTTAAATTTATGGATGGTACAAAGAGATGATGAATGTAGTGAGGCAGGGAGAAAGAATATCATCACCTGGGCAGGCGCAGTGTTGGACTTGAGGTGCCAGTGAGTACGTCATAAAGAAATGGTTAAGGGAGGAGCAGGAATGTTGTAATGGAGACACCACTGAAAATCTTCAGAGAGTACAGGAATTTACCGCAAGGACGAAAGATCCATCCTTGAACATTCTTCACTGCTTAGCACGTCAGTAGCAGCCACATAAGTTAAACAGAAGCAGCAATGGAAGTAACTGGGATCTCTTACCAATACAGTCTTAGAAGAACTTCAACTTCAGTCACTTTCTCACCAGTATGCCATGCTGGCCGGCATTAGTATACATTCACCTCTGCACAGAAGCAGACTTTGTCTCTGCATTTGTGGCCTGCATCGCATCATGATCAGAATGTGCATACTGGACAATTTTGCATCACTGCACATGCCTCACAGTCTTTGTGTGGGCCAGTCATTCCCTCAGAGGGCTGGCAAACAATTTGCAGAAGCACATTCTGATGACATAAAGTGATTGTTTTTGATAACATTCTTTCATGTAGTGCACAAAATCCTTTTTCACTGATGAAAGAAACTGGCCTCTGACAATTATTTTACTGCATTTAAAAGTCCTGTATCCATGTTAAACCCCCAGAGGAGAAGGCATACTGTTTTTGAAGCGTAAAGTTGGCTGCTGCTCGGACTCAAAATGTGGAAGAAATAATCATGCAGCAAACATCCTTTCGAGTATTTATAAGCAAGCAGAGGACATCCAGTAATTGTCCAACCCATCCGATTGGTTGATATACCGCAATAAATACACAATACAAGGAAAAAGGAAACAGACCTGTGCATCTGAATTGTCTTACAAACCGTTAGGAGAAATAAGTGAAACACCTTCAGAATTTGAAGTAAGAGTTTTACAATTAATTCAGCTTTTCCTGGGTACAAATCATCCCCCTCAATCATTCTCTGAAATGCGCATTTTACCATACTTAACATGCTGGCACTAGTGCAAGCAGTTCAATAGGAATCTTGCAAATTACAATGTAGCATCTAATCATTTTCAGCTGGCATCCATTATTTAATATCTTACTCCAGCTCCAACGGGAACCACAGAAAGTGAAATAATTGGATTCCAATTTAGGGCAAGAAAAAAAAACCAGAATGAGTAAATGAATCATCATCTGACTAGCGCAGCGGGAGACAGAGTCTGCATATTCCTCGGCAAGTCCCAGAAGTTTTAAACATCTCATCTCCATAAAAGAGATGTTGCTTATTAATAGGCGTCAATGTCTACTCGGGACTAAAGCATGTAAATAGCTCTTGCTGAACCAAGAAATAATTACAAGCCTGCCAGGACTTTGATCCTTACTTCCTTTACGATAAGAGGTTATATTTTTCCGTCGGACAACGGTATATGAGAAATGGAAAACTTCTTGCATTTTCTTTCCCCTTGCTTTTCAATTTCTTCCCTCAGCATGTTGGTATTTCACAGCTGACCGAATATGATTTAAGCTGAATATCAAATCAGAAATAGAAGCCAGCCATAAATTTTATTATCTGGCAAGCTTCAAGCCATCACTGCTTGGCAGATTGCCAACAGTACTAATAAATGATCAGAGCATGGACTTATTACCTCAGCAACATCAATAAAAAGATACTGAAGAAATACTTCGATCTATTCCTGATACAATTCTTGCAAGTTTTCATTATTTAGTGAATTTAATTCACTATCGTTAAGTACCATTTAAAGGAGCCGATATAACTTCTGCATGGAAGTCCTGTTGACAGGACTAATCCAAAAAGCAGTGTTGGGATAGTAAGAAACCGATAACTTGCAATCCTTAGTGTAATACAGGTAGCACAGCAACTTCTGCTGATTTTAAAGATTGTAGAATATAGTCAGGATGCTTGTCAGAACAACATGCTTAGCATGGGGAAATAGTCAGAGTTAAAGTTAGCTGCTGGGGAGGTGCATTGTAGATAAAGCAGGTGTTGTCAGGTGTTCGGAATTGAATCAATGGATAAAAAAAAAATGTGGGTAATGGTACAACACATTCCCAGAGGTCAATAAAGCAGATAGTCAGAGGTGTTAAAGCCAGCAGTCATTGAATTGAATACATTTTATTTACAAGTATGTATACATACAAACAATTTGCCTTTGTGCTTTGCTCGCAAGTAACCTCACAATACACAATTAAAAATAAAATATTATAATTTAAACATGTGAAGAATTAAATAAAATACCATGGCAAAAGGAGGCTACAGACTTTTGGCTGTTGAGTAGAACTACTGCTCGTGGTAAAAAACTGTTTTTATGTCAGGCTGTGGCGGCTTTGACAGTCCGGAGCCACCTTCCAGAGGCAAGTGCTTCAAACAGTTTGTGGCCAGGGTGAGAGAGGTCAGAGATGTTCTTACCCGCTCGCTTCCTTGCAGTGTACAGTTGGTCGGTGATCTGAAGAACTATATGCATCTAGAACAGTCAACATGGATTTGTGCCTGGAAAGTCATGTTTGACAAACCTTCTTGAATTTTTTGAAGAGGTTACTAGGGAATTTGATGAGGGTAAAGCAGTAGATGTTGTCTATATGGATTTCAGCAAGGCCTTTGACAAGGTTCCCAATGGAAGGTTGGTTAAGAAGGTTCAATCTTAGGGTGTTAATGACAGAGTAGCAAGATGGATTCAACAGTGGCTGAATGGGAGATGCCAGAGAGTAATGGTGGATGGTTGTTTGTCAGGTTGGAAGCCGGTGACCAGTGGGGTGCCTCAGGGATCTGTGTTGGGTCCACTGTTGTTTGTCATATACATCAATGATCTAGATGATGGGGTGGAAAATTGATAAGTAAGTATGCAGATGATACTAAGATAGGTGGTGCTGTGGATAATGAAGTAAATTTTCAAAGTCTACAGAGAGATTTGGGCCATTTGGAAGAGTGGGCTGAAAGATGGCAGATGGAGTTTAATGCTGATAAGTGTGAGGTGCTACATCTTGGCAGGACAAATCAAAATAGGACGTACATGGTAAATGGTAGGGAATTGAGGAATGCTGTGGAACAGAGGCATCTAGGAATAACTGTGCATAGTTCCCTGAAGGTGGAATCGCATGCAGATAAGGTGGTAAAGAAAGCTTTTGGTGTGCTGGCCTTTATAAATCAGAGCATTGAATATAGGAGTAGGGAAGTAATGTTAAAATTGTACAAGGCATTGGTGGACTAATTCTGGAGTATGGTGTACAATTTTGGTCGCCTAATTATAGGAAGGATGTCAACAAAATAGAGAGAGTACAGAGGAGATTTACTAGAATATTGCCTGGGTTCCAGCAACTAAGTTACAGAGAAAGGTTGAACAAGTTAGGTCTTTATTCTTTGAAGCGCAGAAGGTTAAGGGGGGGGGGGACTTGATAGAGGTCTTTAAAATGATGAAAGGGATAGACAGAGTTGACGTGGATAAGCTTTTCCCCATTGAGGGTAGGGAAGATTCAAACAAGAGGGTATGACATGAGAATTAAGGGACAGAAGTTTAGGGGAAACATGAGGGGGAACTTCTTTACTCAGAGAGTGGTGGCTGTGTGGAATGATCTTCCAGCAGAAGTGGTGGAGGCAGGATCGATTTTAACATTTAAAAGTAAAGTGGATAGGTATATGGACGGGAAGGGAATGGAGGGGTATGGTCTGAGTGCAGGTAGCTGGGACTAGGGGAAAATAAATGGTCGGCATGGACTGGAAGGGCTGATAAGGCCGGTTTCTGTGCTGTAATTGTTATATGGTTACATGGTTATCTAGAACTAAGATTTTGTTTAAAAAAATCTTTAAGAACAAGGAGTCGCTCTTCAAAAATAAGAGTTTAAAAGATGGAGGTCGAGTTTACTTCCCAAATATTTAATCAACAATCTATCATTGCTGCTAGTTGGCATGTGCCACAAGAAACTTCATAACCAAAAGCGAATGATCTGTCCCCATGAATACATATTTCAACATCAAATCCTACTAGCTTCAACCACTGATTTGTCACGTCCTCCATACTCACCAGCCAACAATCCCCAGTAATCAGGACACATGCCTACATATTTTCGTGTTAACTACACCTCGATCACCTTGCATTGTTACAAGCCAGTCAGGAATTTATCACAGCTTGCATACAGCAGCCATTCAATCATGACAATAAAAGCCCGTCCCATGGTACGAGTTCATTCCAAGAGCTCTCCCGAGTTTGCCCTGATTCGAACTCGGAGATTTACGGTATTGGCCACTCGTCGGTACTCCGGGCTCTCGTGGACATTTTTCAACATGTTGAAAAATCTTCATGAGTCTTCCCGTGCTTACCTGCCATTAGCGATTCTTCCCGAGTGCCTGCTGTTAGTGTTACAAGTCGTTAAGAGATGTACCCGAGCTCCGACGTACCCGTTACATTCATTCTCCTTGCTTACCACGGGTTTAATTTTTTTTTAACTCGGGAGAGCTCTTGGAATTAACTCTTACCATGGGACACGGCTTTTAGATCACCCAGACATTGTGTCCATCACTGACACATGGTGCATGAGAGTCAGGACAAAGCGACACTCTACTGCAACTTGCCTTACAGGCAAGGCCTGTAAAGCAATTACAAATGGGCCTGGTATAGACAGCAATGGCCATTCATGTTTCTGAGACCATACTAGGGAAGGAGTCAAAAATGGCACTATCTGGTCCCTTCACACATTCCGCCTCTCCCTCTATGCACATATGGTTCTGATTAACAAGCATTAGCAAGTCAAAGGCTGCAGTGCCCTCATCCCCACACTTCACCTCGCCACTTTTCATTAAGAGCTGCAGCCTAGTCAGACAATGGAAAAATAGCCAGAAAACAGATATATTGCAGACACCCCGCTATCTATTTCCACATGGGTTAACTCTCAGCTAATTTACAGGGACAAGCATGTGGTAAGATAGAGGGTAGTGTGGCCCACAGCCTACTCAGGAGGGCGATTTCTACACCTTATCATGCGCATTTTGCTCACATATGCAAATTGTACGTATTCTGTCATTGGTAGAGGGTCTCCCCATCCAGTCGCCACCTTTTGATTTAAACATTTTAAAATGTACAGATACTGGACGTAATATAATACATAAACAGTATGGCACATAAACAAGCTCTTCAGCCAACATACCTCTGCCAAACATGTCAAATTAAACTAATTCTTTCTGCTTGCATACGTTCAATTTCTCTCCATTCCCTGTATATTCATGCGCCCATCAAAAAGTCTCTTCAACATCACGATAACTGCTTCCACCACCACACCTGGCAATTTATTGCAGGCATGCATGATTCTCTGTTAAGGGTCCTCCCATTAACTATATACTTTCCCCTCATATTTAACCTCTGAAATTGCAACACATCACATTTACCCAGATTAAACCAGAATTAAACGCCTTCGGCCATTTCCCGGCCTATATCTAATTGATCTATATTCTGCTGTAACTTTAGACCGCTTTCTCCATGGTAAATATAGATGATAAATATTAATTTAACATCTTATCCATCTCCTGTGGCTCTGCACAAAGCCAAACCTCAATCTTTAAGGGGGGTCTAGTTTCCGTCTAGTCACTTAATATATGCACAGAATTTCTGTTTTTTCCTTTAATCTGTCAAAGCTAGCTCTTGTTCCTTATTGCCCTGATTTTTCCCTGAAGTGTACTACTACACCCACTATATACCCCAATCCCAGCTACCTATACCCGACTTGGGCAACCTTCATTTTCTTGAAATAAGTATCAATATCCCTTGTCATCCAGGGTTCTCTACTGCTGCCAACCTTTCAGTCTAATATTGCTTCTATTGATCAATAATAATGAAATGACAATATGTTCTTTGTGAAGTAAAATGTCTACCATGCAATGACCTGCATTTTTAATTAGGCTCTGGGGAGTTATATCGTATGGTTTACTTGTAACAGCAATGCAAACATGCAGTAATCAAAAGCTAGAGTGATGTTTTTAATAATTAGAAGACATGCTAATTAAATAATTCTTCTTGTGTTGTGTTCGTTATTAGTAGTAATAAAAAAATATATATTCACACCTTTCACAGTAAGAATTTGTAAGCATCACAATCTTTGCCAGTTGACTAAAATTCTGCTTAAAAAAATATTAATGATCAGGAGAAGCAGATAAAGCAACTTTGTTTTATCCTAATAGTTTTCTCTGCCCATTTATCAGCTTTGCTTTCGACCACATATCCAGCTTTGCTATAGCAATAGCATACTTTTCCTTAAAAAAGCAACGGTTCAAAGCCTGCAGCCACAAGAATGTGACCTACACTGCTTACTCAGTTGAGGAGATGATCTGTTTTGGTTGAGATATTAAATCAAGATCCACTCTGTCACCTAGTTGAATATACAATATCCAATGGCACTATATGAAAAATAACAGGAAGAATCTTTGCTGACAACTCTGACAGATTATCTGGCCATTTATCTCAATATTACTTGTGCCTCCTTGCTATTACCAAGTTGGATATTCTATTTGCTTTTCATGAAAACGGATATAACTTAAAGGTCCTCATTTACTCTGGGCTTAAGATTGCACCAAGTTTTCGAAAAGTGGTGCACAAATACAAATTCTACGGTTCTGCATGATCTTAAACACAATATTTTAGTTGATGAAATAGATAAGTTGGCATTTTTTAAATCAAGATATTTTGTTTTGGAAATTTGCTTCTTCAAAGTGGTAGTTTAAGCTTAGGAATGAGGTGCTATGTAATTATCATGCAGGCTCAAGTTGACATCATTAACTGCAGGGTAAAGTGCCCTTGAATTCATATATGGCAGCTTCAAAATCCAAAGAACAATATTTATTTTTGTATTTTGTATTTATATTTATATTTGCATTATATTTTTGTATTTTCTCTGTGTTTTTGTGGTACTGTGCAATTGACAATTAGATGTCATATTAGAACAGTCTTGTGTTGTGAAGTTGTACAGTCAAACCATGGAGGCAATCGCCCCTATCAATCAAACTATTTTGGCAAAGAGAAAAGCCAGGATTAATCCTACCACATCAAACACTCTGAACATAAAAGTAAACATGCTTTTGTCTCATTGAATTGTTTTTAGCACATAAAACTGCTTTGTTTTTTTTAAAATCTCAGTTCAGAGGGACTGCTGTCTATTGTTAATGAGCTTTGCTAATCAGCCCTTCAGCAGCTTTGTCCCCATTGTGCTATTCCTTGTACTCATATTCACACTCCCCATTGAACCAGAGTTCCTCTGAAATTAGTGATTAAGGAATGAAGCCTCTGTACAGAATGTAATGGCATATACATCTGCATCGGCTTATAACCAACAACATTTCACTTGTTGCGAAGTCTGAAGAAGGGTCTCGACCCGAAACGTCGCCTATCTCCTTCGCTCCTTAGATGCTGTTGCACCCGCTGAGTTTCTCCAGCTTTTTGTGTAACTTTCACTTGTTCCGAGTTGTTGCACCCGTGATGATCTAGCAACTAGCATAGGGGAAGGGATTACACTGAATGGTAAAAAGCATCCTTGTCAAACGCTACGAGTTGCACTCTCCTACAAGTGGTATTGATATCAAGAGGTTGCACAACAACCTCACAGTACACAACAATGTTGTCGAACAATAACGGTTCACAGCGAAACCATAGACAGTATAAACCACTTCCCATTCCTCAGCAGCCACCACTCAGTGAAGGCACACGTAGATGAGGAAATTTAGCATCACCCTCAGGGTACCATGAGAATCTTCAGTCGATTTAAAAGGAAAGATTTCAAACCTGGTACAAAACTCATGGTAAACAAGGCAGTAGTGAACACTGGCAGTGCTGCTGAGATCTGGGCAACCTGCAGCAGTCTTCTGATGGCACCGGGAATATATCCCCAATGTGGTCCACACAAATCCTCCAAATCCATAGGAGCAGGGGCCAAGTACACCATTCACAAACTGCCCACCTACCAGCCCCATTTGTGGAAGACATTGCAGTTCCAATTTTGGTTTCATCAGTCATCCAAGAACCAACAAAACCAGAGTGAAAGCAGGGCATCCTCAATCCCAAATAAGAACCAAAAAAAGAGAAACATTTAAAATAAAATGATGAGTGCATTTATGTCTTTGCTGCCCCAACAGCTTCAATTTGAAAGAATACTAATCCACTAGTTAATAGAAAAAGATCAGGGCAGGCTATAGGATGAGGTAACTAGTCAGAGAACAGTGTTGTCTTTGTCTTTGGTACAGTTACACACTGCAACTGTGTCTTTGATCAGCAAGAACTAGAGTTATCCATTCTCTAATTGCCAAGTCTACCGCACCATTTAAAATCAGAGACACACAGCAAATAAGCAGGCCCTTCAGCCTAGCTCATCTATACCAACCTAGATGCCTTATCATAGCCAAACTCATTTGTCTGCATTTGGACCCGTGTCACTCTAAACCTTTCCCATCCATGTACCTGTCAAAGTATATTTTCAATGCTGTTATTGTACTTGCCTCAACTATCTCCTCTGGCAGCACATCTCAAATGCCCATCACACATAGTTCAAAAGTTTCCCTCAAGTTCATATTAAATCTTTCCGCTCTCACCTTACATCCATGTCCTCTGGTTCTTGACTCCCCTACTCTGCATTCATCCTATCTATTCCCCACATGATTTTATGTACATCTATCTATAAGCCCATCCCTCAGCCTCAAAGTAATAAAGTCCTAACCTGGCCAACCTCTCCCTATAGCTCAGGATTGATAAGGCCCAGGAGAGTCAGTCCATGTGATGTTGTTGGAGATGGCGATAACCAGGTTACTGGCTCCCCTCCAGTTCAGGTGCAACCCATTTCTCTTCCACAGGTTACTTCTGCTCCAGTAAAGATTCCAATAGTCCAAAAATCTGAATCCCTGCCCCCACCCCTCAGTCACACATTTATCTGTACTATCTTCCTGTTCCTACCCTCAGCAGCACCAGCAGCAACCCAGATATTACAACCATCAAGGTCCTGTTTTTAACATGTTGCTATTTCCTACCCATGTCCTTTCTATCAACGACTTTCAGCTGTCCCCCTCCACTTGAGAATGTTCTGTAGATGCTCAATGACAGCCTGGATCCTGGCAACGGGGAGGAAACATCATTGGCTGCCACAGTATCTCCAGTATGTTACCCTAGCCAACCAGCTTCCTATCATAATCGGTTTCCAGACTTCACCCTTTCCACTGCTCAGAGCCAGGCCCATCAACACAGACAGGACTGCTGCTGCTCTCCACAGACAGGTTATCCCCACAGCAGTATTCAAAGGGGCCTACCCAGTTGTCAAGAGGAATGGCCACTGGTGATTGCTGCATTCACTGCCTATTGCCTTCCCTGGTGGTCACCCATTTACCTTCTGCCTGTGCCCTAGGCATGACCACCTAATTGCAAGTCCAGTCTCCCAGATGATCCTGACATCAACCAGTTCCCAAACACAGCCTTAAGGAGCTGCAGTTGGACACGCCTCACAGACACTAGCAGTTTCACTGACTGCCCTCCAGGAAGTGTATGTCACTGCCATCTTTACTGCACTCAACCAAGCAAGATTTACAAAAGAAAGAAATACACAGATTTAGGTCATCACACCAACACTCACTCTAAGCCAAACCATCAGCACTTCACCTCCACACAGCCCCTCCCCTATGCTGTTCCACTCACGCCTGCCTTCCCTTTATCCACTCATTTGCAGTCACTCCAGGATGCTGACTGGTATCAGCTGCTCAACTGAAACTGACCTCATTAACTGTTACCCTTTTAAAAGTCCCACTCGTCTGTTCAAGCTTCATTATGTAACTGGAATAAAACATCTCCATGGGACTGTGATGAAGATTCTGTAATGTTGGCTGATATAATTGTTCTTCTGAGGGGAACAGTGTTGGTTTATTGCTTGACTAATTTGGCAGCATTTCTCCTAATACTGACATGGTGTGTACCGAGTAGAAATGTGCAGTAATATTTCAGTTGGCACCTGCCACCAAGTCTTTGTGTACACCTGTATTTTAATCTGTCAACCATTATTAATGTAAAATTAATATGTGAAAAAATATTATTAATCTTGATCAATCAATATTTTCTGGTGGAACTAATTTTGATTTAACATATCATTTCACCACTGGAATGGGCATACGCGTTTTTCCAACACGTATGAAATTTCAGAAAAAATAAATTACAAAAATGTAATAATCAGGTGTCTCACGAAGGTGCAGCCCGCAAACATCCAGGCTCCATTCTGGAATGTGTTAATTAAAACATAACTTTGCTGGCCATTCCAGCACAGAATATTCATAATTCATGTGTATATCCAATGACATTGGCTAATTGCATGTCTATAGGATGTTTGAATTTAAGTGTCACATTAATAGCCCGAGAACAACAATACATTTGCTTTATTAAGCTATTAAAACAATTCCATTAAACACTGTGAACAAAATAATTACTGCTGGCAGTGCATGTCAGGGGACCATTTTTCCAATAGATGCTTTAATCATTAGTTGTATTGGGAAGATGTAAAGTGAGGGTGGCATAGGCACTACAAGATGTTAAATATAGGAGGAAAGGAAAGTCACTCACTGATGGTATTTGAAAAACAGTTGCAGCTTTGTTAGAAAAATGTTATAAAATAGTGAAAGCTATTGGAGAAACCAAGTGTTGAACTGTCTACATGAACTAAAGTTATGCCATTTTAAAAATATGCCATGTGCTGGTCCAGTCACACTTTGGATATATCATCCAGTTGTGATCCCTGATACAAAGAAACATAGTATATCCTTATATGCAAGAATGTACAAAGCTGGACTCTGATTTTGAAGAAACTGAGGCCCTTGAGTCTTGAAATCAGATAAATAGGATTTACATTTTGGTCTATAATGCTATATGCCACTTATGTAAAGTATTGCAATATTTCAATGTCTCCAAACCAATTTACTAATAATAAAATGTAAGTGAGGTTTCTGTTTGCCCAACAGAGAATGCTGTAAGTCTATATCCATTTGCTGGTAGTGCAAAGGCTAATGCAAGGGATACTGTTCCACTTTAACCGATAGAGAAGACTGATGAGCTTCATATCAATTGGTATTGCTTTAATATTGGTTTATTAGTGTCACATGTGCCACAGTACAGTGATAAAATGTGTTTGCACGCTATCTAGTCACATCATTTAAACATGAGTACAATCAAGCCATACACATGTATTGCAGATAGTGCAAAAAGAAAAATAACAGAGTGTGGAATATAATGTTGCAAAATTATTGTGTTACAGTTGCAAAGATAGGCAGATTAAAAAAAAGTGGAGGGGGCCACAATGAGGTGGATTTGGATATCAGGTCTACACCGTTTAGCTCAGGGGTTCCTAACTTTTTTCATCCTGTTTACCCCTGGCAACTTTAACAGCACACAACAATGTTATTTCACTTATTTATGAACCACAAATGATGAGCAGATACCAGTATACCAGAACCAAACACAGTCAGTCAATGAGAAAAATATGTACAAATCCAGAATCAACAAATTTACCCCCAGGGTAGGCGACATTTACCCCCCTGGGGGTACATTTACCCAAGGTTGGGAACCCTTGCTTTAGCTTATGTTTGATAGTCTGATAACACCGGGGAATAAGCTGTTCCTGAATCAGGTGGTATGTGCTTTCAAGCTCATGTATTTACTGTCCCCATGGGAGGAAGAGGGAATAAGTGGGGTATAAATGGTCCTTGATTATGTTGGTTGCTTTCCAAAGACAGCATTAAATGTATTACGAGACAATGGGAGTAAAGAAGAGTCTCGACCTAAAATGTCACCAATTCCTTCCATCCAGAGATGCTGCATTTTGCTGGAGTAACCCATCTTCGTGTGGGGATGAGGCTGAATTTTGTAAAGGACTGCGCTGCACCAACAATTCTCTGCAATTTCTTGCCATCTGAGGCAGAGCTGTTGCCAAAACATGCTGTGATGCATCTCAATGGTCTGCATCTGGCACATCTGTAAAAGTGGGTAAGAGTTTTTTGAAACATGCCAACCTCTTGATTTGTGTTGTGCATTCCTGGTTGTAGATTTAATATGGTTGGACTAGTTGGTGATATTTTCACCCAGGAACTCAAAACTCTAGACCATCTCCATTTTGGCGTAATTGATATTGATTGTGACATCTACTCCACCTCATTTCCAGAAATCAACAACAAATTCCTTTATCTTGCTGACATTGAAGGAATGACCAGTCAATACCATTTTGTTGATTAGATCACAGTTTCTCAGTTGTCAGAGATTACAATTTTCAGTCTCACCCTGTCAGTAAGCCTAGTGGGCAAGTCCATCATCACAGTGGTCTAAGTGGTTGGTTAGCTGCTTTGTTTATTTGTGGAAGATCTGAAACAGAGTATTGGATGTATTCCAAGCTCTGTCATCTGACCTGTTGAAGTGAATTTGACATTCTAAAAACTTTGCATCGTCTCCCTATTATGTACAACAATAATAAATTGATCACCATACAACTGACAAGTAACTGGCAGGTGACTGAGATTTGGGTATCTTCCCATAATGAACATATTGTAGATGCGTGTGAATATTAAATAGCATAATGAAAATACATGTGGAGTGCTACCAAGAGGGTTGGGCGATGGAGCACAGACTTATTGGCAGGTGTTTTTATCAGAACCAGTGATTAATGGTTGAATCTGGTGCTGATTGTGGTAGTGAACTCGGGATCAATGAAGGGACGGGTAGATACCACGTTAGTTGATGATTGGTTTTCTGAATGATTTAATAACTTTGATATCATGTAGAAATTGCAATTTACTGCAAAAAAGTGAAGTATTAAATAGTATAATGAATACTATTAAGATTAAATAGTATAATGAATATTATTAAGATTACCAAAGAAAATCTGCTCATTAGCACGAAAGGAAACAATAATTGGCCTAAATCCCTTGGGTTTAGGAAAACCAACCAAAGGTTTATACTGCCTCAGGCAGTCTTCCAATCATCTGCCAGAATTTTAAAGATCTCGGAACCACATTAAAATAGTGCAGGCCATGTTGATGCTGTTACTTGGTTTGGCTATATGTTACAAAATTAAATTTCATCTGCCAATGTTTACATAATTTATCCAACTAATTGTCCAATTTATGGTTTGATCATCATCTGCAAATCCAATAATTTTACATTGAAAATCTAAATTACATGGAAAAATTTGAAACAGAAGTGGTGCCCCAACACTCTATTCTGGGCATCCACCCTGTCATTTCCACCACTGTTCCATAACTCTAATGTAAAGTCATTGCTTCCACTGCATGGTAAAAAAGATTAAACATATAATATTCTAAACGTTTCCTTCTGCCTTCTACCCTATATCGGTGCAAACATGAGGAACACATGCACAACCTACATGGCTGTAATTTATACTCATTTCTCACAGATGTGCATTTATATTTAAAGCTGCTGCTAAAGATTCAATATACACGAGTAAACAGAGTAGGCAAGAGGTATCCCTATCCACTCACAATATTTCATGTCAAAGAAATGAACTGTAATTTAGAAGTGGAACATAACGCTAGTTCTGGTGTAAATAGCTCATGCTAAGCTCCCCCCAGTCTAGGTTCAGTTAGCAAAATGCGGAGTCAAGCACTTGTGCAACTAAACTTTATGTTGGAAAACACAATAACAGTTCCCCACTACTATACCTAACCACCGCGGGTTTGATCCTTGTATCTGCTTGGCCAAGCCCTTCTAGCCTCATGCAAGCAGAGACACTCCAAAAGGTCATGCAGTCCCAAGCGTTCTTCCAGAAGATCGACATCGGACCTTGTGGGAGCTACCTTTTATAGGTCCCTGAATCATGAGGGACCGAACCATATGGGGGTGGTCTTTTTATAAACAAATTAAACATATTAATAATAACAGTATATAATTGACAGTTCCCTAACCCAATAATACAATCTTGAATACATTGTATTTGAAAGTAACTTCTAGAAGGAAGCAAACAAGAATAAACATTGAAACATGTGCCCTGGAATTCAAACAGTTTCTCCAAGACTCAACAGTTCGACCAATCATCAATTAACAGGATGGCCGTCTCGCAAACATTATTTATACTATTTACAATGCCCTTGCAGCAATCCAATCAAAATGATGTATTTAGGGTTTGTTTGCAAAACTGCTATACATTTTATCAATTTAGGGGAAACAAGGAGAACGCCTGGATCCCTCACCATCTTGCATACCAGTCTGATCCTAGACTGGCTGGTGCCATCCAAAGCCTGTAAATTTCAGCTGACAAGGATTAAGCAATTCTGACAAGTGCAGGGATCCTCCATTTTATGGTGTTTTTAATTGGGCCAGTATTAACACTAGTATGGGCAAACTCTTTACTGAATTCAATTAAAACCTTTTGCCTAAATTTGGATGTTGAATATTGTTACAATCCACCTACTGCATTACATTGCAGGCCTAAAGCAATAATTATAGTACAACCTGCTGCCTGATTTCTAAAAATCCGCTCCTCCTGTTTCAAGGTTTCCCATTGCATGAACAAAATGCCATCAGTGGACTGTAAGATTCACACAATACCACCAAAAACGGATCCAAACGCATGTCCATTGGAACATAAAGCAAAGGAACATATCTATCAATGGAGCTTCATATTGCAGTTATCTGTTCAAATTTGGTTAAATAAACGAGTTATTTGGTTATTTTAAATGTTGTTCAGCTTTGACCAGGATATATATTAATCAGAGAAACACAATTTTACAGGACTCTTGTTAATGTTATGTTGATAAAAGCAGAGTATTGGTAGTAAGATGGTGTCTACTTTAAAGTTTAAGATGAAATTCTAAAGATGATTATTTTTGTGCTTACAATGCATGGAAATACAATTAACATTAAGAAAGATTGTTTTATCATTATCACCAGTAAATTCATTATATATAATCATCAAATATGTTTAATGGTCACTATTCCAAAGCACTATCTGTGAGCAGCACCAAGCTAATGGCTGAGGTCAGAATATTGGCATCTTTGGGTGACTTTTCAGCTTCACCACATGAACATTAATAGTAAGATTGAATGAGAACTTACCAGTTTGAAGTTCGATCGTTATTTTATGAGGAGTTCGATGAGCGATTACATGAAGAAGGCCGTCCCCACGCATACGCGTCAATCTTCAAAGCAGCGGTGTGAAATCACAGAAAAGAGTTGTTGAACTAAAATAGTAAGATTAGAGTTGACAAGAACTTACAGAAAGATTGTTATGTTACGAGGGTCGGGAGCGGAGGGCACGTAATTGCTCATCGTAACTCCTCATAAAATACCGATCAAACTTCAAACTGGTAAGTTCTCGTTTAATCTTACTATTTTACTTCGGAGTCATGTGAGTGACTATGTGAAGACTTTGAAGCTCTGTGATTTCATGCCGTGGAAAAAACGAGTCCACACAAGCACAACTGCATCAGTTGACCACAGATAAGGGAAACATTCATAATGCATGCATACATGACATAGATTTAAAAACATGCTGATGCTGATAAATGAACAAACAATAATACCAGTAACCCCTCTCATCCGAGGGGAAACTATAAAATAGAATCTAAAATTGAGTTGGCAAATACCCCTGGTCTGGCAATGGGTTAAAATAAAATGTTGGATACCTCGTTCGTTAGACCATCCTGCAGTTGACAGGATGTGGTCCAGAGGACCGCACATAACCCTTGCTGCTGGTGTTGTAGCAGCTCTGTTGGAGTGAGATTAGAAATCAGTATCTACCCCTGCATAAGCCAAAAACCTCGCATAAGCACCTGGAGATGGTCTGAACTATTATCAGAGCCTCTAAGGCTCAGGATGACCTTGACGTAATGTTGTAAATGTGTGACCACATGTAACCAAAGGTGCATGGGGTATGTAAACATGAATTATGATATTGCAGGTGTAACGATCCTGTCCATTCGCAATTTTTGTAATGACTGGACCCGTGCGCTGAGGTGCACCAGGGAATAACCTATCTATGAGAGCCAAACTAAAGATAAAGATATAGCTGGAGCCCCATGATGAATAAATGTTAACACAATGTCAATATCCCATACTTCCGTGTACTTGGAAGAACTTGTGTTAATGATATCCTAATACTGGACACCAGACGGTGAAACCCGAGAGAGTGGGTCCCACTTGCTGCAGCAACTATGATGAGAAGCACGTTGGGTACAGTTAATGGGACTATAACTTAATTGATTGTCAAAGACCCATAGAAAATGAACTCTAAGACATCAGTGCCATATTATATGTAACATAACATTTAAACAGAAAATGCTTCCCGTCTCCTGAAGTGGCAAACTACTGTTTTTTTGGTGCTATCCCTGCATTCTGCAGTGAGACATATATGGATCAGTCTGACTGCCCGAGCCGCAGGAGCAGTCTTCGCAGATTCTGTAAAGCAATGAATTGATTAATCATGTAGAGGCTGGTTCCCCGAATCCCAGGCTGAACCAGCAAAATTTAATGTTTAGAACCCCATATAGGATTCTATTATTATTCCCAGCATTTGCTGCGTAGGCCAGTCAGACAGTACGAGAACCCTGAATGTGGGATCTTGCTGAAATATTGCAAGCCCCAACTGATGAGGCAAAATGGAGAAACCACATAAAAGAACATTCCTCCCCCGTGTAGCTAGAATAAGCCTGCATGCAAACATATCGATATTGGGTGCCATCGAGCCATAGATCCTAAAATGCTTCGTGATCCAACATCCATACTGTGTTGTCATTGATTTTGCATGATGATACACCAGCGCCAAAAAAGGTTGGGTAAATTATGACAGGTTACTTTAACTTTATTGCATCCATGTGACTAACATATGCCACCACCACAGTGTATCAACTTGGAACTGAGCATGCAGGTTTTGCATATTCGCACAATAACCCTTTAACCCATAGTATGCACCTAGTGTCTATAGGTAGTTGATACCAATAACTGAAGAATTGGTGATTCATGCAAATCCCATCCATCTTCGTTACTAGAGATGGCATTCGTGATTTTCCATCTTTGAGCTCTAGCATTTGTAAATAATATAACTGAAGATTATTTGACCAAAACTACTGGAGCAATGCTGAATATAGTTCGACCATATAGTTGTGACTTTGGTAGCTTCAGCTGATAATAGCATAGGTCTGTTAACAATGACCTATATGGCACTTGAGAGGTTACTACTTGCACGTTGAAAGTTCTGATAACGCAAGGCCCAATTACACAGCTGAAACACAGCTGCTATATTGCCAATTACACTTGATAAATAGAAGACTGCTTGATAACAAGGTTGTTACAGGCTTCAATTGATTCCAATCTGTTGCCTCAGGGCGGAGTCACAGGTAAATTAATAGTTAAAGGTAAATCCGATAAACAATAACTTCCAGTTGGTATCAACTTAAATTTGACTGGATGGTTGAAAACAGTTGATTTAAGCGAAAACACAGCGTTAGAAATATCCTCCAGATCAATTTGAAATGTCTCCGGTGATCTCCTGTGAATGGGACCTAAATAGTATGCATCTTTAAGATCGATGCATGCCATAAAGATCCTAAGGAAATCAGTAGTTAGATAGTAGAGAAATTCCATATACTAAAAAGCTATGTTGCACATGGGAGTTAAATGAAATTTGAACCGACATCCTCCATCTTTCACAACAAACAGGCCACGCCTGCCATAATTCCGTGCCTGCCTTGAATGCAACTCTGGCCATACTACTGGCCTGCCTTAAAACTGCTCCGGCCGTAATTCTGAACCTGCCTCGAAAGACAACTCTGGCCATATTACCGAGCTTGTCACGGAAGGCAATGCTGGCCGTAATCCTGAGCCTGCCTCAAAAGACAACTCTGGCCCAAATTCCAAGCCATGCTTGATACCCTTGTATACTGTGTAATAATTACCCATCACATGTTATCATTTTCATTTGCACAAAGCAAGTGTAAATATTACAAACTTGTAAATGGTCCACTTACCCCAAGCTTCGAAAGAACCAGACCCTCCTACCTCCATAGTTACGGGTGGTCTTATGGTAAGCCCAAAGGCCCCTGATGTGGGTTCCATTCCCATCCTTGATTTCCATATTCCTGAGACCAGCTTGGCCCAGCTTTCAAGCGCCCATCAACTTCAGTGAACTGCTACTGCCATTGCGGCGTGGGGGTGTCATCGCCGATACGATGATAGCTCTGTTCACTGCCGGCACTTGTAGCATGAGGGAAATCTGGCCCTGTCCGGGTTTTCTGCCTCTTCCCTTGTGAGTATGTCCTCGCACTCCCCTCCACCGAGAGGGAGACTCGTAGACAGCCCTGAGACAGGTGGTGCCACAGGCCCCTGAGGATACCTGCGCTGACATGGCCCCTCGGACCTATATCAGGTTATAGAAACATAGAAACATAGAAATTAGGTGCAGGAGTAGGCCATTCAGCCCTTCGAGCCTGCACCGCCATTCAATATGATCATGGCTGATCATCCAACTCAGTATCCCGTACCTGCCTTCTCTCCATACCCTCTGATCCCCTTAGCCACAAGGGCCACATCTAACTCCCTCTTACATATAGCCAATGAACTGGTCTCAACTACCCTCTGTGGCAGAGAGTTCCAGAGACCCACCACTCTCTGTGTGAAAAAATTCCTTCTCATCTCGGTCCTAAAGGATTTCCCCCTTATCCTTAAGCTGTGACCCCTTGTCCTGGACCTCCCCAACATCGGGAACAATCTTCCTGCATCTAGCCTGTCCAACCCTTTAAGAATTTTGTAAGTTTCTATAAGATCCCCTCTCAATCTCCTAAATTCTAGAGAGTATAAACCGAGTCTATGCAGTCTTTGTTCATAAGACAGTCCTGACATCCCAGTACTGTCTTATGACTGTGTTATGCCTCTGGGCCAGAGTGAAAACTGACCCCTGATGCTCCCTTCCTCAGAGAGGGAGACATTGTGCAGCCCTGACACAGGTGTCGCTGCCAGGGGGTGTTTCATAATACCCGGGCTCAGAGAGCTCTCTTCTGGAGCATATCTCTCTGGAGCAATCTCTCCATCAGGTGCTCCAGGTGGGTTTTAAGCGTTCACAGACGCTACCCATAGAAGGAGGGGGGGAACCTCCTGGCCCGACTCGACCAAGTCCCAAGGCCGGACCGGCTTCCTCATGGTTTAACCCCTTTCCTGGGGGAACCATAGCAGTCTGTGAGTTGCTGACCCCATAGTGAGTGACTGGGTCTCGAGACCAGCTTACTGATCCCATTGTCAGTGACTGGGGTAGTGAGACCGGCTTACTGCCAGTCTAACCCCTATCTGGGAAGCCCTAAGCAGTCTGGGAGCTGCTGACCTCATTGACAGAGACTGGGGTCGCGAGACCAGCTTACTGCCAGTCTAACCGCTTTTTCTGGGAAGACCTAAGCGTCTGGGGCTGCTGACCCCATTGTCTGCGACTGGAGTAGCGTGACCAGCTTACTGCCAGTCTGGCTGCTTTATCTAGGAAGACTTAAGTGGTCTGGGGCTGCTGACCCCATCGTCCGCAACTGGGGTAGCGAAACCGGCTTACTGCCAGTCTAACCGCTCTATCTCGGAAGACCTAAGCGGACTGGGGGTTGCTGACCCCATTCTCCGCAACTGGGGTAGCGAGACCAGCTTATTGCCAGTCTATACCCCTATTTCTGGGGTACCATAATGGTGAGGGAGCGGCGGACCCCATGGTGAGTGACTGGGGTAGCAAGACTGGCTAACTGCCAGTCTAACCCCTTTCTCTGGGGGGACTATAGTGGTCTGGGAGCCCATACTGGAAGAACCCCCACTCGCATTCCCCTCCTGGGTATCGCTGACCTCCTTGTCAGCGACTTGGGAGCGAACCTGATGGCTGCCGGCTACCCGCTCTTCCGCGGTCCGGACCGGGATTTCCCCACGGTCCATAATCGTCCAATTATTGTCCAAATACAGATAATGAAAAACGTTTATGACATTGCAAGCAAAAAAAATTATTTTCAAGATAAACATCATGCATTAATATCTAAATTTAAGCCCTCATAGTCATCGAATAATAGAGGCATATGGCACGGAAACATGCATTTATTGTCTATGCCAACCAGGTGGCATTCTGGGTTAGTCCCATTTAACCTCATTTGGCACATGCAGTGCATTCAGAAAGTATTCAGACCTCTTCACTTATCCACATTTTGTTATATTACAGCCTTATTTTTAAATTGATTACATTCAATTTTTTTTAATCATCAATCTACACACAATACTCCAGAATGCAAAAGCAAAAACAAGTGTTTAGAAATGTTTGCAAAGTAATTAAAAAGAAATAACTGAAATATATAATTTACATATTGCTTTGCTATGACACTCAAAATTGAGCTTAGGTTCATCCTGTTTCCATTGATCATCCTTGAGATGTTTCTACAACTTGGAGTCCACCAATGGTAAATTGAATTGATTGGACAGGATTTAGAAAGGCACACACCTGTCTATATAAGGTCCCACAGTTAACAGTGCATGTCAGAGCAAAAACCAAGCATGGACGAAGGAATTGTCCGTAGACCTCCGAGACAGGATTGTGTCAAGCACAGATCTGGGGAAGGGTAGAAAACAATTTCTGCAGCATTGCAGGTCCCAAAGAGCACAGTGGGCTCCGTCATTCTTAAATGGAAGAACTTTGGAACCACCAGGGCTTCATAGAGCTGGCCGCCCGGCCAAACTGAGCAATTGGGGGAGAAGGACCTTGGTCAGGGAGGTGATCAAAACCCCGATGGTCATAGAAACATAGAAAATAGGTGCAGGAGGAGGCCATTCGGCCCTTCGAGCCAGCACCGCCATTCAATATGATCATGGCTGATCATCCGCTATCAATAACCCATGCCTGCCTTCTCCCCATATCCCTCGACTCCACTAGCCCCTAGAGCTCTATCCAACTCACTCTTAAATCCATCCAGTGATTTGGCCTCCACTACCCTCTGTGGCAGGGAATTCCATAAATTCACAACTCTCTGGGTAAAAAAGTTTTTTTCTCAGCTCAGTCTTAAATGACCTCCCCTTTATTCTAACACTGTGGCCCCTGGTTCTGGTCTCACCCAACATTGGGAACATTTTTCCTGCATCTAGCTTGTCCAGTCCTTTTATAATTTTATATGTTTCTATAAGATCCCCCTCATCCTTCTAAACTCCAGTGATTCCAAGCCTAGTCTTTTCAATCTTTCCTCATATGACAGTCCCGCCATCCCAGTGATCAATCTCGTGAACCTATGCTGCACTGCCTCAATCACAAGGATGTCCTTCCTCAAATTAGGAGACCAAAACTGTACATAATACTCCAGACGTGGTCTCACCAGAGCCCTATACAAATGCAGAAGAACCTCTTTACTCCTATACTGAAATCCTCTTGTTATGAAGGCCACCATTCCATTAGCTTTCTTCACTGCCTGCTGTACCTGCATGCCAACTTTCAGTGACTGGTGTACAAGGACACCCAGGCCTCACTGTACCTCCCCCTTACCTAACCTAACCCCATTGAGATAATAATCTGCCCCCTTGTTTTTGCCGCCCAAGTCGATAACCTCACATTTATTTATATTATACTGCCACGCATCTGCCCACTCATTCGACCTGTCCAGGTCCCCCTGCAACCTCCCAACATCCTCTTCACAGTTCACACTGCCACCCAGCTTTGTTCATCTGCAAACTTACTAGTGTTGCTCCTAATTCTCTCTTCCAAATCATTTATATATATGGTAAACAATTGCGGCCCCAACACCGAGCCTTGCGGCACTCCACTCGCCACTGCCTGCCATTCTGCAAAGGACCCGTTCACTCCTACTCTTTGCTTCCGGTCTGCCAACCAATTTTCTATCCATGTCAACACCCTACCCCCAATACCATCTGCTCTAATTTTAGTCACCAGTCTCCCGTGCGGGAACTTATCAAAGGCTTTCTGAAAGTCTAGATACACTGCATCCACTGGCACCCCTTCATCCATTTTACTTGTCACATCCTCAGAAAATTCCAGAAGATTAGTCAAGTATGATTTCCCTTTCATAAATCCATGTTGACTTGGACTAATGCTTTTATTGCTATCCAAATGCTCCATTATTACCACTTTAATAATTGACTCCAGCATCTTTCCCACCACCGATGTCAGGCTAACTGGTCTGCAATTCCCCGTTTTCTCTCTCGCTCCTTTCTTGAAAAGTGGGATAACATTAGCTATCCTCCAATCCACAGGAACTGATCCTGAATCTATTGAACATTGGAAAATGATCACCAATGCATCCACTATTTGTAGAGCCATCTCCCTGAGGACCCTGGGATGCAGACCATCAGGCCCAGGGGATTTATCATCCTTCAGTCCCATTAGCCTACCCAATCCTATTTCTCGCTTAATGAAAATTTCTTTCAGTTCCTCTACCCCCTTAGATCCTCTGTCCTCCAGTACATCTGGGAGATTGTTTGTGTTCCTCTTAGTGAAGACAGATCCGAAGTACCTATTCAACTCTTCTGCCATTTCCTTGTTGCCCAAAATTATTTCACCCATGTCTGCCTTCAAGGGACCCACATTTGACTTTGCTACTCTTTTTCCCTTAACATATCTAAAGAAGCTTTTACTGTCCTTCTTTATATTCCTGGCCAGCTTCCCCTCGTACTTCATCTTTTCAGCCCGTATTGCCCGTTTTGTTTCCTTCTGTTGTCCTATGAAAGTTTCCCAATCCTCCGGCTTCCGGCTACTCTTTGCTGTGTTATACATCTTTTCTTTTAGTTTTATTCTATCCCTAACGTATCTTGTCAGCCACGGTTGCCTCCTACTCCCCTTAGAATCTTTATTCCTTTTTGGAATTAAATGATCCTGCGTTTTCCGGATTATGCCCAGATATTCCTGCTATTGCTGTTCCACCGTCATTCCTGCTAGGATCCCTTTCCAGTCTACTTTGGCCAGCTCCCCTCTCATGCCTTCATAGTCCCCTTTGTTCAACTGCATCACTGCCACTTCCGATTTAACGTTCTCCTTCTCAAATTGCAGATGAAAACTAATCATATTATGATCACTACCTCCAAGCGGTTCCTTTACCTCGAGTTCTCTTATCATATCTGGTTCATTGGACAACACTAAATCCAGAATTGCCTTTTCTCTGGTCAGCTCCATTACAAGCTGCTCTAAGAATCCATCTCGGAGGCATTCTACAAACTCTCTTTCTTGGGGTCCTGAACCAACCTGATTTTCCCAGTCTACCTGCATATTGCAATCCCCCATCACCACAGTGGCATTACCTTTGTTGCATGCCAGTTTTAACTCCTGCTGCAACTTACACCCTACATCCGGGCTACTATTTGGGGGTCTGTAAATAACACCAATTAGTGTCTTCTTGCCTTTACAATTCCTCAACTCAATCCACAGCGACTCTACCTCGTCAGTCCGTATGTCTTCCCTCGCAAGGGACTGAATTCCATCCCTCACCAGCGGAGCTACCTCCCCTCTGCCCACCTGCCTGTCCTTTCTATAGGATGTATAACCCTGAATATTAAGTTCCCAGGCCCGAACCTCCTGCAGCCACGTCTCAGTAATCCCCACAATGTCATATCTACCAACCCCTGTCCGTACCTCTCACAATGGAGTCTCCAACTACAATGGCATTGCCTGACGTTGACCTCTTTGGTTTTGGCTCAACAGCCCTTTTTGCTTCGCAAGCCAGTCCGCAGTATTTTTGCTTCGCAAGCCAGTCCGCTCAGTGTTTTAACGTCTTCGGTCACTCTGACAGAACTCCAGAGTTCCTCTGTGGAGATAGGAGAACCTTCCAGAATGACAACTATATCTGCAGCACTCCACCAATCAGGCCAGACGGAAGCCACTCCTCAGTAAAAGGCACATGACAACCCGCTTGGAGTTTACCAAAAGGCATGAGAAACAAAATTCTCTGGTCTGATGAAACCACGATTGAACTCTTTGGCCTGAATGGCAAGCAACACGTCTGGAGGAAACCAGGCACCGCTCATCACCTGGCCAATACCATACCTACGGTGAAGAATGGTGGTGGCAGCATCATGCTGTGGGGATGTTTTTCAGCGGTAGGAACTGGGAGATTAGTCAGGATCGAGGGAAAGATGGACGGAGAAAAGTACTAAGAGATCCTTGATGAAAACCTGCTCAAGAGGTTCTGGACCTTAGACTGGGGCGGAAGTTGACCTTCCAACAGGTCAATGATCCTAAGCACACAGCCAAGACAATGCAGGAGTGGCTTCTTGACAAATCTGTGAATGTCCTTGAGTGGCCCAGCCAGAGCCCGGACTTGAACCCAATTGAACATCTCTGGAGAGACCTGAAAATAGCTGTGCATCAATGCTCCCCATCGAACCTGACAGAGCTTGAGATGATCTGCAGAAAAGAATGGAAGAAATTACCCAAATACATGTGTGCCAAGCTTGTAGCCAAGAAGACTTGAGGCTGTAATCGCTGCCAAAGGTGCATCAACAAAGTACTGAGTAAAGGGTCTGAATACTTATGTTAATGTGATATTTCACTTATTTCCTTTTAATTACTTTGCAACATTTCTAATCATCTGTTTTAACTTTTTTATTTTATCTTGGAGTCTCGTGGGTGACAACGTGAAGACCCTGTCCAGCCCGCATGCGTGACATTAGCGTTCATACAGTGCACCCGCGACGAACGGGAGTTCAAGGCGCTCCCGCTACAATTCGAAAGTCGGCCGACAGGTAAGTGTTTTACCGTGGCCGTGTGTATTTTCTCTGTGGTCTGCTTTGTGTTCCAGAAAGAATGAGCAAGACCAGAGGAAAGAAATCTGTAGCTCGCCCCCGTTCGTCTCCTGTTGAGGAGCGTTCTTTGGAGGGGGGACTAGAGGCGGCAGGATTGACTACCGAGCCGAGCCCAGCACCGCTAGTGCAGCCTGAGCAGCGGGCTGGAGGAACCTGCAGCCAGAACCAGGCGGTAGTATCCGACGATTCGGATGAAGATGCCTCACCCCTCGAGAGCGGCAAAGGCAGCCGCCTAAGCCGAATGGAATGGTTTATGGAGCAATTGCTCCAGCGAGATCTGCTGAGAGAACAGCAGCAGACTCTCCAAGGGAGCTCAGGCACTCCGCAGTGCCCTTTACGGCACTGGCCATTGCTTCACCTTCTATTGAAGGCAGCATTGGTGACCAGGTCTGGGCTGGTCAACAAGAGGGGTCGCTGGCTGAAGATGTCCGGAGTACGCAGGGTGTACATGATCAGGAAGAGCTGCTGGGTGTGGTCAACCGCTATGTGGCCACTCCACGAGCGGGTCGGCCTTTAGAGCCGAAACTTGCAGCCAGCATTGACCACCTGTCCTCAAAACCCCTACAAGAACGGGTGGTCAATGAGACTCTTGAATTATATTCAGCCCCAGAAAATTGTACATCACTGAATGTACCAGCTGTGAACAGCCACATTTGGGGACATTTGGGGCAGAATATCAGGAACCTGGAGTTGAAGCTCCAGAAAACCCTAAAACTCCTGGCAGCAGGAATAACTTCATATGTTCGGTCCATAGATGGTGTGGACATCACCACAAATCAGCAAGATACATTAGCTCTGCTGTGCACCACTCAATTTGAGATTAACAATTTACGGAAGGATATCATCAAGCCTGCCCTCAACCCTACGTTTGCAGGTCTTTGCAAAAGACCGAGTTCAGAACCTCCAATTCTGCTCTTTGGAAAGGACCTTCCAAAAAAGGTGAAAGACCTGGAGGAAGAGTCCAAGACCTTTGGTCTCATGAGGGCAGGTTTGGGACCGAGCAGACCTAACAAACCCAGGTGGCAGTACCCCACGGCGTCCACCAGTCGCCGACTACCATATGGGACTGGTGAAAGCTCGGGTCCGCACTCATTAGCCTTTTTTAGGCCAGGGCCCAGAGCGGACCCCATGGAAAATGCACCACCCTCAACGTCAACATAAACAGCAACATCAACACCAACAGCAGCCCTCTACAGCCCAGCAGACCTCTCATCGTCCAGCGAAGAGGCAGAAGAAGCACCAGTAACCATGGAGGTAGGTGGGTCTGGTTCCTCTCAGCATATGAGCAGTAGGTGATCTGGATGAGGGAATTGAAGGCAATATCTCCAAGTTTGCGGATGACACTAAGCTGGGGGGCAGTGTTAGCTGTGAGGAGGATGCTAGGAGAATGCAAGGTGACTTGGATAGGCTGGGTGAGTGGGCAAATGTTTGGCAGATGCAGTATAATGTGGATAAATGTGAGGTTATCCACTTTGGTGGCAAAAATAGGAAAACCGACTACTATCTAAACGGTGGCCGATTAGGAAAAGGGGAGATGCAGCGCGACCTGGGTGTCATGGTACACCAGTCATTGAAAGTAGGCATGCAGGTACAGCAGGCAGTGAAGAAAGCCAATGGTATGTTAGCTTTCAGAGCAAAAGGATTTGAGTATAGGAGCAGGGAGGTTCTACTTCAGTTGTATAGGGTCTTGGTGAGGCCACACCTGGAGTATTGCCTACAGTTCTGGTCTCCAAATCTGAGGAAGGACATTATTGCCATAGAGGGAGTGCAGCGGAGGTTCGCCAGACTGATTCCTGGGATGTCAGGACTGTCTTATGAACAAAGACTGCATAGACTCGGTTTATACTCTCTAGAATTTAGGAGATTGAGAGGGGATCTTATAGAAACTTACAAGATTCTTAAGGGGTTGGACAGGCTAGATGCAGGAAGATTGTTCCCGATGTTGGGGAGGTCCAGGACAAGGGGTCACAGCTTAAGGATAAGGAGGAAATCCTTTAGGACCGAGATGAGAAGGAATTTTTTCACACAGAGAGTGGTGGGTCTCTGGAACTCTCTGCCACAGAGGGTAGTTGAGGCCAGTTCATTGGCTATATTTAAGAGGGAGTTAGATGTGGCCCTTGTGGCTAAGGGGATCAGAGGGTATGGAGAGAAGGCAGGTACGGGATACTGAGTTGGATGATCAGCCATGATCATATTGAATGGCGGTGCAGGCTCGAAGGGCCGAATGGCCTACTCCTGCACCTAATTTCTATGTTTCTATGTTTCTATCAGGATAATTATATCCTCTTTGGATAAGGAGGGAAGTTATATGTTCAATGCCTTGAGCAAGATAATTATACTAAATTTATAAATGATTTCTAGGATGGCTCACTGAACCAAATCCAGAACTGAATGCCAGAGGCACCTTTTTCACACAGAGGGTAGTGGATATATAGAATGAGCTGCCAGAGGAAATAATTGAGGCAGGTAATATAACAGCATTTCACAGTCCTCTGGGTACATGTTTTGAGGGATCAGAGACAAATGCAGGCAGATGGGGCAAGCAGATGGCATATTTTGGGATATTTTGGTTGGCATTGGCGAGTTGGACCAAAGGACCTGTTCCATTCTGTATGATTCCATGACTCTCTGACAGTCACCAAACATTGAGTGCCAGGATTGTAAGTAACCAGAACTGAGTAGCAGGACGACAGAATTCACCCAGGATGTTACAGTATATCCAGACATGATCTGTCCAGAACAGCACACTGTAAACCAGAATTAAATATCATGACTGTAACCGGGAACTCCGTGTCAGAACTGTAAATGGAACTACTGTAGGTGTCGGGACAAACCAGTTCACCGAGAAATGAGTATCAAGTAAACGCAGAAACAGGAAATAAGTCACATAAGTCGCATAGTTTGTATGTTCTCCCTGTGACTATGCTGGTTTTCTCTGGGTGCTCTAGATTCCTCCTACATTCCAAAGATGTGCAGGTTTTAGGTAAATTGGCTTCTGTAAATTGTCCCTCGTGTGTAGGTGAGAACTAGTGTACAGGTAATTGCTGGTCGGTACGGACTTGGTGGGCCGAAGAGCTGGTTTCCACCCTTTATCTCTAATCTAAATTAAGGGTGGCACAGTGAACAGATGATTGAAATTGTGCCTTATGATTCTATTGACTCACGTTCAATCCAGACTTCAGGAGGTGTGTGGAGTACACATGCTCCCAGTGATTATATGAGTTTTCATGAATCCTCTGATTTCCTCTACCATCCCAAAACACTTGAAGGCTGATGGGTTAATCGGCCATTGTAGATTGCTCCTAGTGCATAGGTGAGTTATGGAATGCCAGAGATGGGGGAGGTGGCAGTTGATGGGAATGTGGGCAGAATAGAATGGGTGAGGGTATGATTAGTATAGATCTGTGCTTCATGGTCAGCATGGACATAATATGGTCCAACGGCCTGTTTCTCTGATGCATCTCTCTAAATCAGCATCTCTATAGCCAGAATAGTCAATGTAATGGATTTGGTGACAAGAAACCCTATTTTCTCAGAACAGAGAACAATCAGTGGTGGCATAAAACAGTAAGTGAAACCTCATCATCTTCATGGTGACCAGAATGAAGTGCCAGGCAAACAGACTTTAATCATATCCAAATACTACAGGGCAGCACAATATTGCAAGACCGGGTGCCATGCCAGCTTACTGTAACCAAATTTTAGTGCCACGACACATCCTATAATGAGGACTGACTTTGAGGACAGATAACCTATTTGGCGTTGCTCAACATAAAGAGAACTGAATGCCAGGATTACACATCGCTAACCGGCAACAATTGCTGAGGCAGCTCATGCTGATCAGAACTCAGTGCCAGGAAGTTCCACTCTAACACAGAATATGAGGACAACACTGGAAATCAGAACTCGATTCCAGATGCAAGATAGTGTAGGTGCTTTGCTCCAGAATTTGAATCCACTTATACTGAGCTGATGCATGAAGTCAGTCGGAAAACCCTTTTTCTTGTAATAGTAATGGTAATGGTGATGCTGTTAGATTTAGCATGGGTAAAGCAAAGGACGATAAAACTGGAGTAAAGATTCTAAAAGCAAAATAATGCAGATGTTAAAAATATGAAATAAAATCACGAAATGCAGGAAGGGCTCACAAGATCGGGCTGCATCAAAGGAGAGAAAAATGTCAATACTCAAAGCTCATTGCCTTCTCATCAATGTTTCAGCCATCTGAAATATTAACTCTTTGTCCCTCTCCGCAGATGGTGTCTCACTTATTAAGTATGTCCAGCATTATAGAGAAAGCTCTAAATTAGAAGAAGGCCATTTTTATTAGACTTAGATGTGATTTACGGAAAGCAGAATGGGACCAGCTACTTCAAGGTAAATCAGTTCCATGAGCAACTGAAGCATTTAAGACTGAGATTCAAAATGTTCAGTGTAAACAAGTTCTCATAAAATAAACCATCAGTGTGCCAAATCTAGAGCCTCCTGTAACTCAACATGCATAAAGGCCAAGAAAAGAACATTTTTGTCAGACATGGAGAGTTTATAGAGCAGAAAGTTGGAAGAGTGTAAGAAATGTAAGAAATCTAATTCCAAAGACATTTTGTAATTACATACAGGGTAAAAGAAAGGAGTAAGGCCTATTTGAGACCAATCGAGTTAATTGTGCGTGAGAGGCTGAATATTTTGCAACTGTGTTCACTAAAGAGGTGAATACGCCAGCATTGTAAAAATGCAAAGGAGTGTGAAATATTGGCTGGAATAACTATAGTAAAAGGGAAGCAATAAAGGCTCTACAGATGTTTGAAGGTGAATAAATGACCAGATCCAGATTAAATATATCCCAGCTGTTGAAAAGAAATAAGGAAATAAATTGCAGAGGTTCTGACTCCAAATTTTTTTTAATCCTCCCTTCCCGTGGGATTAACTCCGGAGGATGAAAGGACTGAAGGCCAATTGAAACTTTATCATTGTTTAAAAATGGAGGAAAGGATAAACCATGTAATTACAGGATTGTTGGTTTAACTTGTGTGGTGAGAAAATGATTGGAATCCATTCTAAGGGACAGTGGATGGTGAACCCTTGTCTTTCCATAGCAGCGGCAGCAGTCTGAGAGTCAGAACAGAATGTCCTCATCCTGCTATTTGCTAGCCTTGCATCTGACATTCTCATCCATACTTTCAGGCCCAAGGGACACACTGGATTGACCTGATTCTCACATTCAAAGGTTCAGGTGACATAGGCTTCATGTGAGCTGCTTGGTTTGTGGCCTGACTAGGGCTGGGAAAAAACATTATAATTCTAAACTATGGGCACTTGCAGTAAATTATGAAGAAAGCAAAGATTTTTCCTGTCACCATGGCAATAGAGAAAATAGCTGCTTATTTTGTTTTTCCCATCCTGAACTGTCAACTGGGACAATTTTGTACAACTATTAATTAGTTTTTGCCACTGACCAATAAATACATAGCATGAAATAGATAGTTTACCAGCATCCCTTTGAATCATGCAGTTCTGCTAGACTGAGCTATACAAATAAAATCATGACTATTAATAGGTTTCCATTATAAAGCAACAAATAATTTTATTTTAAAATAAGACAAGGAAATTCAACAGACTAAATGAAAATTTTATAATGGCAAGGAAATTATGAGAAAAACTTCCCAACGTCAATTTAAAGTAACAAGAGAAAAGAATCATTGATGTAAAATTGAATATTCCACATGGAGCTTGCAACTCCAACGTGTGATAGAAAATTAGTCATATATTGATCAAGTTTTTTAATGTTCATTTCATTCATAAATTGATTTTAGAGTAATCTACAGATGGAAGAGAACTTGCAACAAATTATATTGTCTCTATTCTAGCAAATGTATACTTAATTTAGTTGCTGTATTAATAGATATATCATGAAGGAACCTTTCAGTCTAAGATCAGTAGTTAGGAGATTATAGTTTCTCCTATCTTTCCAATGGCAATGACTATGCAAAACCGAGTACAACTTGAAAATGCTCTACAGAAGCCAATTGACAAGGTTCCTTATTGAAACAAGGAACTGCAGATGCTGATTCACGCAAAAGGACACAAAGTGCTGGAGTTAATCAATGGGTCGGGCAGCTTCTTTTTAGAACATGGATAGGTGACGTTTTGGGTCTGAAGAAGGGTCCCGGTCTGAAATGTCACCTATCTATGTTCTCCAGAGATGCTGCCTGGCCGCTGAGTTACTCCAGCACTTTGTTTCCTGACAAGGTTCATTGTTTGACTCTATAGAAAGGAGGACAACAATTCTATACTTTAAAAAGATAAATTCTACATGCAAGATTTTAGTCTCCACAAGATGTATAACATTTTCAAATTTGAAAAAAATGAAGATCCCTTCCAGTTTGTGAACAGTTATGGCAAAGTCCTCAAGTAGTACATGACACACCAATGATGATCATATTTGCAGACATTGGGAAAGGTTATCCGTATATTCGCTGAAGCTTGATCCCAGGATAATTGGATTCCATTACTCTTTATCCTTCTGCTAAATTTAAAAGACAATTAAAACCAGGATTGGAGTTTTTAAGTACTTGCCTTTTGTCAAGAATTGTTGAAATAGTAAAGCATTCTGGAATTTGGGGACAATAACCAGACCTCACTATTTAAATCTTGTGAGCTCCACTAATCACACCACAGGATTGAATGTTTTTTTTTTACAATCTGTTACAATGCCACTTGAGAATAACTAAAATCAGTTGGAAATTAAAATATGGAACTGCATATAACATATTGTGCTGTCCAGAAATATTTACATTTTGATAACTGTAAAGAACACAAGTACGTTGTCAAAAAACACACGGCTAAAGGCAGTATTCTCTTAAAATATTCTACGGACGAGATGGAGTTGATTTTTAGTTGTAATATATGACTGAGCAAAACTTGTTTTCACTAATATAGATGTGAGAAATGAAATAATCACTCATGGGTTAATTAAGGTTGCCAAAATATAAAACACATCTCACCAGATTGAAGGCATCTTGACTGGGAATGAAAAGATTTTGAAATACTAAGAGTCTTCATGCTGGTGCTTGCCAATAATTCCTTTAGGTCTGTAATCAGCATTGCTTTTTCACCAACTGTCACTAAGACAGAGAGCTCAAAGCCTACATGTATCTATAGAGAGGTGTCCTCGTTTCTGCGATCAAATCAGTTCTCCATAAAGCCAGAAGGAAAAATCAATTATCTCATTACTAAACAGCAGTGAACTGCCTGGTGAATCTTTAGTCTGTGTGAACAAGGAATTCAGAGAGTTGTAAAGCATTGCCACATTTTTTGAGCAGAAGTTAACCCCCATGTAAATGTAGACTCATTTTACACTAAATTGAATGACCGCCAAAAAATGTTTTAAAAACAACTGGAATGCTTTGCGTCCTAACACCGTACAAAGGATTCTTTACACAGCAACACAATCCCGAAGACTGTAAGACAGGACATTTTTTTAATCTTAGCAGCACACTGCCAGAGAGGGATACAAACTGAATTAACTCTATTATGACACATTTAGCTTTCATGATGGGACATTTTTGAAGAACTTTATTTACATGCTTTATAGGATTTATAGGATTGGTTCAGTAGTAACTGAAAATTGACCAAATTGAGGTAAGGGGTAATCTTCAAAAGGGGTAATCTTTCAATATGCATGTCAGCAAAATCAATAACCCATAGTGAAGCTCTGCAGAGAGAATCAGTTTGCATCTGGATGCAAAGAAATAAACGTCACAGAATTAGTAGCATTTATATCCTAATAAAATAACAGATTTCCTAGAGGTTTCTTGATAGTAATCTAATTGAATAAGATTCTGTTTGCGAGCTGCTCAAGCTTTGTTCTTCCTTAAGGGCCTGTCCCACCAGCATGCAACTCTATGCGATGAACGCGATCAAACTAGAAGCGGGGGCCGCGCGGAGGTCGGGCGATCTCCTGTACAGGGCCGTTCCCACCAGCATGCGGCAAACGCAACCAAACCGGCAGTAGGGGCCGCGCGGAGGTCGGGTGAGTGGCGCAATGCAGTGCAAAGTAAAGCGAACTTGGAGCGAAGCCCAAGGTAAGTTCGCCAGGACAGAGAGGGGCACACAGAGAGGGGCACAGAGGCACACACACACACAGGGCCACGGAGCCACACACATAGAGGGTCACGGAGGCACTTACAAATAGGTTCACGGAGGCACGATGTCGGGGCGGTGTGTAAATGTCGCGGCGACTGCGAGCCGACAAGCCGTTGCTGCGCAGAATTTTTGGACATAGTCGGATTTTCGGAGCCCCGCACGGTGTCGGGACGAACTTGGGACCGACTCCGCACAATTCCGCACGGCTCCGGAGATCGAAGTGGGACCGGCCCCGCGACGCCGGACGGCTCATGCGACCACGTTAGGTCGCGCTAATCGCATAGAGTTGCATGCTGGTGGGACAGGCCCTTTATGGTCTTCAATGCCGTATGAACCATTTGATTGTGATATTGCCCTACATTATTCTCGATGTTTTTCATTCGATTTATTTTTCTCATTCTATTTATTATAATTAGATCACATTCTGATAAAGGGATAGTTTTACACATCCTTCTTCAAACAGCCTCATGCACAGTTGTGAAAAACAAAGCAAATCGGCTCCACTGGCACCACCAATCTTCTGAGCTTGGCCGAGTAAAGAGTTTCACTTCAGCATGTCATTCTAAAGGTGATCCAGTCAGCTGTAAGAGAAGGCTCAGTGTAGAAGAAAGCAGGTACTGCAATGTTCAAATGTTGCATTAAACGCCAGGATCATCTGGATGGAGAGCAAAGAGATGCCCGCAAGTCACAGGAGAGGTTGCAGGCGGTCCTCCAGTCACTTATCCCTCACTGACAACAATAGGCTGGCACTAGACATTGGGACTACATCTCCTGACTTCCCTGGTACAGGACGTGCATGTCATTTTAGGAGGAGTCACTGTAGATTTTGATATCTTAGTTCGGCTGAGAACAATGAAAATGTCAGCTATGACATTTTGAAACATCTACCCCCAAATGGATGGATGTCCACATCCATCTCCTCTCGCACAAACATCTCTCTACAATCTGTTCTAATGGAACCCCTCACACTATTCAATATCATCACTGACTTTTTACAGCCTACAGTGGCTTGCAAAAGTATTCATACCCCTTGAACTTTTCCACATTTTGTCACGTTACAACCACAAACGTAAATATATTTTATTGGGATTTTATGTGATAGACCAACACAAAGTGGTGCATAATTGTGAAGTGGAAGGAAAATGATACATGGTTTCCAAATTTTATTACAAATAAAAAAACTGAAAAGTGTGGCGTGCAAAAGTATTCAGCCCCACTGAGTCAATACTTTGTAGAACCACCTTTCGCTGCTATTACAGCTGTAAGTCTTTTGGGGTATGTCTCTACCAGCACATCTAGAGACTAAAATGTTTGCCCATTCTTCTTTGCAAAATAGCTCAAGCTCAGTCAGATTGGATGGAGAGCGTCTGCAATTTTCAAGTCTTGCCAGAGATTCTCAATTGGATTTAGGTCTGGACTTTGACTGGGCCATTCTAACACATGAATATGCTTTGATCTAAACCATTCCATTGTAGCTCTGGCTGTATGTTTAGGATCGTTGTCCTGCTGGAGGGTGAACCTCCGCCCCAGTCTCAAGACTTTTGCAGACTCTAACAGGTTTTCTTCCAAGATTGCCCTGTATTTGGCTCCATCCATCTTCCCATCAACTCTGACCAGCTTCCCTGTCCCTGCTGAAGAAAAGCATCCCAAGAGCATGATGCTGCCACCACCATGTTTCACAGTGGGGATGGTGTGTTCAAGGTGAAGTGCAGTGTTAGTTTTCCGCCACACATAGCGTTTTGCATTTAGGCCAAAAACTTCCATTTTGGTCTCAACAGACCAGAGCACCTTCCTCCACATGTTTGCTGTGTCCCCCACGTGGCTTGTGGCAAACTGCAAACGGGACTTATTATGGCTTTGTTTCAACAATGGCTTTCTTCTTGCCACTCTTCCATAAAGGCCCGATTTGTGGAGTGCACGACTAATAGTTGACCTGTGGACAGATTCTCCCACCTGAGCTGTGGATCTCTGCAACTCCTCCAGAGTTACCATGGGCCTCTTGGCTGTTTGCCCGGCCTGTCAGTTTAGGTGGACGGCCATGTCTTGGTAGGTTTGCAGTTGTGCCATACTCTTTCCATTTTCGGATGATGGATTGAACAGTGCTCCGTGAGATGTTCAAAGCTTGGGATATTTTTTTATAACCTAACCCTGCTTTAAACTTTTCCACAACTTTATCACTGACCTGTCTGGTATGTTCTTTGGGCTTCATGATGCTGTTTGTTCACTAATGTTCTCTAACAAACCTCTGAGGCCTTCACAGAACAGCTGTATTTATACTGAGATTAGATTACACACAAGTGGACTCTATTTACTAATTAGGTGACTTCTGAAGGAAATTGGTTGCACTGGAATTTATTTAGGGGTATCAGAGTAAAGGGGGCTGAATACTTTTGCATGCCACACTTCTCAGTTTTTTATTTGTAAAAAAAATTGAAAACGATGTATCATTTTCCTTCCACTTCACAATTATGCGCCACTTTGTGTTGGTCTATGACATAAAATCCCAATAAAATACATTTATGTTTGTGGTTGTAACGTGACAAAATGTGGAAATATTCAAGGGGTATGAATACTTTTGCAAGCCACTGTAACTTCACCGTACAAGCCCCATCGTCTTTGATTCCTTTAATATCAGAAATCAGATCACCATTCAGAAGAGGCATTGAGCCAAAGCTTCTTGGAACATCTTCAGAGATGAGTTTGGGTGCCACTCTTATCATCCCGGGTAATATTTGGACCTCAATCACAAATTAAAACCAAATAATGTAGTTGTACATTCTAAACCAGTGTGCAATTCATCTGCAAAGTTTAAACATTGCAACACTGATCACATTTCAAAGGTACTTAATTGATTACAAAGCACTTTGGGAGGTACTGAGGTCATTAAACTTGCAACACAAATGATTTTTTAATAGTTGTACTGACACCTGGAGACATGGTACTCTTGCGGCCATAAACTAGTCCTCAATGTTACAGGAATAGAAATAGTCTTTATGATTGAAACATAAATCAAATTTTCATTGATTTATATTTGAAAATAAGAAACAGACACATGCTGCAGGTACTGCAACACAGACAGCTCAGATTTGTATCTGCTCAGTATATTAAAGTATCATATATGGATACAAAGAACTACAAGGCCTACATGATCTTCCAGTTGCTAACCATTTTAGCTCCTCTTCCCATTCCCACATTTTAGCTCCTCTTCCCATTGCCACATTTTAGCTCCTCTTCCCATTCCCACACTTTCTGTCTTGAGCCTCCTCCATATCCAGAATGAGCCCACAAGCAAACTGGAGGAACAGCACCTCTTATTCCACTTGGGTAACTTACAACCCAATGGATGAACATTCAATTCTCCAATTTTAGGGAGCTACAACACCCTCCCCCTCTACCTCCCCACCCTAAACCTGCCAGAGCTTTCCACTCTCCTCTCTCCAATGTGCACAACCTGGACTTGCACACATTTCTGCATTCCCTCTCTCCTTTCACCTACATTCCTTCTTCAAGTTTCACAATTTGCAACTCTTCAATCCTTTTGTTGTACACCTCTGACTTTTCATCTCTGGCCTTTGTCCACCATCTGCCTATAAAACATCCCCCCCCCCAACCACCCCCCTCACCTGTATCAACCTATTACTTGCCCTGCTTTGTCCTGCCCGTCCTCTCTTCCAGCATTTTTCTCCCTCCTGCAATCAGTCTGAAGAAGGGTCCTGACAAAGCTATCATCACCTATTTATGTTCTCCAGAGATGCAGCCTGACCCACTAAGTTACTCCAGCACTTTGTATCTTTTAAAACATCATGGATATTGAGTATATTGTTTCATGGGGTTTTTGGAGATGAAGCTACATCCACAATTAGCAACAGGCGCAGTGGATGTACTTTCATAACTTTCAAGAAGCAAACATGGCCAGTGGACACTACAGCTCATTCTTGTGGGAGGAGGACTTCCCAATGCTGGAGGGGGTTGCTTAGAGGATGTGGGAGTAAACATCAGATGGATGGATAAAATACCTTTTTATGATAATCCTCCTTGGATCCTGCTGCTCCTATCAACTACCTACTTGTGGGCAGCACAGTGGTGTAGTGGTTGAGTTCCTGCCTTATAGCGCCACAGTTCGATCCTGACTGCGGGTGCTATCCGTACGGAGTTTGTACATTCTCCCTGTCACTGCATGGGTTTTCTATAGTTGCTCCAGTTTCCTCCCACACTTTAAAGATGTACAAGTTTGTAGGTTAATTAACTTTGCTAAAATTGTAAATCATCCCTAGTGTGTAGGATAGTGTTAGTGTAAGCACTGGTCAGTGCGGACTCAGTGGTCAAGGGTTTGTTTCCATGCTGTATCTCTGAAGGCTAAAGTCTAAAGTCTACTGCTACATTATAAGTCTGTTGGCACCTATCCCTTGCTGCTCTGCCAACCCGCAGAGTCACTCTCACCCCACTATCAATCCATCAATTTACCCAACACCACCAGATTTCTAGTCCCCAAATTTTCTTCAATCCCTGACTGCATGCCCCTTCCAGTTTAGGACTCGCTTCCTCATAACCAGCCAGGCCCATTGCTCCACTTGTGACCGTCCCCCCCCCTGTGCATATTTGATTTCATTTGAAACCATAATATTGGCATCGACAACATATAAAGTTGGCAAATTTGTTATTCTTCAAACACAGTTCAGGGCCAGTTATAAATGGGCAATAAATGTTATCCACGTTCCAGGAATGAATAAAACAGCATCAAATGAGACGACATTTTACTCAGAAATGTTGACACCACTCACCGGGTACATTAATTTATAAACATTCCTCTTCATCACTCAGACAAGTAGCTAGATCTGCTTCAGTGTTTCATGGTTCAGTGAAGAAATGCAGACCCGCAAGCACGATTTGTAAGAATTGTAAGAATATCCAAGCATGATCTCTAAACCTTTCCATATAATAAAGTGACTTCAGCCCTTTCCTGTGGATTCTTGTTATTATGAGGCATTCCTCAATAGAGAAAAACAGTGTTCAAAAGAGGCCCTCACATTTGTAGCTATGGTAAAACATTTAATGACACAATTAGCTATGCAGGGTGATTATCATTGATGGCAATAACAAAGAGACCCTGCTTAGAAAATCTACAGCTGGGAAAAAGACATGAAATAATTATATATTCCAGGAGAAATGTTATTGGATTAAAGCTTAAACTTGAGCATGAAGTCAGTTTCTAGTTACACAGCATTGTTTCATTCCTTGGTTTAAGTAATACGACACTGTGAATTGATTGCCACTCATGTTCAAGCATTTCTGTTGCCTAACGGCATTTGATCAAGTTCCTGCTTCACGAAGAGCAAAATAGAATCAGCTTGCTGCCTGCACTTTATTCTACACAGCAACCCCCCCCCCCCCCCCCCAATTTTGTACATGGTGGCAAAAACATCATGTCACCCTGTGCACTGTTGTAATGCAAATGTTGTTCATTGAAAATATTGCAGTACATATGAATGGAAGTCTCCATTAAACTCTATAGATGTGAAATACATTTAAAGAAATTATGCCATCAATCAACAAATCATTTTCTTTTGATAACAAAGCCTAGCTGTTTTTTTCTCTCTATTTGCAAAGTCATTAACATAATGACAGGATATTTTGGAACTCTGCCCCTTGCTGCCACAACTGTCATAATGTAATGCAACAACTTAAAGTGGCTGAATTAGCTGGTGTTGTAGTCTGGCACCACAGGTTAATAAGCTTGGAGCCATAAAGGCATACAGTAGAAAAACAGGCCCCTTGCTGGCCAACTAGCCTTACCACTCCGTTTACCAGCACTTTGTTCATCTAAGTAGGAGGAATGAAATGACAAAAAAAGTTTGATGATTCAGGTGTTAAAGAGAGGTAATGAGAACAAAATGTCTTCTGAAGAAGGCATAAACAATAAACTAATATTAATAGAAATTTTCATTACTGAAATTGCTGAACTCTGTGTTGTATCTAAAAGGCTACATTGAAAAATATAGCAATGTCCCTTAAACTACGTTTAAGCAGTGTGGGAACAGTACTGGAGGTTGAAGGCAAAGTGTGTGGAATTATCTTGCTACATAAAAATGGTTCAACAGAAAAAAAAAACATTTGAGGTGTAAAATGCAGCTCAAAAAGATTGCAATCTGCTTGAAAAACGGATTATAGTGCACAAGGGAAAAATTAGCTGATATAGGTAAACCCATGAATTCTGCAAAAAACATCCTTTTCACAGCCCAGTCCTATGAGATTAGTATGGCATTATTGTGGGCCGAACAGCCTGTTCCTGTGCAAAGTGTGTGTGTGTGTGTGTTAAATGACCCAAATGGAGGAGCTACATGACCAATCTAATAACTCACCACAGCGATAAGAATAAAGGATCACAGGCATGAACCTGGGTACTGCCACAGAGGACGCTGTCATCACAAGAGAGAACATTTGTCCAGACTGGCTAACTGGATGAATATTGATGTAGCAACTAGCATCTACATTTAGGATCTATGAGTGGATCCATTCAAGTGCTTTAAAAGTCATTTAGCTGACCTGTACTGGTGGTAAGAATATTGTTAGTGTTTGGAGAAAATTCAGTACACCATGTCAATGAAGACATGTTGTCTTGTAAATCACAAACTGTTAACTGAAAAGTACAGCTGTGTTGTAAAGATTGATTTTCAACAAGTGGGGCAGAGAATTAAAATGAAGAGAACAAGTTACAGGAAATTAACTCTCTCCTCTGTGGTATCCATTCCACTAGCTGCACTCTTGATTTTTCCCCTGATTCCCAGGCCCTGAAGCAGGGTAAGAGAACCCAACCATCACTACCAATACCATCATTACTTTCACCAAATCATTTCTCAAGCTTCCAATAATATGCCACCACCACTCACATCTTCCCCTTCCCCCATACTGAAGGGACAAGTCACTCTGACACGAATATATTTATACAGTATATGTGTGTGTGTGTGTATATATAGATATATTTCTGTAAATACAGCACTCAGTAATGAAACTGAAGGTCTACAAACTTCCAGGTTATTTTCCTGTGTTTTATGTAATATTCCCATTGTTTCATATCCTGTATTTTTAGTAGTATAGATCATGGTGTATAGCTAGGATTTCATCAAATTCTAAGTGATTTATACCAGAAAGATTTTCATTAATTTTGCAATTAAATAATTCTATATAAGCCAAATTCTGATTATGCTTATGATTTTTATCATTTATCACCCGATTAGAGGGTTTTTTGATGTCCCAAGTTTTTGAAGCACAACATGAGTAATCATGCCCCTTTGGTCACATGTGAAATGTGTGACTTAAAAGCAGAGTAACCGTTTTTATATTTATTGATTCGTTTTTTTATTGTTCATATTTTGTGTTTAAGCTTTCCATTGAAATAGTAAGATTAAACGAGAACTTACCAGTTTGAAGTTTGATCTTTATTTTATGAGGAGTTGCGACGAGCGATTTCATGAAGAACCCGCCAGCACGCATGCGCGACATTCTTCAAAGCAGCGGTGTGGAATCACAGAACCACAGGACAAGCCAATAATTTCAAATGACTGTGGCAGGGATGATGTTCCCCTGTAACAGGGTTCGTCACCAATTGTGGGCAATTCTCTAAGAGGGCCCATGGTTCACTTATCATTCCAAGGACCACCAGATACCATGGCTGTGTGGGCCAGTTGGGTATGATAAGAATGCCTTTAGCAGCATCTGACTGGATTTTCCGCAATACCCGACTGATGAGGCAAAATGGAGGAAATGCATAGAAAAACCATTTCCCCCAGTCTAGCGAGAAAGCGTCCATCGCCATTGCCCCAGGATCTGGTTCCCATGATACGTATGTTGGTACCTGATGGTTTAACCGTGACGCAAAAAGGTCAATATCCGGTTTACCAAATTTGGCTGTAATTTTGGCGAATATTTGGGGATTTAACATCCACTCAATGTTGTCATTAAATTTCCCTGACCTGGTGTCCGCCACTGTATTGAGCTTACCTGGTAGATAGGTAGCTGAAATCCAAATATTCCGTTGTATGCACCAGAGCCAAATTGTATTTGCCAATTCATCACATGAAATTGACCTGGTACCGCCCATATGATTTAGATATGCCACCGCAGTGGTGTTGTCTATTTGGAGATGGACATGAGTGTCAGTAAAGTTTGAACATTAAGCTCTAAGTCCGTGGAATGCTCCTAGCATCTCCAAATAATTTATCCCTTGTGATAACAATAGGGTAGATTCAAGGGTGTCCCATCTGCCCCCACAACTTGTGTTGTTGTCCGTAGCTCCCCAGCCATGGGAGCTTGCGTCTGTTTGTAAGTACACCAACGGACGAGGCACAATGATGGGTTTGAATGAGTTACGGATATTATCAATCCACCATTGTAACTCAATTTTTGCCTTGGATGGCAGCTGCATGTGTCTATCAAAATGTCCCGCATTCAATTTTAACGCTGAAATCTTGGATCTTTGCAAATTTTGATAATGTAAAGGTCCGAATTGGGCAGCTGGAAAAGCTGCTACCATTTTCCCAATTACCTTAGCAGCTTTCTATCACCAGTCTGAAGAAGGTTCTCGACCCGAAACGTCGCCTATCTCCTTCGCTCCTTAGATGCTGCTGCACCCGCTGAGTTTCTCCAGCTTTTTGTGTAACCCTCGATTCTCCAGCATCTGCAGTTCCTTCTTTAATACCTTAGCAGCTTGTCTGATTGATGGTATACTGGCGCAGACCAGACTATTACATGCTTCAATGATATCCCCAACTTTGTTAGTTAGTATGGTGGTAATCATTCGATTGGAATCAACCTGATTTTTCTGAATGGATACTGAATAGTATGCATCTTTTAAATCAATGCATGCCATGAAGCAGCACTTAGAAACCAAAGATTTGGCTGTCTCGAACGTGTCCATTTTAAAATGGGTATATTTTACAAAAGTATTCAAATGGGTTAGATCTATGATAACCCAACATCCACCACCTTTCTTGGTTTTTGTGAATATCATCTCGTAAATCCCAGATAGTCCATGATCTGTGAAGGACAGAACTTCGATTTATCTGGATGGATAATAAATCCCATTTTTTGAAATAATTCCACAGTGGCTGAAACTGACAAATTTGCTGATTCCAATGTATTCCCAATAATTAGGATATCATCCAGGTAAGCCATAACCATATGGTTTTGCCTCCTCAGTGTTGCTAGCACTGGCATGAGTAATTTAGTAAACAATCTGGGGGCTGTGGTAAACCCATTGGGCAAAGCTTTGTATTGCCAAAGCTGATCCATCCAGGTAAATTTTAAGAACTTCCTGTGATGTTTCTGAATGGATACTGAATAGTATGCATCTTTTAAATCAATGCATGCCATGAAGCAGCACTTAGAAACCAAAGATTTGGCTGTCTCGAACGTGTCCATTTTAAAATGGGTATATTTTACAAAAGTATTCAAATGGGTTAGATCTATGATAACCCAACATCCACCATCTTTCTTGGTTTTTGTGAATATGTTGGATACAAATTCAATTGGTTTGTGTATAGTTCTTTCTATCACGCCTTTTTCTTGTAATCTCAAGATTTCAGCATAGCCTACTGCTACTTCCTTACTGGAAAGTGCAAATTTGTGATTCGGCATATGCTGAGGTGGAGGAAGTTGACCATTTATAAACTCAATCTCATGGCCTTGAATACTTTGTAAAATAAACTCATCTGAGGTGATGGTATCCCATGCCTCCTTAAAGAACCGTAATCTCCCTCCAACATGTGAGGTTAGACATGCGAGTGCATGAAATCCAGACTGCCTTACCTCCATGGTTATCAGCGGTCCCTGACATGTTTGGTGGGACGTGGAGGTGCTGGGTTGTGCTGGTGATGCGGTTGCCGCATCTTCCATGCTGGCCGCTGCGGGCCTTGCCCTAAAAAAGGCCTTGGCTGTTGAAAATGTTGGTATTGTGGCGGCGCCGGTATATAGGTCCTTGCTGGCCTTTCGGTTTGACCCCGTGGCCTGGAATATGGTGTTTTCCTGGCCGTTTGTCTGGTCAAGGTGTGCGACCTCATAAGACCCACTGTCTTGGCATGGTCATCTAAATCCTTGACCTGCTTCGGAAGGTCTTCTCCAAATAGTTGTCTGGGTGGTGGTGTTGGAGATGCTCTGCATAGCCCCGCAAATTTGGGATTTAGCGTGGGCTTGATGGCACTTTTTCGAAATGCATTTATCTCGTATTGCGTGTTACATAATAATGCAAGAGCATCCTCCTGTTCGGTGTTCAAGTCCATTCCGTCCACCGACCTCGCAAAAGCGGTAATCCCAGATGTGAGCAGTATTAGGATTCTCTGTAACTTTACTTCCAGTGCTCTTATGCCCGGGCTTATATTGCCCCAAATAGGCATGTTTACAATAGGTACATTGAGTGAGTTACAATTACTCGGTGCCTTGTACCTATTCATGGCTTCCACAAGGACCTGTTCCTGTAGCTGGTGGTTGGTGAGGAAATCAATGGTAGCAGCCAGTTTAGTTTTGAGGGGTTGCCCCGATGATTCGGGTAACGCAAACTTGGCTGCCACGTCCAAAAGTTCTTCCTGAGGAACCTCAGGTGCCACTTGGTACGTGTACCAAGATATCCTCTTCTCCTGGCTGCCTCATGCTACCCATTGACGATGGGGATATATCCAAAAGTCCCCTGGAACTGGACATTTCCCGCCGTTGATTTTGTTGCAGGATCCGTTCCATCATCCTCTCCATCCGTTCAATGCGCCCTTCATCGTGCGTGAATGGGAGGTCAGAGCCCTCATGCCCGAAGGAACTCCTGAGGCTCCTATCATCGGCCCATACCTCATCGAGGTAATCTCGGTGCCGTGACGAAAAGTCGCTGCCAGCCGCCTCAGCGAAGCTGTACGACTCCCGCGCGGATCTGCTCATTCGCCTCCTTTTGGATGAGCTAGGTCCGACTGCCTCGAAGGGCATATGTGGAGTGAAGTCGGCACCTGACGCCGCAGCGTGGTGACCCGACATCCGCGCGGGCTTGCCGCCTGTCCTTCTACTGGACTCAGGCGGCGTACGGTCCCGTCCTGCCGCTATTGGGGGATGCGGTGACCGTGGTGAGACTCCACCTGTATGACTCCTCCTGGTCCAGCTAGGTGGTGAGTCTACACTGGCCCTCCTTGGTCTGCCAGTGGACTCAGGTCTCGGTAAACCACCAGTCCGCAATCTAGCGGTCTCTGGTGAGAATTCTGCCCTAAAAGGGCTTTGTTGTTGAGCTCTATCCCTGGCTCTTCCATGAGGGCTCGGGGAGAAGGGCCGTGCAGCAGCACGTGAAACCCGTTTGCTCATATCAGCCAACGATTCTCTCCCTTTTGGAGATAGTGAAATGGAGTCAGGGTCTACCTGCTCCGGTGCTGTACCAACTTCCTGCTCTGCGGGAACCCCGCTTGTACACAGCTGTGTCGGTGGGTCGGGTCCTGTAGTCACAGGGCTCCCCGACTTTCGCTCCTTTTTCCCGGCCCGTCTAGCGGGTGCTGCCGTTGTAGAGAGCTCCGGGAATAATGGCCGACGACTCCTTTCGGAAGTCCTGCAGCCTGAACTCCTCTTATCCATATCCCTGTTGGAGAAAAACACAGTTCAAACAGTAGGGACAACCAGCTCAAGGTTGTCTGTACTTACCTGAGTGGCCCTTATGAAGGGCTGGTGGTGAGCCGCGCTCCACCTCCAGCCGTCGACTGCAAATGCGAGCGACGATATGTCGCGCATGCGTGCTGGCGGGTTCTTCACGAAGTCACTCACGTGACTCCGAAATGAAATACTTAATAATGAGTACAACTTAAAATCATGAAATAAAAATCTAGTTTGCTCACCTATTATAGCGGTCTCATTCTGTAGTCCCTTACAAAATGTTACATTCTGTAGTCCCTCCCATTTTTTCACGTCGTCAATGCTATAACAGTTTTTTTTTTGCACTCGCCGCGATTTTTAAAATATTCAATCAACACGGTTGTAATGACCCTGATGTGAACTATGGGCCTCGTGGTGGGTTATGTGCCGACATTTTGTAAGGGAGCTAGGAAATCCTAGTGGTCACGTTGTGGGAATGCAGTGCTCTGAACAACACTGTGTTCACGTTTTCTTGCTTGGAATCATTGGTTAGTAAACCATTTTTTGCACTTTTTTGTTCTTTTCTCGTAAATGTTGCTTCGTTTTTACTATAGAAATGTTTAAATTCAGTTAAACATTGATTGCTTGTTGCTATGTTGTTGTAAATTGTGTGCACAAAGGGAATCGAAAGTGAACTGGTCCCAGATAACGCCATGTCTCCTTGAAAGTCTGCTCCTGTCTACACAGGTGCTTTTGGTTCCGGGCATATTTTGAGTAAATTAACATTGTATTTGATAAAGGGTTACTATATTCCTTTTCATTTATGTATATATTAAAAAATATATAAATAATTATTTTTAAAAAAATCTTGTTATTGTTTCACATTTTGAAAGTATTAACTTTTGATCACATTTTGGTCGATTTTTATCACAAATTAGCTCAAAAGTATCCTAGGTAGGCCCATTTTTAATGCTGTGGTATTTCGTTACAGTTGAATAACTTTCAAATTTGGCCACCCATGTCACAGGTTGGGACCCTTATTTATGGAAACACCCATATTGATACAGTGTTCTCCATAATGTTTGGGACAAAGACCCATCATTATTTATTTGCCTCTGTACTCCACAATTTGAGATTTGTAATAGAAAAAAATCACATGTGGTTAAAGTGCACGTTGTCAGATTTCAATAAAGGCCATTTTTATACATTTTTGTTTCACCATGTAGAAATTACAGCAGTGTTTATACATAGTCTGCCCGTTTCAGGGCACCATAATGTTTGGGACACATGGCTTCACATGCGTTTAATTGCTTCCTTAATGCAGGTATAAGAGAGCTCTCAGCACCCAGTCTTTCATCCAGTCTTTCCAACCCGTTTGGAAACATTTATTGCTGTTTATCAACATAAGGACCAAAGTTGTGCCAATGAATGTCAAAGAAGCCATTATGAGTTGGAGAAACAAGAATAAAACTGTTCGAGACATCAGCCAAACCTTAGACTTACCAAAATCAACTGTTTGGAACATCATTATGAAGAAAGAGAGCTTACTAATCGCAAAGGCACAGGCAGTCCAAGGAAGACATGTGATTTTTTCTATTACAAATCTCAACTTGTGGAGTACAGAGGCAAATAAATAAACAATGGGTCTTTGTCCCAAACATTATGGAGGGCACTGTATAAACCCACTGACTCTCAGCACAGGAGCACCACAAGGCTGCGTACTCTCCCCTCACCTTTACTCTCTCTACACCAATGACTGCACCTCCACAGATTCCTCTGTCAAGCTTCTCAAGTTTGCGGATGACACAACCCTGATTGGACTGATCTAGATGTGGAGGAGTCTGCTTCCAGACATGAAGTGACACAGCTGGCATACTGGTGCAGTCACAACAACCTGGAGCTCAATGCACTTAAGACAATGGAATTGATTGTTGACTTGCGGAGAGCTCCCCCTCCCCTCCCTCCACTCATCATCAACACTACAGTCACAACTGTGGAGTCATTTAAATTCCTCGGAACCATCACTCCAGGGACATTAAATCGGAGGCCACCATCGACTCCACAGTCAAAAAGGTCCAACAGAGGATGTACTACCTGTGGCAGCTGAGGAAACACAAGCTGCCACATGCATGATGGTCCAGTTATATACTACTATCATAGAGTCTGTCCTCACCTTCTCCATCATGGTCCGGTTTGGCTCAGCCACCAAGCATGACATCTGGAGACTGCAGCGCATCTTTCGGTCAGCCGAGAAGGTTATTGGCTGCAACCTTCGCCCCATTGACGAACTGTACATTGCAAGGGCCGGGAAGTGGGCTGGTAAGATCATCTCTGACCCCTCTCATCCTGGCCTCGAACTCTTTGAAGTGCTACCCTCAACGTTTCGGGTCGACACCCTTCTTCAGACTGAGAGTCAGGGGAGAGGTAAACGAGAGATATAGAAGGTAAATAGAACAAATTGATGAAAGATAGGCAAAAAGCAACAATGATCAAGGAAAGGTGGAGCCCGTGATGGACCATCTGCAGTTCCTACCTACACACTTCCTTTCACCTTTCTCCTTTTCACCATCCAGTGGTCCAAAGTGAAGGGGAAAGTTACTTGTCGTTCCATCGCTTTAGTGTACTATGTTCAGAGCTCATGGTGTGGTCTCGTTTGTCTTGGGTAGAACAAAATAGGCAAGTGTTCTGCAGAAAGCTTGGTACATTCCACTGTCTTAATGTTGAGCTTCCAGTCAGATGCCACCCTAATACTCTCCTTACTCCAAATCTCTTCCCTCAGCTCCCTGTGTTTTTCCACAAAGCTCAGCGTAATCTTGAGTAATTACACTTATGCTTCCGGCTAGGCAAACAGCTGCTTCCAGACTCAACAATGAGTTCAACAATTTCAGAGCCTTTCCAGTAATTTCAGATAATCACAGTACGTGCACTATTATCCAGACTTGAAAGGTATTAGTTAATCCAGATTTGGCCCAGTCCTTCCCTTGCTGCTGTCTTTCTATCAATCCAGGTGCACACACTGTACTAATCCTATATCAGCCCAGGCACACCCCTGAAGCACCTGTTACTAGAGTTATTGGATGTGCCAGATTTTAAAACGCTGGTAGATAAAGCTTTTGGTTTAGACATCATGGAAAGAGGCCAAAGAAAAGTGTAGGAAATTTCCACCGACTCCTCGCCAACTATTGATCACCCGTTCACACTAGTTCTATGTTATCCCATTTTCGCATCCACACCCTACACACTAGGGACAATTTACAGAAGCCAATTAACCTACAAACCCACACATCTTCTGGATTTGGGAGGAAATCAGAGCACCAGAGGAAAGCCCACGCAGTCACAGGGAGAACGGGCAAACTCCATGCAAACGGGACCTGGGTCTGTTGCTATGGCGCAGAAGCCCTACCAGCTGCACCACTGTGCCGCCCCAACTCTATGTTACATTTCTTCCTAAATACACTCTTGTGGCTGAGGATGATTTGTTCGAATACGGCTACTGTAGCAGCTGAACAATCCAGTGCAGGATTTGCAGGCTGCGTGAGACAGGCGGATGAGTGTGTAGGTTGTTTGGCGTGAGATTCTCCTGCTGCGTGTGCCTGGTCTCCATGTTCTCCAATGAATCTGGATGGATTTTGCAGTCAGCATTAACAGTATTTTAGTTTAGTTTAGTTTAGTTTAGAGATACAGCGCGGAAACAGACCCTTTGGCCCATCGAGTCTGCACAGACCAGCGGCCCCCACCACTATCCTACACACACTAGGGACAATTTACAATTATTCCAAGCCAATTAACCTACAAACCTGTACATCTTTGGAGTGTGGGGGGAATCCAAAGATCTCGGTGAAAACCCATGCAGGACACGGGGAGAATGTACAAACTCCATACGGATAGCATCTGTAGTCAGGATCGAACCCAGGTCTCTGGCGCTGTAAGGCAGTAGCTCTACCACTACGCCACCGTGCTGCACAATGTGCATCCTGTAAATTTCCCATAACCTTAGTTTACTTTAGTTTAGTTTATTGTTATTGTGTCATTTACCAAAGTCCAGTGAAAAGCTGTTTGTTGCGTGTTATCTGGTTCAAAAAAACATACATAATGGCAACCAAGCTGTTTACAGTGTACAGATAAAGGATAAAGGGTACAATATTTAGGGCAAGATAAAATCCAATAAAGTCTGATTACAGGTGGTTTAAAGGTCTCCAATTGGATAGATGGGAGGTCAGGACTGCATTTTAGCTGTTGAGAAGACTGTTCAGTTGCCTGATAACAGCAGGGAAGAAACTGAATCTGGAGGTATACTTCTTCAAACCTGTACCTCTTGCCTGATTGGAGAGAGGAGAAGAGTGAGTGACCAGGGTGAGACCAGTACTTGATTATGCTGATGGCCTTGCTGAGACAATGTGAACTGTAGATAATCAATAGAAGGGAAGTTGGTTTGTGTGATGGTCTGGGCTATGTCCACAAAACTCTGCAATTTCTTGCGGCCTTAAAGAGTGTTGTTCCCAAACCATGGTGTAAAGCATTCTGATAAAATGTTTTCTACGGCGCATCTATAGATGTTGGTGAGGGTTGTTGGGGGCATGAAAAACTTCCCAAACCTTCTAAGGAAGTAGAGCATCCTCAAAGCCTTCAGGAGAGTGGCGCCTGAATGGCCATGAACTTTGTGCTGGACTTGAGATTATAGTGCTGCCCATTATAGGCTATGCTGCTGCAGAGGTGATGATGGGAAATTTGACCTGCAACTTCTTCACTGAATGATCACCCCAGATATCAAAACGTATCCACTTTTTGTAAGGTTTCTCCATTGACTCTAATTGTTGGTGGGTGGTATTGCATGGTGGGTGTGGGTTGGTGGAGAAATCTTGTCTTCTGCATGCATTGTGTTTAGTTTAGTTTAGTGATACAGCATGGAAACAGATCCTTCAGTCAATTGAGTCCATGCTGACCATCGATCACCTGCTCACACTAACTCTATGTTATCCCACTTTCTCATAATCTTTCTACACACTTGGAGCAATTTTACAAAGGCCATATAATCTACTAACACACATGTTCGTGGTACGTGGGGAGAGACCAAAGCACCCTTGAGGAATCCCACGTGGTCACAGGGAGAATGTGTAAACTACGCAAAGGCAGCACCCGAGGTCAGACTCCCACACCAAAGCATGCAAAATAGGTAGATCACTGTTTGCATAATTTGGTGAGGGAGTCAACAATGACTTGTTAGGGTTATCTTGGTTCTCAAGAAAAAGCTACAATTGAAGATGAAGAGTTGAAAAGTTGAAGAGTTGAAAAGTTGAAGAGCTTCCCAGTTGCCTGTCAGCTGCAGGCCATGCTGATGCACAGCTGGTGATGATTAAATCCACTCCAGCAGGAAGTTTGCCAAAGGTGAGGTACGGTACTACAGTGAGGTAGATTGAGAAGAGGATTTATGTAATGATATAAACTTGCTTGAGACCAGTCTGGATTAGGAATGGGTTTTGTGGTGGATCCCATGGCTGGGATCTCATCTTGCATTTCATCATACAGCAGAAATGGAAAAGTAATGGATTTCTGAGTACAGATAAATATAGTGAGGCTTCTTTGTGATGTTTCTCAGTTGACAGAAGCAAAGTCTCTTGTGAGGCCAAGTTTTGGTGTTTGGTTCTGAGTTCTATATTTTTCTCGTTGTCACACAATGATTGTAACTTGATGGGTGGCATCTGCATTATGTTTCTGGAAGGCAATATTTGGCCACTGAGAGGAAGCAGGCGAGAGGAATCCTTGCAACGCCCTTTCCATGTGTTAGACAGTGGGAAGACCTCTCTGAAATTGCTGCAACTGGGTCTGTCTCCATTCTTTGAAATGGTTGTGATCACAGCAGCTCTGAGATCTCCAGCCTCACCTTCTCTTCCCTGATCAAGTAGGTGTAGTCACGAATGGACTCAGACCAATTTCTCCACCATGTTTTAGGACAGCAGTATCAATTCCACAGCCCCTGTTTTCATAGCACTCTATTTATCTGGCTAAACGAGAAACATTTCTCATTTAAGAACTGTCCAGACATCTAATGTCTCATAAGCCAGTCCCCCAGCGATGCTATCTGGCCTGCTGAGTTACTCCAGCACTTTGTGTTCTACTCTTCTCCTTACCAATGGATGGGTGGTAAAACTGTTGATGTAAAAAAATAGAGATGCCGTTTCACTCCAATTTTTTCCTCATTTCACATTCTGCTAAGGTTGATTCCACAATGTACAAAAAGGCTTCACTAGAATGTCAAGAAGGTGAAGAACAAAGAATGTGAACTAGTTTTATGTTTAATACATCTGAGCAGAATTCCAAATCATTGTTAATACTGTACTAACAAGAGAATATTCTTAAAGGATCAAGCAAGAGTCTCGAAACTCCCATAATAATTAAATAGTGAAGCCTTTCTTTATATGGTGCATTTTAAAAAATAATTTAGGGTATAATCTTCTACACGCTTCAAAACATATGATAATTGGTTGAAGGACATGACAGATGCTGACATTTGGAACAAAACTAAGAATGCTAGAAAAACCCAAACAAACAAAGCAAAGGGGTAAATCGAGATTTCAAGTTGAGATCCTGAACTGGGATTGAAAGGGAAGAGGAAGATTGTCAGTTTATAATGATGTGCAAGAAAGGTAGGGCACAGGCTGGTAGGTAATAGGTTGAACTAGGTGAGAAGAGGGAGGGAGACAGGGATGGAGAAAGAGGGTTGGAGAGAGAAGGACAGAGGGAGAAGAGAACTAAGTGGACAGGTGAGTGTGTGTGTCTACCATGAGTGAATGTCACCCAAAATGTCAAAGTTCATACCATTGGGTTGAAAGCTATCCAAACCGACTATGAGACGTTCCTCTCTTGAGAATTAGATTGCAACTGGAGAGTGTTGGCATCATAGTTCATAGTCACTTGTACATTTGACCCAAGGAGTCAACTCCTCCATTCAATCATAGCTGATCTATCTTTCCCTCTCAACCCCATTATCCTGAAAGACAGAGAATCATATAATGATTTGCACGCATTCTGAATTGTTTGCATTTCCCAGTCAAGCTATTTGCCATCTCTCTTGGTCAAGCACAAACATCTTTATGTTCTTTATCACTTGGAAAAGGGATAGAACTACTTTTCCATGAGCTGGGGAAGTACTGGGTGATGTTGACTGATAAATATTACTGACATGTGGCCCCACATCATTAGGTAGGGGTCTGAAAGGCTTTAAAAATGTCTCAGAAGTTAGAGATCAGCAGAATTTTGAACCTGGGTAAATAAAGGCCCATGCGGTGAGCTTTACATTGCAAATGCAATTTATTACAAAACATCCATTACAAAACGCCAACGTTAAAATAAACCAATTGACCTTTTTTTTTGCCTTTTATATAACGGATTGAAAATATAAGTTAATCATGCAGAGTTATATTTAAATTTGCACTCTTGCTTAAAAATAAAATTGTAAGCCTCATGGAGCTTTTTTAGCTGCACAGACTGTTGGATCTGTACAGTGTCACATGATCTATGCAAACCTTACTGAAATACATCAATACATTCTCTGCCAGTATATATGTTTCCCAGTAACTTCAACACATCCAGGCCTATGTAATTTAAGTTTTCCCTGTGTGCTGCACGTGTGTGTTTTGGCTCCCGGTCTGGACGTGAGCCCATCACTTTAATTTTCACCTTTTTAATCCCCCTTCCTTGTTCTCCTGCATGATTTTCTTCTATCAATGTGCCTCCATTCATTACTCCTCTTTTGAATGTTTGACACCCCAACCTTTCAGCATTCCTCAGCCCTTCTACTTTCATCTCTACTCCCAAATGTCACCAGAGGATTTAAAGTTTGTGATTATTAAAGCGTGATGCATCTGTATTGAGAAAGTAAAACCAACTTTGCTTGCTTCCTGAATGCTTCCTGCAGCTGCACTAGACTAGACTCACCAGTGATGTTTCCTAGATGTGGAGCGAGAAGTAACAGTGCTCTTCCCCACTATTGGATTCCTGAGAATTACTTGTAGCCCACAATCACACCCCTTCACCCATTCATTTTACCCTACCAATTACTTACCCAAGTAAGGGAGATAGAGGACAAACATCCTTGAGGAAAGACATCCTTGCCATAGAGGGGGTACAGAGAAGATTCACCAGACTGATTCCTGGGATGTCAGGACTTTCATATGAGGAAAGATTGGATAGACTCGGTTTGTACTCGATGGAATTTAGAAGATTGAGGGGGAATCTTAGAAACATAGAAACATAGAAAATAGGTGCAGGAGTAGGCCATTCGGCCCTTCGAGCCTGCACCGCCATTCAATGTGATCATGGCTGATCATCCAACTCAGTATCCCGTACCTGCCTTCTCTCCATACCCCCTGATCCCTTTAGCCACAAGTGCCACATCTAACGCCCTCTTAAATATAGCCAATGAACTGGCCTCAACTACCTTCTGTGGCAGAGAATTCCAGAGACTCACCACTCTCTGTGTAAAGAATGTTTTCCTCATTTCGGTCCTAAAGGAATTCCCCCTTATCCTTAGACTGTGACCCCTTGTTCTGGACTCCCCCAACATCGGGAACAATCTTCCAGCATCTAGCTTGTCCAACCCCTTAAGAATTTTGTAGGTTTCTATAAGATCCCCCCTCAATCTTCTAAATTCCATCGAGTACAAACCGAGTCTATCCAATCTTTCCTCATATGAAAGTCCTGACATCCCAGGAATCAGTCTGGTGAATCTTCTCTGTACCCCCTCTTATAGAAACCTACAAAATTCTTAAGGGGTTGGACAAGCTAGATGCTGGAAGATTGTTCCCGATGTTGGGGGAGTCCAGAACAAGGGGTCACAGTCTAAGGATAAGGGGAAATTCCTTTAGGACCGAAATGAGGAAAACATTCTTTACACAGAGAGTGGTGAGTCTCTGGAATTCTCTGCCACAGAAGGTAGTTGAGGCCAGTTCATTGGCTATATTTAAGAGGGCGTTAGATGTGGCACTTGTGGCTAAAGGGATCAGGGGGTATGGAGAGAAGGCAGGTACGGGATACTGAGTTGGATGATCAGCCATGATCACATTGAATGGCGGTGCAGGCTCGAAGGGCCGAATGGCCTACTCCTGCACCTATTTTCTATGTTTCTATGTTTCTAAATTGCTGTCTTGAATCAAGAAAATGCAAAAGGATAGAATCCAGAAGTTCCTCTTGCTGACTATGGTGACAACTGTCCTTTGGGTTATCTCCTTCTTTCAGGCCGAGCCAACCAGATTGAGATACAGCCCATTGCAGAAGGTGGGACCCAACTGGAGCAAGAGAGGAATCTGGAAATCCAGAGAGGTCTGGATAAATTGGTCAGAAGCAAGTTCAGGGTTCAGAACAGGAGGGAGATAGGAATGCAAAGAAAAGTCTGGAGGCCAAGATTGCAAAGAGAACGATGGACCCATGGAGCACTCAAGAATGTCTGGAAGTAAAATTGCAAGCTTACTGGAGATCAAAGTTTTGTGGGTTGTCCATCATATTAAAAAGAATGGAGAGTTGGGGAGAAGCCTGTAAACTAGATCTATCACATAAATTGTGTCACTTACCTCCTAGATCCAGCACCGTTCCATTCCTTTAATCATTAGGCTAAAGTTAAAATGATGGTTCAATATGGACACCAGAGACTTATAATAACTCCCTTCTGAGAGCACATTGCTTGCCTGTTCCCATTCTGCCTCTATAAATACCTGATATGAACATGATAAGGCGGCACGGTGGCACAGAGGTAGAGTTGCAGCCTTACAGCCTTTCAGCGCTGGAGACACGGGCTCGATCCCACCTATAGGCACTGTCTATACGGAGTTTGTAACTTCCTACTGTGACCACCCTGTGATCTCCCTGTGATCTTCGGTTTCCTCCCACACTCCAAAGACGTACAGGTTTGAGGGTCAATTAGTTTTGTATAAATGTAAATCGTCCCTAGTGTGTGTGAAACATAGAAACATAGAAACATAGAAAAATAGGTGCAGGAGTAGGCCATTCAGCCCTTCGAGCCTACACCGCCATTAAACGTGATCATGGCTGATCTTTCAACTCAGTATCCCGTACCTGCCTTCTCTCCATACCCCCTGATCCCTTTAGCCACAAGTGCCACATCTAACGCCCTCTTAAATATAGCCAATGAACTGGCCTCAACTACCTTCTGTGGCAGAGAATTCCAGAGACTCACCACTCTTTGTGTAAAGAATGTTTTCTTCATCTCGGTCCTAAAGGAATTCCCCCTTATCCTTAGACTGTGACCCCTTGTTCTGGACTCCCCCAACATCGGGAACAATCTTCCAGCATCTAGCTAGTCCAACCCTCATGTTTTTGCCACCAAAGTGGATAACCTCACATTTATCCACATTATACTGCATCTGCCATGCATCTGCCCATTCACTCAGCCTATCCAAATCACCCTGCAGCCTCCAAGCATCCTCCTCACACCTAACTATACCCCCCCAGCTTGGTGTCATCTGCAAATTTGGAGATGTTGCATTTAATTCCCTCGTCCAAATCATTAATATATATTGTAAATAGCTGGGGTCCCAGCACTGAGCCTTGCGGTACCCCACTAGTCACTGCCTGCCATTCTGAAAAGGACCCGTTTACTCCTACCCTTTGCTTCCTGTCTGCTAGCCAGTTCTCTATCCACATCAATAGTGAACCCCCAATACCTTGTGCTTTAAGTTTGTATGCTAATCTCTTATGCGGGACCTTGTCGAAAGCCTTCTGAAAGTCTAGATATAACACATCCACTGGTTCTCCCTTATCCACTCTACTAGTTACATCCTCGAAAAATTCTATTAGATTTGTCAGACATGATTTACCTTTCGTAAATCCATGCTGACTTTGTCCAATGATTTCACCACTTTCTAAATGCGCTGCTATCCCATCTTTAATAACTGACTCCAGCAGTTTCCCCACTACCAATGTTAGACTAACTGGTCTGTAATTCCCCGCTTTCTCTCTCCCTCCTTTTTTAAAAAAGTGGGATTACATTAGCTACCCTCCAATCCTCAGGAACTACTCCAGAATCTAAGGAATTTTGAAAAATTATCACTAATGCATCCACTATTTCTGTGGCCACCTCCTTGAGTACTCTGGGGTGCAGACTATCTGGCCCTGGGGATTTATCGGCCTTCAATCCGTTCAATTTACCCAACACCACTTCCCGGCAAACCTGGATTTCACTCAGTTCCTCCATCTTATTTGACCCCCGTTCCACTGCTATTTCCGGCAGATTATTTATGTCTTCCTTAGTGAAGACAGAACCAAAGTAGTTATTCAATTGGTCTGCCATGTCCTTGTTCCCCATGATCAATTCACCTGTTTCTGACTGCAAGGGACCAACATTTGTTTTAACTAGTCTCTTTCTCTTCGCATATCTATAAAAACTTTTGCAGTCAGTTTTTATGTTCCCTGCCAGTTTCCTTTCATAATCTATTTTCCCTTTCCTAATAAAGCCCTTTGTCCTCCTCTGCTGGATTCTGAATTTCTCCCAGAGTAGGCTGCTTTTTCTGGCCAATTTGTATGCCTCATCTTTTGTTTTTATACTATCCCTGATTTCCCTTGTTATCCATGGATGCACCACCTTCCCTGATTTATTCTTTTGCCAAACTGGTATGAACAATTTTTGTACTTCATCCATGCAGTCTTTAAATACCTTCCATTGCACATCCACTGTCAACCCTTTAAGAATCACCTGCCAGTCTATCTTGGCCAATTCACATCTCATACCTTCAAAGTTACATTTGTTCAAGTTCAGAACCCTTGTTTCTGACTTAATTTTGTCACTCTCCATCCTAATGAAGAACTAAACCATATTATGGTCACTCTTGCCCAAGGGGCCACGCACAACAAGACTGCTAACTAACCCTTCCTCATTACTCAATACCCAGTCTAGAATAGCCTGCTCTCTCGTTGGTTCCTCCACATGTTGGTTGAGAAAACTATCCCACATACATTCCAAGAAATCCTCTTCCTCAGCACCCCTGCCAATTTGATTCACCCAATCTACATGCAGATTAAAGTCACCCATTATAACCGTGTTACCCTTGTTGCACGCATTTCTAATTTCCTGTTTGATGCCATCCCAAACTCGAATACTACTGTTAGGTGGCCTGTACACAACTCCCACTAGCGTTTTCTGCCCCTTAGAGTTTCGCAGCTCTACCCATATTGATTCCACATCCTCCACGCTAATGTCCTTCCTTTCTATTGCATTAATCTCCTCTCTCACCAGCAACGCTACCCCATCTCCTTTTCCTTTTCGTCTATCCCTCCTGAATATTGAATATCCCTGGATGTTCAGCTCCCAGCCTTGGTCACCCTGGAGCCATGTCTCCGTGATCCCAACTATAGCATAGTCATTAATCGCTATCTGCACCTTCAACTCATCCACCTTATTACGAAAGTTCCTCGCATTGAGAACACAAAGCCTTCAGGCTTGTTTTTACAACACTCTTACTCCTTATACAATTATGTTGACAAGTGGCCCCTTTCACATCGATCCCTATTACACTTGGCCATACTCTCCTATCCCTTTGTGAGCTTTCTTTCCCGTTAATTCTGGGGTCATTAACCATCCCTTTACTCTCTTTCCCTTTAACTCCGTCCTCGACTATCCCATTTGACACCCCACCCCCCTTATTCAGTTTAAAACCATCCGTGTAGCAGTGGCAAACCTGCCGGCCAGAATGAAATAGTGTTAATGTGCAGGGATTGCTGGTCGGTGCGGACCCGGTGGGCTGCTGTGCCAATTTCCATGCTGTATCACTAAACTAAACAAAACTAAGCATTAGGATTCAGATTATTAACACATTAACTGCCTGCCTTGGAGATGCCCTTTTTGGCGGATTGAAATTCTCCTCTTTCTCTAAATTTAACACTGCATTAGTTTAGTACAACACCATTGTGGGCCGGTCATGAAATAATGATGAGACGGAGTATAGGAAGGAGATCGAGAACCTTGTGCCCTGGAGTCTAACAACCTTTCTCTCAATGTCAGCCAAAGGAGATAGTGATCGACTTCAGGAAGCAAAGTTGGACATACCCCAGTTTGATTTGTTGGTGCCAAAGTAGAGATGGTTGAAAACATCAAATTCCTAGGTGTCAATATCAGCACCAACTTCTCCTGATATTGAATCAATGACTCAGAAAGCACACCAATGCCTTTACTTCCTTAAGGAGGCTTAGGAAGTTTGGCATGTCCCTATAACTCTCACCAACGCCTACATATACAATGTTGAAAGCATTTTATCAGTATGCATCACAGCTTGGTTTGGGAACAGCTCCGTCCTGGACTGCAAGAAATTGCAGCGAATTGTTGACACAGCCCAGACCATCACCCAAATTAACCTTCTTTCTATTGACTCAATTTATATCCCACGCTACTTCGGCAAGGCCAGCAGCATAATCAAGGACAAGTTGCACCCTGGCCACTCTCTCTTCTCCCTTCTCCCATCAGGCAAAAGGCATAAAAGGTAGAGATTCAGGGACAGTTTCTTCCCAGCTGTATCAGGCAACTGAATCATCCTACCACAACCAAAGAGCAATGCTGAATTACTATCTACCTCCTTTCTGTATCCGCATCTGCCGGTATCTGCGAATGGATAGCATGCAACAAAAGCTTTTCAATGTACCTGTGCACACGGTACACGTGACAATAAATTAAACGGACATAATTGATACAACTGTCATTTATGATCACAGAAGAAAAGTTTGCTAAGACTGGAACTACAAATCTGACCCGAAACGTCACATATTCCAGAGATGCTGCCTGAACTGCTGAGTTGCTCCAACATTTTGGGTCTATCTTTGATGCAAATCAGCATCTGCAGTTCCTCCCTACAGTATAAATCTACAGTGTGTTTTGGCTTTGATATGAAACAGGAGGTAACAATAATCATAATTAACACCCATCCATGTCATTGCCCTATCTGGTTCTTTCTTCTTGTGTCTGGAAATTCTGACTTTTTAAAAATTATTTTTTCTCAGTTAATTATTTATAGTTTATATATAGGTCCATTTGTTAATTAAAAGACTACACCCATCAAAACAATTATTCTGTCTTCCAAAAGTCCAGGGGACATGACAGAACCATTATATCAAAGATTCTCTGACTGATTCTTGGGCTCACTGCAAATGACCTAGATACTACTCAGGTAAAAGTATGCTCTAAGGCTGGTCTCAGACACTGAAGCTATGAAAAATAATTCGTGTAAAAAGCACAAGTAAACATCACTCACACTCATCTGAATAGCAGTCATCTTACATAAAAAGAAACACCATTCCAGAAATCCAGAAAAAAGACAATTGAGATTAATTCCACAAAAGAATATAAATTGAATTAACCAATTAAGTTTAGGTCTCTGACTAAAGGCCAAATCATCAGTACAGTTATTATTTTGTTTTAAATCAAAGGTAGACACAAAATGCTGGAGTAACAGCGGGTGAGGCAGCATCTCGGGAGAGAAAGAATTGGCGACGTTAATTATATAGTTTAGATTCACTTTATCAAACACAAACTTCTGGATTTATCGCATCTGTTGCAATTATTAAGAGTGTACGATTGACTCAAAGCTCTACAGAGATCAAAATCCATCACTGTTGACAAGATGGAAATTTCATGTCTACTTGCATAATGCACATGCTTCTCATCAGCAGCGGCAAATTAAGAACCACAACTTTAAAGTTACTGCTGCTTAATTAAGAAAAGAAGCATATGAATGTCAGTAATGAAGTTCGCTGTCATTTACACCTCAGGGGATATCAAGTCCCTCTGACAGCAGAGGCAGAAACTCAGCATGTGATAAGGCAAATGTACTCACTAATCATTTATGTCACAAGAAAAATTAACTTCCAGCATGCCGAATTTTCATAGAAATAAAAATGTCTGAAACAAAAACAGAGCCACTTTCAGGAAATATTTATATATTTTGGCCAGTGGAAATATTGCAATGCTAGCCAAGAATTAGTAACAAATTTGAGGTGAATGTCGATCCTACGATTTACTGGATAATTTCCTGAAAAGTAACGGTCGGTTTGTGAGGTAGATAAAAATGCTGGAGAAACTCAGCGGGTGAGGCAGCATCTATGGAGCGAAGGAATAGGTGACGTTTTGGGTCGAGAACCTTCTTCAGACTGATATGCGGGTGGGGGGAGGGCAGGAAGAAGAAAGGAAGAGGTGGAGACAGTGGGCTGAGGGAGAGCTGGGAAGGGGAGGGGAAAGAAAGCAAGGGCTACCTGAAATTGGAGAAGTCAATGTTCATACCGCTGGGGTGTAAACTACCAAAGCGAAATATGAGGTGCTGATCCTCCAATTTACGGTAGGACTCACTCTGGCCATGGAGGAGGCCCAGGACAGAAAGGTCGGATTTGGAGTAGGAGGGGGAGTTGAAGTGCTGAACCACCGGGAGATCAGGTTGGTTATTGCGAACTTAGCGAAGGTGTTGGGCGAAGCGATCGCCAAGCCTCTGCTTGGCCTCACTGATGTAGAGCAGCTGACACCTAGAGCAGCGGATGCAATAGATGATGTTGGAGGAGGTGCAGGTGAACATCTGCTGCACCTGGAAAGACTGCTTAGGTCCTTGAATGGAGTCAAGGGGGGAGGTAAAGCGACAAATGTAGCATTTCCTGTGGTTGCAAGGGAAAGTGCCAGGGGAGGGAGTGTTTTGGGTGGGAAGGGACGAATTGACCAAGGAGTTACGGAGGGAGCAGTCTTTGCAGAAAGCCGAAAGAGGAGGAGATGGGAAGATGTGGCCAGTGGTGGGGTCCCGTTGGAGGTGGCGAAAATGTCGGAGTATTATCTGTTGTATGTGACGGCTGGTAGGGTGGAAGGTGAGGACAAGGGGGACTCTGCCCTTGTTACGAGTGGGGGGGATGTGGAGGGAGAGCAGTGTTACGGGATATAGAAGAGACCTGCTCCATAGATGCTGCCTCACCCACTGAGTTTCTCCAGCATTTTTATCTACCTTCGATTTTTCCAGCATCTGCAGTTCCTTCTTAAATAGTAGGTTTGTGAGGATGTGTTGTTACTTCTGTATCAGCAACTGCTGGTATCTGCAACATTATAACACCATAATGCTCTATTCTGCACTCTGGTATTTTTACTTGTACTTGTACTTGTGTTTGGCTTGATTGTACTTACGTGTAGATTTGTTATGTCGATGAAAACACTCTGGAACCTCTCTCTACAGGTGTACAGCAGATGCTGGTTGCATCGTGTGATGCTGGTTGCATCATGGCCTGGTTCTGCAACTTGAAAACCCAGAAAGTGGTGGACACTGGCCAGTCTACCATGGGTTCTGATCCCCCCACCATTGGAGGTCTATAGGAGGCTCTGCCTCAAAAAGGCAATCTCTATCATCAAGGACCCACATCACCCTGGTCATGTTCTCATTTCATTCCTGCCATTGGGAAGAAGGTCTGAAAAGCATAACCTCCAGGTTCAGGAACAGCTTATTCCCGACAACCATCACACTATTGAATACTGCAAACACCAACTAAACTAGGAACAACCAACGGTCTTTTTTACACTAACGACTTCAGTCATTTTTGCACTAATATTGGGGTTTTTAATTGATTGATTGTTCTTGTTTATTATGAATATATGAGTACTGTGCTTACAGACATGTTGTGCTGCCACAAGTAAAAATGTAATTGTTCTATTTCTCAGTACATATGACAATTAAGCATTTTTGACTCTTGACCATAGCATGGTTTCACTGGATAGCATGCAAACAAAACTTTTCACCGTATCTCAGTAAATATGATAATAATAAGCCAATATAAATTTCCTTTGTGCTCGGCAGATCAGTTCTCCAGCACAAAATTATTGTCCTCAAATTCCCCTGCAGAATAAAGCAATACAGCTGCACCACTGTGCACCTGTAATCTGTCTGTCGTTTCTTCGACAGACATTCTTCAAGTTCAACCTGAATCATTTCATGTGAGTAAAACCAGCTAAGGCTCACAGAACAGGACAACTCAGTACTCTTAAAAATGTTGATCAAATGTGACCATATGCCATAAACAAAATAATATAAACACAAACAATGTAAATAATACGATACACGGCAGTCTCCCTCTCTCTGTCCCTCTCTCTTTTCCTCTCTCTCTCTACCTTTCCTCTCTCTCTCTCGCTCTCTCTCTCTCTCTCTCTCTCTACTTTTTCTCTCTCTATCTATCTCTCTCTCTCTCTCTCTTTCTCTCTCTCTCTCTCTCTCTCTCTCTCTCTCTCTCTATATATATATATATATATATATATATATATATATATTTCTCCTGGCATTCGCACTCAGATGCAGCAGTTGAGGACAGAGACACATGCATTGAAGTCATGTTATATAGATACTCTGACAATCATTTTCACATTGCAAGGATCCAAAATAAAAGTTTATCAGCATTTCTATACCAGCTGACAACCTGTTTGAAAAGTTCAATTTTGACTAAATTCCCCACAATACCTCAGGATTCGAACTGCAGTTAATTTTTCATCATGAGTTCTGAAAGCATCTGGTTGCAGTACCTTTCACAGGAAATCAAATTAGAAAAGCTAAAAGAACCCCCTAATTAAAGCAATCTCAATCACTGGCAGGCTTGTTGAGGACTGAGGTAGCGATGGCCTCACAGCTGCAGAATTCTACTGTACATATTATTATGGATTCTGTTCAAAGTCTTTTGCTGGCTTCATTGAGAAAAGGGGAAATTTAGTTGTGCCCAAGATCCTGAAATAATGTTGACCCCAGGGAAATATAGGTTCTCCACAAGTGACCAACAGCTTACGAATGTACAGCCAAAATATGAACTGTTTGGGAGACCTGCGGGATGGATTTGCTGGCTGCTGCAGGGTTCCAGTCATCTGTTGGTGAGCACGGTGTGTTGACATATCTCAAACAAACAAATTAATGTGCAAGTTTGCAAGGGCAGCTTGAGATCAAGAAGGAGATGGTGTTGGGGCTGTTGAAGAGCATTACAGTGGATAAATCCCTAAGGCCTGATGGGATTTATTCCAGGTCACTGAGAGATGCAAGGGAGGAGTTGCAGGGTCAGAACCTTATTCCAAGGGTGAAAACGTCAAATGCTAGAAGGCATACCGATAAGGTTAGAGGGGCAAAGTTTAAAGGAGATGTGTGAGTGCGCTGCCAGGTGTGTTGGTGTAGTAGGTACGATAATGGCATTTAAGAGGCTTGTAGATAGCCAGATGGATATGCAGGGATTGGGGGGGGGGGGGGGGGGGGGTCATGAAATATATTTTGTTCATTGATTCCGTCACAACCATTAAAGACCGAAAAAAACATCCACCGTGAGTGGGTAGTACTCAGAGTGGACACAGATAAGACATCAGTGCATCCAAATAAATCAACAGCTACTTATGACTCTTAAGGGATGCTGGGCTGAAGAGGAAGCCAGATGTGAGAAGGAAAATAATGTACACATTCTCTTCTCCAGATGGGTGAGTCAATGGACACAGTTGTACCTGTCACCAGACTCCTACCGCTGGCAGCGATGGGTGACACCTACTCAGATAATAGTAGGGTGTGTATTAGTGGGTGGTGTTGCAACCTAACTGTGCTTTGTTGCTGCCCTGGTAGAATAGAAAAGAGGGTGGATAAGCTGTGAAATGTGGTTATGACTGTCAGAGGATTGCTGATTATGTGTTGGACATCATGAAATGTACGTGGGAGTCAAAACAACAGATTGTGACTTGATGAATGAAGGATGGGTAGAGTATGGAGCAGTGTGTGGGGTCAGTTGTGCAGCTGGTGGGATATAGAATTTCACTGAAGTATTCATTGGGCTTGATGATGTGCATGAAATCATTAAACTTCACCACTTGCGCTGGGTGCTTCACTCCCACTATTGTACACCTTGCCTTCCTCTTACCCCTGGCACTTCATAATCAACCTGGGTGGTTACAGGATCACCTGGACGCAGAGGGCCTCTTTCCTGCTCCTCACCTCTTTGCCGAACACATCCAGGGCAACATCTAACCTTCAAACTCCTACTCATTGCCCGACTTCAGAATTGTTTGCAGCTGCCTCCCCAGAGCTGCAATGGGATGACCTCCCACAATGGGATGGAGGGACTGTTCAGACTTTATTGGTATCAGATATCTGCTGATGATATTGGCAACTGCCAAAATGACATCGTGTTCACAAGGCAGTACATTTTTTTCTGGTTTGATATGAGATATGTGCATACATGAATTTCAGAATGGCCAAATTGGTGTGAATTCCCATTCCATCAAGACTTCAGCATTTTCTCCACAACAAAATGTGACAAATTAAGCATTAGAGTAATATACTGATTTGAGTGCTGCATTAAAATGCTTGAATTTGCTTTTTTTCCCCTTAAAATTGAATTTTAATGCATGCTTCATTAACATAAACCTAAGAATGCTAAGAATCTTTCAAGCTGTAACCTACTGTGATGTATGCCAAGCAACATGTTTCCTCTCCCTCCAATATTAACTACTCCTGCTGGGAAATGTGCATAAGTAATGTAATGTCTTCTGGGTGTGTTATACTTTAGGTTATTGTGTGCAGATTTATACAGAGTTCATTTTAAATATTAGAAAATCTTGAAATTGCTTTGGAAGCACCTGCTTTTTAATTAGCATGAGAGCATGTAGAGGTCCACAACAATTTTGGCAGCCTGCCTGCACATTTAAGTTCAAATCATAGCAAACCCCAAATGATACAAAAATTGGTGCTAGTGCTGGTATTGTGGACCTTGGTTGATTATTTATCACCTTTTCCTAAATGCACAAAACTGAGTAGTCCTGACCTATCCTTCACCATTATTCAAAGGCCGACTGTTGGTACAATGCTGATGGAAACATTAACTTTTAAGTATCCCCTTTTTAATATTTTCACTGGTAATTTAAGCAAAGGAGAGAGAAGAGAACAACAGAATTGCTTTCAATGTTTTAATTTGGATTAATTAAAGTGCGATAATTGCTCATAGGTTTTTTTTACTGTTATAATTTCCCTGTGTTTGGTGGATTTTAGGGAGTGGTGCGTCAAGTACAGAAGTCCTTTTGTTTTATTTGAATCTGCTGCACAGGCCACGTTTCTCCCAGACTTGAGTATCTTATGAATCGTTCCCCCTAAAATTCAGCATAACTGGAACACTGAACAGAGGATACACAGAGCAGGACAAGCAGCTGGGAGTGGAAAAGAGAGGGAAATTAGCTCAGTGGGAAGCTGTTCATGGAGTATCTTAAACTCAGTGACAAAACAACACATGAATTGTCTGCAATTTTAAAAGGATTGTACTGAAATATACCATCCTCCATCTACTTCAGGACACTGCTGCTATTCTGGAGGGAATTACCCATTTCCACTGCTGGCAAAGTGACTGCGCTGACTTCAGGAGGAATGCTGCCATCACCATGATGTATTTGAGAACTGAAGGGATTCTACACCTGGATGGTGTCTGAGCACAGTCAATAAACACTGCAGCTCAAAACTATGTTCATGTTCCCTTTATTCCATGGCTGTCCACTCTGCCACCACAGTTCAACCCAAAGTGGCTAATGCATGGCCTATGCTATCTGTCACCAAGGTGAGTGATGTCTCCTGTCTCCAGTAGAACCTCACATCTTGAACCATGCTGCCACATGGTGTCCAGTAAACCATCAGCATGCTGAAGCAATGCATGTACTGCCTGAAAATGGACCAATAATGCAGCGGGTAGTGCCTGCGGAGAAACAGATTTAAAATTTAATCAAAAGGGTCTCCAACATTTCATTTCTTTATTTTTGATTTCCAGCATCTATCATTCTTATTCAGCTTCCTTTGCATGGATCATCTATTATAGCTGCAATTTGCAACAAAAATAGTCAAGGAACAAGAGCAAGGATGTGATGCAGGGAAATTTGAACAGAGCATGTTTGCACCATTCCAAGAGTGTTGGTTGACAGGGAGATGACATTTGAGTGGGAGAATTAAGTGTGAGGATACCTCTTTAATACATTAACTCCTACTGCCTCTTTCCTAATTCTAAATTAATTCCATGTTTTAACTTTTGTTCTGTATTCTCAATTAATAAAAAATTATGACCCTCTGATCTATATTTAACAATTATGCATTTTTGTGGCATTTGAACAAGGTAGCAGTTGATAACAACATTTAAAAGACTTTTGGATAGGTTTGTGATTAGGATAGGTTTAGAGGGATAGGCCCAAATGCACGCAGATGGCACTGGTGTAGATGGGGCATCTTTGTCAGTGTGGGCAAGTTGGGCCGAAGGGCCCCCTTCCATGCTGTATGACTCTATGACACTAATTGTGAATACTGTTTCTCCCATAGTTACTGGAACAGCAATTTGTAACCTCATCATAACTAAATAAAACGTCTCCTTGCATCCATCCTCCTCTCCTACGGCAGTGATCTTATATTTATTTTTTCTGAGCATCCTAACTAAAGAGTGGGAACTTTGCCTGGTAATATTGCAGTATCCAAACCTACACTCTACCATTTCATGATTCAGCAGATCCATGCTAGAATATGGCAAATACATTTTACATCCTTCTGCACAATGATTTCTTGCAAGTTTGAACTGGAGCCAACTTACAAAGAGCATTTGTCAATAACTTAGATCAGAATGAGCTGAAGCAAGTTTGTAATTCATGGCATCACTTCTCTCTTAACATCATGGTCCAACATCCAACCACTCCCATTGGTAGTGGCTTGATCTAAATGCCTCCTTCGGATTGCTTTCCCCACCTATAGTATTTTTAGTGCATATTCCAATAAAGGCTAAACATTAAGAATTTCATTTATTCAGATTTTAATCTTAGTTACTGTGCTATTTCTATTCCTCATTAATTGGATATAAAAGGGTACATTGGAAGATCACAATTTTCTCAAATTTACCAATGCACAAGGAAGAAGTTGGCATTGAAATAAACCTAGATAACTGTTTGTGTAAATAAATATCCAATTCATACTTCTCATCTGATTTTCCCACTTGTACTAAACTTTGATTGCTGTAAATATAATCTGGTTACCTGGGTATATTTGTTGTTCGGGGATTTGAAACCAAATCTGTCCTCGCTCGTCCAATCCAAGGTAATTTCTCCACAAATTCCTGCAATGCTGGGAAATAATTAATAACAACAATATGAAGTTAGGATTGACAAGAAAATGTTTCAGATTTCCCTGATCTAAGATTAGGAACAGACGTGAAGCCATAGTTGTTCTGCAAAAATGCTTTATTATCACATTTAATTGATATCTTTTATGCATGAATTTATCTGCAATGTCTCCTGCTGAGTAAATTACCAAACAGAAGGATTCTATATTTTGGTCCAGATTGCTGAACATATTATCTTATTTTAGCTTCACTGGCTAAGAAGGCTTATACTTATAACATGTCAGATCATTGCCCCAATTATTTTGTTGGGGAAAATTTAATAACTGAACAACAAATTAATCTTATTTTACTGTAGTCATCCATGTGCCTCAGAAAGGCTCAGCTTTATAAGAGGTTTCTGTTCAGATTGAAAAATTCATGCTGCATTGTGCACAAATACTGTAACTGCAGTATAATGAGTAAATAACCAGTGATAGTTAACCACGTTTGACCAATTAAGTAAAACTCCGTCCATGAGGTACCCTTGGAATATTATACTTTAAATTAGCATAAAAATGGAACTAAAAGAAATCCAAATCATTAATTTTATTAGCTAAAAACTCACCTTTGCTAACATCACATGTAATCTTCTTGTCTTCATGTGGTCTATCCCCGAATATTTCTTTCCCTTCCCTTAATTTCTCTACTTTCACACATGGGTAGACTGATGACTACAACAGGACCCAAGTATCGACCCAAATCGTCACCTCATACTTTGCCTACACAAATACTGTTTGACCCATTCATTCCTCCAACAATTTGTTTTTTGCTCTGTATTTCAGCATCAGCAGTCTCTCTTGTGTTCTCTCCATTGTCCTCACCTATAACATCAACAGCCTTGTATTTAATGGATCATCCTCTGCTGATTCTGGCATCTCCAACCTAATGCCTCCACCAAATGCATATTCCCCTCTCCTTCCATTTCAGTGTTTCAAAAGGGGTGTTTCCTCTATGAATTTACACCAAGCCTGCCTTACCCCATTGATGCCTCTCACAATTTTCTATACTAATATCAAGTTTCACCTGAACCCCCAACATTCCAGAAAAAATAATCCAACTTCTCCCTATAGCTGAAACCCTCTGATCCAGGCAGCATTCTGGTAAACCTCCTCTGCACCCTCTCCAAAGCCACCACATCTTTCCTGCAATGGGGCGACGAGAACTGCACACAATCCTCCAAATGCAGTCTAACTAAAGTCCTATGGAGCTGCATCATGACTTCCTGACTCTCATATTCAATGCCACCTTCAGTGAGCTATGAATTTAGACTGCAAGATCCCTCTGCACATCAATGTTTTTAGGGTCTTTCCATTAAATGTATACTTTTCCCTTACATTCAACCTCCCAAAGTGCAATGCCTCACACTTGCTTGGGTTACACTTCATCTGCCATTTCTCTGCCAATTTTTGCAGCTGATCTATACCCTGCTGTACCTTGTGACAACATTCCTGTCATGGTAGGGTATTTCAAGCAGCATATCCCATTGACTCTTTGCTAATATAAAGCTCCTACAATAACTCTATTTTTTTCTTGCATGGCCACAGATTCAAGTATATTCAAGTATTAATGGTACAAGTACATTCTGAGACTGTACTACTCCTAAAGTGACCAAGGAAATAAAACTTGCAAGATAAGCATAATGCAGCTTTTAACTGATTTGTATTTCAAGGACAATTCACATTAAATTACCAGTGCCGAATATATGTTGCACAAATAGAACACATTCCAATAGTGAAAATTGCCTTTTCCATTCAATTTCATGAAGTCGTTTTTTCTTTTATATCATTTTACTGAACAACTCAACAGAACCGGAGAAAATGCACCAGTAAGCAAACAGGAGCTTACATCAAGGTCTCATCCATATTAGTCCTCATAAAATATTTTTACTTCAACATCAAGGAGCAGTGACATATATGCCTGACTGTAAATCCAACATAGCCAGCAGAGTAAGGGAGCATATGTCTTAGGCATCCTGATGTAGATTATATAGGTATGTGGAAACAATGTAGTCACAGGTTATTTTGCCGATAGATTAGTTTAGTTAAAAATAACAAAGAATAATCCTCCCTGGATGTAAAACATAATGATCAAGCAGACAGACATATGTAAGTATATGACATAGTAAATAGCTAAGGAACTGGAAATGAAGACAAAAGCAGAGAGTCAAGTGACAATACAAAATGTTTTTCGAAAAATGTGAAGGCCACAATAAATATCAAATCGTGATAAAATTGCATATCCTCGTGGAGGGAAAATTGAAATAAAAACGTAAGACCCTGAATCTTGTACCCTGAATCAAAATTAGATATATAAAAGAATTATATATATATAAATGTTCAGAATAATTATAATTATTGGGACATCATTGGACAATGTGCCATTCTGTTGAAGTGCCATCATTGCAGATGACACAAAACTGGGTGGCAGGGTGAGATGTGAGTAGAATGCTAAAAGGCTGCAGGGTGACTTGGATAGTTTGGGTGAGTGGGCAGATGCATGGCAGATGCAGTATAATGTGGATAAATGTGAGGTTATCCACTTTAGTGGCAAGAACAGGAAGGCAGATTGTTATCTGAATGGTGTCAGATTAGGAAAAAGGGAGGTGCAATGGGACTTGGGTGTCCTTGTACATCAGTCACTGAAAGTAAGCATGCAGGTACAACAGGCAGTGAAGAAACCTAAAGGCATGTTGGCCTTCATAGCGAGAGGATTTGAGTACAGGAGCAAGGAGGTCCTACTGCAGTTGTACAGGGCGCTGATGAGACTACACCTGGAGTATTGTGTGCAGTTTTGGTCTTCTAATTTGAAGAAGGACATTCTTGCTATTGAGGGAGTGCAGTGCAGAATGCAGAAAGTTGTGAACACTGCCCAGTCCGTCATCTGGTCTGACTTCCCCATCATCGAAAGGATCTATCGAAGTCGCTGTTTCAAAAAGGATGCCAACATCATCAAGGACCCATACCATCCTGGCCATTCACTCATCTCTCTGTTACTATCGGGTAGAAGGCACAGGAGCCTGAAATCTGGTACATCCAGGTTCAGGAACAGCTTCTTCCCCATTGCCATCAGGCTATTAAACTCGCCAACAAACAGACTCTGAACAGTAACAGCCTATTGCACTTTATCTGTTTATTTATGTGTATATATGTGGTCTATGCTATATAGACAAGAGACAATAGACAATAGGTGCAGGAGTAGGCCATTTGGCCCATCGAGCCAGCATCGCCATTCAATGTGATCATGGCTGGTCATCCCAAATCAGTACCCCGTTCCTGCCTTCTCCCCATATCCCCTGACCCCGTTATTTTTAAGAGCCCTATCTTGCTCTTGCTTGAAACCATCCAGAGAACCTGCCTCCACTGCCCTCTGAGGCAGAGAATTCCACAGACTCCTCACTCTCTGTGAGAAAAAGTTTTTCCTCGTCTCCGTTCTAAATGGCTTACTCCTTATTCGTAAACTGTGGCCCCTGGTTCTGGACTCTCCCAACATCGGGAACATGTTTCCTGCCTCTAGCGTGTCCAAACCCTTATATGTTTCAATGAGATCTCCTCTCATCCTTCTAAACTCCAGAGTGTACAAGCTCAGCTGCTCCATTAGCTCAGCATATGACAGTCCCGCCATCCCGGGAATTAACCTTGTAAACCTACGCTGCACTCCCTCAATAGCAAGAATATCCTTCCTGAAATTAGGGGACCAAAACTGCACACAATACTCCAGGTGTGGTCTCACTAGGGCTCTGTACAACTGCAGAAGGACCTCTTTGCTCCTAAATCCGATTCCTCTTGTTATAATGGCCAACATGTCATTCATGTTCTTCACCGCCTGCTGTACCTGCATGCTTACATTCATAGACTGATATACAAGGACCCCCAGACCCCATTGTACTTCCTATTTTCCCAACTTGACGCCATTTCGATAGTAATCTGCCTTCCTGTTTTTGCTACCAAAGTGGATAACCTCACATTTATCTGCATTAAAATTCATCTGCCATGCAACTGCCCATTTTCCCAACCTGTCCAAGTCACCCTGCATTCGCATAGCATCCTCCTCACAGTTCACACTGCCACCCAGCTTTATGTCATCTGAAAATTTGCTAATGTTACTGTGAATCCCTTCATCCAAATCATTGATGTATATTGTAAATAGCTGCGGTCCCAGCACCGAACCTTGCGGTACCCCACTAGTCACTGCCTGCTTTTCTGAAAGGGACCCGTTAATCCCTACTCTTTGTTTCCTGTCTGCCAACCACTTCTCTATCCATGTCAACACTCTACCCCCAATACCATGTGCCCTAATTCTGCCCACTAATCTCCTATTTGGGACCTTATCAAACGCTTTCTGAAAGTCCAGGTACACTACATCCACTCGCTTGTCCATTTTCCTAGTTACATCTTCAAAAAATTCCAGCAGATTAGTCAAGCATGATTTCCCCTTCGTAAATCCATGCTATCTCGGACCGAACCTGTTACTGCTATCCAAATGTTTGGTTATCTCATCTTTTATAATTGACTCCAGCATCTTCCCCACCACCGATGTCAGGCTAACTGGTCTATAATTCCCTGTTTTCTCTCTCCCCCTTTCTTAAAAAGTGGGATAACATTAGCTACCTTCCAATCCACAGGAACTGATCCTGAGTCTATAGAACATTATCACCAATGCATCCACGATTTCTAGAGCCACTTCCTTAAGTACCCTGAGATGCAGACCATCAGGCCCTGGGGATTCATCAGCCTTCAGTCCCATCAGTCTATCCAACACCATTTCCTGCCTAATGTGGATTTCCTCAAGTTCCTCCATCACCCCAGATCCTCTGGCCACTACTGAGCTGAACTCTTTTGTATTTATGCTTGCAATATTCCATTGTGCTGTATCAAGCAAGAATTTCATTGTCCTATCTGGGACACATGACAATGAACTCTCTTGACTTGACTTGACTTGAGTGGAGCATCGATTCACCAGGTTAAATCCCGGGATGGCAGGACTGACATGTGATGAAAGAATGGATCGACTGGGCTTATATTCACTGGAATTTAGAAGGATGAGAGGGGATCTTATAGAAACATAAAAATTCTTAATGGATTGGACAGGCTAAGTGTAGGAAAAATGTTCCCATGTTTGGGGAGTCCAGAACCAGGGGTTTCATTCCCATTAACTCTATAAGGGCAAAACAAATTCAAAAACTGCGTTGAAGATTTAAATGGAACTGGTTCCATTCACATTCACAACCAGATTTCCAATAGAAGTACTGATATACTCCATTCATTGAAATGTTTAATTTAGGTTAGTTTATTGTCACCTATACTGAGGTACATTGAAAATTCGGGAAAACTTCTCACACGCCAGTTAAAAAAACGAGAAAAGGAACATACGATTTCAAAGATTAAATCAGATACAGGGGAAATATTAACATTACCGAATGAAATTAATAAAAGATTTGTGCAATTTTATGAGAATTTGTATACAGCCAAAACGACAACAGACACCAACAAAGTTACTGAGTTTCTGGATAATTGCAATCTTCCAAAACTAGAATTGCAGGAACAAGAGGAATTGGGAGCACAAATCTCAAATAAGGAAATAGAAGAAACAATAATTTCAATAAAAAATGGAAAAACACCAGGTCCCAACAGATTAAATAATGAATTCTATAAAAGTTTTTACGATATATTTATTCCTCGACTACAAAAAATGTAAACACATGCTTTTAGAGAACAAATATTACCTGATACATTAGCAGAATCTACGATTACATTAATACTCAAGGAAGGCAAAGATGAGGAAGAACCTGGATCTTACAGAGCTATCGCATTGTTACGCACAGATCAAAAAATATTAGCAAAAATATTAGCAAGAAGAGTAAGTAAGTACACCAGTAAATTAATACATCCGCATCAAATGGGGTTTATCCCTAAGAGACAATCATTTAATAATTTGAGATGTGTTAAAGAAGGAACTGCAGATGCTGGAGAATCGAGGGTTACACAAAAAGCTGGAGAAACTCAGCGGGTGCAGCAGCATCTAAGGAGTGAAGGAGATAGGCGACGTTTCGGGTCGAGACCCTTCTTCAGACCGAAGAAGGGTCTCGACCCGAAACGTCGCCTATCTCCTTCACTCCTTAGATGCTGCTGCACCCGCTGAGTTTCTCCAGCTTTTTGTGTAACCCCTAATAATTTGAGATGTCTGCTTAACATAATGCATTCACACCAAACTAAAGATCCAAATCTCGCAATTATTTCGCTGGATGCAGAGAAAGCATTCGATCAGGTTGTATGGAAGTATATGGTTAAGGTATTGCAAAAATTTCAACTGGGAGAGAACTTCATTCAATGGATTAAATTAATATATAATAAGCCAACGGCCAGAATATTAACTAATAATATCTTATCCACGAAATTTCAACTGCCAAGGGGTAATAGACAAGGCTTTTCATTATCACCATTGTTATTTGCCCTCATAATTGAACCACTAGCATAAATAATTAGAGCTCATCCGAATATCCACGGATATAATACAAAATATTCAAACAATAAAATTTCATTATACGCTGACGATGTACTTTTGTACATCACAAAGCCTCATATCACTATACTCAATATTCTAAATTTAATCAAAGATTTTGTTTCATTTTCAGGTTATTGAATAAACTGGAATAAAAATGAAATCATGTCAATAAAACTGAAAGAATCTACAAATCTTGTACAATTTCCTTTTAAAATAGCTGTGGAAAAATTTAAATACTTGGGTATTGAAATTACTAGAAGATATCAAGACATGCTTAATGCAAACTATAACCCTGTGCTTAAGAAACTACATCATTTAATTAAATACTGGAAAACGCTTCCGATGTCCTTAATAGGTCGAATAAATGCCATAAAAATGATTTTTTTACCACAAATTCTATACCTGTTCCAATCAATCCCTATACACCTACCCAAAAAGTTTTTCAAAAAATTGGACTCAGATATTACAAATTTTATTTGGGATTATAAATCCCATAGAATACAAAGACCACACCTGAATAAACCAAAAGTAGTAGGGGGATTAGCACTCCCTAATTTCATGTATTATAATTGGTCGGTAAATATTAGAAATATGATTCAATTGTCGGATAACTCTCCTCAACAACTGGAGTGGATCATTATGGAGAAAGAGGATTGCTCCCCTTTTAATGTTGGTGCGATCCTACTCTCATCAATGATGATGAATAATACAAACTACAACAAAAACCCAATTATACATAGTACAATCAGAATTTGGAAACAAATACAATACAATTTAAAAATAAGAAACTTATCTCTCCTATCTCCTATTGTTAAAAACCCTCTGATTAAACCCTCAATTATAGATAAAGCATTTATACAGTGGGAAAGAGCAGGGATTAAAATGTTGGGAGATTTGTATGAAACGGGAAAACTACTATCATTTACTAAAATACAATCTGGGTAACAATCAGTATTTTAAATATTTTCAAATATGTGATAATCTGAAAAAACATGCACAAGAATTTCACAAAATGCCATCAGACTTACTAGATGAAGCAATAAATACAAAGGCAGAATCAGCAAATTTAATTTCATATATATACAATATTATACTAAATGCAGTAATACCAACAACGGCAGGTATCAGAGGTGAGTGGGAAAATGAATTAAGCATAAACATTTCCAATGAAAGGTGGAAAGAGTATTTATTAAATGTGCATAAATGCTCAATTAATGTAAGACACACTAATACAATTTAAAATTTTACACAGATTATATTACTTAAAAACTAAACTAAATAAAATTTTCCCCAACGTCTCACCAATTTGTGATAAATGCCAGTTTCAAGAAGTTACTCATTCATCTTTTGTACAAAAATTCAAAGGTTTTGGATTGAAATCTTTGAAATCTTCACAAAACTGTTTAAAATAAAAATGACATCAAAGCCAGAATGGATTATTTTTGGAATGACAGAAGGTAGTTCGGAATTAAATGTGGATCAAAAGAATCTATTTGATTACGGCTTAATAATAGGAAAAAAGCTAATCTTAAAAAAGATGGAAAAATGCTCCTATACCAACATTAGATATGTGGATTTCAATTATGTTTGAAACACTACATCTGGAAGATATGAGACTCCGCCTGGCAGGAAAATAAGATTGTTTCTATCAGACGTGGTCTGCATTCATAGAATTGTTACGAAGATAGGGTGCAAGAGTACCTCGGGTCTTGGGAGGGGGGATGAAAAACTATCGAGTTGGTAGATTCCTTTTGCACGATATATATAATATAGTAACTGGCGCTTTTTTTTCCTTTTTCTCTCTCTTTTTTCTTTTTCTTTTCTAGGATCTATCTCTTAATCCCCTTTCTCTAATTCTTTGACCAAGGGTTTTTTTTTTTGTCCCCTTTGGCACACTCTTTCACTTTCACAACTATTTTCACCTACTTTACTCTCTCTGTTTCTATTCCTTTTCCTTAAAAGCCATGCAATTATGGGGTACAATGATTGTAACAATATATATGTGATGTACACTGATGTATTTACCTCTATTAAATAAAAATATTAAAAATAAATAAATAAATACAAATTCGGGAATGGCCTTTGGTATTATGGAGATAACATTTAAAAGAGGGATCCAATAGTGCGTTCCTGACCTGCATATTTGGTAAATCGCCAAAAGATTGAATTCTCTCCAAGAGTAACCCTTCTGGCTAAATTACTGGGACAAATCATAAATTGGGCACTAATTACTGAAATCTTCAAATCTGCCATCCTCCCCAGTCTCTCTCCACTTCCACCTACTGTAAAATCCAGTCTGAATCATTGGTACAATATTTTTCCCTTCCAAGGTCACTCGTTCCAAAGCAGTCATCGTGTTGATTTGATCAATATTCTGGTCACCGAACATGACACGAGGAATAGACAGAATTGCTGCATTGGAAAGTTATGTACCTGTTCATTTTAAAAGTTCTCATTTTTGAATGTACATGCAACCAGTTTTTGAAGCAAACATTTTCCTTTTCTGTCAGCATGCAGTTTGAAATAAAAACTATTTTGTTATTAAAATTAGGGAGTCTCTTAACACTGTAGATAAATGGAGGAAATGTGTTTAATCTGATTCATATTTTGATTACTCATATTTCTAAAAATAGAAGTTTGTGGCTGCATCTCATACTATACTTAGATAAAATAACAATGATATTATTATAACAGCTGTGGCCAGGCTGTGGGCCAGGCAGCAGAGACAATCAACTGTGATCAAATATTATTGCAGATGGCTAGAACGAAGTGCACTGAAGTCTGACGCTTTGATTATTAATTATCAAGAAGGCACAGTAATCAATTAAGACCAGACAGATTCAATCAGGGCATAGTATCTATACTGCATGCTATTTTAAAGCACAGCAAAAGCAATGAAACCAATAAGATGGATGGGTCAATCTTGAGTATGACTGGCATTGCATTGGGAAAACTTGGATTTGTTAGATGTGCAAGCAACTCTTCTGACGACTTGAAATGCACTAAGTGGTTGATTTAATTGAGATTTAAGTACATTTGACAAATAGAAACATCAAATACATTTTGAACCAGAACCACCATCTGTAAAACGAGACTAACTTAAACTTCATGTCTGGCAACACCTTCCAGTGGCTCATAAATAGGAAAATGCAGATCCTGGCCAACTGAAAACCTCTTAGGTTTGAGGCTTCGGCAAGCTTTTAATGTGTCTCCAAGTTGAATAAGCCAAGGGAAAATCACTTGCTTAATGTAAAAAATCTACCTTGTAATAGTAGGATTCTGTTGAAAGGGGTGGGCTAACAATTCATCTTGGAAAATAGTTTAACCATCAAGTTCTTCGGAATAAATATCACCAGCAATTTGTCCAGGACCAGCCACATCAAAGCGATAGCGAAGAAAGAACACCAACGCCTATACTTCTTTAGCAGGCTTGGGAAGTTAGGTATGTCCCCCAATAAACCTCACCAACGTCTACAGATGCGTTGTAAAAAGCATTTTATCAGGATGCATCACAGCATTGTTTGGGAACAGCTTCATCCAAGAGCGCAAAAATTACAGAGTTCTGAACGCAGCCCAGACATTCATGCAAATCAACCTCCATTACATGGATGTCTACACTTCATGCTGCCTCGGCAAGGCCACCCAGCAAAATCAAGGACCAGTCCCACCCCGGTAACACCCTCTTCTCCCCACTCCCATCGGGCAAGAGGTGTAGAACATTGAAAACGCTAAACTCCAGATTCAGGAACAGTTTCTTCCCAGCTGTTATCAGGCAGCTGAATGGTCCTCTTGTCACCTAGAGTGCCGTTCTGACCTCCCATCTACCTCTTTGGAGACCTTTGAACTATCTTTAATTGGACATTATCTTACATTACATTTTATGCCCTCTTTCCTGAATCTGTACACTGTGGACGGCTTGAGTGTAATTGTGTATAGACATTTAGTTGACTGGATAGCACGCAATGAAAGGCTTTTCACTGTACCTCGGGTACATATGACAATAATACACTATAACATGATTGAAAATAAGCATCCATAAAGGAAAAGAACATTGTACAGAGTGTCCATCCTTTAGAATTGTGCAAGTAGTTCCAAACTTTGACTAATTTTTCATCCTGTGTATTTTCTTATTTTGTTCAGAGTTTGCTGAGTTAGTTCAGTACCGTACCTTCATGTGGCAGCACATAATTCCACTCTAAGGTATAGGAAAATCACCTTGACCATCCAGTTTCCCTTTGTAAGATCGGTTCTAAAGAAGACTAATGGAGGTAGGGGAGTTTCTATCCACACTGCTCCTCAGGAAGTGTAGGCTGACAGACCATTATAAACACATCTAGGAACAATTTCCAATCCCTCTAGCTCCCTTCTGCCATAGCAATATCCTTATCCTAGCACAAAATCATGGAGAAATTTGGAGCCAATAACAGAATGCCTTGAAAAATAAAATATGAAACAATGCTGTGCAACTTCCTTCACTTCCATTCGATCAACAACTTTCATTCAATTAGCAGGCAACTTCTTTATAAATATCACCATCCTAGTTGTAAAAAAATGACACAAAATGCTGGAGTAAGTCAGTTGGTCAGACAACATCTCAGGAGAACATGGGGATAGGTGATGTTTTGGGTTGGGACCCTTCTTCAGATTGATTGTTCAGAGAGCAGAACTACAGGATACAGTTGAGGGATTTATCTATGACAGGGGGGGGGGGGGGGGGCGGAGGGGACCTCATTTACTAAAAAAGAACATCTAGGATGTCATAGAATGGAAAGCCCCTCTTGGGAGAAGATGCAGCAGAGACGGACAACTTTGATGCACATCCTCTTTAAGATTTGAATGCTGGCTTTATGTCTTACCTCCATGTCTTACCTCCATGCCTATCCTTCAGTTAATTTATTTCCATGCCTATCCTTCGGTTAATCCTTCGGTTAATTTATTGTGTTGCACAGGGAGCCAAATGCAACGTAATTTCATTTGGAACTGCATATATCAATGTATTTCTAAATGACAATAAAGTTTGTTTGACTTGACTTGTTTGACTTACAGACTAACGTTAAAGTGGTGGCAAACACTCAGAATATTGTCCCCTTGCTGTGCTAATGAACCAATGTTCAGTGGAGTTAGGATTGACTATGAGGAGCAATCATATTACTAAGCCGGCTACATAAAATTGGAGCATTGCCTGCTTGAAGGCAAGAAGTATGTGATAATCATGTATCACAGTTGCTATGTCTGTTTCCTAGGACTATCAGATTTAGCCCCAGCCTCCCCAAGGGAGATCAAATATTGTTATTTTAGGAGCCAAGCCAGGACCTAATTCTTGAAACAGCTTTGCAGTGACAGAAACATGGTACTATTCAAGAATCTTCATTGCAAGCTTTAGAGGACACAATTTCAACAGAAGCTTCCTCTGGCAAGACCAGACCAGGAGTTGGTGAAATAGAGATGCACAGCACAACAATGGGCCCTCTGGCCATAACACGGTGCTGACTATTTTGCACATTGACATTGATCCTATTTGTCATTATCAGGCGCCTTCTGTATCAGTAAATTCCAGATATCAAGCACTCTCTGCATTTAGAAAAACGTGCCCTCGAATCAAATTTATAACTCCTTGAGCCCATACCCTCATGTTTTTGACGCCCATACATTCGTGTTTTTAATTGTTTACTCTATCTATACCTCTTATTACTTTTCAGTTTGCACATTAGGCTCCTTTGCTCCAGGAAAAACATGGCCAACCAATCCAATCTTAGCCCATAACTAAAGTTCTCTAATCCTATGCAGTCTCCCCGGTGCAGTCACATTCTTCCTACAAATACACATTTCCTTACATAGCACCAATCAATGTCAGAAAATGAAATAATTTAAGTGAAGCATTAAAAAAAAAAAATTCAACTTAAGAGGAAGCAGAAATAAAATGTTGGGAAGCTTTCCTAGGTCTAGCAAGATGAGAGCACATGTGAAAAAAATATGGTGGTGTTTGAGAGCAGTTAGGAAAGGGGAAGTCACATTTCTAGATAAAGAAAAATATCTTGTGGCACCAGTGTGGAAAATGTCATCAATAGATCCAATTAAGGCAGAAACACCAGGAGAATCATTGTGTTCTTAGAGGATGGTTCAGATAGCCATGGGAATCTGTGAGCTTGCAAAGGACATTGCGTATTCACCTATTTTGAGAGATGGAGACAGAGAAGTCAGAGAGGCAAGACAAGAGTTGTAGACTGGCCATGTGAAAGTGAGGACAGGGTGCCAGGGGTGGGAATTGGTAGAAAAAAGGTAAAAGTGCATGAAGAAACTCTAGCATAGTCATCAATGTGTTGGTAAAAGGCATAGGAAGGATCTGTAAACCACAGAAACAAAGACTATTCCATGTATCCATTAAAGAAACAAGCAGAGGTTCTACACCTTTGATTTAAATAAATGAGTGGAGATAAAGGAAAAGTTGTTCAATGTAAGAACAAGTTAAGCCAGACAAATGAGTGTCTTAGTGCAGGAGGATGAGTGGACTTCTGTTCAAGCGAACAACTGAGAGTCCAATACCATCCCAGTTTTGGATGAAGATGTAGGGATTGGACATTCATGTTGAAGATGAACTTATGTAACATGGAAACTGGAAACTTAAAATAATGGGAAGTATCAGAGAAAAATGGGAGAAAGAATAGAGTCAAGGTAGGAAGAAGTAAGTTGAATGAGGCATGAGCAGACTGAAGCAATGGTCGACTCATTTGTCCCACTTGTGGATCTTGGGGGACCAGGAGCTGATTTTGCGAGTTGGGGAAGTAGAAATTGTGGAGGGTAGATCTTCCAAGGAAATGAGGATGTAGAGTCATAGTAATACAGTGTGGAAGCAGTCCCTTTGGCCTAACTTGCCCACACCGGCCAACATGTCCCAGTTACACTAGTCCCACCTGCCCACATTCTGCCTATATCCTTCAAAATCTGTCCTTTCCATATACCTGTCTAGCTGTTTCTTAAGTGTTGCGATAATCCCTGCCTCAACTACCTCATCTGGCAGCTCATTCCATACACCAACCACCTTTTGTGTGAAGCAATTACCCTCAGATTCCTATTAAATCTTTTCCCCTTCACCTTAACCTGTGTCCTCTGGTCCTCAATTCACCTACTCTGGGCACGAGACTCTGTGCATCTACCCAATCTATTCCTCTCATGATTTTATACACCTCTATAAGATCACCCCTCGTCCTCCTGCGTTCCATGGAATAGAGTCCCAGCCTACTCAACCTCCCCTTTAGCTCAGACCCTCTAGTCCTGGCAACATCCTCATAAATCTTCTCTGCACCCTTTCCAGCTTGAAACTTCTCTGCGCCCTTTCCAGCTTGACTGTGACTTGTCAACGACTGGGAAGCAATGACGATGTTTAACAATGGATCATAGTGCAGAGGGAAGTTAGAGGAGGTATCTGAGACGTCATATCTCACCTCAGTGAGGTAAAGATCAATAGGCCAAGCAACAACACCACTGTTGCCAACAGGCAGGGATTGGTGCTCAGTGAGTAGTGTGCTGCATATTAATGGTTGGGGTATGTTAAACTGAGTAAGGGCAACAGAAAAGTTGAGATGTCACATCCGCAATTAGTGATGGATACAACTAGAAGGGGAGGCCATTTAAGACTGAGGTGAGAAACAACTTTTTCACCCAGAGAGTTGTGAATTTGTGGAATTCCCTGCCACAGAGGGCAGTGGAGGCCAAATCACTGGATGGATTTAAGAGAGAGTTAGATAGAGCTCTAGGAGCTAGTGACATCAAGGGATATGGGGAGAAGGCAGGCACGGGTTATTGATTGGGGACGATCAGCCATGATCACAAAGAATGGCGGTGCTGACACGAAGGGTCAAATGGACTCCTCCTGCACCTATTTTCTATGTTTCTAAAAGCAAACACTTGGAAGGAGGAAACCAGACAAATTTCTTTCTTTAATGATTTCCATTAATTGATGTGCATTGTATTCCACAGCCCAACATGTCCTATAGGTTTCTTGTTTTCTTCTCTCTAACTGCTTTCTGTTATGTATTAACTGGTTGGTATGAAAGCATTATTTCACCTGGACAGATTTTGTCTCTATCCTATCCCTTTACTCTTAACATCCCTCCCTTCACCTGTTACCTTCTCCACACCTTAAAACACACTTGAACTTTAACTTTTCCAAGCCTGATTAAGGGTCTTTGAGCTGAAACTCTTAATCTGATTTTACTCTCCGCAAATACTGCTACCCTACTTAGTCTTTCTGTCATTTTCTGTTTTAATTTCAGTCTTCTAGCATCTGCAGTTTTCTTTAATTTTCAGACATTGACTGAGGCTACATTAATTATTGAGCATGCCAGTAATCTCCAGTGACGCACTTAGAAGGCTATACTTCATGCATGAATGCATAGAAGGCAAGTACTGACAGAAGTTGTAACCAGTGAAGCCATTACATAATTTCATCAGACATTGTCCATTTAAAGGGTCAAAAGATGGCCATTAAGACATTGTCAGGTATGTTTCCCTCCTCGCCGACGTGACGTGAGTAAATTAACTCAGCATTAAGCTGTGTTTCAAAACCTGGACATCCTTTAGCCCCACTCAGACTGTTGTTGAGCCTTGCACAAGATCCACAAACAGGACAAGTCGCTGCACTCATGATTCCACCCGTCTTCTGCCCACATACATATTTCTTCCCATTTAGACTCTGTCAACTAGAAACAGGATTTCATTTATCTCTGTTGCATTTCATGTTATTGAACTGATGTGATTAAAGGTTCTGCAGATAAGCAGATATTTCTCCTGCGAGATGCCATGCCTGAGCAAACAGCTTTCCAACCAGAGCAGGGAGATGTAGCAATGTAGATGTGCAGAAATAGAGATGTGGTCAACTATTCAGGGCAGGATGGTAAATCTGTGCAATTCACTACCGAAGAAGGCTGTGGAGGTTCAGTCACTGAGAGTGCGATCAAAACATGTTTTAGAAACTGTATAGGGTTAGTTCAGAAAAGAGCCAAGGGTGAATGATGATTACTGAATAATTCTGGCTGCTGAAAGTATCAGCTGGAAATCTCTCAGGATGGAGTCAATTGTGCTTCATTACATGGACATTCTCCATGCGATGCATGATTAGCTGCACTCTGAGGAAACAGCCATTTCTAATTTGAAGTTCCAGGTTAAAGGGGGAGCTCCTGCATACAACAACATACAAAAAGAGACAGAGCCGGCTGTACTTTTTGAGGAGGCTGCGCTCCTTCAATATCTGCAGTAAAATGCTGTAGATGTTCTACCACTCGGTGGTAGCCAGTGCCATCTATTTCGCTGTGGTGTGCTGGGGCAGCGTGGCAAAGCTTAACAAACATCAGGAAGGCTGGCTCCATCCTGGGGATGGAGTTGGGTTCATGGTAGGAGGTCTTGGAGGGGAGGATTGTCCTCAAATTGCAGAGTATCTTGGACAATACAGCTCAAGGCAGAAATGCTATGGCTGGGACGGCAGGTATCCCTCACCAAAATCAATGTCATTAAAATAATTTTCTTTGCAAATTCCATGCCAGGGTGATTTTATCCAACGTGTCACCAAACAGAAAATTGTGAGAGAGAACACAGATCTGTTAGCCACACTTGGGAAATAATTTGTATGACTGTCTCCAAGGAGAGAATGTGGCAGACACAAGAGCAGACAGGATTTTTTGCACAATATCATATACCTTGGTATTGCCAGTTGTGGAAAACCTGACCCTGTGAAACCACTGTTCACCTGGCCACCAAGCCCAGGTCTGATGTGGAGTAATTGAAGACTCGGTGGGTGAAGGCTGATGGATATGATTTACTTCCTGCCTCGAGGTCCGTGACCCACATAAGAGGCATGGTCTGTAGTGGAATGTTGCCAGTGGCATCAGTGTTGAAGTCGGCAGGGATTGAATAAGTCAGCAGCAAAATGCTGCAGAAAGTGGCTTAGACCACACTGTGTTCTTTGAACATGTTCAGTTGGCTTGCAAAAACTTGTGAAGGTGAACACCAGGGCCGGATTTAGATGAAGAGAGGCCATAAGCTGTTCCACTTGTGAGGCCCCTCCCATTCCCCACCCCCACGGCTAGAGGAAGATAGTCCACCAGATTGACACCGATTTGCAGCCGAGCATGGCCAATGAGATAAGGGGCTGGAAAGCTACGCTTTTTATTTATTTATTTATTGCCAGTGCTAGTGTCGAGTTATTGGCTTAAAACACTATTATTCTGAAATGGAGGGCAAGGAAAATTACTGAAGGGTTGTTTAGAGACTACAGTGCGTTGTGACAGCATATGTAAGAAAGGCCTATGACAGTGTCAAAAATATTATACACCTTGCAGGGCTCTCACTTAATTTTTTTTCTCTGTTGTCAGCCGGGCACCCTTAGCAGCTTTTTAAGTTGCCAATTGACAGTTTAGGTGGTAATTTAAGATGGCTTGCATGACATGTGCGATAATGTGCTAGGACGAAATGTGTAGTTACCAGTTGGAATTATGCTCAATGAAGCATTCACAATATTATTTCTGCTTCAAATAAAGTCACAAACTAAACACATTCACCAATCAAGACATGATATATACCACAATGATTTGCAGCAAAATTATAATACAGTATCTCAACACCTTTTACACATTGCAATGAATGTAATTTATATTATTTCTTTCCACTTCCAAACAAAAATGTGGTTAGATTATTCAGCATATGACCAATCTCGATAAGACCTAGCGCATGCTTTGCGATCGCTTCGGCAACACCTCCACTCAGTTCGCAATAACCAACCTGATCTCCCGGCAGCTCAGCACTTCAACTCCCCCTCCCATTCCAAATCCGACCTTTCTGTCCTGGGCCTCTTCCATGGCCAGAGTGAGGCCCACCGTAAATTGGAGGAGCAGCACCTCATATTTCGCTTGGGCAGTTTATACCCCAGCGGTATGAACATTGACTTCTTCAATTTCAGGTAATCCCTGCTTTCTCCTCCCCTTCCCAGCTCTCCCTCAGCCCACTGTCTCCGCCTCGTCCTTTCTCCAGTCTGAAGAAGGGTGTCGACCAGAAACGTCGCCTATTTCCTTCACTCCATAGATGCTGCCTCACCCGCTGAGTTTCTTCAGCCTTTTTGGCTACCCATTCACACAAGTTCTGTTATCCCACTTTCCTCACCCACTCCCTACACATTAGGGGCAATTTTACAGAGACAAGTTAACCTACAAAGCCAATACGTCTTTGGGATGTGTGAGGAAACCCATACGCTTGAAGGGAGAATGTGCAAATTCAACACAGACTGTGCCCAAGGATAGGATCAAACACAGATCTCTGGCATGTGAGGCAGCAAGTCTACCAGCTGCGTCACTATATTTTGTTTTCCAACACACAAAAAATTATACGTTGATAACTTTGGTTACTAAAAAAAAGAAAATATCCATTTTTAGTTTTAAATCTCCAAGTGATGCTATGTCCCCCTTTACAGCTACTGTATGTTTTAATTAAGTTCAAGACTATGAGACAGTACATTGGCCATAAAGTTGCTGCCTAAAAGTGCCAGAGACCTGGAATTGATCCTGAATATGGGTGCTGTCTGCATAGTTTGCTCCTTTTCCCTTTGATCGCATGGATTTTCTCCGGGTGCTCTTGTTTCCTTTCACATTCCAAAGGTGTGCAGGAACCTATTTCAGACCCAACCCAAAACATAATATTTTCCTTTTTCCTGAGATTCTGTCTGACCTGTTGAGTTACTCCAGCTTTTTGTGTCTATCTTCAGTTTAAACCAGCATCTGCTGTTCCTTCCTACACGCACCATACTATACGATAGAACTTATCCAAGGAGGGAAGTGTGTGTGTGTGTGTGTGTGTGTGTGTGTGTGTGTGTGTGTGTGTGTGTGTGTGTGTGTGTGTGATTGTGCGTGTGCGCGTGTGTGTGTGTGTGTATGTATGTGTGTGTGCGCGTGTGTGTGTGTGTATGTGTGTGCATGTGTGTGCGTGTGTGTATGTGTGTGTGCGCGTGTGTGTGTGCGTGTGTGTGTGTGTGTAAGTGTGTGTGTGTGTGTGTGTGTGTATGTGTGCGCGTGTGTGTGTGCGTGTGTGCGCGTGTGTGTGTGCGTGTGTGTGTGTGTGTGTGTGCACGTGTGTGCACATGTGTGCGTGTGTGTATGTGTGTGAGCGCGTGTGTGTGCGTGTGTGTGTGTGTGTGTATGTGTGTATGTATGTGTGCGCGTGTGTGTGTGCATGTGTGTGTGTGTGCGCGTGTGTGTGCGTGTGCGTGTGCGCGTGTGCGTGTGCGTGCGTGTGTGTGTGTATGTGGGTGTGCGCGTGTGTGTGTGTGTGAGTGTGTGTGAGTGTGTACGCGTGTGTGTGAGTGTGTGCGTGTGTGTGTGCGTGTGTGCGTGTGCGTGTGTGCGTGTGTGCGAGTGTGTGCGAGTGTGTGCGAGTGTGTGCGTGTGTGCGTGTGCGTGTGTGCGTGTGTGCATGTGGGTGAGTGTGTGTGTGTGTGTGTATGTGTATGTGTCTGTGTGTGTGTGTGTGCGTGCGTGTGTGCGTGCGTGTATGTAATATATACCCACACACACTCAATTTATCTCTTGGGATTAATAAAGTTCTATCATATATATATATTTATATAGTTATAGTTATATATTCATAAATAAATATACACCATTCTATTTTCTCGTTTTCTGTAAAGCATTGTTTACAGAGTACTATGTTTACATATTCTGTTGCGCTGCTGCAAGTAAGGATTTCATTGCTGTAACTGGGACGTGAGAGAATAAAACACTCTTGACTCTTGACTTACGTCGCTGATGTGTGGGATGGAACTAGTGTACGGGTGATTGGTGGTCGGCGTGGAAGGGCCTGTTTCCACGCTAAATTAAACTAAAAGCACTAAAACCAGAGGGAGTCTAAAGAAGGGTCTCAACCCAAAATGTCACCCAATTTCTTCTATCCAGAGTTGCTAGCTGCTCCATGGAGCTCCCCCGCACAACTAAAGCATGGAATAGTCTTCATCCTACAAATAGTTACCCAAACAGACGCAACTAAATTTAAGCTACCTCTTTTTTTCCCGAAGAATCCTTTTTTGCTTAAGTTCAAGTCAAGCGTCAAGAGAGTTTTATTGTCATGTGTCCCAGATAGGGCAACTAAATTCTTGCTTGCTGCAGCACAACAGAATATGTAAACATAATACAGAACAGGAGATAAAAGGTCAGTGTGTTTATATACCATAGGCTATATATACAGTGGCTTGCAAAAGTATTCATACCCCTTGAACTTTTCCACATTTTGTCACGTTACAACAACAAACGTAAATTATGTGATAGACCAACACAAAGTGGTGCATAATTGTGAAGTGGAAGGAGAATGATACATAGTTTTCAATTTTTTTTACAAATAAAAAACTGAAAAGTGTGGCATGCAAAAGTATTCAGCCCCCTTTACTCTGATACCCCTAAATACAATCCATTGCAAACAATTGCCTTCAGAACTCACCTAATTAGTAAATAGAGTCCACTTGTGTGTAATCTAATCTCAGTATAAATACATCTGTTCTGTGAAGGCCTCAGAGGTTTGTTAGAGAACATTAATGAACAAACAACATCATGAAGCCCAAGGAACAGACCAGACAGGTCAGGGATAAAGTTGTGGAGAAGTTGAAACCAGGGTTAGGTTATAAAAAAATATCCCAAGCTTTGAACATCTCACGGAGCTCTGTTCAATCCATCATCCAAAAATGGAAAGAGTATGGCACAACTGCAAACCTACCAAGACATGGCCGTCCACCTAAACTGACAGGCTGGGCAAGGAGAGCATTGATCAGAGAAGCAGCCAAGAGGCCCATGGTAACTTTGGAGGAGCTGCAGAGATCCACAGCTCAGGTGGGAGAATCTGTCCACAGGACAACTATTAGTCGTGCACTCCACAAATCGGGCCTTTATCGAAGAGTGGCAAGAAGAAAGCCATTATTGAAACAAAGCCATAAAAAGTCCTGTTTGCAGTTTGCCACAAGCCATGTGGGGGGGACAGCAAACATGTGGAGGAAGGTGTTCTGGTCTGATGAGACCAAAATTGAAGTTTTTGGCCTAAATGCAAAACGCTATGTGTGGCAGAAAACTAACACTGCACATCACCCTGAACACACCATCCCCACTGTGAAACATGGTGGTGGCAGCATCATGCTGTGGGGATGCTTTTCTTCAGCAGGGACAGGGAAGCTGGTCAGAGTTGATGGGAAGATGGATGGAGCCAAATACAGGGCAATCTTGGAAGAAAACCTGTTAGAGTCTGCAAAAGACTTGAGACTGGGGCGGAGGATCACCTTCCAGCAGGACAACGACCCTAAACATACAGCCAGAGCTACAATGGAATGGTTTAGATCAAAGAATATTCATGTGTTAGAATGGCCCAGTCAAAGTCCAGACCTAAATCCAATTGAGAATCTCTGGCAAGAATTGAAAATTGCTGTTCACAGGCGCTCTCCATCCAATCTGACTGAGCTTGAGCTATTTTGCAAAGAAGAATGGGCAAAAATGTCAGTCTCTAGATGTGCAAAGCTGGTAGAGACATACCCCAAAAGACTTGCAGCTGCAAGTCTGTGGTTTGTGGTTCTACAAAGTATTGACTCAGGGGGGATGAATACTTTTGCACGCTACACTTTTCAGTTTTTTATTTGTAATAAAATTGTAATAAAATTTGGAAACCATGTATCATTTTCCTTCCACTTCACAATTATGCACCACTTTGTGTTGGTCTATCACATAACATCCCAATAAAATACATTTACGTTTGTGGTTTTAACGTGACAAAATGTGGAAAAGTTCAAGGGGTATGAATACTTTTGCAAGCCACTGTATACACAATAAATAAATAGATAAAGTGAAATAGGCTGTTATTGTTAAGCCCTCCACCACCTCCAGTTTAAATGCCATATAGAATATTTATGGAGGACCAAGAATCCAGAAGTAAGAGTTACTCCAGGGAGTTACTCCAGATCCAGGGTCAGGGAGTGATTCTGCGCTGGCTTTCAACAGTCATGGCGAGGTGGCGAACGGGCAACAATGGCGGGCAGATCTCCCAGAATTCAAAGTGAGGGAGAAAGTGCCCAGCGCCAACCAGTTGCCGTGGCAGTGCGCATGCACAGGATGGCCGATGATGTGCCAGCCATGGTTGTGTGCATGTGCAGGGGGGAGGATGTGCTGGCCATATCAGTGCGCATGTGCAAGGCGGCCTGCAGTGCCGGCGGATGAGGAGCGAGCGGAGAGTGGAGAGAAGAGACCCGGCGGCCCGGACATGGATGCGGATGGTGGTTGGAGACGGAGAGTGACAGGCAGAGAGAGAGAGAGATAGAGAAGGGGGCCTGCCCAGAGTTGAACGGCAGGTGTCCTGCCTTGGCCGGAGGCCACCTAGATTTCGAGGCCCTTGGCTTCAGCCTATGAAGCCTAGTGGTAAATCCGGCTCTGCGAGGCCCCCCTAGATCTCGAGGCCCAAAGCTTAAGCTTTGGACACCCAGGTCTCACAAAGTGTCTCCTTAAATGTGCATCTGCTTCTACTGAGATTGTTCAGTGATGGTTAGAGGCAGAGGCTTCCTGTTCCAACTTACACTGATGCACTGATAAAGGGCATCACATGGCAGGTGATGCCGCTTAATGGGTCCCTGGTGCTCGGATAAGTTTAGTTTAGTTTAGTTTAAAAATGCAGCAAGGAAGAAGGCCTGTCAGTGCACTGAGTCCGTGCCAACCAGCGAACCGCGTACACTAACACTATCCTACACACTAGGGACAATTTACAATTTTTACCAAAGCCAATTAACCTACAAACCTAAACTTCTTTGGAATGTTAGAGGAAACCGGAACTCCCAGAGAAAACCCATGCAGTCACGGGGAGAACGTAAAAAACTCCATACAGTCAGCACCCGTAGTCAGGATCCAATAGATGGTTGCAAATCAAGCTTTGCAACCATCTTCCATCGTGCACTCTCTCCACACACTTTTCACTATTTTTCAATATTATTCCCACATTTTATATCATCTTTCATCAATTTAGATAATAGTTGATACTCTATTTTTCAGCTTAAGATCAAAAATATTTGCTTCCAGGTTCATAGCCAAACAATCCGACTCTCAACCAACAACTCTCCAGTCATCTTATTTCTCCAGAGCTGACTGAGTCTTGTTGCTTGATTCTGTCTTCTTATAGCAATATTACATAATTTTGAGATTTTAAAAATCAAGTCTGCAATTTATCCCATCAGATAAAGCATAAAATGAAGTTTAATTTGACACCTAATTCACTTTCATATCTTCAGTATTAAAAAAGTTATGGCCATTTTCATACTCGGAAATTAGAATCTTGTTCCCCATTGCCTTTCCATTGACTTAACACAAAAGCTGTGATCAAGGACAGTCAAAAGGCCATAACTTTCTTAAAAATTAAGCGAACTCAATGAAATCTTTAGTTATTATAGATTGAAGCATTCTGAAACAAATATGAAACAATCTTACTTGGATGACCTGAAATTAAAGCATATAATTAGTTAGTTATCTAATTGTAGCTAATTACAAAATTCAATTACTAGATCTAAACATCTATCCATTTCTTAAGAAAAGATAAACTTTTTTAAATTGCCTAAGTGTCCAAATAACATTCACACAATAATCCACAATATAACATGATTTTTAAATCTCATTTTCATGAATTTATAGGCCAAATGGAAGGAATTTAGTGTTTAATGCCTGTAAATTAATGGCCATTTAAATCAACTTGCGAGTGGGTTTTAGTGGAATGCGGTGGATTGGAACATTGTGGTTTGCGGTGGAGTCGGTATGAAAAATACAGCCGGTTCATACATTTTTTTTGTCCCCTTTTCGCAACATGAAAATTTGATTAAATGCTTCCTAAGAACCATGTTTTTATGTAAAAATAAACTGTGTACCTTCTTTTATCGCCTACGTTAGGTCCGTTCTACTGTCACCGTTCAGAGCTTTAGAAGATGATTTTTAAACTACTCTAGTTAATAAATAATCTAGCGTAGTTTAAAAATGGCTTCACATAACAAATGTCGGAGCGATTTCTCTTTAGCGACGAAATCGCCCGACATGGATCGATTTGAACTGTCTGGATAAAAACGGCATTTTAAACCCGCCCCCTTCTGAAAGGCTCCAAAGTCACGCACACGGGGAGCGGCAGAACTGCCTACTTCTTATGAAGTATTAACTCTCCAACATCTCATTGTTGCAAATGATCATCACACAGAATTTTTAACCCTGTTCTTTCCACACTTGTAGGTCTAACCTCATATATACATTTCTCTGATTTCCAGCATCTGCAAATATTTACTTGGTAATTCATTTATCAACTGATCAGCTATAACAATCAGCATTCTTATATTACTATGTGCACAATGCCTTTTCATGTCCAGGAAAGTTTATTTTGTGTCAATTAACCCCAATCCCATTGGATGCTTGATATCGGCCCATCAATTCTACTCCGCTATTCAATATAGGCTTATCTATCTTTTCAATCAAGGCTCCTAACCCCATTCTCCTGCCTTCTCCCCATATCCCCTGATACCTATTTGCACACATCCAGTCAGTATCATAATCAATTCTGTCAATTTATTCATAATGAATGAAATAAAAAATACAATGGGTCTGGGTGTTTTCTGCCATCAGTGATTCTTTTGTTTACTACTGAACTGTGTGATGAGCATGGACATATTTACTTTATATTGTGCCAGTGCCTTACGCAAAATGATCTACTTGTGTGGGCAGATTAGATGATGATCCACCCATAAAGCTCTTAGGCTAAAGGAATCAAGGGATATGGGGAAAAAGCAGGAACAGTGTACTGATTTTGGATGATCCGCCATGATCATATTGAATGGTGCTGCTGGCTCGAAGGGCTGAATGGGCTACTCTTGCACCTGTTTTCTACGTTTCTATGTTTCCAAAACACCTTCTCTACACCTATCGTCCACTGGCTTCTGTTTCACCCCTCACTATCTCCTCTTTGCGCTGGCGATCCTTCCTCTTCACTCTTTAGCCCAATGCAGGGTTCGGCCCGAAATATGGACAACTTTCTGCACCCCGCCCCTCTCCCGCCACCTAAAAAGGATGCTCCAAAAGTTCCAATAGTTGATTGTTTATTGTTCCTGAATGATGAATAATGTCACTCAGCTGAGCCACATCCGCAGGTTTAATTGACTACCAAATCGATAATTAATGTGCCTGAATGCCCTTGACCTGGCAGTGGTTTAGTGGATGAATTTCACCCATTTTTCACCCTAGCTGACCCTGGCAAGGAGCATGCAGGGAGTCCGAGAATTGCACAATAGTCTAGGAATGTTACAACATTTGGAGATTTAAAAAATCAAGCCCGTAATTTATCCCATCAGATAAAGCATAAAAATAAATTTAATTTGATACCTAATGCACTTTCATATCTTCAGTATTTAAAAAGTTATGGTTATTTTCACACTCGGAAAATAGCATCTTGTTTCCTTTTGCTTTTCCATTGACTTAACACAAAAGCTGTGATCGAGGACAAAAGCCCATAACCTTCTTAAAAATTAAGAGAACTGAATGAAATGTTCAGTTATTATAGATTGAAGCATTCTGAAACAAATATGCAACATCTTACTTGGATGACCTAAAATTAAAGCATATAATTAGTTAGTTACCTAATTGTACCTAATTATAAAATTGACCGTTGTGACGGAAATAGTAATAAACACTGAGACTGCCTTGAAAATTCAAAAATGTAAAGATCAGAACTTTAATATTATTGTATTATATGCTGTAAGTCCGTAACAGACAGGTAAAGAAATTACAATTTCTAGCAAAAGACCAAGTCTTTATGGAGAAGTTCAGTTGTTAGCTGGTACATTGGCATATCATAATCAATAGCATCATCATACTCCTCAGATTCTAACCAATAATCAACTCTGTACACCTTGTTTTTCCTCTCTTTTCAATTTTGGCATTGTAAACTACAAGTTTTTCCTCTTCAAAACATGCATGACATGCCTTTCTGCCAACTACTTTCCCATTAAGAATGTCCTGTAGATCATCACATTTGGAGTAGTCCAAATTCGGATAATCTCAGCGAATGCTGTTTAAATCAGTCTCTTTTGCTGGGCATTTGGATTGCCAATTTTGCATTTCTTCTTCGGAGACATCTGTTTAAAATGCAAAGAAAAAAAACACTGAACAGCATTAACAGAAACAAGTTATTATATGCAGTTTTAGGAAAAAAGGTAAAAATGATAAAGTTAAACGCTAAAACAAATAGTTAATACCCAACAAAAAAATCATATTCTTCAGTTTCATCAAATTAATTAAATTCATCTAATCAATTAAATTCATCTAAATTCAATCACTAGATCAAAACATCTATCCATTTCTTAAGCAAAGACTACATTTTTTTTAATAGCCTAGGTTTTAATATCCAAATAACAAATAACAAACTGATCCCATTCACACAAGAATTCACAATATAACATGATTTTAAAATCTCACTTTATCATGAACTTATATGCCAAATGAAAGGAATTTAATGATTAATTCCCATAAATTAATCCAGAAACATCCACTCTCAAGATAATCAAAATCATTATTGTTTGCACAATTGATCTAACTAAAACTGTTGCGGATATTTAGTATGAAAATATTGATCATGGATAGACAATAACAAAAAATATAGATGATTTAGATGTTCTTATGACATAATTGTGTAAAATAATAATCAATTTGATTATCTTGAGAGTGGATGTTTCTGAAATGTGATCGATTGGAATGTTGCCGTTGCCATACATTTTAAGCCCATATCAGCAGGCAAGTCATGGCCGATTCGTATGTGGGCCTAAATAACATTTTTGCATCATAACATTAAAATGAAGCCACACCAAAAAGCAAGATAATATATTAAATAAACCTCCTGATATTGCGATCCATGATGTTGAAGCCGTTGAAGGCATTAGAAGCGTTTTACTTCAATCCAGCGATTAAATTGTCCAGGAATTAAAAAATAAAAATGAACTGGGAATGGAAGCCCGAATGATTTTTCTTCATCAGCTAGCAGCCCGAGGAAATCCCTCTCCGACAGCTAACTCAAACATGCATTTTAATCCTGCTCACCCACCCCCCCACCCCCCCCCCCCCCCCCCCCACCTACAAAGCCTGTGGAATCGCCCGCACAGGCAGTGGCAGTTCTGTAGCGCACCTGGTGGTAGGTTTTGTAAGAACGCTAAATAGTCTGTGTGCTCTAAACATCTTGAAATGTGCAAGATGCAAAGCAAGCATTCAGAGATAAATTGTCCATATTTCCCAATAAATCTTTGCCCAATGGGCTAGAAAATATTTAATGACTGCATATACCACGTCCATAATACGTTAACCTTTGCACAATATACTTCACTATATTTCATTTATAAAATGTTATTGAGCATGTATTTTGTCCTCACGTACTCTGCTGCAACATATGAGAAGAACATGTGAAATTAGACTCAGATGAGTAGAAAATATTTTCAGGGTATTTGTACATGTAAATAAAATGTCGTACTGAAAATTAATGTCCCTGTAAATTGTTATTAGGTCTCTTAAGTTCAATAAACATCAGAAACTATAAAAAGTTGCTGATAGCCCCCCTGTTGAACATCAAATAACTATAATCTTCCTCGGCAGAGTCAACATAAAACATAGAGTTAGGTGAAAATCTATACACCATCTGGTGACACAGATGTGAACAGTATTTTACATGTCAGAAGATCTCTGGTCTGCCTTTTATCAGTTGCTTTTTTGGTCTAGATTCCATCAAGGGTAAAGAAAAAATAGATAGACTTGCATTTATGGCACGTTGTTAGGCATTTCTTAGAGATATTTGAGAAGTTTGCCTGCAATTAATGAAATTTGAACTTTAGTAATTGTTGTCCTTTTGGGAAATGCAGCAGTCATTTTTGCACAGTGAGAACCAAAAAAAAACAATGAAATGAATGACCGGTAAATATGGGCATTAGTATTAAACTGAAGGAAAAATGCTTTTTTCCCTTGAAACGCCTGGTTTTGCTGCAACAAATTTCATATCTGATGGAACAAGCCCATGAGGATTTAAACTTGAGGAATCATCCACAACATAGGGAATTTAACATTGAAGCAGTGCCTCAATACAATGAAAGGAGTCACCCAAAGTGACCCATTCAAAACCAGGCTCGACAATGAAGTCTTCAAGCCTCTCACTTCGAGATTCATGTGTTCCTATACAAAGTAAGCTACCAACTATCACTTTAATAAGTGTTACAATGGCTAGCATACAATATTTCCTGTCAACACAGTAACTTGAATACACCAGGGAAGTTCTGTCCACTGCTTCACCTAGGGAAGGAAACTCAGCCCAGTCTTCCTGTGACTGATTCACTCCATCCTGGATTCAGTAAAAAAGTTATAGGATTAATACAACTGCTGAATACTATTAGAATGACCAGGTTTCTTTAACAGGACTACACAGGATGGAAGCACTGTAAGACTGCTGTGGAGTTATTATAAACCTAAATGTTTTCACCACACGTTTTAACAGTTACAATGTGGAGTTTAAATGCATTGTCACCAAATGTTTTGATATGGTAACATTTCCATTCACCAGTCTGCTGCTGGTCTTGGTATGCTTGGTCATGCAACCTATGACTTTGCTTGGAATATGGACATTCTAGTGATGGTCAGAAGGTTAAATTGGCAATGGAACTTCTATTCTTATTGAGGAGTGAAGGGAAGATCCAAACATACATTGTTGTGTCAAGTTAGTAACATTTCCACAACCAATTAATATGATTAGGATTGATCTACCTGTGCTCCCCCTCCTATTGGTGTCCTTCATTGTCCTCCTCCACTTTTTATTGCCTGCTGGAGGTCAGGATATGGTTCTGTTGAAAAGCCAAACCATGCAGCCTATGACTGGAGACATAGTTAAGAGTGTACTGCATCGTCTCACCTAGATGGCAAGGGAACATCATTATTATTATGGTAAATGCACTAATAATCTAACCTGATGATTTATATGAAATAAAACTGGGCTATCACTGCATGCATTACTCGCGGGAGGCTGAAAAAAACTAGAATTATTGAACTACTAGCAGGGAAATCCTGGAATATACTATTGAGGATGTGGAAACAAAGCACTTAGAAGCACACTGGGAGATTGTGTTTGACACATCTGTACGTGTCATTTAAGGTTGCAAAAGAAACGTATGAACAATTGCACCTTCAAGTCTTCGATTACATAAGTTATTAATAAAAAAATTACAGCATAAGATTGGGATAAAATTCTGATGTAGGTTGGAAATCAGTAAAAGTGAAACAGCAATAAATAAACATAATATTTATCGTTGGATTGGGAGGCTGTGATTGGAGATGCCACAGGAGTCTATTCTTGAGTCACCAACTGTTCACAATCTTCATCAATTATTAGGATGAGGTGCTCAAGTTAAATATATCCAGGTTTGGGTTGTGAAAAGAATACAGATAAATGTCAGGTGGATGTAGAGAGGGATGCGAAGTAGCAAGGAATATAATCTGGAAAATATGAACGTCCACTTTGATGAAAAAAACAGAACAGCTAAATATTTTTAAATATTGAGAGATTTGAAAGTGTTGGTGTTTCAGAGGAACCTCGCTGCCCATGCATGAATCCCCAATGATTAGCATGAATGTATAGCAAATAATTAGGAAGATCAACAGATAAACAGCTGCAATTATACACCGCCTGAAAACATATCTATAACAAGGTGTACTGACTGCTATGTTTTCTCCACCTAGGGAAGTGTGTATTATGACAGAAGGTGCTTAGCGAAGGATCACCAGATTGTTTCCTGAGATGGTGCATTTTTTACAATGGGGGGAGATTAAACAGACTAGGCCATTTACTCTCTACTGTTTAGATTCATGAGAAGTGATCTTAATAAATCATACAAAACTGTCATGGTGATTGCCAGAGTGGAAAGACATAACGGTGATGCATCTCCCTGGCTTGAGTGCCTAGAACCAGGAGTCATGGTCTTAAAGTAAGGTGTCGGCCATTCAGTGAAAATATGCGATTTCTTCTCATTCAAAGGATAAGAATTCTTTAGAATTCTCTACTCAAGTGGCTTGTTGCACCTGAATCAGTGACAGAGATAATAGATTTTGGGATATTAATAAAAGGATTTGAATGCATGCAGAAACTGAGCACTGTGGTAAAAGATCAGCATGATTTTTTTGAATGGCAAGGAAGGTACAAGGGGCCGAATGATCTTCCCTAGTTCTATTTTTTAATGTTCTTATGTTGCACAGCGCCTATTTTTGCCTGATTTCAAAACCATTTACATTCTTTCAATAAATTGAGTAAAAATACATTGTAAAATATTTCAAGTGAATGATTGGATCAGAAAACAATGAACAACAACAAACCTCTCTTTGCTTTTATAATGTGCTATCAACTTCCTGCTTTCTGCACATTATCTACATTCTTGTGACTTCCTTTAAAAATATTTGCACAAACTGCCCGAGTAAACCACCTCCAGCCAAGTTGAAACTCGTTCAATGGTGTAGAGGACACTGACAGGCTGTTGTTTTGATTTGAGACAGTAAATTTTAAAAGAGAAACTAGACATTAATTGGGTTCTATTTGAAATAAGTTAAAAAACAACCCATTGGATTGCTCAATTCAAAGACAATATAAAAACACAGTGTGGGTTTTATGATTACACACTTACAAACAAATATATTTTCATTAAAATTAAAAAGTAAGATTCCACAAGGCTCTCAGTGGAAAGTGCTTTTGCGAACATTTCTTAGTCAGCTTCTGCCCATATTGGGTTCATTTCCTGTGAACTGTTAACCCAACATGATGTACTAATTGTTGGCTTGAAAAATATCAGCCTCTTTGTCAGGGAAAACAGCAGACTGATTAGATAATATGTGCAATTGCACAAATCACTTCGAAGCTGGCAACCACATGTTACATTCTTGAGTCGATTTAAAGTCTGCATTAAAATTCCAAACATCCCTCACTCCTCGACACCAAATAGAATTTATCCCACAAAGTGGCTCCCCGTGCCATTAAATAGAAAGCAAGGAATCTAATGCCACAACGGTCTACTTGCAATCTGTAACTGGCCTGGGGCTCCTTCAGGCCTAGTTTCATGACATTGCAATAGTCTTCTTCCGACCTAAACCAGAAGAAGTAAATCCCTGCATAAGTGTTTCCTGCATCAGTTATTCTAGTGGCCTCTGTAAGTGCGATTGGCAATTTAATTACAATTAGTACAGAATTATGGGTAGTTCACCCTAATGTATGAAATTAGGTCCGGAAGTCTCGAACTAGTTACTTGGTATAATTATGGGAACAAATAAATAGCTTAAGAGTACATGAACTTATTTCATGGTAGAACCCTTCCAATTATGTGAGGCAGATGTCTTTTATCCTGCTTTTCATGAAAGGCCAAAACAATGATCCAAGGCAACAATTTCAAACTGCTTTGTAAAATTAGTGGAAAAATAAGTATTATCGATAAAGGAGGCAACTTTCAAATGCTAACAGAGTGTCTTTTCAGGATGAAGGCAAGATTGGCAATTATTTTTCCTCATATTTTTCAGGAAAGCACTTTTTTTAAGGACTGTTACTTTATATGAAATGCCCCTTTCTCCATCTAAAGCTGTTGAGTGAGGGATCAATAACGATAAGAACTCCCATGTACAACTCATCTGCTTTTCTTCATAATAGTTCCATGGGAACTTTTACGCTAAGCTTGACATACAAAAATAGTCCTTGGTTTAACATCTTCAAAAAGAAAGATTTCCTCTGTGCAAAAAGACAGATTCTGCATAGAATCTATTAACATACAACATAGAACAGTACAACACAGGAACAGGTTGTGTAAGAACCTCAGTTTGATGAAGGGTCCCGACCTGAAACATCACCTATTCCTTTTCTTCCAGAGATGCTGCCTGAGCCGCTGAGTTTCTCCAGCATTTGGTGTCTATCACAGGAACAGGTTCCTCAGCACAACAATGTCTGTGCCCAACATTATGAGACAAAACAATGACCAAACAAACCAGACCAACTCGTATCTGGGTTGTTTAGTTGAGTTTATGCTACTGTTCTTTCCTTCTATCCTTTCAAACTTCTATTGTCCTACATTATTCATTGTTCGAGATGACATTGCTTTCCCCTACATCTTTTTAAAAATAGTTGCTGAGACATCCTCGAGAGCCATGAGTATTAATGTGTTACCTGACAGCCTCTCCATCAGGAGGTCCCTGGTCGTTACTCACTCTGTTCCACAATACGATAGATATGATTATGAATTAGTGGTACAATCATTTATCCATTTCTCTCAATGATATTTACTGGTTTACTGCAAGATACATTTTTATTTAATTATCAGTTTTAATTCTTAGTTCGCAGCACAAAAAGGACACAGGCTTTTTTCCCGTAGAAAATGTTAATATCTAAATACAATCATAAGTTTATGTTCATAAGATATAGGAGCAGAATTACGCTATTCGGTTCATCAAGTCTACTCAGCGATTCAATCATGGGTGATCTATTTTTCATTCTCATGTCCAGAATCATGCCCAGAAAATCAAATCTGCAATAGTCATTATTTATTCTCATTGTGTTTTCGAAACTAAGAGAAGTTTAAGTAAATGCAAATCATTACCGACATTCTTTAATGTAAAATAAGTGTTTACCATTTGCTCGCCAATTCATGACAATGCAGCCCTCAGCCTCCCCATATGTAACATCTTCTTTCTGCTCTTACAAAGGAAGCCAATTGAGCTAATGCTACAATTTAAGGAAAACAAATTCCTTGCATTCATGATCAGGATTGCTTGCCTGTCCTACAGAACCTGCATACATCATGGTCTATCTCAGTTCACCATCGTGGGGGTCCCTAACTTTGAGCTCTCCACTGAGACCCACATGGAGTTGCTCTACCACAAGGAGAAACTGCTGAACAACAGCAACAAGTGGGAGACCGAGATCGGCAGCAACCTGCAGTCTGACATCCTCTACGGCTGATGGACCCAACCCCCCTCTGAAACCTCCTACCCCATCCCCCCCATACTTCCCTGTCCCCTCCACCACCAGACCCTCCCCAGAACCCTCCAAAACGCCCCTAACATCCCGCTCCCCCCTCTCCCATCCCCCACCAGACCCCTTCAATCTCCCCCATAAAACACCTCCCGGTCCCTACTCGTCAGACCTATTCAAACACCCCATGTTCCCTCCCATCCCTGACATGTCCTCCCGCCCTCTTTTCCCCTCACCCACGGCCCACAGAGTGCGAGAGGACGTGTGTTTAGTCCCCCCATCTCCTGCCCACCAGAGATGTCCGTGACACTGGTCAACAGCTGCCAGGCCTTTCACTGCAGCACTTCTTAAATAAATCTGTCCATGTCAGGTCTCTGCCCTCCTCTGAGGCCTGATGATGTGTCGCACTCCACCACCACCTCGGATAGCAAGTCGCAGATATCAACCATATCTAGAGGGATCGGTGAGTAGATTTAGAGGGATTGGTGAGTAAGTTTGCTGCAGACACCAAAAGTGGGAAAGGTGCAGACAGTGAGGAAGGCTCTCAGAAGATTAGGATTCAGAAATCAGAGTTTTAGGGTGGAACATGACACAGCGGTAGAGTTGCTGTTTTACAGTGCTAGGGACCCAGGTTCAATCCTGACTAAGGGTGCTGACTGTGTTGAGTTTGCACGTTCTCCCTGTGACTAATTGGGTTTTCTCCAGGTGTTCTGGTTTACTCCCACGTCCCAAAGACATGCAGGTTTGTAGGTTAATTGGCTTCTGTAAATTAGCCCAAATGTGTTGGTTAGAACTAGTGTATGGGTGATCGCTGGTCGGCATGAACACGGCCGCAAGGCCTGTTTCCACACTGCATCCCTGAAGTCAGTCTAACGTCTAAAGGTGCAAAGGCAATTTGCAGGTTGAATTGGTAGTAAGTAAGACAAATCCAATGTTAACATTTATTTTGAGAGGACTAGTAGATAACAGCAGAGATGTAATGACGAGGCTTTATAAGGTGTTTCTGAAGAAGGGTTTCGGCCCGAAACGTTGCCTATTTCCTTCGCTCCATAGATGCTGCTGCACCCGCTGAGTTTCTCCAGCATTTTTGTGTATGTAGGCTTTATAAGGTACTGATCAGACTGCATTTAGAGTAATATGAGCAATTTTGAGTCCCTATATGAGGAGGGTGTGCTGGTGTTGGAGAATGTCCAGAGGAGGATTACAAGAATGATCCCAGAGGAGGAATTTCTTTAGCCAGAGGGTGGTGAATATGTGGAATCCATTGCCACAGATAGCAGTGGAGGACAGGTCATGGGGTATTTTTAAGGCGGAAATTGATAGGTTCTTGATTAGTAAGAGTATCAGGGGTTATGGGGAGAAGAGAGCAGAATGGGATACAGAGGAAAGGATGGATCAGCCATGATCGAATGGCGTAGTATACTCAATGGGTCAAATGGCCTAATACTGCTTGATATTGCTTAATAAACATTTGATTTATTCATTATTCAGTGTATGGGCAGTGTGAACATGGCCAACATTCACTGCCATCCCTTGAACTAGTGGGTTGTTGGGCCTTGTCAGAGGGCATTTGGGAGTCAACCACAGAGGTGAGTTTGGATGTACAAGCAGTGCAGACTGGGGAAGAATGGCCTGGTTGATTTCCCCTGAGGATACTGGTCAACCAGATGACATTCTACAACAGTCCACCAATGACTAATGATTGTTTAAATCTATTATTAATTGAATTAAAATTCAAGGGTGACTATCTTCTCCAGGATTATTAATTCAGGCCTCTGGATTACTTGTCCAGGTTCTTAACCATTGAGATGCCAATTTCCCTATGGGTTTCCAAACACAAGCCAGTTCCAACATAAACTGGCAGCAGATATGTTAGTGGAAATCCCACATGGCATGGCTGGATCCTCTCCATCTGCTAGCCTCTCTGATGAATTCCTGCTGGATGTCAGTGAGGATTCACTGAAGCGGGACAGTAAGCTTATCCCCACTTCCATCCCTGCTTCATCAGACTGTCGATGGGGTGGGAGATTGCAACCTTCACGTGGTCCACCCTGTTTCAACAAATGCAATCAACCTGGCATGCACAAACAGAAGATCAAACAGAACAAGTTGTCTTACAACTTTAGGCTGTGCACGCCATACGCCAGAAGAAGAAGACTGTTGAACATCAATGTTCAATTGACCCACAATCAATGACCAAAATGTTGAATTGTCATGGCTACTAATTCAACACTATAATTTAAATCATTATAGGTTCAATGCCAGGCAAGCTTTGCATGCGTCTGTGCTCTTTTAATTTCATTCAATTTCTGAGTGAGTTTCACAGGGCAGCCTCCTCTCATTTTATGTATGCTGCCAGGCATAAATTTGAGCACATTATTTTAAAAATATGAGCACATAAATTAGACTTTGGTATTAATTTAAAAAGTGCGTTTTTCCAAAAATGCATAATCAAACAGGTGTAAAATGCAAGGTGACTGTACTGGTTTGGGTGTATACGATTTAACCATTAACAAGTTAAATGGTGCAGATGTGGCAATGTTTCTTTTCAACCCTACACCAGAACAGAATTTTCTAATTCATCCTAAGTTATTTAGAGTGAGAAAAAATACAAGTAATCTGCATTTAATACCATGAGTCCAAAGTTAACTTGGAATGCATTTAGGCTGGGTAGGTTATGGGATAGTTTGCCAGGAAGTTCTGCAAAGCATTCAATATAGGTCCCCGGTCAATATAACTCCAGACCTTCATTTAAATAGTTCCAATCCATATCCCAGCAAACCTCAAGGGAAAGAGTTAAAGATATCAACACCAGTTCAACGGCAGGAACTGTGGTGGATGCCAGACACCACTGGGGACTCACCTCTCTCTGCTCCCTTAAACACTGCTTTAAGGCCCTGACTGGACCAAGATACCTCCCCTGCTTTTTTTTTATGGCAATGAGTTATTTTTTCAAATATTCCTATCGGTAAAATGTTGTAAGAAGAATTTGCTTACCTTTTTTAACAAGTAAATTCAACATAATTTTACTTTAATTTGTTTTCCTCTGTTAAGTCTTCTTTCTAAAGCTCATTATTTCTTGCCGAAGAAGGGCATGCTTTAAGCCCTAGACCACACTTACTTCTGTGACTTTTCCCTCTTTTCTTAAGAAAACCAGTGAGCCTATGTTCATAACTGTCTCTTCCGCAATAAACAACTATGCCTCTGCGAGCACAGAATTGCACACACAGAACTATTTCCTACTATTATCTGCCAACAATTTGCAGCCTGCCATCTTTTATACAGAACAAGTTGATAGTCTATTGTTCACTCTGTGAATATATCAAATGTTCAACTTTAAAAAGCAAACACAATGTTCTTTAAAAAATAAGGAATATGTCATTGGTATCAATAACAACACCTCCACTTCATAGCAGTTATGCTCACTAGCTAAAAACTTGGCAATTTAACTTCTTTTTAAAATAAAAACATGTGTTAATCTAGGAGGAATGTCTGAAATTGCTTCCAGATGTGTACCATTCAAGAGTCTTTCAAAGCCATTTATACTGCCTGTAACAAACAATTTAGCTCTACGTTCCACGGGTTTCTATAATGGGCAGTTCACGTCTATCTTTTAACCAACAAAAGCATTAAAATGCACACCCCTCTTCTTCTCGAGATGACAATTAGTTCAGGTTGTGGAAATGAAACAAAAGTGCATTGAGAAATTGCATGCCTAAACTACTTTTTGATGCATGCCTCATACTCAGCAATTGAGGAGCTCGGAAGAACCACAGATTAGAAGTAAAAATGCTTCTCTATAGTTTTCAGAAATTGGTGGTTGGGAATGTGCCAAGATAAACTTAAACATTTGGCCGATGAACACACACATCGTACACCTGGGAATAGACTGATCTGTGGTGCAGCAGTGCAGCACGTACCACACTGTAACTAACCCTTTTCACAGGGGGTTCAGAGGTACTAGAAATAACACCAGTTCTACAGTATATAGGAGTGGCCTGTTGATGAACAGTTTTAGAAAGATGTCAAAACAGAACTTGCCAGACTGAAATAAAATATCCTGTTGCCTAACTTTATTTCACTGGGAAAATCCATCTTGTGAGGTATTGCATCCACTGTTTTGACTTTGTTAAACCTCAAATGATATGCGCTATTAGTTTCAATTTTCCCATTGATTTTTGCAATATTTATCCCAACCCCTTCCCCGCTATTTTGTTTATCCACGGTAGCTGCCTTGTTTTTTACCACAGCTGGCTGCGTGAGAAGGCTTAAGCTGCATAATCTTCTGTAATACCCAATTGCGGATTGGATGTGCTTGATCTCATTGTTTCAGATTTCTGAATAACCAGTGAGAAAACCTATGTCACAGTAACACCCAAGAATTTCTGCCACAATTGAACCCATTATCCATTGTAAACAGATTAAAATGACAGGCCAGAGATTCAACTTAAAAAAACCTCTCCCGGTAGTCACCCTTTAGTAAGGTCACCATTGGTTTTCTTGTAACAGTGTTCTTCTGACCAGTTAATTCCTCTCATCATAGATTCCAATTGACACGCTGAATATTTTAACCAATATTAGAAAGTTCTGGCATCTGGAATTATTTTGCATTTTATTTATATAGATTCTATTTAAAGAAAGAGCTTGCATTAAATGGGATATTTTCTATATCTGTAGGGCATACCAAGATGCTGTCTGTTGTAATCTAGGGAAATGTAGCAGCCAATTTGAACACAGCAATGTTCCACAAACAGTAATGAGTAAAGAGATACACAAACAGTTAATCTCTATTTGTGATGTTGGCTAAATGATTAATTTAGGCCATGACCCCAGGAGAATTCCCTTGCACTTCATCAATTGATAGCATGAAATCATTTGCAACCAACAGGCAAAATAGTATTTCAGATTAAGAGAGGTGTCAGGACTCCCTAATGAGTCATTTTAGGACACGTGGTTGACTTTGTGGTGTAACTAGACTATCACTCCCCTTCCACCCACATTCCTTCCTCTAGCTTCATAATTTGCAACTCTTTAATTGTTTTGTCTCACATTTTCTGTCTTTTCATCTCTTGCTTTTATCCAACCATCTGTTTATCAACCTCACCTGTATCCACCTATTACTTGCCAGGCTTTGTCTTGCCCCTTCTCTCTACTAGCCGTCACGTACAACAAATAATCCTCCGTCATTTTCGCCACCTCCAACATGACCCCACCACTTGCCAGATCTTTCCATCTCCTCCCCTGTCTGCTTTCCGCAGAGACCGCTCCCTCTGTAACTCCCTAGTCAATTTTCCCTTCCCACCCGTAGTACCCCCTCTTCTGGCACTTTCCCTTGCAACCGCAAGAAATGTTACACTTGTCACTTTACCTCCCCCCTTGACTCCATTCAAGGACCCAAGCAGTCCTTCCAGGTGTGGCAGAGGTTCACCTGCACCTCCTCCAACCTCATCTATTGCATCTGCTGCTCTAGATGTCAGCTGCTCTACATCGGTGAGACCAAGCATAGGTTTGGCGATTGCTTCGCCGAACACCTCGCTCGGTTTGCAATAACCAACCTGATCTCCCGGTGGCTCAGCACTTCAACTGCCCCTCCCATTCCGAATCAGATCTTTCTGTCCTGGGCCTCCTCCATGGCCAGAGTGAGGACCACTGCAAATTGGAGGAGCAGCACCTCATATTTCGCTTGGGCAGTTTGCACCCCAGTGGTATGAACATTGACTTCTCTAATTTCAGGTAGTCCTTACTATCTCCTCCCCTTCTCAGCTCTCCCACAGCCCACTGGCTCCACCTCTCCTTTCTTCTTCCCTCCCCCCCACCCTAACATCAGCCTGAAGAAGGGATTTGGCCTGAAACGTTGCCTATTTCCTTCGCTCCATAGATGCTGGCTCACCCGCTGAGTTTCTCCAGCATTTTTGTCCACCTTTGATTTTCCAGCATCTAGAGTTCCTTCTTAAACATTTGCAGTTCCTTGTCTCTTCAGGATTTCACACATGCAGTTTAACACCAAATCTCTGTCATTCACACTCAGAATGTGCTTCTCTGTAAACCAAATTTGCTTGCTTTTCCAACACAAGATAAATCAATTAAAAGTAATTATCTGCTTATCATTGTCACTATAAAAAGCTCTGGACTATATACGAGCTGTATGAGAAAAGTAAAACAATTTTTACTTTAAGCAAAACAATTTTTTTTAAATATGGATCATAAATCCCTCAGATAATTATTTTAAAATATGCTGGATTTTAAATAGCGAGTTTTTTTATTCATATTTCAACATTGATCGTCATCCTAAGTTTAAGAGCCAATTGTTAACATGTGGTCTGTAAGATCTTTAAAGTATTAGCTCAAATATATCAATACTGAACATACAATGGTTAAGAAAGAACTGCAGATGCTGGAAAAATTAAAGGTAGACAAAAATGCTCGAGAAACTCAGCGGGTGAGGCAGCATCTATGGAGAGAAGGAATAGGTGACCTTTCGGGTTGAGACCCTTCTTCACACTCAACCCAAAACATCGCCTATTCCTTCTCTCCATAGATGCTGCCTCACCTGCTAAGTTGCTCCAGTATTTCTGTCTACATACAAGTAATGGTTGTGCAAGACAGCTGTGAACTGTCTTTCGTGGTGAAGGTAGACACATAATGCTGGAGTAACTCAGTGGGACAGGCAGCATCTCTGGAGAGAAGGAATGGGTGACGTTTCGGGTTGAGACCCTTCTTCAGACTGAAGATATGTCCATAATGATGATCAGTATGAAATTCCAGGATTTATACCCAATAAAGATGAAGGACCAGTGGTATATTTCCAAGTTTACACAGCATGCAACTTCGGGAACATTCTGCAGGTGAGGGCATTTGTGCGTGCTGCCATTGTCTTTTTTTTGTGTGACTTTTGGGATAGAATAAATATCTGTGAAATATATCTTGCAGATCTGAAAAGACTTGTTTCTGAGAATTTGTCTTCCTTCAGTTCCACAGTGGTATTACAGATGCATGGCTTCCTCCTGCTAATTACAGTATACTAGTATTCTGAGTGACCTCAATTGAAATAAAATCAGTGCAGAAGTAAGAAAGAAACTGCCTCACTTTTCACCAAGCCAAGATCCACCCCAATGTGCCAATATATGGAAAGATAAAACATTTAACTCTCACTATATAATATGAGAATTGAATGCATTAAAGTACATGGAGACTATTTTCCTCTAATATCATTTTTTGTAATGCATCTGTTTAAATAGTAGAGACATTTGTATCTCATACTCAAAGGTTTCAAACCCTAGCTGAATCTTTTGGTATTTTCTAACTTTTCATCTAATTTTCCTCCTGCAGTTGAAGAACACTGTTTTTGCTTCCAGTCCTCAATACAGGGCACTCAAACACATTTAAGAAAACATTTTGACACTCTGCAGTAGTGAATACTTTCACAACGCACTGAAAGTACAATAAACCCAGTGTCCTGAATTATTCAGATTCCCTGTTGCTTTATTTTTCTTCTTTACATAGAATTGCAAGTGTTACTGATTCTAGATATGGGAAAATGTTCAGGAAACATAAAAATCTGTGGACATTTTTTGATGGGAGAAGCCTGCTTTGGGGTTAGCCTATGAAAGATCACATTCATTTGACTTATATCATTCACATGTGATTTCTATCACCCAACAAAATATATTTAACATCATATTTTCTGCTAAAAGCCACTGCTGTTTATGTTCTGTTTCACACTGTCCACATTAGGTATATTATACCTGCTACAAAGAGGATACTATATACAGTAGCTGTCTGTAAATTATAAGACTGTGATCACATTACTCAGCGTTATAAACTGTCTGGCAGTCATCCTGTATTTAATTAATTTTTGACAAACATTGACACAAATAATTTATTTGATGCTTTAGGTGCTTTTTTACCACGTGATGTTAGACCTCAGAACTTGGCATCTAAGACATAGGACCGCGGAATATAACCTCAGGGTACAGAATGTTATAGCATAATGTACTGATTAAACTCTCAGCAGATTTTTAATGCAGTGTAAAATATTCTGAGTACCGCATTTCCTGGGAACCAAACTATTATATTTTCACTTTTATATTTTCTTATTTTGTCATATGAAATAATTTTTTAAACTCTATCATCATGTCCATTGCTCTGCATTGTAAATAACCCAATCTGTTTTGTAATCAGCTCACCCGGATGTAATGTTAATTATATTTTTAAAAAGGAAGTTCATATGTAGAGTTATTTTGTGTATTCTCTTCGTGAAGAGTGGGAAAGTGATCCAGTTTAGTAGAATACATCTTGTTGTGTTTTATAAAAGCTGATATAAAACAAATCTAGGGTATTGTGCATTGTAGCAATTCACGTCTGACTGTCTCTTATAGCATTCTAATGAATGTATAAAGAGACAGGACATCTTAATCAAGTAGATCACATTATCCTGAATGTTCACACTCCTCCAGTTGTAAAGATGCACCTCTTTAACCTGAGTTTGATTAAAAAGGAAGGAAACTCTGTGGGGGTATGCCTTATGGTCAAGCTATGTAAAAATATTTATAATTATAAAATTATGCATGGTTGTTTTCAAGATCGTTTGAATTTTCTGCCTCCCCAGAGACAGGTCATTTTGGTACTGCTTCCTCCCAGGCTGATCATGTGGCATTTCTGACAATTCTGACAGAAGAATCTCTGAGTAATTACATTTGTATCAATGTATACAGAAATAGTAATGATGTAACTTTTTATAGTTGCTCAAGGATCATACGTGGCAAAGTTTAAGTAGTCTGGGGTGGTTCGCATGTAGCTCATAGTCTGCTGCTTTCATAAGCTGTGCCTTTAAAGCCTGTGATCTAAAATAGGCAAATCCTAATAATTGTAGCTGGTTAAATTGCTGAGGTCATTCACAGGGCAAGAGTAACAGTTTGCATATTTAAGTCTCCAGGTCAAAGGCAGCTTTCTTTCCTTTTAAAAATTGTTTTGCATTTTTAACAAATGCTGACATCTGAATCTGACAGGTGCCTGCGAGGCATGCAGTCCCCCTGTCATTACTTAGAGTGAGTTGCACAATATACTGCTTTATTACAGTGTCGTGTTGACCACCTTCAGAGACACCAAGTGGGGTACATTGTCTTTCCTCTGCCTCCCTTCCCGACACCAAGGCATTCATCACAGGGAATATGCCATGATGTATACCAGAGCTCCCTCTGCTTCAGCTTACCCAAAACCATTCAGAGCGGTAGGTTCGACTCATTATGCTCAGCCTACAGTACCCTGACATCAGGCAAGGTCCCTGATGGTATATTCCTTGCTGAGTGCTCTTGATTCTCTCGGCTTCTAAAAAGGAGTGAAAAATAACGTAAATAGGCACTCCCAATCTCTTGGCAGGAAGTCTCCTCAGAGACTTCCTTTCTCAGTTTCGTTTTAAAACAATGGTCGCTCCCACTGACCCCAGCAGTCCCCTGTCGGAGTCTATCGGTGGGAAAACTGACACTTTGTCCATGAGGCTTAGCCAACCCTCCATCTGCTTAACTCACATCATAAACAGCAGGATGGTAGTGGCTCAAGGTTAGTTAAACAACTTGGGCACATTTATCAGTCTTTCAGCTGGAGAGATCGATTTCAAATCATTGCCAACCAAGTTTCCTTGTCATTGGTCCTTTGGCTTCAGTTTTCTGGCTCCTTAAGTTATAGAACTGTCTAATTATCACAGGCATCAGGTTATAAAGAGTTTAGATGATTATGTGGTACCGAACAGCTTCCTGTTTTGTAGCCATCTAATTAACTTTCTTCACTTGTGATGACTACTTGGGATTTATCTTGCTAGCAAAGGAGCTTCTAACAAGGCATAAGTCTCAACAAATCTTACAGATGATTTTGTTCCCCAAACTATTTGGGAGGGACTGTATAGTGTTCTAAATTTGCGGCATGTCTGGCCTGCTCTGACTTTCACAACATCACTGGTGGTGATGTTGGTCTCAAATTTTATGCAAGACTGTTGATTCTGTTGAATATACACTTGGCCGGATACCACCTGCATAATTTTCTACCCTTAAACTGTATCTCTGCCTGTTGAAGTGACTATACGTTTTTACTTCCATTAATGATTGCCATGCATTGCCATGCATTGAGTAGTACAATTCTATCGGTTTGATAGATGATTGTTTGGCAGGGTTACACAAAAAGCTGGAGAAACTCAGCGGGTGCAGCAGCATCTAAGGAGCGAAGGAGATAGGCGACGTTTCGGGTCGAGACCCTTCTTCAGATTGTTTTGGCACATTTGACTTAGAGCCTTACAGAGTCATAGACTTTGTTGCCCATTTCACTTTGTTGTCCAAGATAGACACAAAATGCTGGAGTAACTCAGCGTGTCAGATTCTACCACTCACCTGAACACTCGGGGCAATCAACAGTGGCCAATAAACCTGCCAACCTGTAACTTTTTAGGATGTGGGAGGAATCCAAAGTGCCCGAGGAAACCCACGCAGTGACAGTAACAATATGCAAACTTCTCACACAGCATTGGAGATAAGTACTGAACCCCGTTACCCTGGAGCTGTAAAACAGCAGTTCTACCAGCAACTGTGCTGCCCAAATGTCTTCACAAAGTCTGGGCCATGTGGACATGCTGAAGCAGGGATAGGCCATCTGTTCTGAAAGCCCTGCTAAATAAGTAATCCAGAGATTCTTACATCAAATAACAGAACCAATCCTCTATGGCCATGAACTAACAACAGTCATCAATGAATTATCCTGTTCCTTATCTGTCACATCAGTCACCTGTCGTATTAACTTTGCAAAGGTTGTTGATGACTTTTGAACATTTTTGATGGCTTCTGGAGCCTTTCACTCTGCTGTTCCAAGATATTCTTTCTAATTCAAATTATATGTAATTCAGTGCCCTCCATAATGTTTGGGACAAAGACCGATCATTTCTTTATTTGCCTCTGTATTCCACAATTTGAGATTTGTAATAGAAAAAAATCACATGTGGTTAAAGTGCACATTGTCACATTTTAATAAATGCCATTTTTATCCATTTTGGTTTCACCATGTGGAAATTACAGCAGTGTTTATACATAGTCCTCCCCAATTCAGGGCACCATAATGTTTAGAACACAACAATGTCATGTAAATGAAAGTAGTCATGTTTAGTATTTTGTTGCATATACTTTGCATGCAATGACTGCTTGAAGTCTGCAATTCATGAACATCACCAGTTGCTGGGTGTCTTCTCTGGTGATGCTCTGCCAAGCCTGTATTGCAGGCATCTTTAGCTTATGCTTGTTTTGGGGGCTAGTACCCTTCAGTTTTCTCTTCGGCATATAAAAGGCATGTTCAATTAGGTTCAGATCGGGTGATTGACTTGGCCACTCAAGAATTGACAATTTTGTAGCTTTGAAAAACCTCTTTGTTGCTTCAGCAGTATGTTTGGGATCATTGTCTTGAACTTGAGCAGATAGGATGTGTCTATATACTTCAGAATTCATTATGCTACTACCATCAGCAGTAGTATCACCAATGAAGATAAGTGAGCCAGTAACTTCAGCAACCATACATGTCCAGACCATAATACCTCCACCACTGTGTTTCACAGATAAGGTGGTATGCTTTGGATCTTGGGTAGTTCCTTCTCTCCTCCATACTTTGCTCTTGCCATCACTCTGATATAAGTTAATCATCGTCTCATCTGTCCACAAGACCTTTTTCCAGAACTGTGGTTGCTCTTTTAAGTACTTATTGGCAAACTGTAACCTGGCCATCCTATTTTTGCGGCTAACCAGTGGTTTGCATCTTGCAGTGAAGCCTCTGTATTTCTGTTCATGAAGTCTTCTGCGGACAGTGTCATTGACAAATCCACACCTGACTCCTGAAGAGTGTTTCTGATCTAACCTGCACAATAAAGGGGTCCAGAAGGTTTCCAGCTCCAAAAATGAAGTGCAGGGAAGTTAATGGCAAAGGTACGTATTTGATTGCTGTGAGAGGAAGAGCTGAATGGCCGCACACTCATGCTTAAATCAATAAACACATCAACAAATCCCAGTCATCTTGTCTTCTCGGGCAGTCCTCTGGGGTCAGGATAGCTTGTTTCTTCTACATCACTCTGAGCTCCGAGGTAGCTGACGATTCCTTTGAGAAATTGACCTACCCTGTCACAAGGGAGCCAATTGAACATGGCAAGAGACTCAGTGCTGGCAATGTTGGTCTGGGGGAGTACATCGTGTTTGATTTGCTAATCCTGTCAATGGATATGGAGGAGTTTGTGAAGATGGCTGGTAAATCTGCAGTGCTTTGAGATTCCTGCTGTATGTTATCCTCATCTCAGAAGTCTTACAGTAGGGCAGGGGTTACTGTTCCTTTAGACTTTTAGACTTTTGAGATACAGTGCAGAAACAAGCACTTTGTAACTCTACTTTGCATCACTCTGATGCCCACAAATTCATGATCACATTAATTGATCCTATCTTTCAGATTCTGGTCTTCGAATGCTCTTTTCTCAGTCAGCTAAGCAATCAAGAATGTTGTTATCAATGCCTGCCCTCACTGAGAGATATGGACAGTCGTCTACATTCTTCCAAAGTTATGGATCTTGCAAGAAGATGATGCGGTGTGATGGTGGGATGTTAGCAGAGGATATTTCTCTTTGGGATGTTAAATGTGAGGCCCACCTTTTTGTGAAAGAGGCAACAAATTTAGGTGCTTGATCTACAAATATGCCCTTATGCAGGTATATGCTGTTTACTGCAGTTTCATGACATAGGTTGGAATGATCTTGGGTCTGGAATGCAGAAGATACGCATGAATGGCAGACGAGCTGAATAGGTACTTTTGATCTGTCTTCACTAAGGAAGACACAAACAATCTCCCTGATGCACTAGTGGCCAGAGGATCTAAGGAAATCCACATTAGACAGTAAATGGTGTTGGGCAGACTGATGGGATTGAAGGCTGATAAATCCCCAGGGCCTGTGGATGTAGTGCACCTGGACTTTCAGAAAGCATTTGATAAGGTCCCACATAGGAGATTAGTGGGCACAACTAGAGCACATGGTATTGGGGGTAGGGTACTGACATGGATAGAAAATTGATTGGCAGGCAGGAAACAAAGAGCAGAGATAAATGGGCCCCTTTCAGAATGGCAGGCAGTGACTAGTGGGGTACCGCAAGGCTCGGCGCTGGGACTGCAGCTATTTACAATATACATTAATGATTTAGATGAAGGGATTAAAAGTAACATTAGCAAATTTGCAGATGACAGAAAGCTGGGTGGAGGGTGAACTGTGAGGAGGATGCTATGAGGATGCAGGGTGACTTGGACAGGTTGGGTGAGTGGGCAGGTGCATGGCAGATGCAGTTTAATGTGAATAAATGTGAAGTTATCCACTTTGGTGGCAAAAACAGGAAGGCAGATTATTATCTGAATGGTGTCAAGTTGGGAAAAGGGGAAGTACAGCGAGATCTGGGGTTCCTTGTTCATTAGTCTATGAAAGTAACCATGCAGGTACAGCAGGTGGTGAAGAAAGTGAATGGCATGTTGCCCTTCATAACAAGAGGAGCAAAGAGGTCCTTCTGCAGTTGTACAGGGCCCTAATGAGACCGCACCTGGAGTATAGTGTGCAGTTTTGGTCTCCAAATTTGAGGAAGGATATTCTTGGTACTGAGGGAGTGCAGCGTAGGTTCACAAGGTTAATTCCCGGGATGGCGGGACTGTCATATGTTGATAGAATGGAGCGGCTAGGCTTATATACTATGGAATTCTGAAGGATGAGAGGGGATCTTATTGAAACATATAAGATTGTTAAGGGTTTGGGCATGCTAGAGGCAGTAAACATGTTTGCGATGTTGGGAGAGTCCAGAACCAGGGCCCACAGTTTGAGAATAAGGGGTAAGCCATTTAGAACGGAGATTAGGAAAAACCTTCTCACACAGAGAGTTGTGATTCTGTGGAATTCTCTGCCTCAGAAGGCAGTGGAGGCCAATTCTCTGGAGGATTTCAAGAGAGAGTTAAATAGAGCTCTTAAAGATAGCGGAGTGAAGGGATATGGGGAGAAGGTAGGAACGCGGTACTGAATGTGGATGATCAGCCATGGTCACAGTGAATGGCAGTACTGGCTCAAAAGGCCGAATGACCTACTCCTGCACCTATTGTCTCTTGTATATTGTCTATTGAAATGCTGTCCTGGTCACCCTGTGGATTAGCTCAAATCCAGTGGAGGGAGGGGGGTAAGATTGTTGAGAGTAAGGTACAGTGTTTCAGTATGGATGATTGGAAAGATGGGCAGTTTGGTGATAGAAATTTTTGAAAAAGTCTGATATGCGATTGAAGACGCATTGGTTAGGACCATAGCTTGCATTCTATTGTAGACGAAATGTAGAATGCAGAGCAAATCCAGAGATATATCATTAGTAATTTATATAAATTTTCTCAAATCAATCACCACCACAGAATACAATTGTAAATCTTTATACTAGAGGAGGGCAGCAGTAGAGGTTGACAGTAAACTTAGTGTTGAAGTGTCTGGGTGCAGGGGTTGTGGCTGGGAAGTAATAGAAAGGTATAGCATATGCGAGGATTGCAGTTAGTTGTCACAAACTAAGAGGATTGTTAATGCTCGGCAGACAAAGTTTTCAAAGGAAAGATTGAACACGAGTAATGAGATAATAGGGCAACACAGTGGTACAGCTGGTAGAGCTGCTGCCTCATAACGCCAAATTCGGATGTCGATTTTGACCTCGGCTGCTGTCTGTGTGGAGTTTGCACGTTCTCCTTGTGACCTCATGGGTTGCCTCCGCGAGGCCCACTCACCTCATACACCCCAAAAACATGTTGGTTTGTAGGTGAATTGGCTGCTGTGAATTGCCTTCAGTATGTAGGGAGTAGTTGCCAAAGCGGGATAACATAGAAATCGTGTGAACGGGTGATCGATGGTCGATGTGGATGGTGGCCAAAAACAAAGAACTGCAGTTGCTGGTTAATACATAAAACAACATGAAGTGCTGGAGTAACTCAGAAGGTCAGGCAGCATCTCTGGAGAATCTGGATAGGTGACATTTTGGGTCGAGACCTTTCTTTAGACATACTTTTTTCGCCATTTCAAACAATTCAATCAATAATTGTGAGAAACAAAACAAACACGATGTGAGGATAGGAGTCCCTGAGGACAATTAAGCTGTTGATCAACAGATAGTAACACCAAGAGTTACAATGCTGAAACCTTCTTCCCCTCCCCCCCACCCCCCCCCCCCCCCCCCATCACCTCCCCCCCCCCCCCCGAGAAAATGTCATGTTTTGTGCCAGAAACATGGTTACTTCCTGGAATTGTGAGTTGTAAGAAAACGGAGGCAAGTCTGAGACCTGTTATCCGAATTCAACCCACAGCAGGAGGAAGTGAGCAATGCATTGCATATGGCTGAAGAGAGTCCTGGTGATGATTAATGCAGCAATAATTTAAGGCCTAAAAATAATGGGTGTTCAGAAATTATGAAATACTGGTACTTTACCATTTAATGAGCTGTGGAATTCGAATTCAGATTAAAATATAATGAAAATACATCATAAAATACCATGGAACATCCGAGCTAAATATATTCAATATAGTGTACAAGCACTCAAATATATTTAAAAAAAAACATTTAAATTCTTAAAAAGACATTTAAATATTCAATTATTAATGTGATATGTAAAAATGTTACCAAATTATTTTTAAGCCCCATTTAAAATAGACTAATATTTCTTTGAATCACTTTCAGCCTCTAAAACACAGCAGAGCATCAGGGAACAATAATCAGAAGGTTCAGATAAATGGTTCCAAATTCATAATACTGTGAAATGATCTGCATTAGGTAAAATGTTTAAACATGGAACTAACACATTAGTTACAAATGCAATTATTTAAAGTTAGATTATTCCCATTATAGTCACAAATACAAGGTCAACGCTTAAATATAATGCAATTTTCAATCGCCTAATGGCTCACTCAATGTTGATGAGTTCATAAGTCATAGTTGTAGAATTAGGCCATTCGGCCCATCGATTCTACTCTGCATTCAAAGATAGCTTCTCTAACACAGCATGTCAGAGCACTCTAATGATTTCCAGCCAACAGGAGCTGCAAAGTGTCCCCAGTTTCAGGACTGATAAGAAGTCTAGCATAGTTAGCAATTGTAAGAAAAATTCTAGACTTTTCAGCAGAAGACATCATGTCAACTTTGATGAGATCAACCATGAAACTCGGGAACTAATTCGATGTTTCTGGATTAGAATCTCCAGCAGGCCCCAAGGCAAAATAAACAAGCAAGTCCAAGAAAACTCTGCAACTTCAATAAAGAACAGATGGTGGGAAAGGAGAATGCAGGAGATTGAACAGTTCACTGGTAACTATGACACATGCAAGCTCTTCAGTACTGTCAATGCTGTCTATGGCCAAACACCAAAGAGCCAACTGTTAGAGTCAAGAGAGAAACCTTGTTATCAATGTCAAAGAAGCAATTAGTATCAAGGGTATAGAAACATAGAAAATAGGTGCAGGAGGAGGCCATTCAGCCCTTTGAGCCAGCACCGCATATACTTGATGAACTCCAACCATGTCTTTGTTCTTGATGTAAATGCTCACGACTCCAATCTACTGCATAGTATCCATTCCAGCCATGCCAAAAAAAATAATTTCCAACTAAAATATAACCAAACAAAACAAATCCAACCCCAGTAAGAGAAGAGGAACTTCCCTGCTGTCTAATACAGAGAAATAAGGTGTGGATTCCAACCTTCATCCTCCTGCACTCCAAGGAATATAGTCCTAGCCTGCCCAACCTCTCCCTATAGTTCAACCACTCAAGTCCTGGCAACATCCTCATAAATCTTCACTGCACTCTTTCGACCTTAACAACATCTTTTCAATGGCAGGTTGGCCAAATCTGAACACAATACTTCAGATGCTGCCTCACCAATATCTTGTACAATTGTAACATAACATCCCAACTTCTATACTCAATGATGACTGATGAAGATCAAAGTGCCAAATGACTTCTTGACCATCCAATCTACCTGTGATGCATCTTTCAAGGAACGGTGTACCTGCACTCCTGCATCCCTCTGCTGTACAGCACTTCCAAGGCTGTGCCATCTATCTATCTATCTATCTATCTATCTATCTATCTATCTATCTATCTATCTATCTATCTATCTATCTATCTATCTATCTATCTATCTATCTATCTATCTACTATACATAACTAAAACTCTGATCTTGTGCTCTCCCGATTTGCACGGTCTTTCTAATTGCGCAAAAACGGTAAGCGATAGCGCTACGATTTTTCGCAAGCTAACTAAACGATCTCCTGTGCTGCAAGTGCACCATTCCGTTCCGATTGGTGGTCTATTGTAAAAGTTAGCGAGGCTTAAAAATCTTAAAAAACGCGCGTGCGCAGATCGATCTCCTCTCCTGCCAGTCAGCGCCGTGTGGACTGGTCTTTTCTCCTGCCACTCCTGTCACAGTCTGCCCCTTCCTGCGCCATCGAGTCTTCACTGGAGCTGAGGATGGCCGGCAGAGGTCTCCAGCCAGACACAATTTTCAGAGGGACCGGAAGCTGCCCGGTGCGGGAGATGTCACCAAATGGTCCGGCCCTGGTATGACTTTTCAAAATGCAACACCTCGTACTTGCTTTAAACTCCATTAACCATTCCTCAGCCACTTGCCCAACTAATCAAGATCCTGCTGTAATTTATGATAACCATTACCTTCAACACATCGAAATCTTGAAAGCTGCACTAAACTCACAATCGTCTGGGCAGCAATCACCCTTGCCCTCCTGGGATTTGGACTACCAACAGTATGCATTTTAAGGCACTAGAAAAATACTTTCTCTGCAAATATCTCCAAATTCTCAGGCAGGAGAAGAGTATAATAGTGCATGCTCAGGAAATGCACTAAAAAAATCCACTTGGTGGGTTGATTTTATTTCAATTATGACATAGAGAAGACTGCTAAAATCGCACTGGCAATGTTGATCAGATACTTTATCAGCCTTTTCTAGTAATCTTCAACATAGAATCATAGTTACACTGCTTTGAAACAGACCCTTTGACCTGCCACTTCTCTGCCAACTATCAAGTAGTTATTTGTACCAATCCCATTTACCAGCACTTGGTCCATTGTCTACTCTACCTTGGCAGTTCAAGCGCTTATCCAGATGCTTCTTAAATGTTATGAGTTTACCTGCAGTGTTCCAGATTGCAACAACTCTCTGGATTTTAAAAAATCTTCCTCAGATCCCTTGTAAACCCCTTACCTTAAAATTATGCTCTCCAGTCTTCTCCGTGGATTGTCACCTTGTCGTGGTAGAGAAGCTTGTGTGGACCTGAGATTCTGGTAGGGCCACCCACGGTGGTAAGGTAGAGGGGGAGGTCTCTGACAAAGAGCAATCAAGGGATAAAATTGGTCCATTGGAGAGACCGAGTGGACAGCTATCTGCAGAGCCAAAAGAGATGGGGGAGATATTGAACAATTTATTTTCTTCGGTATTCACCAAGGAGAAGGATATTGAATTATGTGAGGTAAGGGAAACTAGTAGAGTAGCTATGGATACTATGAGTTTCAAAGTAAAAGAAGAACTGACACTTTTGAAAAATATAAAAGTGGATAAGTCTCCAGGTCCTGACAGGATATTCCCTAGGACATTGAGGGAAGTTAGTGTAGAAATAGCGGGGGCTATGACAGAAATATTTCAAATGTCATTAGAAACGGGAATAGTCCCCGAGGATTGGCGTACTGCGCATGTTGTTCCATTGTTTAAAAAGGGTTCTAAGAATAAACCTAGCAATTATAGACCGGTTAGTTTGACTTCAATGGTGGGCAAATTAATGGAAAAGATACTTAGAGATAATATATATAAGCATCTGGATAAACAGGGTCTAATTAGGAACAGTCAACATGGATTTATGCCTGGAAGGTCATGTTTGACTAATCTTCTTGAATCTTTTTGAAGAGGTTACTAGGGAAATTGACGAGGGTAAAGCAGTGGATGTTGTCTATATGGACTTTAGTAAGGCCTTTGACAAGGTTCCTCATGGAAGGTTGGTTAAGAAGGTTCAACTGTTGCATATATAATTGCAGGAATAGTAAGATGGATTCAACAGTGGCTGAATGGGAAAAGCCAGAGGGTAATGGTGGATGGCTGCTTGTCGGGTTGGAGGCAGGTGACTAGTGGGGTGCCTCAGGGATCTGTGTTGGGTCCTTTGTTGTTTGTCATGTACATCAATGATCTGGATGAAGGGGTGGTAAATTGGATTAGTAAGTATGCAGATGATACCAAGATAGGGGGCGTTGTGGATAATGAAGAGGATTTCCAAAGTCTACAGAGTGATTTAGGCCAGTTGGAAAAATGGGCTGAAAGATGGCAGATAGAGTTTAATGCTGATAAATGTGAGGTGCTACACCTTGGCAGGACAAATCAAAATAGGACGTACATGGTAAATGGTAGGGAATTGAAGAATACAGTTGAACAGAGGGATCTGGGAATAACCGTGCATAGGTGGAATCTCATATAGATAGGGTGGTAAAGAAAGCTTTTGGTATGCTAGCCTTTATAAATCAGAGCATTGAGTATAGAAGCTGGGATGTAATGTTAAAATTGTACAAGGCATTGGTGAGACCAAATCTGGAGTATGGTGTCCAATTTTGGTCGCCCAATTATAGGAAGGATGTCAACAAAATAGAGAGGGTACAGAGGAGATTTACTAGAATACAAATGCCTGGGTTTCAACAACTTAGTTACAGAGATAGGTTGAATAAGTTAGGTCTTTAGTCTCTGGAGCGCAGAAGGTTAAGGGGGGACTTGATAGAGGTCTTTAAAATGATGAGAGGGATAGACAGAGTTGATGTGGACAAGCTTTTCCCTTTGAGAAGAGGGAAGATTCAAACAAGAGGACATGACTTTAGAATTAAGGGACAGAAGTTTAGGGGTAACATGAGGGGGAACTTCTTTACTCAGAGAGTGGTAGCAGTGTGGAATGAGCTTCCAGTGTAAGTGGTGGCGGCAGGTTCCTTGGTATCATTTAAAAATAAATTGGATAGACATATGGATGAGAAGGGTATGGAGGGTTATGGTATGAGTGCAGGCAGGTGGGACTAAGGGAAAAAAGTTGTTCGGCACGGACTTGAAGGGCCGACATGGCCTGTTTCCGTGCTGTAATTGTTATATGGTTATATGGTTATAAGACCTCAACGGTGGAACAGGCAGAGGACGATGGCTGACCTTCGTGGAGCAACACAACAGCTGGGAAGGCGGATGAAGGCTGCAGCATAAAAGGGTCTTCAGTCATCTTGGACTCCATGCCACTGGATCCTGACCCAAATCTGTCAAGGACCGTGGGGTGGCTGTCTCTGCACCAGTCTCCCCACGTTAAACAACATCACGCACAGGCGTCCTCCATATAGGGAATAGCACGCTGGAGACACCCATGGTCAGTCATGACTGAAGGGGCCTAAGGAAGTCTTGGATACTTCTGCCATGGGGAGAGGTTTCTAACTATCTGCCCGATTCATGCTTCTCATTAGTTCGTATATCAGTTTCCCCCTCAGACACGCCTGCTCCAAGGAAAACAAAGTAGGACGTTCCATCCTAGGCAGCATCTTAGTGAATCTCGTCCTCACCTTCATGTCAGTTTTGTGGCTGGTGAACTCAATATTCCAGCCACAGCTTAGCCAATATTTTATATGTTGTACCAAGATCTCTCTCCTCCTATATTGTATGCACCATCTAATGAAGGCAACCCTCCAATATGCCTTCTTCACAACCCTATTTATCATGCAACGACCATCAGTGGTACAGCCATTGGTTTCCTACAACCATTTGTCCATCAATTCTCCCTGGAGCCCTGCCATTTATGGAGTATGGCCTGCCTCCCAAACATTCACCCCACACTTTAGGATTAAATTCCATCTGCCGTTGCTTTGCCTAATTTACTAGCTGCGAAATGTCAATCTTTAGCCTAAAAATCCCATCTCATTATCAACAATACCATAATTTTCTTGTTCCTTAATGTGGATCTACTTGGCGAAAATAATATTATACTGTCTTGCTGCCCGACTGTGAATATTGCAAATTATCTCATTCAACACCATAGTCAGTGCAAGGTAAGAATTAAAAGTATGACTGTTTTGTTGTTAACTTACTATTGGTTAATCAATACAGAAATGTTTTTAATTGAACACACTTTATTAAATTGAATACTCTTTATATATAAGAGTTTTACAATTCTCTCAACAATAGCATAATAATAACAATATTATACTGCATCAGTTTTGGAATTGGTCCAAAGGATAGCCTATTTCAAGGATCTATTGTTTGTACTTTTTGCAATATAATCTCCTCTCAACTACTTGGGTATATCTGCAGTTCCGGTGAATAATATCCATCTCCATGTTCTTAGGCACAAATTTTCATGATTATTCCCCATCTGATTTTCATGCATTAGGGTAAAGGGGCTGTCCCACTGCGGCGACCTAATAATTAAAAGAGTTTAGGAGAGTTTGAAAAAGTGTCATGTTGAGGACCTTCGACTATGTAGAAGACCTCCTTCGACTATGTTGAAGACTAGCTTCGGGAAAATTGGACACCGAATAGTGGAGAGTGAAGACGACCTCCTTCGATCTCCTTCGACCTCCCTTCGACTATGTTGAAGACTATCTACGACTAACTTCGATTACCTTCGACTACTCTCGATTACCTACAAATAACATGCCGACCTAGTACGACCTACTTCGACTAAACCTACGTGTAAAAAAATATTGATTTTTCCCATGGCGACCTTTCTTTACTCACGGGCATTTTTCAGCATGTTGAAAAATACGCCGCGTCCTAGCTGAGGCCTCGAGTACGCGGGGACTACTCTCGAGCATGAAGGAGAGTTACAAAGACCTCCGAGGACCTCGTGTCGACCATGCTGCGAGTGATTCGAGGGCAAACTCTTCTAAACTCGCCAATTAAGTCGCCGCAGTGGGACAGCCCCTTTAGCCTCTCTTTATACTCCCATTTAGCCATGGAATTATTATATATTATAAACTATAACAAAGAATGTTTACAATGGTCAAAGAGAACTGTCATACATCAATTCTAGTGATTTATCGAGTCATTTAAAATTTGATTTACTCCAGACTTAGCTTTTCCAGTTTAGGGGAGACTCCATGTTAACATTGCATAAGGAGAGGTGGCGTTCTGAGATGAATGCTGCACATTTATGCACCAAGACCAGTTGGCCTTACACAATTAATACCTTTATAATTGAGAAATCTACTAATATCGATTCACTAGAAATACTTCTTCATAACAGTCTGCATGGCTCTTGGTCTATTGAATCTACCATGTTTGGATGGAAACTGATTCTGGCATCATACTAGTCCTGTATTTTCAATCTTTAACATCTTTAACATTCATCCCTCTGCTGCACAATGCAATAGCATAAAACAATTCTCTGATAATCTTTACCGCACTTCAATCTTCATATTAAAAGACAGTGGGAGATCAGAGACACTGAAGCCTATTTCTATGAATTCCATTTAATACAAAGCACACTTTAATCTTAAAGGATCAATACTTTTGTGATCAACATTCATAAGCATGTTGCCAGGACTGGAGAGTTATAAGGAGAGACTGTATAGGCTGTGTTTATTTTCCATGGAGTGAAGCAGGCGGAGAGGTGACCTTATAGAGGTAAACAAAATCATGAAGGGCATTCATTTTCCCACAGTAAGGAGAGTTTAAAACTAGAGCATAATTTTAAGGTGAGAGGAGAAAGATTAAAAAAAGGCCCTGAGAGACAGGCTTATCACAGAGGATGATGGTTGAATGGAAAAAGCTGCCAGATGAAGTGGCAGTGTCTTTTTGACGAATATTTGAACAGGTATATGGGTAGAAAATATGTAGAGGGATTAGGGCCAAATACAGCCAGTTGGTCCCATTCAGGAAGATACCTTGAACAATGTGAATGAGTAGGGATGAAGAGCCTGTATCTGTGCTATGACTCCAAAGAAAACCTGACATCCGGTGGCGCTGTTACTGGCTGCCTCTGCCCACAGTCTGATTGTCTTTTTTTTTTGTTATGCTTGAAGTATGTTTTTTTAGGATTTTTTCAGTACTTTATGTGGGGGGAAGAGGGTATGGTAAGGGGGAACCATCCTTCAGTCACTTCCTGACGAGGATGCGACTATTATCTGAGTCGCGCCCTTGCCCGCCTCCTCGCGCCCTACTAACTGGATTGGCGCGGCCTTTCCTGCCGGACCGGACCAGAGCTTCAGCAGCGGCGACGAGGCGCTGGAAACATTGCGGAGCGGGCGAGGCCTTACCTGTTGCTGCAACATCGTGGAGCTGTGGGTGCAGAGCTCCCAACGCGGGCGGCACTGACCTCAACATCACGGAGTCCTGGGACCCTTTGCTGGGGGTCGCCAGCGCGAATCTCCGCCCAGCACGGCCTGTGGACATCGGGAGCCGCGGACTACGGTGGAAGGTGGCTGATTCAGGTTGACTGCACTTTGGTTCCTTCCCTCACAGTAGGGAACTTTGGTGCCGCTGTGGGGATGTTTGTGTTGTGGACTACTGTGTTCTGTGTTTTTGTGTTTTTTTTATTATTTGTATGACTAAGGGAAAAAGAATTTTGTTGTCTATTGAAGACAATGACAATAAATTAAATCAAATCAAAATCAATTGATTGACTTTCCACTATGATTTACTTCCACTTTTAATGAACTTGTGCACTTTATAATCTGCTTTGAACTAAGCATTTATTCATCTACTGTTCAAGGAGGATTGAAAAAAGACACAACGGGCCAACACAGCAGGCGACATCTCTGAAGAACATGGACAAGTTGGGATCCTTTTTCAGATGGATTGTGGAGGGGAGAAGGAGTGAAAGCAGAATGAGAGTAGGGGCAGTTTTAATAAAATTGTCCAATATTAGGCATCTAAACTAAACCCCTTGGTTTAGTTTAGAGATACAGTGTGGAAACAGGCCCCCATGGCCCACTACCCTTACACTAGTTCTAAGTTATCCAATTTCTACATCCTACACACTGAGGACAATTTACAGAAGCCAATTAACTTACAAATCTGCATGTCTTTGGAAAGTGGGAGGAAACCAGAACACCCGGAGAAAACCAACGGGGTCACAGGACGAGCATACAAACTCCATAAAGACAGCACCCATAGTCAGAATCCAACCTGGGTTTTTGATGCTGTAAGGCAGCAACCCTACCGCTCTGCCACTGTCGTCCCTTTCTTCCCTCCCCCCTTTTTCTCCTTCTCTTTTCCCTGTGCCCCACCTAGACTCACACCCATTTTCTCTCCTCCTCCCACCCTTCCTCTCTTATCCCTTCCTCTGGATTCAAAATCCGCCCTCTTCTATCCTTATCTCACATCTTTTGTCTTTTCATCTCTGCCTTTTAGCCAACCCTCAGTGTATCAAAAATCCTGCCTCACCTTTCACTCACCAAGCTTTGTCCTGCCCATCCTCTCTTCCAGCTTTCTCTCCCTACAGCCACAATCAGTTTGAAGAAGAAACTCAACCCAAAGCACCTGGTCATGTGTCCAGAGATTCTGCCTGAGCCGTTGGGTTACTCCAGCACTCCATGTCATTTTTTTGTAAACCAGTATCTGCAGTTCCTTGATTTTCCTAAAGGATCTACATCATTTTGGTCGAGTTGTTGATCAAGTCCAGAAGAAACCATTAAGGGCACATTCCAATCATGTGAGGTATAGCATACTTTTTGCAGGAGTGGCGTCAGGCATGATGCCAGGTTGACAATTACTACACCAACACTCGTAGTATGGTGAACTCATGCGATATGGTTTATTTAAAGTCAAGGACAAAGGTGAGGAGAAAATCTGTGGAAGCTGGTGATCATGGGCTTGTCCCGACAGCTCAGTCATGATGTCGAAGGAGCAAGCGCGGTGATCTCAGCCTTCTCCCGCAGTTCAGTCTTGCCTCAGCTGGCAGTCTCTGGCTTGTCCCGGTCACTCAGCCTTGGCTTTGAAGAGGAAGTGCTGGCTGTCTTGAGCTTGACCCATTGGCTCAGTCCTAGCCTTGATGGAGGAGGCAAGGCAATCGTAGGCTTGTCCTTGCAGTTCACTCTTGCCACGAGAGGGGGTGCTGACGGTCTCAGGCCTGTCCCGGTGGCTCAGTCGTGGCCTCGAAGGAGGTGGTGCATGTCTTGGGCTTGACCTGGCGGCTCAGTCCTAACCTTGAAGGAGCAAGCATGGCGATCTCAGCCTTCTCCTGTAGTTCAGTCTTGTCTCAAGAGGTGCTGGCAGTCTCTGCCTTGTCCCGGCGGCCCAGTTGTGGCCTCGATGGGGATGGTGCCTGTCTTGGGCTTGACCCGGCAGCTCAGTGCTAACTAACCTTGAAGGAGCAGGCACAGCGATCTCAGGCTTGCTCCTGCAATTCAGTATTTGCCTTGAAGAGAAGGCCCTGATGGTCTTGGGCTTTTCCAGACAGCTCAGCCTTAGACTCAGAAAGGATACTCTGGTCTCCCTAGGTTATCGTGTAGATTGCAGCAAGGCAAAGATCATTCTCAGTTCAGTAAGAGCTATTGCCCCTCAAACTTTTCGTTTTGGAATATGACAAAGGTTAAGTTAATTGGAGCATGTGTTAGATAGGTTCTGCGACAGATGTTTACCAATAACAATTATTATTGCAAGGAGTTTTATACAATTAGTTTAGTGAATGGTTCGATCAGCTAGACATGCCTTTGCAGTACATAAGATAACCATTGGTGCCTTGGCAGGTGAAGGATGAAAGATCAACTGCTACAGCGGGGAAAGAGGTTAGCCTCAAATGGCAATCAGAGTGACAGCGGGAGAGAACTACCATAATTGGGTTTGGAGATGCCTTGAAGGTTTTGCTGAGGGTCCTGGGAAAACATTCATTAGCTTTGTGGTTTTGGCAGTACCTGCCTCTCTAACAGTGCTGATTTATTGTTGGAGGATTAACAGGAATGATTTCCGCTAATTTTTCCCTTGATATTATTCTTTATGATAGAGCTGAGAAAGTAGCAGCAGCTGTGAGCTTTAAAGCATTTCAAAAACAGTGGGATATTTGTATATCTTGATGTCCACCAGCTTCAAGAAAGGTGTGGGTCTTTGCCGAGCATTGCCCCATTCCTTGACCAACTCATGTCCATAGACAATATTGTGTTCACAGCAACTTGCAAATTTCTTTACAGCCTTCTTGGGATATCCAGATATTTTCTGAGCATGATCCAAGCTTGGTAGGCAGATTAGGTCATGTTAACTCTTTCCGCTTCACTCTTCAGTTGCACCAGCACCTGTTCTGACCACATACTAGCTCAAGCACCTTCTAAAACAACTTCATGGGAAACTCTAACTCTACCGTGTAACTCCTCAACGTAGCTTTAAGCCTTAGCAGAATCCTCTGGGAGAAATCATCTACCCTGCCATTTCCTGGCTTTTTAGTTTTTAATTAAAGTTGCAGATCATGCCATTCACGAAAGCCCCACCAACCTTGCCAAGCTCCCATTGGACTCCAGCAAAGTAATCCACACATAATCCTGCTTGGTGAAGGCCACCTGGTCAGTCTTGATACTTGGTGTTCATGCAATCGTTGGAAGCTGTTCTGTGGGAGGGGCACATTCGCTGTTAAAGGATGACATATCAAGATAATGTGAGATTGGCAGAGGCCAAGCAAAATGTGAGAAAGTTAAATCAGCTCCAAAACAACTATTTCTAACACTTAAGTTTTAAATAAAATACAGTTAACCAGCACAATCCAGTTAATTCAGTAAATCCAGTTAATCAACACAAAAAATCGGTTTTGTTCCAACAGTTAAGAACAACAGCGTAGAAGAGTTGGCTATAATTATTCCTATTAACTGTTAACAGAAGAATTAAACCTAAACCTCAAGTACAGGTCTTGCATTTATGAGAACAACTTTGAAGGGCTGCTAATTAATTGAAAATGTTTTCTCCTGCACGGTTTTAAACAGTTCCCTGTGGAACAGAAACTGAAAGGTGTTGTCAATGTCTCTAGCCCAGCCTGGTAGAGGATTTAGGTGACAATAATCTTGCATAAGCACAATGTAAAGAAATGTACTGTTCCTCATAGAGGTCAATAGAATTGTTCTCTGGTTGACCATGGGTTTCTGCGGCCTCCTGCTGGAGGTTTTTCAAGTCCTCCTTTCTGCTCTGGAGGCTAATCTCAATCAGCGACTCTCCACTTACTCTCTCATCATCTATTAATGGATTATTACCCGGGAGCAACTGTTCGGTGGAGAGGTTTAGGTCAAGGCGAAGTTCACAAACCTTTGAGACTTTAACGACTGTAAAGAAACTTAGAAATTATCAACCCTTGTGCACAGTAAGTGTCACAGAAACTAAAAATCATTGAGCAACTAACCTGAATGCTGTTGATCTCTTTAAATGTTGGCAGTCATGGTGTGGGTAGAAGGGGGTTGCAGATTGGGGGTGGTGCTTTCAGTTGTAGATTGCACGATCAGTCATACTGGACTAAGAGAAAGCCTTAGTTTGGGGGCTGAACTCGAGTTCGGCAGCGTCAAATAAACATTGTATTTTGATAGGTGTCATGAACTGTCTAGACTGCCTACAGAGTTTCAACACAGTCCACATTCAACACAGTCCCCTATGTGTCTGCACATATTTCTGGTGTCTGCATACCTCACCAGTATGTGGACACCAGAAATATGTGCAGGCATGTAGAGTACCATGTTTAAACATCTCTGTCTTCTGTATTACCAAAGCACTGCGCACAGTGGATGCACAAGAAACTACAGATGTTGGAATCTTGAGCAAAAATGACAGACTGCTGGATGAACTCAGCAGATTAGACAGCATCTGTGGAGGGAATCGACAGGGGAAATCGGTCTGAGGAAGGATCCCAATACAAAACATCACCCATCCATTCCCTCTGACCCACTAAGTTCCTCGAACACTTTGTCAAAAACCACTATGGACCTAAATATCATGGCCACTGTTTCAGTCCTTTCTCCGTCTGATTTAGCTGCTTCCCCAACTGCATTTTCACAGATGTCTGAGGTTTGCTGCTACATGCTGCCAACCTGACAAAAAGAATGTAACATACATACTCGGATTCCTTTTATGTTTGCCAAGAGGCAGGGCAGGAAAGAAAGCCTTATTACATTTGCTTGTCTCCCCTGAGCATATTTTACAAATGCTCGGTGCCATGTTACTGCAATTACACACAGGTGTGCATAACTTGCACACTGAAACATAGTGGATTTGTTTGAAAGGGCCCCCAAGGCTAAATTTAGATCTGCTCTGCAGGGCCTAAAAGAATAATTTCATTGCATAACTGTCAGTTCAGGCTCAATCCTTTTAGTCACAGTCTGTTTCTTCACTAGCTGCCCAAACTAATTGCCAGACATAATATTGGGTCAGGCATGCAAATGCAAGTATTACCATCATCATCACCATCAGCAGCGATCTTTGAAGCCAAGTGTGATTGTCCTCCTGGTGGGACCTTTCTGTGGGCCTCGAGATGGTTGAAGAGGCACTTCCTGGAGCCTCAGACTTTGTTGTGGGATATGGCCCTCCGGGTAGATGCCTGTGTGTGACAGCTTTTAAACATGGAGAAACTGGTGCCTGAAGAGCCGTCACATGATCCTGACAGAGACAAACCCGGGTCCAACGGCATGGACTCCAAGACGGTTCTTCTGACCTCAGCTGTTGAGGGCTGGTCAGACACCATCCTCTGTCCATTTCACTGTTGAGGTATTCTACTTGGTCCGTTCTTTGTCAGAAACCTGCCCCTGGACATGCCCGCCATGGGTGACCCTGTCAGGAGCATAGCTACAGATGGTTTAGCCCTCAGGATCTAAGGCACAAACAAGCTTTTACACCACGACAAGATGGCAGCCCCAGGGGAAACAAATATTATACAAAGAGTACACTCACCTGGTACTTTAGAAAACTTTAAAACTATCTGCTACTTTTGACTGCATGTTTGCTGTCCATTGGTTAAGTGCAAAGTGCCAGTTTGCTTGAATTTGCCATGTCCTATTTAAGGGCCATTATATTAATGATCATTGCAAAGTATTAAAAGTGTTTAATATTAGATCTTGTTCTTGGTTGATATGAATTGCTGATAATTGAGTGATGGGCGCATACTGCCTGGAATATTGTAAAAGGCTAAAGTTGTAATGGGTGAAAGATGGTATTTGAACATGATTTGATGACATATATGAGTGATTCACCTTTGACAACACAATGGCCCTCTTTTTGGATTTGCACTCCGGGCACTGAATACAACTGCTGCACCCTCTACTACAGCATTACAGTAGTCTGGAGAGCTATCTGCCCTAATCCATAGTTTGAAAATTTCTCTCCCTATCCAGGTTCCTTATGAAGGTCTCCAGTGTCATGTTTAGAAATCTGGGTATCCGTTCTCACAAGTATTCAAGCGGCGTCAACATTTCTGGAATGCCTTCTGTCACTAGGTTCAGCCATGATGCATCACCCCTTTAAGTATTAGACAGCTTTTAATCACCACTTGCTAGCAGCTTATCACACCAATGCCCTGTTTCACTTGAGCAACTAATGGTGGATTTTCTTCACTTCAGTGCATGGAATAACCTGGTCGGAGAGCAGTTCTAGGAATCTTCACAGGCAATAATGGAATGATGAATCAGGGTGTTGTGTGACTTGGTGATAATTTTAGAGATGCTGGTCTCCTCTGCCCTCATCTCCATTAGTGGAAGAGGTTTGGAAGAAGCCCTATGAAGTAGTTGCAGTGTATGCAGCTGATAAAGCACATTGCTGCCACTGTACCCTGCGATTGGAGGAAGTAGATATTCAAAGTCATTCACATCAAGTGAACTATTTTATCCTGGATGTCACATGCTACTGCTGCTGCATGGATCTGTTTCAGGTCTTTCTTTGCAGTGCTGATACTAGTAAGGCCCTGAATGGGATTTTTGTAATGTGCACAAGAACCAGTCTCAGTATACATGGTGCTAGAATTGTTTATGTACTTGATGGAAAATAAAAGAGGCCAGAGACATAGACCATTGGAGTATTTTGATTAAATTAATGGACGAGTGACTAGTGACTAGTGACTAAATGGATTAATGGTTTGTCGGCATAAAGTTCAAATCCCACGCAATGGTTGGGAAACTTAAATTCAATTCAACAAATCAGTAATAGTGAGCATGAAGATAGTGGATTGTTAAGGTTCCCTGGATCCAGTGGCTAGGATTTCAGTACTCTATGTATAGAGTCATAGTCAAAGTCATCAACCCAATTTGCTCATCAAGATGCCCCATCTACACTAAACTCACCTACCTGTGTTTGTCCCATCATATATATATTAAAACTGTGTGGCCGACTGCCGCCAACCGTCTGCCGCGTCCCCGCTTTGATGTCGCGCTCCGCCGAAACAGGACCCCCGGACACCGCCGTTTTTCCCACTGGCCCAGACATTACGCTCGCGCTTTCCCGACGGCGTTTTTAATAAAATCCGTCCCCCCCCCCTTTTTCGAAAATCGAACTGCTCTCACCCATAGAACGTTGGTAAACATTCCATCGTGCCATGTCACAATGCCCAAGGCTCACAGATGTCCAATCGGAACAGATCTCATTTACATCTGCCCCAGCCCCAGCTCCCCAGCCTCCTGATGTTCCAGCATGTTCCCATTGTGTGATGTCACAATGCCATCCCTCACAGATGGCCAATGTGACTGGGGGGACATTGCCGGCTGGCGTTGCCTTGGAAACCTTTTCAAGAACATTCTTCCCCAACGGTCATTCGGACTATCTATACTTTACATTAGACAAGTAATTTTTTAAAAATGCTTAAAAAAACCCCATTAAAAATCCGTTTAAAAAAATTCTATTTCAATTTACAGCATTTTTAACAGTTTTAATTCTCTGTTATTTGCTCCGCTAAATTTACCCACATTTTTCACCGTTTTCTTTTAAATTATTTTGTTGTGTTTGATTTAATTCTACAGGAAAGTCAACTCTCCCTCCCCTTTCTCTCTCTCCCTCTCCTCTCTCTCCCCCTCCACACTCTCTCCACCTCCCCTCCCCGCTTCCCATTGCTCTTGCACCACTCCCTGCTACCCCCTTCCCCTCACTCACCACTCTTCCCCTCTCCACCTCTCCCCCTCTCCTTTCCCTCTCTCCCCCTCCTCTATCATCCCCTCTCTCTCCACACCTCTCTCCCTCTCCTTTCACTCTCTCTCCCTCCCCCTCCACTCTCTCCACCTCTCCCCTACTCCTCTTTCTCCCCCCTCTCCTCTCCCCTCCACCTCCCTTTCCTCCCCTCTTCTCCATAACCCCTCTCCTCTCACCTTCCCCTCTCCTCTCCCCTCCCCTTCCCCTTACCCCACCCCTCTCTAACCCCCTCACCCACCCTCAGGGACATGCTGCCCCACCCCCCCCCCCTTACACATGCGACTAGGGGGACACTGCACCACTTCCCCCACACATGTGAGTAGGGGGACACTGCACCACTTCCCCCACACATGTGACTAGGGGGACACTGTACCACCAAATATTCCCCACACATGTGACTGGAGGACTGTGTACCGCTTCCCCCACACATGTGACTAGGGGACACTGTACCTCACCCCCCACACATGTGACTAGGGGACACTGTACCACTATCCCCCACACATGTGACTGGGGGGAACATTGCTTGCTCGCGTTGCTTTTGAAACCTTTTCCGGAACATTCTTCCCCAACGGTAATTTGGACTTCGTTTCTCGACAGCGATTGATCTAAATTATTTTTCATTTTCAAAATCTTATTATTTGATTTAGTTCGACAGGAAAGTCAACTCTCCCTCCCCTTTCTCTCTCTCCCCCTCCACCCTCTCTCCACCTCCCCTCCCCCTCTTCCTCCCCCTCTCCTCTCCCCGCCATCTCTCCCTTTCCTCCACTCTTCTCCACCACCCCTCTGCTCTCACTTCCCCTTCTCCCCCTCTTCCCCCCCCCTTCCCCCACCCCTCTCTACTCCCCTCACCCCCCTCCTCCTCCCACCCCCTTCCCTCTCTCCCCCACCCCCATCCTTCTCTCCACCTTCCCCTTCCCTCTCTCCCCGCCCCTTTCCCCCGTACCCCTGTCCCTCTTCCACTACTCCCTCCCACCCCCTTCCCCTACCCCTCTCTCCCTCTTCCACCACTCCCCCACTACCCTCCCCTCCCTCTCTCCAACTTCTACCACTCCCCTACCCCTCTCCCCCTCCCTCCCCACTCGTCCACCTCTCTCCCTTCCTCCACCCCTCTCCCACCCCACCTCTGTCCCTCACCCACCCTCCCTCCCTATCTCCCCCATCCCTTTCCCCTACTACTCTCTCCCTCTTCCACCACTCCCCCTTCCCCTCTCTCTCTCCCACTTCCGCCACTCCCCCCCACACCTCTCACCCTCCCTCCCCACTTCCACTTCTCTCTCCTCCATCCCCCACCTCTCCCCCTCCCTCCCCCACCCCTCTCTCCCCTCCTCCCTTCCCTCCCTCCCCCCTGCAACCACACGTTGGGGGAACAGACCCAACGGGTCTGCACTTGGTCTAGTATACCTCTAAATCTAAGTTTGGCCCATATACCTCCTATCCAAGTGCCTGTCCAAATATCTTGAAATATTGTTATAATTTCTGCCTCAGCTACCTCCTCTGGCAACTTGTTCTATGTTTCCACCACCCTCTGTGTGAAAAATCCCTCTCACCTTAAACCTGCTTCCCCTGTTTCTTGATTCACCCACTCTGGGTAAAATACTGTGAATTCATCCTATCTATTCCCCTCGTGATCTTATACACCTCTACAAGATCACCCCTCATCCTGTTGCACTCCAAGGAATATAGTCCTGGCTTGGACATGATTCTTGGAGTTGGCATATAATTTCATTTTGGAGTCACGTGAGTGACTTTGTGAAGAACCCGCCAGCACACATGCGCGACATATCGTCGCAACGCATTGCAGTCGACGGCTGGAGGTGGAGCGCGGCTCACCACCAGCCCTTCATAAGGGCCGCTCAGGTAAGTGTAACTAACCTTGAGTTGGTTGTTTCTGGTTGTGCGAGTGTTTTCTCCCAACAGAACTATGGATCGGAAGAATAAGGGCCGCAGGACATCCGCACGGAGTCGCCGGCCACCCATCCCGGAGCCCTCATCAACGGCTGCACCTGCGAGTCAGGCCGGGAAAAAGGCGAGAAAGTCGGGGAGCCCTGTCGTCACAGGACCCGACCCGCCGATACACCGGAGCTCTAGCGAAGATCCCGCAGAGCAGGATTTCGGTGTGCCACCGGAGCAGGCTGACCCTGACCCCATATCTCTGTTGCCAACGGGCTCGTTGGTCGACCCGGGCAAACAGGGTTCACATGCTGCCGCACGGCCCTTCTCCCTGAGCCCTCGGAGGAGAGGGAGGGATAGAGCCCGTCAACCTAGCCCTTCACGGGCAAAGGTATCACCTGCCGCCAGATTGCGGGCTGGTGAATTGGCGGGACTCAAGTCCACTGGGAGACCTGTAAGGACCAGTGTCGACTCACCAACCACCAGGAAGAGTCATTTGGGTGGAGTCCCGCCATGGTCACCGAGTCCCCCGTGGATGGGAGGACGGGACCGTACGCCATCTAGGCCCAGGATTAGGGCAGTTGGCAAGCCCGCGCGGATGTCAGGTCACCACGCCGAGGCGTCGGATGCCGACCTCTCACTGCGTTTGCCCTCTGAGGCAGCGGGATCGAGCTCCGCCAAAAGGAGGCGTTTGAGCAGATCCGCGCGGGAGTCGCTCAGCTTCGCTGCGGCGGCTGGTAGCGACAGTTCTTTCCGGCACCGAGATTACCTCGACGAGGTACGAGCCGGTGACAGGAGCCTCAGCAGTTCCGTTGAACATGAGGACTCCGACCGCCCGGGTTCGAAGGGCGAAGGGCGTATTGACAGAATGGAGCGGATGTTGGAACTTCTCCTGCAACAAAATCAGAGGCGGGAGACATCTAGTTCCAGAGGGCACATGGAGTTATCCCCATCATCAGCGGGAAGCCTGAGACAGCCGGAGGATGAGCACATCTTGGTCCATGCACCATCTACATCGGAGGCCCCTCAGGAGGAGCTCCTGGATGTCGCAACTAAATTTGCACTGTCCCAGTCATCAGGACTACCCCTCAACTCCAAACTGGCTGCCACCGTGGACTTCCTGACGAACCATCAGCTTCAGGAGGAGGTCCTGTCGGAGGCCATGAATAGGCACAAAGCCCCAGCAAATTGCAACTCCCTCAACGTGCCCATCGTCAATACGCCGATTTGGGGCAACATCAGCCCAGGGATCAGAACCCAGGAGATGAAGCTCCATCGGATCCTGAAGCTGCTCACTGCTGGGATTACCGCGTTTGTACGGTCGGTGGACGGGGAGGATCTGAACACCGAGCAGGAGGATGCTCTGGCACTACTGTGCAACACACAGTATGAAATCAACGCCTTTCGGAAGAGCATTATTAAACCCACACTGAACCCAAAATTTGCGGGGTTATGCAAAGCACCTCCTACGCCGCCACCCAGACAGTTGTTCGGGGAGGACCTCCCGAAGCGGGTCAAGGAGCTGGATGACCACGCTAAGACGGTGGGAGTCATGAGGTCACATATCTCGACCAGGCAGCCAGCCAGGAAAGAGCCATTCTTCCGGCCACGAGGCCCTGCCGACAGGCCAGCAAGGACCTATGCCCCAGCACCACCCCAATATCAGCAACCACAACAGCCTAGGCCTTTTTTAGGGCTAGGCCCCCAGCGGCCAGCTTGGAAAATGTGGATGCCGCATTATCCGCTCAACCCAGCACCTCCACGTCCTGCCAAACATATCAGGGACCGCCGATAACCATGAAGGTAAGGCGGTCTGGATTTCATGCACCTGCATGCTTAACTTCACATGTTGGTGGGAGACTACGGTTCTTTACGGAGGCATGGGGAACCATCACTTCTGATGAGTTTATCTTACAAAGTATTCAAGGCCATGAGATTGAATTCATCAATGGTAAAATCCCTCCATCCCAGCATATGCCAGATCGGAAATTTACACTGTCCAGCAAAGAAACGGCAGTAGGCTATGCTGAAATCTTAAGGCTACAAGAAAAAGGCGTGATAAAAAGAACTATACATGAACCAATTGAATTTGTATCCAACGTATTTACAAAAACCAAGAAGGATGGAGGATGTCGGGTTATTATTGATCTGACCCATTTGAATACCTTTGTAAAATATACCCATTTCAAAATGGACACGTTCGAAACAGCCAAGTTATTGATTTCTGAGGGCTGCTTTATGGCATGCATTGATTTAAAAGATGCATACTATTCAGTATCCATTCAGAAACACCACAGGAAGTTCTTGAAATTTACCTGGATGGATCAGCTCTGGCAATACAGGGCTTTGCCAAATGGGCTTACCACAGCCCCTAGATTATTTACTAAATTGCTCAAACCAATACTGGCTACACTAAGGAGACAAAATCATATAGTGATGGCCTATCTGGATGATATCCTAATTATTGGGAACACCCTGGAATCAGCGGAACTGGCAGTTTCAGCCACCGTGGAAATTTTTCAGAAAATGGGGTTCATTATCCATCCAGATAAATCAAAGTTCTGCCCCTCACAGGTCATGGATTATCTGGGGTTCACGGTGGATTCCAATCGCATGAGGGCCACCATACCAACTAATAAAGTTGGGGATGTCACCCAAGTATGCAAGGATCTAGTATGGGCCAGTATGCCATCAATTAGACAAACTGCTAAGGTGATTGGCAAGATCGTAGCAGTTTTTCCAGCTGCCCAATACGGACCTTTGCATTATCAAAATTTGCAGAGAGCCAAAATCTCAGCGTTAAAACTGAACGTTGGACATTTCGATAGACCAATGCAGCTGCCTCTAAAGGCAAAAATTGAGTTACAATGGTGGATTGACAATATTTGTGACTCTTTTAAGCCCATCATTTTGCCCAATCCAATGGTATACTTACAAACAGACGCAAGCTCCCATGGCTGGGGAGCCACGGACAACTACTCTAGTTGTGGAGGCAGATGGGACACCCTTGAATCTACTCTGTTGTTGTCACAAGGGATAAACTATTTGGAGATGCTAGGAGCATTTCACGGACTTAGAGCTTATTGTTCTAACCTTACTGACGCTCATGTCCGTCTCCAAATAGATAATACCACTGCGGTGGCATATCTAAACCATATGGGCGGTACCAGGTCAGTTTCATGTGATGAATTGGCAAATACAATTTGGCTCTGGTGTATTCGACGGAATATTTGGATTTCAGCTACCTATTTACCAGGTAAGCTCAATACAGTGGCGGACACCAGGTCACGCAAATTCAATGACAACATCGAGTGGATGTTAAATCCCCAAATATTCGCTAAAATTACAGCCAAATTTGGTAAACCGGATATCGACCTTTTTGCGTCACGGTTGAACCATCAGGTACCAACATACGTTTCGTGGGAGCCAGATCCTGGGGCAATGGCGATGGACACGTTCTCGCTAGACTGGGGGAAATGGTTTTTCTATGCATTTCCTCCATTTTGCCTCATCAGTCGGGTATTGCGGAAAATCCAGTCAGATGCTGCTAAGGGCATTCTTATCATACCCGACTGGCCTACGCAGCCATGGTATCCGGTGGTCCTTGATATGATCAGTCAACCATGGGTCCTCTTAGAGGGTTGCCCACAATTGGTAACAAACCCTGTCTCAGGGGAACCACATCCCTGCCACAGTCACCTAAACTTATTGGCTTGCAGGTTCTGAACGGGCCATTACTGCGGTATGGCCTATCATCTAGAACCATGGCTACCATTGGAGCGTCATGCCGGGAGTCCACCAGGCGGCAATATCTCACACATATCCGGAAATGGGAAACCTACTGCGGCCGCTCCCACATTGCATACGACTCCGTTACCATCACCGACGTACTGGAATTCCTGGCGGGGTTGCATCATGACGAACACCTCAGCTACAGTGCCATCAACAGCGCCAGGAGTGCGTTGTCATTCTACCTCAATATTGAGGTAGGGTCCAACAGGCTGGTGTCCAGACTCATGCGGGGAATATTTAATTCCAATCCGCCCAGACCTCGTTATAACATCACCTGGGATATTGGGAAGGTATTAACCCTGCTTAGGACGTGGTCGCCCATGGAGGGGCTTGAGTTGGACAAACTCACCCTGAAGCTGGTGATGTTACTGGCACTGACTTCAGCGCAGAGGGTACAGACACTCCACAAGGTCAGGATCGACAGGATGATCTCTACCCCTGGCGAAGTAATCTTCATAGATGAATTACTCAAGCAGCATAGACCTGGGTTCACAGGGCTGCAGCTGAAGTTTCCGGCATACCCCGCCTGTGCAAGGCTATGTTTAGCCGCCCATATCCGCCACTATGTCAAAGTGACGAGAAAATTGAGGGGAATGGAGAGATACTTGCTCATCAGCCACAAGAAACCTCACCATAGAGTGACGGTACAGACGATCTCCAGGCGGCTCAGGATCGTCTTGGGTGAGGCAGGTATTGACACTAATGTCTTTAAATCCCATTCCACCAGGGCTGCATCAACGTCGGCGGCAAGGGTCATGGAGGTGCCCATGGACCATATTCTTGCCACAGCAGGATGGGCGAATGAAGCCACCTTCCAGCGGTTTTACAATAAACCTGTTGCCGCTCCTGCATTGTTCGCGGAGGCCGTGCTGGATGCAGGTCAAGAACGTGCAGATGTCCCCCAGTGAGGGGTTTTTCCTTTTGTTTGTTGTTAATAAATATTGTTATTATTTTTTCAGTACAAGCTGGAAAGTTGATTACTCCTATCCATCCTGATAAGTGGTGTGTGACAGCATGGACGTGGTCCAGGGCATGGAATCACAGAGCTTTGAAGTCTTCACGAAGTCACTCACTTGACTCCGAAATGAAATAGTAAGATTAAACGAGAACTTTTTTTTTTTTTTTTGAATAATTTTTTTATTAGCAATAAACAATTCTCAATGTTTAAAACTGAGTTATAAACATCAACTTAAATCAATATTTGTACTCTAATGATTATTATCTTATTTTTTTTTGAAAATAAAAGTGGGTAAAGAGAAATACCATTATTAATCAATAAAATTATAATTCCTTAATAATTATTTGGTATATAAAAAAAAAAGAAAAAATGAAAAAAAAGAAAAAAGACATATTATGTATATATATCAATTAAAAGCCACACAATATATTATAAATGAAACAACTACAAATAATAATATCAGTAAAGACATGCATATATCCTGGTATACCAATACATTATTTTCATCAAATCCCGCAGGGTGTCAGTCGAGCCGTGATGCCAAGAACAGCTACTTCTCTAAATACTGTATATATGGAGACCATATCTGTTGAAAAGAATTATACTCGTCCAAAAGGACAAATCTGATTCTTTCCAACTGCAACGTCTCCAACATCTCTGATGCCCACATTTTAATTGTTGGGGATAATGTTCCCTTCCAAAATTTCAATATTATTTTTTTCCCTAATATCAAACAATAATCAAGGAAATTTCTTTGATCTAGTGTAAGTATCAAATTAGCCTCTGGAATTCCCAGTATTATTAGCTTTGGGTCGGGTTCTAATTTAACCTTAAGAACTTCAGAAATAACTTTAAAAATTTCTGTCCAATAATAATTCAATTTAGGACATGTAACAAAACTGTGTGTTAAATTTGCTTCTAAATTCTTACATTTATCACAAATAGAGGAGAGATTAGGAAATATACTATTTAATTTGGTTTTCGAATAATGTAATCTGTATAATACTTTAAATTGTATTAATATATGTCTAGCATTTAACGAGCACCGGTGATTAAACGAGAACTTACCAGTTTGAAGGTTGATCTTTATTTTATGAGGAGTTGCGATGAGGGATTTTGTGCCCTCCGCTCCCAACCCTCGATCATAAATCAACTGGTAATTAGAGTCTCTTCAATCTTACTATAACAAGTCATTTCTCTGTTGTTGGTTCTGTGATTCCACACCGCTACTTTGAAGTATGTCGCGCATGCGTGCTGGCGGGTTCTTCACAAAATCCCTCATCGCAACTCCTCACAAAATAAAGATCAACCTTCGAACTGGTAAGTTCTCATTTAATCTTACTATTTTAAAGTAATGGGCAAGATAGTGATACCTGAAGCATAACTGAGCATAGAACAGCACAGCACAGGAATTGTGGCCCATCGGCTGACAATCCCTGTACCGAACATGATGCTAAGACCAACTTGTTTGCCTGCACATAATCCATGACCCTCCATATCCATGTGCCAATCCAAAAGTCTCCTAAACACCATTATCATTTCAGCCTCCACCACCACGTCTGGCAGCAGGTTCCAGGCAACCACCACCTCTGTGTAATAAATTTACCCCACACATCTCCTTTAAACCTGGCCCTCTCACCATAAAGCTATGTCCTCTAGATGTTTCCATCTGGGGGAAAAGGTTTGGACTGTCTAGCCTATCTATGCCTCTCATAATTTTATATACTTTTATATAATGTAGGAAGAAACAACATTATTCACTTTGGTGGGAAGAATGAAAAAATAAAATACCCCATTAATGGTGAGAAACTAATAAATATTGCGGAACAGAACAAACTTTGTTTGCAAATTTGATTGGCAAGTAAGGTGGGGTGAAGGGCCTGTTTCTATGCTGTACGGCTCTACGCTGGTTCATAAGATTCAGCAAATGAATGTTCAGATACTGAAACAAACTGCTGACAGAATTCAGCAGGTCAGGCAGCAACTGTGAGGAAAATGAAGCTGCTCAACCCATTGTGCTCCTGTAGCAGTTTGTTTTTTACTCAAGATTCCAGCGCCTGCCCTCGCTTGTGTCTCCATACAGGTACAAAACTCAAGTACAGGCTGAGGTACGCAGGCAGTCTGTTTCTCACTCAAGATTCCAGCACCTGCAGTCTCTTGTGTCTCGATAGAATTATTGTGCTTGTCTCAGAACACAGGAGAAATTACCTGGAACTGAAAGTATTTTCTTTAACACAGTGAGCTATAAATCTTTGCAATTCAGTTTCTCAGGAGGCTGTGAAAATATTTGTTAAGTGCCGATAGATTAATGGACTTTGGATACAAATAGAGTCAGAGGACTAAGCATGAAGCCACAGGACTAGCCATCATCTTCTCCAATGATGAAGTTGGCTGTGGCAGTCTACTCATGCATCCACAGCTCATGTTCTCACATTCCCGTTCACAGTAGATATGCTACATGAAGTTTGAAAACGATGAACAGGATCAAGAAAGCTATCATTGCTGCTGCTACACTGACTGTCGTTATCTGAATTTACATACAAAATCACCACTGGAAATAGAGCTCAGAGGCTTCAAGACACACAGTGAATGAATATACAGTACAAGCTTGAAATAATGCATCTGGAGAGCTCCTGCTGCTGTGAACAGATGTTCCGTATTTAAGCTTTTAATTATATTGGGAGTAAAATTGATATCATGGGGAAGAAGGTCAGTACTATAAATGAGATACTTCTCAATTCAGAATTAAGCACTGCTAGGTTCGATAAACTCAGACTGACAGAAAATAACATTTTTTCTAACCTGGGTCTGAATCAAAGTCAGGAAAGTACAGTGTACCATATAAGTGTGACACTTTCAATTTTCCATCCAAATTAATGCCAATCAATGGAGCGTTATATCATTAATAATAATAATAATAATAATATATTTTATTGTCATTACACATAAGTGCAACGAGATTTGGTTTGCAACTTCCATCCGATGTCATAACTTAAACCACTAATCAAATTTAGGTTTAGATATCCCGAGAACAAGGTTTGTAAAAAGAACATTAGACCAGTAAAAGTCAAAACAGACTAAATGGCAGATGTGTCTGTGTGACGTGACCATCCGAGGGAGACAGTCCATGGGGGTGGGGGGCACTCAGTAGGGCCGGTTCAGAGCCGCTATAGCTCTGGGAATGAAGCTGTTCCTGAGTCTGGTGGTGCGGGCGTAGTAGGCCTTGTAACGTCTGCCGGAAGGGAGTAGTTCGAACAGTCCATTACAAGGGTGAGAGGAATCTTTATGGATGCTGACGGCCTTCCTGAGGCAACGTGTGTGGTAGATGCCCTCCAAGGCTGGTAGCGGTGTCCCACTAATCTTTTGCGCTCTGTAGATGATGCGCTGAAGAGCTCTCCTCTCCGCCTCCGTGCAGCTGAGATACCACACAGAGATGCCATACATTAGCATGCTCTCTGTCGTGTAGCGGCAGAAGGCTGTCAGCAGCTGTTGGGGCAGACCAGTCCGTTTCAATGTTCTTAGGAAGAACAGTCGTTGCTGTGCCTTTTTGACCAGCGCAGCGGTGTTGGTGGACCATGTGAGGTCCTCTGAGATGTGAGGACTTCACATGCATTAGGGGGATGCCATTTAGGACTGCGATGAGGAAAAACTTTTTCACCCAGGGAGTTGCAAATCTGTGGAATTTTCTGCCACAGAGGGCAGTGGAGGCCAATTAATTGGATGTATTCGATCATATTGAATGGCAGTGCTGACTCGAAGGGCCGAATGACCTACTCCTGCACATATTTTCTATGTTTCTATGTTTTTTAGTACTATCTATTAGAAACAAGGTACAAGGGATTGTAGATGCTGGACTCTGGAGCAAAAACCGAAAGCTGCAGGAGGAACTCAGCAGATCAGTCAGCATCTGTGGAGTGAAATGGACATCCGACTTTTGGGTTGAGACCCTCCATCTGCATTGAAAGTGTAGAGGGGAACTAACCTGTACAAAGTGATGAGGATGTGGGGTAGTGCAAGAACTAACAAGATATAGGTGAAGATCGACACAAAATGCTGGAGTAACTCAGCTGATCAGGGAGCATCTCTGGAGAAAAGGAATAGGTGACGTTTCAGGTTCAGACCCTTCTTCAGACCTCATCTATTCAATTCACCATAGATGTTGCCTGACCCACTAAGTTACTCCAGCATTTTGTGTCTATCTTCAATGTAAACCAGCATCTGCAGTTCCATCCTACATATGAGATAGGTGAATACAGGTGAAGAGGGAGTTGATGGCAAGAAAAGCAGCAGGTGGGGGTTGCAAGGGTGGAAATAGTGGCAGAGACTGCCAGGTGATAGTGGAGAATAAAAGGCTGCAGATTCTTGAATCTGAAAAGAAAGGAAGTTCTCATCTTTACTGCATCCAGTCTCTGTACACTTCTATTCCCCATAAGGAAGGCCCTAGGGCCCTCTGCTTATTCGCAGAACATAGATTCAACCAATTCCTCTTTTCGTTTTAGTTTGTAGTTTTAAGTTTTACAGATATAGCGCAGTAACCGAACCCTTTGGCCTACCGAGTCCGCACCGACCAGCGATCCCCACACATTAACACTATCCTACAAACACTAAGGACAATATTCAATGATACCAAACCGATTAACTTACAAACCAGTACGTCCTTGGAGTGTGGGAGGAAACCGAAGCAGCCGGAGAAAATCCATGTAGATCACGAGGAGAACGTGCAAACTCCATATAGACAGCACCCATAGTTAGGATCAAACCCAGGTCTCTGGTGCTGTAAGGCAACAACTTTACTACTGCGCCACCATGCTGCCCTGGTCTGACATTTTCCTCTGCTTAGTGAAATTTGTTCTCACCCTTAAAATGTCAACACTTGATTCCCCCCACTTTCTACATATCAAACTTTTAGCTTTGGACACTCACATGGTCCCAGTTATGCCTGCCTCTGTTGGATATGTGGAGCTGTTTTTATCTCCTCGCCTACTCTGGCACTATTCCCCAACTAAGATGATTGCATTGTTGTTGCCTCCTGTACCCACGCAGAGCTTGGCAATTCCAGCAACTTTGCCATTAACTCCCACCCTGCTCTCAAAGTATTTTGAACAACACCTCTCCCCCCCTTTTGATCTCTCTAACCATATAACCATATAACAATTACAGCACGGAAACAGGCCATCTTGGCCCTTCAAGTCCGTGCCGAACAACTTTTTTCCCTTAGGCCCACCTGCCTGTACTCATACCATAACCCTCCATACCCTTCTCATCCATATGCCTATCCAATTTATTTTTAAATGATACCAACGAACCTGCCACCACCACTTCCACTGGAAGCTCATTCCACATCGCTACCACTCTCTGAGTAAAGAAGTTCCCCCTCATGTTACCCCTAAACTTCTGTCCCTTAATTCTAAAGTCATGTCCTCTTGTTTGAATCTTCCCTATTCTCAAAGGGAAAAGCTTGTCCACATCAACTCTGTCTATCCCTCTCATCATTTTAAAGACCTCTATCAAGTCCCCCCTTAACCTTCTGCGCTCCAGAGAATAAAGACCTAACTTATTCAACCTATCTCTGTAACTTAGCTGTTGAAACCCAGGCAACATTCTAGTAAATCTCCTCTGTGCCCTCTCTATTTTGTTGACATCCTTCCTATAATTGGGCGACCAAAATTGTACACCATACTCCAGATTTGGTCTCACCAATGCCTTGTACAATTTTAACATTACATCCCAGCTTCTATACTCAATGCTCTGATTTATAAAGGCTAGCATACCAAAAGCTTTCTTTACCACCCTATCTATATGAAATTCCACCTTCAAGGAACTATGCACGGTTATTCCCAGATCCCTCTGTTCAACTGTATTCTTCAATTCCCTACCGTTTACCATGTAATCTCTCTGTCTCCTTTAGGGATGCCATCCCTGTCTCTGAGTTTCTCAATTTTTGCTGTATCTCATGATGAGGCGTTCCATTCCAGGACATTTAGAATATCCACCTTGTGCAGGATGTCAACACTCCTCCCAATCTAGGTTGATCGGGTCCTCATCTGCATCTCCTCTATATCCCACACCACTGCTCTCATCCCACCCTCTCCCTCAGACAGAACAGGGGTAGAGTTATCTTACCTTTCACCTGCCTGCATATCCAGCACAACTTTCTTCAACATTAGCTATTATGTGATCCCACCACTAGTCACATCCTCCCATGCCCACCACTTTTTGCTTTCCAAAGGGATGATTCTTTCCATGATTCCCCAATTGATCATCCCTCCCCACCCACTCTCAATAGATAATAGACAATAGGTGCAGGAGTAGGCCATTCGGCCCTCCGAGCCAGCACCACCATTCACTGCGATCATGGCTGATCATCCACAATCAGTACCCCGTTCCTGCCTTCTCACCATATCCCTTGACTCTGCTATCTTTAAGAGCTCTATCTAACTCTCTCTTGAAAGCATCCAGAGACTTGGCCTCCACTGCCTTCTGAGGCAGAGAATTCCACAGATTCACAACTCTGTGTGAAAAAGTATTTTCTCATCTCTGTTCTAAATGGCCTACCTCTTATTCTTAAACTGTGGCCCCTGGTTCAGGACTCCCACAACATTGGGAATATGTTTCCTGCCTATTGCGTGTCCAATCCCTTAATAATCTTAGGTAGACAAAAATGCTGGAGGAACTCAGCGGGTGAGGCAGCATCTATGCAGCAAAGGAAATAGGCAACGTTTCGGGCCGAAACCCTTCTTCAGACTTTAATAATCTTATATGTTTCAATAAGATCCCCTCTCATCCTTCTAAATTCCAGAGTATAAAAGCCCAGCCGCTCCATTCTATCAACATATGATAGTCCCGCCATCCCGGGAATTAACCTTGTGAACCTACGCTGAACTCCCTCAATAGCAAGAATGTCCTTCCTCAAATTTGGAAATCAAAACTCCACGCACGTTTCCCTGCAAACATAGGAGAAATAACACTTGCCTCTGCACCTCCTCTGTCCCCTCCATCCAGGGACATAAACAGACCTTCCAGATGAGACAGATGCACTTGAACCTCGCCTCTACCTTTTCAGTCCATATAAAGGGCCTGAATCCCAAAACGCAACTGTCCATTCGATTCACAGCTGAGTTCCTCCAGCGACTCTCTTGTTTGATCAAAAATGATCAATGTAGAAGCCAGAAAAAAGAACATTAGCCTGTGCTGAGTTTGAACTAAGGTTCCAGATGTGAAATAACAATGTCTCATCCAATATATTTCACATTTAAGGATTATAGAAATAATAAAATGCAGTAATCCAACTATTGATTTCCAAATGAATAAATATGTTATTCAATAACGAAGTGCAATGCTTACGTGTGATTAGAATCCAATCAATAGGACGCAATTATATCATAAACTGCAGAGTCAAATATCAGGACAATTTCTATTCATGACCTGAACTGTGAAATTACTAGAGAATCACAACAGATATTAAAGCATTCTTTGTTAATTCCTAGTGGAATTTATTTATTTGGTGTTCTGTTTCTCTGACTACAGCAAATTTCATTTCAGGACGTCAGGAATTATTGGTGCATGTGCCAATCAATGATTCAGCAGTCCCTACAGGATGAAATGGTTTGCAGCTGACTTTGGGAAACTTTCCTTGATGGTCACAGTTCTGTAGATGGTAACAATTACCTGCGCTTGGGGTGCAGTGGATGAATTTTTCTCAAACCTGTATCTACAGGGTGAAAGTGGAATGTTCACCTGCACAACTTCAGCCACATGTTCCTGTGTGGATCCAACGTGGAGAGGGGCAAGTCAGCTCAGGATCTCCTCATTGTGGTCTGCCTGTAGGCCCAGCCAAGGAGCCATCCACAGGTCCAGGGAGCAGGCCATTGTGAGATCTCCGCAGGCGATTGTCCCCCCCCAACCCTCGGCATCTTCTTCCGAGGTTACGTTTACATCTGTCTGCCCTGAAGGAGCATGCAATGTTTGCTGGTTCACTGGAAATCTTCCCAGACAGCGGGGACCTCAGGGGCCCGAGTGCATCCACGACACAAGGCAAATATTTTCAGTTTTGCCTTTTTGATATTTTAATAAAATAGCTTTTAAAAATAAAATAAAAGTGAAGCACAAGTTGGATTCCAAGGCTAAAGGGACTCCACCATCCATAGCTCTATTGATGGAGAAACAGTGGAAAGAAGTTATGCTGAGAGGTTTGTAAATCCCTGAAATCACCCTAGGCTGGGCTATTGGAACTACTGTAATTCTGGGCACATCTCTTTAGGAAGGGTCATCTTCCCAGCACAAAACCCATCTTAGCTCTGCTGCTAGAAACACAAACTCCATAATTGGGCCTGCAATGCCACCTGAATGGTCTGCCTTTATGATTGTGTGTTTAATGATGGCACGGATTGAAACAACAGGAATGAGAATGTGATGATAGTCAGATGCAGAGTAACTTAGGGATAGTGTATTCAAATGTATGGTGCTATATGAGTTAAGGGCCTGTCCCACCAGCATGCGACTCCATGCAGTGAGCTCGACCTAACATTGTCGCTTCAGCCGTCTGGCCTCGCGGGGCCGGTCCCACTTCGATCGCTGGAGCCATATGGAGTTGTGCGGAGCTGGTCCCGACATCGCGCAGGGCTCCGAAAAACCGACCGTGTTCAAAAATTCCGCACGGCAACGGCCTGTCGGCCCGCAGCCGCCTCGATGCATTACGCATCGCCTCGACATTGTGCCTCCGTGACCCTCTCTATATGTGCCTCCGTGACCCTCTCTCTATGTGCCTCCGTGATGCTCTGTGTGTGTGCCTCCGTGGCCCTCTCTGTGTGTGCCTCCGTGCCCCTCTCTGTATGCCTCCGTGCCCCTCTCTGTATGCCTCCGTGTCCCTCTCTGTGTGTCCCTCTCTGTCCTTGCGAACTTACCGCGGACTTCGCTCGAACTTCGCGCCACGTCGTGCCACTGACCCGACTTTCGCGCGGCCCCTGCTGCCGGTTTGGTCGCGCTCACCGCATGCAGACGCATGTTGGTGGGACCGGCCCTGTACGGGGATCACTTGACCTCCGCGCAGCCCCCGCTTCCAGTTTGGTCGTGCTCACCGCATTGAGTCGTATGGTGGGACAGGCCCTTTAGACTTCCAGGGAATACACACCAGTGGTAAACATTTCTCTGTTGTTTCAAAATTTCTAGTTCTATGGTATTTCCAATAAATGGCAGTTCCAGCAATAGTGGAAAAGTTATAATCAAGGCAAAGCAAAGTGCACAATTTCAGATCTGTAATGCATATAATCCACAATTGGCGCTACGCCCTTTCCATTTTTGCTAGTACAAAAACCTGCAACATACCATGACAGAGAGTGTTGTAACAAAACGTTGCGGAATCTACCTATACATTTGTACACCTCACTAATCCGCGAATCACACATAATCTCTTCTTTAGATCAGACTTCTGTGCATGATTCAACATAGCCACAAACTACAAGTTGATCAGAAAATAACCGAGGAAGCACATTTTAAAAATGGAATGGCTATATCTCAGGGGAAGGTAGGTCTTTTAAATCCTGTCTAAATGTGTCATTATCTCACGTTAACCATAATGCAGTAAAACAAAGCACTCTTGTCGCTGGAGAGGTTCATGCACCATCAGATCCAATATGTTAACAACTGAATCAAATACACAGGACAAGGTGTTAAGAAGTCCCTTGTGCCAGTAGGTGGGGAGCATTTCACGACATTCGTTGATTGTTGAGAGTGGTAGACGCTCAACATCGGGGGGGGGGGGGGGGGGGGGGAGATACGTATACGTATATCTTGGCCTGGGTAACCTTCAGGACAGTTGGGCATAGGACACATCATCAGTAGTGTACCCTTGCATCACTGGGTGTTTCGGCCTTTTAACACTATACACCCTCCACAAGGGCGGCCTGCTGCAGGATGATCAGCCCTCAGCGTGTGTCCCGTGTCAAACTGTCCCAAAGATTCACCATGATGTACTTGGGGCCCAGCATGGGTCTTTCCCCTTGAGCCAAATCCAACGGCTGCTTCTTTCAGCCGCGTCTGAGAGTGATCTTATGGTCTTCCGCAGAGCCTGACCGTGGATTCCAAGCTCCTTCAGCAGTCTGATGGTAGATGATGCAACAAATCCTCTGCATCCCACTTCAACTGGATAGACTTTGATGTTCCAACCATGCTGCGTTGCCTCTGCTGCAAGCTCTGCGTAGCGCAGCTTCTTACGCTCATAGGCCTCCTCAACAGAGTTCTCCCATGGAACTGTGAGCTCTATGATGTAAGCAGTCTTCTGTGAAGGGGACCAGAACACCAAGTCTGGCCTGAGGTTGGTTAGAGCAATTTCAGGTGGAAAGATTAGTTGTCGGCCGATGTCTGCCAGCATCCTCCAGTCACGGGCCCTGCATAGGTTTCCTTCTTCTGATCTGGTGGAAGGATGTTTAGGCATTTTCTGTCCTTCTCGGACAAAGGTTGTTGCCCTTAAAGGGTGGTTGCTTGCTCTCGGAGGCAAGGAGTTGGTCGCACACCGCCTGTTCTCAAGGGCTGTTGCCAGGCTTTTTAGTACCTGATTATGCCGCCACGTGTATCTTCCTTGCGTGAGGCTGGTCTTGCAGCCTACCATGATGTGTTTGAGGGTCGCTGGAGTTGGGCAGGGGGCACAGGTTGGATCCTCGCCGTACCACTGATGGAGGTTCTTTGGTGATGGAAGCAAGTCATATGTCGCTCTGATGATGAAGGTGATCGTGCTTGATTCCATTTCCCATAGCTCTTTCCAGCTGATCTTCCTCCACTCCATACCTTCCCACTGCATCCATTGCCCCTGTTTGGCAAGAGAGACCGCCTTTGCACTTCTTGCGGCCTCCTCCTGTCGCCGCACCTCCTCGACCACCAATGTCCTCCGCTCTGATGTTGTGGCCTTTCGCCAAGTTGGTTTACTTGTCGTAAGACCAAAGCCTCCTCTTCCCTGCTGCACTTGCCCCACGACGTCTTTGTGCCTCAGGGCTGATGAAGCTTGCTGTACGGCATCAGATGGTGTCCACTTCCGGCCAGTTACTAGGGGCGGCGCAACAGCACTGATGGTCTTGTCTCTAGAGTCCCTCAGTGTCATCTGGAGTCTTACTTTAGAACACTTGTTAGACTAGTGAGTGGTAGTTCCAGGACCCCTTTGCCATTGAGGCCGATGTTAGTTAGACATCGTGGGACACCGAGCCATTTCTTTGCGTATGAAGTTATGGTTCGCTCCATCTTCTCCACAGTTGTTATTGGGGCTTCATAAACGGTCAGTGACCACATTGTCCGAGGCAGGAGTCCAAACTGTAGGCACCAGAGCTTCAGTTTCCCAGGCAGTAGGGTCTGATTGATGTTCTCCAGGCCGTTGACAATTTCTTGCCTTAGTTGTTGCACCTGTTCTTTGTCCTTGAGACTTGCGTTGTACCATCTGCCCAGGCTTTTTACTGGCTGCTCAGACACTGTTGGTATTGGGTCGTCTCCGATGCAGAACCTTGTGTCTCTAAGCACCCCCTTAACTATGGAGATGCTTCGAGATTTACTTGGTTTGATTTTCATTCGGGCCCACTTGACGTTCTCCTGCAGCTTTCCAAGTAGCCACTTGGTGCATGCTGCAGTAGTGGTTAGTGTTGTCATGTCGTCCATGTATGCCCTGATGGGTGGCAGACGGAGCCCAATCCTGGTTCGTTCACCGCCCACCACCCATTTTGAGGCCCTGATGATGACCTCCATGGCCATTGTAAAGGCCAAGGGTGAGACTGTGCAACCTGCCATGATGCCTACTTCCAAGCGCTGCCATGTTGTACTGAAATCAGCTGTTGTGAAGCACAGCTGCAGGTCTTGGAAATAGTTCTTGACCAGTGTGGTGATGAGCTCTGGTACATGGAAAAAGGCAAAAGATTCCCAAAGGAGCTCATGGGGAACTGAACCAAATGCATTGGCCAGATCGAGGAAGATCACATGTAGGTCTCTCTTGTCCTTCTTAGCTGCTTGGATCTGGTGCCAGATCATGCTTGTATGCTCCAAGCAGCCCGAAAATCCTGGTATTCCTGCTTTCTGTACAGATGTATCGATGTACTTGTTTGTTACCAGATAGGTGGATAGCCTTTATGATACAATGCTGAAAAAGATTTTGCCCTCGACGTTGAGGAGACATATTGGCCGGAATTGGCTGATGTCTGACGCATCCTTTTCTTTAGGTATTAGTACACCGCCGGCCCTTCGCCACGCCTTAGGTATTGTTTGCTTCTTCCACACCACCCTCATGAGCTTCCATAGAAAGCGTAACACATCCGGTGCGTTCTTGTAGAGCTTGTATGGTACTCCGTTTGGCCCCGGAGCTGATGCTGCTCTTGCTCGCCGGACAGTGTTCTCTACCTCTTTCCATTTCGGAGGGCTGGTGTCCAGGTTGAATTCAGGTGGTTGAATAGGCGGGATGTCATGTGGGATGACTAACTGCTCATGCCTTTTCGTGTCTTGGTGGGCCTTTTCCAGGTGTTCCTCCAATTCTTGTTTTGATGTTTTCAAAGTTCCACTTTTTTCCTTTGCGAAGAGGTCTTTGATGAACTTGAAAGGGTCTTTGTAGAACCGTGTTCTTGTGTGTTCTTTCTTCTTGCGAAGTTTCCTCATGTTCTCTGCTTTTCGCAAGGTTGTCAGTCGGCTCTTGATGTCCTCTTGGAGAAGCATGAGACTTTCTCTCTCTGTGTCAGTTGCTTTTTTCCATTGCTTTTTCAACTGTTTCCTCTCTCTGATTAGCCTCTCGATCTCCTGCTGCCTCCTGGACTTGATTGGTGTTGGTAATTTCTTTCCACCTCTCCCTTTACTCACCCCAAACCGTTCTTCTCCATAGTTGTAGATTGTGTTGCCCATCCTTTCAAGCTTTTGCACTGCTCTGCCCACTTGTTGCTCCAAGATATGTATAAGGTCATTGTTGACCGTCTCCCACTCTTTCTTTTCAACAGCTTTGGGCCATTTCACTCCAGGTGCCCTTTGATCTTTCCCTCCAATGGAGGTCTTTGTAGTTGTTGCGTGGGCTCCTCCACCGCCATTTCTGTGCTTGTATCACCCTCTTCAGTGACATGGGTGCTGATGCTCTGCTAACTTTGGTTTGTGTCCCGTCGCTGTGCTTCACTCGACTGATTTGACTGGTTGCTTCGTAAGAAGTACTGGTCAATGCGAGGCCCTTGTCTCTGCTCTCTCAAGCACTTTTTCCTCCCTTGGTGGATCTTCAAGCCCATCACTGATGTTCTTTTCTCCCAACCACAGATGCACACCTGAAGTTTGTGTCCCGCAGCTGTTGTGGATGTCTTATGTGCCATGCTCTCCTTGTCCGTGGTCGTTTCTGTTCCTGGGTCTGTAACCGGAAATATAAACACTCAAATTTGCAAACAAAAATCACAGTGCATAAATTTGCATTAAATATTTATTTTGTATAAATTTATGCCCAGATGCATTGGGAATATTCAATTTCCTGATGTATTTATTTGGACTGTTTGGGTGGAAAGAATTGTGCTTAACAAAAGCTGAAGCAGCAGTATCTTTTCAAGAAAAAGTGCGGTCAATCCAGCAGACTCCCAATTCAGCACAGTGAAACTGACAGTGGGGAGCTATTTGCAACTAACAGTGAATAATGAGTTGTAAGTGATGTGGTGTTATATGTGGCTGGGCAAAGGATTGAGGGCCCTGGAAGCACTGGAGGCAACTTTAACTTAAGGCAGACAATGTAGATGTGCTGTTGCACTAAGGTTTGGCCCATGATCCTCTTCAGCTGTGGGACTGAGCATTTGGCAGCTTATTTAAGATTTTTCTTCTGCACAGTTCTTCGGCTGAGTTTGGTCAAGGTTTCCCATCAACATAAAACTCCAGTATCACAAAGCTCCACCACTCTTCTCACTTCTCTTTCTCCATTTCCTGCTCTCTGCATCTCAAAAACAAAGTCTGAAGCAATCTCTAAGGTTTTTAAGATACTGTAAATAAAATGACTGATTTTTTTCCCCAAAGTGAACCTGTTAGGTTCTGAACTGCAATATATTTTTTTCCTGTTAGTGTAATGTGTGTTATCATATCAGTGTGGTCTTCTTCACATTGGGTGAAACAGTTGCTTGCCTCGTTAGGTCGATGATCCCTGCCCTATCGTGATCTAATGAAGATGAATCCAGGATCGATAAACAATATGGAATATTAAAAGCACAGAGAACAGCCAACATGCCTTTGCGGAGGTGGCGGCGCTGCCCTAGCAGCTGTGGCTCACCTGCAGTCTGTCTGTTTTTTCATTTTTTTGTTGTCCTTGTCCTGTTTTAGCTAGTTAATTTGAGTTATTAGGGTGTGTATGTGTGGGGGGGGGGATAGGAGAAATGTGTCTCAGTCTCTTCCTTTGGGGGGGATGCGACTTTTCTTGTTGTATCCCCCATCTCCGTCTGCGCTGAGGCCTAATGGCGGACCTGGCGGCCTCCAACTGCGACCGACCCGAGGCTCCGGAGGCAGAACCAGGCAGGACTTACCAGCGCGAGGCTGGCCGACTTCGGGGCTGTGGCGGGTTCCGGCGGTGGTGATGGCATGACTCGGGGCTGAGGTGTCCCGGTGGTGACGGCCCGGCTCGGGGCTGAGGACGTGTCCCGAAGGCGACGGCCTGACCTTGAAGGATCGGCCGTGGGCCCAGCAGACGACATCATGGGGAGCTCACAGGTCACAGGTTGGTGACCTGTTTTTCCGGAGCTCCCACGGCAACAGCTTGATCCGCTGGACTGGAGGGCGGCAGCTTCAGCAGCTTCAACCACCCCGGGCCGCGGAGTTTGAACCAGCCCGTTCGCGGAGCACGGTTGAGCCGCTGGACTTACTTACCATCACCCGGGGGGGTCACAACATCGGAAGCCTGGATCGCCTCAGCGCAGAGGAAGAGCAAGGTGGGAAGAGTCAAAGACTTAGGACTTTTGCCTTCCATCACAGTGAGGGTGAACTCATTGTGGTGGATGTTAATTTGTGTTTATTGTGTGTTTTGTTATCTTATTAAATGTATGACTGCAAGGCAACGCAATTTCGTTCAGACCGAAAGGTCTGAATAACAATAAAGGATACTTTACTGGTGTTAATCCTTCCCAAAAGCTTCCTCCCTTTTTTATTTCACATCACCTATCAATTTACCTTTGCAGCATTCTAACGTTCATACTTAGCTTCGTGTCTTCACCCACCAGGCACAGGTCCCGTTTTCTCTCTGGAAGGAGGTGCTGGTTATCTGGGATGAATGTCCCAATGGAGATGTCATAGCAAGAATGGGGTTGGAGACGAATAGTGAAATGGGATAGTGGTGCACATGAACAATCAAATTATATAGCACAAAGAGGACCCTATATCCATGTCGACTTTTTTACCCACTGACATTAACCCCATTTGCCCACATAAAGACCTATTTTCTGTCCAAATAACCATTAAAGGTAGTGAGTATACCTCATTCCACCACCTCCTCTGGCGTTAAGTTCCAGATATCAACACTCTCTATGTAAAAACTTTCCTTTCAATTCCCCTTTAAAACTCTTACCTTAAACTTATTGCCATCTTGTTTTTGGCACACCTATCATGGAAAAATGATTCTGGCTACCTACCCTTTCTAAACCTCGTACAATTCTTTATGTCTCTATCATGAAACCCCTCAGATCATAAGATCAAGTGATAGGAACAGAATTATGCCATTCGGCCCATCAAATCTATTCCGCCATTCAATCATGGCTGATCTATCTCTCCCTCCGAATCCCATTCTCCTGCCCATAACCTCTGACCCATACCAAGAAAGAATCTATCTATCTCTGCCTTAAATACATCCACCGACTTGGCCTCCACAGCCTTCTGTTGGCAAAGGATTCCACAGATTCACCACCATCTGACTAAATAAATTCCTCCTCATCTCCTTCTTAAAGGAACGTCCTTTAATTCTCAGGCTATGACTTCTAGTCCTAGACTCTCCGACTCGTGGAAACATCCTCTCCACATACACTCTATCCAAGGCTTCCACTATTCTGTACATTTCAACAAGGTCCTCCTATATTCTTCTAAACTCCAGCGAGAACAGGCCCAGTGGCCTCAAATACTCGTCATATGTTAACCTATCATTCCTGGGATCATACTTGTAAACCTTCTCTGGACCCTCTCCAGAGACAGCACATCCTTCCTCAGATATGGTGCCCAAACTTGCTCACATTATTCCAAATGCGGCCTGACCAGCAGCTTATAGAGCCTCAACATTACATCTCTGTTTTTGTATACAAGCCCAGTCAAAATAAATGACAATAGGCCTCTGCAGTCCTTCGGTCCTTTTTTAATTTTTTGTCTCGTTGAGTATAGTTAGTTAGTGTTTTTCTTTTAGCTGGATATGTGTGGGGGGGTGGGGGGTGGGGGGGCGGAGTGGGGGAAACTTTTAAAATATTTTCCCTGTACGGAGGACCCAACCTTTCCTCTGTCGGGTCTCCATTGCCGTTAGGGCCTAGCACTGTGGAGTGGCCTCCAACCGGACCTGGGACTCCAGTCGCGGAGCTGCAGACTACTCACCATCGTGGAGCTGGCCGAGTTCGGAACGGGAGAAGCTGTGGTGGTGCGTTGCTGCAGCCCGACCCCGGAGATTCGAAGGCTCCAGCTGCAGGCCGGTGGACGGTAACACCGGGAGCTCGCGGGTCTCTGGTGGAAGACCGCTTTTCGGAGCTCCCGCGGCAGCAACTACTCCCGCCCGAGTTGCGGGGTTGAAGACGACCTGGAGCGGGGCCTTACATCGCCCAGCACGGCTTTAATGGCCACGGGACTTGCTAGCGCTCGCCGGGGGCTCTAACATCAGGGCCCAGACCACAGCCTTGCATCGCCCGGCGCGGCTTGAATGGCCGCGGGACTTATTTACCATCGCCCGCCGGGGGCTTTGACTGTGACATCGGGAGGAGAATAGGGAGTGCAGGGGAGAGACAAGACTTTGCCTTCCATCGCAGTGAGGAGGAGATTCACTGTGATGGATGTTTGTGTAAATTGTGTTGTGTCTTGGTTCTTTTCTTGTATGTATGACTGCAGAAACTAAATTTCGTTTGAACCTCAATGAGGTTCAAATGACAATAAATGGTATTGCATTGTATTGTAGGTGCAGGAGTAGGCCGTACAGCCCTTCAAGCCAGCACCGCCATTCAATGTGATCATGGCGGATCATCCTAAAAAAACAATTATCTAAGTGGCATCAAGTTGGGAAAAGGGGAAGTACAACAGGATCTGGGGGTCCTTTTACATCAGTCTATGAAAGTAAGCATACAGGTACAGCAGGCAGTGAAGAAAGCGAATGGCATGTTGGCCTTTATAACACGAGGAATCGAATATAGGAGCAAAGAGGTCCTTCTGCAGTTGTACAGAGCCCTAGTGAGACCACACCTGGAGTATTGTGTGCAGTTTTGGTCCCCTAATTTGAGGAAGGACATTCTTGCTATTGAGGGAGTGCAGCATAGGTTTACAAGGTTAATTCCCGGAATGGCGGGACTGTCATGTGCTGAGAGAATGGAGCAGCTGGGCTTGTACACTCTGGAGTTTAGAAGTATGAGAGGGGATCTCATTGAAACATATAAGATTGTTAAGGGCTTGGACACGGTAGAGGCAGGAAACATGTTCCCGATGTTGGGGGAGTCCAGAACCAGGGGCCACAGTTTAAGAATAAGGAGTAAGCCATTTAGAACGGAGACAAGGAAACACATTTTCTCACAGAGAGTGGTGAGTCTGGAATTCTCTGCCTCAGAGGGTGGTGGGGGCAAGTTCTCTGGATGCTATCAGATTCAGATTCAATATTATTGTCATCGCACTTTTCAGTACAACAAAATGGTTTAGCCTGCAGTCATAACATAGAATAAACAACAAAACACACACTCAACACAGTTTTACATCCACCACAGAGAGTCCACCAGGCACCTCCTCACTGTGATGGAAGGCAAAAGTCCCAAAGTCCTTGTCTCTTCCCTCCCTACTCTCCCTCTGCTCTGAGGCGATCCAGGCCTCCGATGTTGTGACCCCACTGGGTGATGGTAAGCAAGTCCCGCGGCTGAATCCAAGCTCCGCGAACGGGCCGAGTTCAAACTCCGCGGCCTGGGGCAGTTGAAGCTGCCGCCCTCCAGTCCAGCGGACGAAGCTGTTGTTGCGGGAGCTCCGGAAAAACAGGTCACCAACCTGTGACCTGCGAGCTCCCGACGATGATGCCGTCCACTGGCCCACGGCCGAGTCCACTGGGCCCGCGGCCAAGCCTCCGAGGCTCCGAAGTCGGGTCGCAACGCCACCACAGCCCCGAAGACGGCCAGCCTCGCATTGGTAAGTCCTGGCTCTGCCTCCAGAGCGTCGAGGTCGGTCCCAGTTGGAGGGCGCCAGCTCCGCGATAGGCCTCAGCGCAGATGGAGACGGAGATGGGGGATACGGCAAGGAAGGTCAAGTCAAAAAACATGTTTCCCCCACACATACACAACCAAACAAAACAGAAAATATACTGTAACAATGGGAAAAAAGAAAGAAACAAAAAATAAGACAAACGGACTGCAGGCGAGCCACAGCTGCAAGGCAGCGCCGCCACTTTCAAGAGAGAGCTAGATAGGGCTCTTAAAAATAGCGGAGTCAGATGATATGGGGAGAAGGCAGGAACGGGGTACTGATTGTGGATGGTCAGCCATGATCACATTGAATGGCGGTGCTGGCTCAAAGGGCCAAATGGCCTACTCCTGCACCTATTGTCTATTGTCTATTCTATTGTCTAATCAGTACCCAGTTCCTGCCTTCTCCCCATATCCCCTGACTCCGCTATCTTCAAGAACCCTATCTAGCTCTCACTTGAAAGTTTCCAGAGAACCGGCCTCCACCGCCCTCTGAGGCAGAGAATTCCACACTCACAACTCTCTGTGTGAAAAAGTGTTTCCTCATCTCCATTCTAAACTGCTTACCCCTTATTCTTAAACTGTGGCCCCGGGTTCTGGACTCCCCCAACATCGGGAACATATTTCCTGGCTCTAGCGTGCCAAAACCCCTGAATAATCTTATATGTTTCAATAAGATCCCCTCTCATCCTTCTAAATTCCAGAGTATACAAGCCCAGCCATTCCATTCTCTCAGCATATGACAGTCCTGCCATCCTGGGAATTAACCTTGTGAACCTATGCTGCACTCCCTCAATAGCAAGAATGTCCTTCCTCAAATTTGGAGAGCAAAGCTGCGTACAATACTCCAGTTGTGGTCTCACTTGGGCCCTGTACAACTGCAGAAGGACCTCTTTGCTCCTACACTCAACTCCTATTGTTATGATGGCCAACATGCCATTCGCTTTCTTCACTGCCTGCTGTACCTACATGATTACTTTCATTGACTGATGAACAAGGACCCCCAGGCCCCGCTGTACTTCCCTTTTCCCAACTTGACACCATTTAGATAATAATCTTCCTTCCTATTTTTGCTAGCAAAATGGATAACCTCACATTTATCCACATTAAACTGCAGCTGCCATGTATCTGCCCACTCACCCAACCTGTCCAAATCACCCTGCATTCTCATAGCATCCTCCTCACAGTTCACCCTGCACCCAGCTTTGTGTCATCTGCAAATTTGCTAATGTTCCTTGTAATCCCTTCATCTAAATCATTGATGAATATTGTAAATAGCTGCGGTCCCAACACCGAGCCTTGCGGTACCCCACTAGTCACCGCCTGCCATTCTGAATGGGTCCCTACTCTTTGTTTCCTGTCTGCCAACCAATTATCTATCCATGTCACCACTCTACCCCCAATACCATGTGCCCTAATTTTGCCCACCAATCACCTATGTGGGACCATATAACCATATAACCATATAACAATTACAGCACGGAAACAGGCCTTCTCGGCCCTTCCAGTCCATGCCGACCATTTATTTTCCTCTAGTCCCATCTACCTGGACTCAGACCATACCCCTCCATTCCCTTCCCGTCCATATACCTATCCACTTTACTTCTAAATGTTAAAATCGATCCTGCCTCCACCACTTCTGCTAGAAGATCATTCCACACTAGCCACCCTCTCTGAGTAAAGAAGTTCCCCCTCATGTTACCCCTAAACTTCTGTCCCTTAATTCTCATGTCATGCCCTCTTGTTTGAATCTTCCCTACCCTCAATGGGAAAAGCTTATCCACGTCAACTCTGTCTATCCCTTTCATCATTTTAAAGACTTCAATCAAGTCCCCCCTTAACCTTCTGCGCTCAAAAGAATAAAGACCTAACTTGTTCAACCTTTCTCTGTAACTTAGTTGGTGGAACCCAGGCAACATTCTAGTAAATCTCCTCTGTACTCTCTCTATTTTGTTGACATCCTTCCTATAATTAGGCAACCAAAATTGTACACCATACTCCAGAATTGGTCTTACGAATGCCTTGTACAATTTTAACATTACTTCCCTACTCCTATATTCAATGTTCTGATTTATAAAGGTCAGCACACCAAAAGCTTTCTTTACCACCCTATCTACATGCGATTCCACCTTCAGGGAACTATGCACAGTTATTCCTAGATCCCTCTGTTCCACGGCATTCCTCAATTCCCTACCATTTACCATATCAAATGCTTATCAAATGCTTTCTGCAAGTCCAGGTACATTGCATCCACTGGCTCTCCATTGTCCAATTCCCTAGTTACATCCTCAAAAAATTCCAGAAGATTTGTCAAGCATCATTTTCTTTTTGTAACTCTATGCTGACTCACCGATCCTGTTATTGCTATGCAAATGTGATGCTATTTCATATTTTATGATTGAATCCAGCATCTTCCCCACCACCAATGTCAGGCTAACTTGTCTATAATTCCCTGCTTTCTCTTTCCTGCCTTTCTTAAAAAGTGGGATAACATTAGCTACCCTCCAATCCACCGGAACTGATCCTGAATATATGGAACATTGGAAAATGATCATCAATGCATCCACAATTTCTAGAGCCACTTCCTTAAGTACCCTGGGATGCAGACCATCAGGCCTTGGGGATGTATTAGCCTTCAGTCCCATCAGTCTACCCAACACCATTTCCTGCCTAATGTGGATCTCCTTCAGTTCCTCCATAACGCCAGATCCTCTGGCTGGCACATCAGGAAGATTGTTTGTATCCAAATGCTAGCATTGCGTTTGCTTTCTCTACTACTGAATCAACTTGCAGATTAACTTTTTGGGAATCCTGCACCACCAGTCCCAAGTCCCCTGGCACCTCCAATTTCTGGATTCTCTCCCCATTTAGAAAATAATCTACACCTTCATTCCTACTACCAAAATTCATGACTCCACACTTTGCTACATTATATTCCATCTGCCACATCTCTGCCAACTCTCCCAACCTATCCAACTCATTCTGCAGAGTCCCTGCTTTGTCTACACTACCTGCCCCTCCACCTATTTTCGCATCATCGGCAAACTTGGCCACAAAGCCTTCATCCTAGTCATTATTATACAATGTGAAGAGTAGTGGCCCCAGCACCGAGCCCTGCTGAACTCCGCTAGTCACTGGCAACCAACCAGAAAAAGCGCCCTTTATAGCCATTCTTTGTCTTCTGCCATCCAGCTAACCTGCTATCCATGCTACTATCTGCCCTTTGATACCAAAGGCTCTCATCTTCCTTAGCCACCTAAGGAAGCACCTTATCAAAGGTAGAAAATCTAGGTAAACAACTGACTCTCCTTTGTCTGTCCTGCTATTTACTTCTTCAAAGAATTCCAGCAAATTTTCAGGCAAGACACCCCCCTCACAAAGCCATGCTGACTTTGATCTATTTTATCGTGAACTGCTAAGTATTCCGTAACCTCATCCTTTAGATAATGTATGCTTTTACAGGGAAAACGAGCCCAGCTTATCCAAACTCTCCCGAGAACTGAAGTCTTCCAATTCAGGAAACATCCTCTGCACTCTCGCTCGCACTATCACATTCTCTCTATAAGATGGCGATCAGTGTGGTCCAAACAATATTTTATAAAATTACAATAAAATGTTCCAGTTTTTAAATGCTACATCGTCCTCCAGCCTTATAGAAACTTCCTTCCCTCTGCCTCCTAACATCAAGCCAATTTTGCGTTCAATTAGCCCGCTCGCCTTGGATCCGATGTAGCTTAACTTTCTCACCAGCCACCATTCCGGACCTAGTCAACAGTTTTATACAGCACAGAAACATGCCCCATTGCCTAACTCATCCGTGCTGACCAATGTGTATATTTGGACTAGTCAAACAGATAATAAAATATATATATATATATATATATACACATCTACTGTCCTGCTTCCATCAGCCCTTTTAATTTCCTCCTCAAAAAACAATCAAATTAGTGAGACTTACTCCCGCATAAAGCCATGCTTATTATCCCCGATCAGCCCCTGAATCTCCAAACGTACATAAATCCTATCACTTGGGATTTCACCAATAAGTATCCTACCATTGGCCTGTAGTTCTCTGCCTTATCCCTGCTGCTCTTCTTAACTAAAGGAACAACATTAGCTAGTGATGTGGCAAGTTACTGGGTGGTTGGTGAAGTAAGATTTGTTTTAGAATAAATGAGAAGCTGTTTCCACTGGCAAAGAACCAGAGAAGAATTTATTCCAGAGATCAGGCACTTATAAATTGGTACACATTGCCTCGGGGAATATTGTGAAGAAGTTCAATAATGGCTTCCAAAGGGAGATTTAATTTTTTTTTTAAACTGTGGATGGAAAGATTTGCAGAGCTAGGAAGAATGGGAGTGGGATTTTTAAGAGCTCTTTCAAAGAGGCACGATGTGTCGAATAGCTACTTTGACACAATGATATTTTAACAAACAAATTACTCCCATTCTAATTATTTTTGTGTTTGTGTACCTTTTGTGCTCCACCCCCCCCCCCCCCCCCCCCCCTAATCTTATCCTATTGCTATTTAGATACAGTTTAATTGTAGGATCTTCCAGTTCTTACACATCCGAAACATTAACTTGGCTGATCTCCTGACTGTTTTCAGCACTTTGCAACTGCCAGATTGTATTCTATTCAGGAGAATCTAACATTACCCTGCAGCAGCATATACACCCCACCCACAACCCAAAATCATTGTTAGTTTATCGCAGAGAATTCCCCATGATTTGTTCAAATCTCCAGTTAAAATGTTATTAGATACTATGTAATATATAGCACAATGTCTAAGGGCCTATTATTGTAAAGAATTGTTGCCACAGTTTAGCAGTAGACAATTGCTGGGCTGATTTTGCAATTATGCAAGTGATACAATTCTATAATGAATCCAGCACCTACTTATGCTTTATCAATGGTGAAGCCTGCACCATTCAAGGCAGACAATGCCTTGCAGTTAAATATCACTGAAAAGTCTGTGAAATATCTCTGAAAGTGAAAAGCAGGAGAATTTGCTAAAATGAGCAATAAAATAAGCAGACTGACAAATGTCTTTCATTTCCTTAGTTGAATTTCTAATGCTCCTGTCTCAGTGCCAGTTGGAAGTGATAAGAGTAGCAGATTTATTTTAGCTTATTCCAATATTCCGTCTCTCGAGGGTTTGTACTCACGATGCTAAATGCAAATCCTCTGTGCAGATCATGGACAATTTTGTTCACTTCTTTCAGTACTGAGCACAACTTGACCTTCCTCTGTACATCCCCTCTTTCCCCAAGCAGAGTTAAACCCAGACTTTGGCAGTCAGGTTGCTCCCAAAAAAAAGAGGGGAATTTTAACCCCCAACAAGGAAATCTTTGGCGCAGCTTGGATGCAATTCATTTAAAAAATTCACTGATGCAAATGCAACCCATCTTAAATCCGCACATACAAGTTCAGCTGAGGCAGGAAGGGAGAATGAGCAGTAAATCAGCTCCCATTGAGTGGGTTGCTAAACGTGTCGCTGAGTTTGTATACCTCCGGGATTACCTCCATTTTAAATATCATCCTGGATGGTCTGGATTTGCAGCAGCTTAAGGGAGGTCAGCTTTATGGAAGAGATATACTCTGTTGGATTATATAGTAGTGCTTCTTCTTCATATTCCCAAGAAACTTGCTTCATATCCTAAAATGAATAGCAGCCCCCATTCGATACAACTGACCCCGGCCCACCCTCCCCAGCATAATCATCAACATGTTCCTTGTGGTTATAAATCTCCTTAACTTACCCATCATCACCGTCCACATCCCACTCCCGTACCCCACTATCAATCCCCGAGCTGTTAGAAACGTCCTGCCCAACCCTGGCTCACAATCTTTATCCCATCATCTCTTGATCCAAATCAATCCCACTCCTGCTGAGCTGTTGTCTTCACTGCGCTGCAGGAGTTGCTGTTAATCAGACAGGCTTCATGGTTTTTTGCACGCTTCAAAGTTAAATCTTCACAACATTTAGGTATTCATTACTTCCAGATTCTTCAACCATAATTCTAACCTCTACCTCAAAGTCCCAACCCTCTAAATATCAGGATTAGAGAGTCCGACTTTAAATCTGAAAAGCAAACGCTCATATTATCTTGATTCCAATTGCGCTACGTTCCATTAAGATGATATTAGTCCATTACTAGATCTGCTGATAACTTGAATCTGGTGAGAAATGAAAACAGTTATGTGACATGCATTCTAACTCAGTTAAGCATAAATGCAAATTTATCCAGCAATTTTATTCAGAGGAAAATAATTATGTAAATTAATTTTCTTGATAAATGGAGGACCAGTTAATTTGTATCCATTCTTATCAGCTAGATGCTGTTGCTCAAGAAAAATCAGACCATTATAGGTGGAAATATTGCCACATTATGACAACATTCATATTGCCTTGAAGCATAAAAATATCTATAATATAGATATCTTTATGCTTCAAGGCAATATGAGTCTGTTGGGGTGGAAATCCTGGGGGTACAGGGGGGACATGTCCCCCCCATGCTTTGAGAGGTGGGGGACAATCCCCCCCATGTTTTGTCATCCGGACTTTATCAACCGCTTTCTAAGGGCTCAATCGGCCCATTCGCGGGGCTTTCAGCGCCTGTCACGGCTTAAAATCAAACTGCTGCATCGAGGCAATCAAGGTTCCCGATGTTGAAGCCTCCGCCAGCCGATCAAAGACCCCATGAATGCGCCGATTCAAGCCCACGGCTGAAGCCTCGCATGCATATCATATCATTCTCTTTTCCAGCCCAGCGCGCCGCTTGACTCGGGGGTGATTCGGTACAGCATGGAGTCGGCGCCCGATGAGCAGAGGGAACTGGGACCGGGTCACCGCACTATCTGGAAGGCGGAGGGTCTGCAGCGGCTGCTGGCAGGTACACAGTGAGTGAGAGGCCACTCGGCCCATGCGTTGCTGCTGCCTCACAGCGCCAGGGGCACGGGTTTAGATCCTGACTCCGGGCGCTGTCTGTATGGAGTATTTTTCTCCCCACTAGTGCCTTGTCTGATGTTATTTATTGGGTTCTTTTTAAGTATTTATTGCTTTTATGTGTTAAAGAAGGAACTGCAGATGCTGGAGAATCGAGGGTTACACAAAAAGCTGGAGAAACTCAGCGGGTGCAGCAGCATCTAAGGAGCGAAGGAGATAGGCGACGTTTCGGGTCGAGACCCTTCTTCAGACTGGTCAGGGATCAGGGAAACGAGAGATATAGACAGTGATGTGGAGAGATAAAGAACAATGAATGAAAGATATGCAAAAAAGTATTGATGATAAAGGAAACAGGCCATTGTAAGCTGTTTGTAGTGTGAAAGTGAGAAGCTAGTGCGACTTGGGTGGGGGGAGGGGGGAGATGGAGAAGGAATGTCAGGGCCCGAGGGCTGAGGGAGAGGTGGGAAGGGGAGGAGGCAGTCTGGGTTAACAGAATTGAGAAAATTAAATGTTTAAGCCCAGAGGATGCAGACTCCCCAGGCAGAATATGAGGTGCTGTTCCTCCAACTTGCGGTGTTGCTCACTCTGGCCGTGGAGGAGGCCCAGGACCGAGAGGTCGGATACGGAATGGGAGGGGGAGTTGAAGTGCTGAGCCACCGGGAGGTCGGGTTGGTTATTGCGGACCGAGCGGAGGTGTTCGGCGAAACGATCGCCCAGCCTCTGCTTGGTCTCACCGATGTAGATCAGCTGGCATCTGGAGCAACGGATGCAGTACATGAGGTTGGAGGAGGTGCAGGTGAACCTCTGTCGGACTTGGAATGACTGCTTGGGTCCCTGAAAGGAGTGGATGGGGGAGGTGAAGGGACAAGTATAGCATCTCTTGCAGTTGCAAGGGAAAGTGCCCGGGGAAGGGGTGGAGTGGGAGGGAAGGGAAGAATTGACAAGGGAGTTGCGGAGGGAGCGGTCTTTGCGGAAGGCAGACGGGGGGGGAGATGGGATGATGTGGCGAGTGGAGGGGTCACGCTGGAGGTGGCGAAACTGGCGGAGGACTATCTGTTGTATGCGCTGGCTGGTGGGGTGAAAGGTGAGGACCAGGGGGACTCGGCCCTTGTTGTGAGTGGGAGAATGGGGATATTTTTTTATGTATTGGCTGTATTTTATGTATTGTCTGCTTTACGTTCTGACTGTGTTGGCTACTGGACATCTGAATTTCCCTGAGGGGATTAATAAAGTATTTATCTATCTATCTATCTATCTCACCCTTGCTGCTGAACAGACCGAGCACCAGCTCGTCTGTTCAGTGCTCGTTCCGCCACCTCTCTCGTTTAAGTTTATTTTGACAGTGGGTCTCCACAGGGCCCACAGCTGAAGCCTCCGAAGCCTCGCATGTGTGTGTGAGTGTGTGCATGCACGCGCGGCCACGAAGAAATTGTGTGTCCCCCATGTTTTGATAGCGATTTCCGTGCCTGAATTCTAACTCATGGTCCACCCTTGGAATCGAAATTACATTTTCTATTCTGAGTTTTCTTTGAACATCTTCATATTATGGAATTATTGGCTCTTTATGGACCAAGCGAGTCCATGTTGGGTTGTTGTACAGTTTTCCATTCAATATTGTCTGCTTTCCTTTCCCCAGCGCTCTGCAAATTATTTTACTTTCTGCACATTCAGATCAACATTGAAATCCTGAATAATTCTGTTTCGATCCCACCTACAGGCATCAAGTTCCAAATCATAAGTGTAAAAAGTTTTCCCCACATCTTCCGAGTCCTCTTATCCATCACTGAATATGGATTTCCTTGTCCTTGAATGATTAGAACATGAAAAGTGGGAACAGATGCAGGCCAGCCATCCCCTTCTCCACCATTCAGTCAGATCATGGCTAATTTGATGTTCTACCAGTCCACATTCCTACCATTTTCCCATAATGGTTGATTCCCTGAGTAATTACAAATCCTTCTATCTCTGCTTTAAATATACACAAGAACTCTGTCACACAACTTCCTTCTGCAGTGTCTAAATATGTGCTTTTGTACATTTCCATCACATGTTTTCTTAACCTTCTTTGCTCCGAACAATCACACCTTCTCTGGTCCACCATGTTGCTGAAGTCCCTCATCTCTGGATTTTTTTAAATAGATCCCTTCTACGTCTCTAGAATCTTCTCATCCTGTGTTCACAAAAGTGTGTACAATACTCCAGGTGTGGATTACATCCTCTAAAAACAAAATAACATGAGAAATAAGAGGATTAGCCCTTTCAGCACATCAAAACTGAATCCTTCAATATCCAGAAATCAACCACGACTGAATCCCCACAGTCCACCAATGTGGTGAATTCCAAATATTCACCATTTTCAGAGTGAAGATATTTCTCCTTATTTCAGTCCTAAATGGTCTCCTACTTATTACAAGACTGTGATTCATAGCATCACACCATTCAAGCCACCTTAGTTGTGGTAAACATTCTCTCTGCATTTATGCTATTAGGATTGCAAAGAAATTTGTACACTTCAATGATTCTTCTCTTATTCTTGCAAAAGGTTGGAAAATGGAGACCGAGCCCACTCAATCCCTCCACGAGCAACATTGCAAGAACATATTTGAATTAACCTTTGCTATATTTGTTCTCAAGCAAGTACATCCGTGTACAGGTAGGAAATCTAAAAGTATATACACTGCACCAGATGGCTGCCTCACCAAGGCCCTATATAATTCTAAAAAGACATCCACAGTATTGTACTTAAATTATTTTATATGGCCAAAATTCCTGATTTAATGCTGCATCAGCACACAGTATTATCTTTCAGTGTTTTTTTACCCAAGGGCAATCAGATCCTATTGCATATTAACATTTCCCAGCCTCTCACCATTCAAAACAATATGAGGAACTATTACAAAGTACCAAACATACAACTGCAATGAATACAGTTTTTGCCTTGTAGTGGCCAACAAATTGAATATATATCTTGGGTATTCAGATCCACTCCCCTCCCCAACCAGATTTGTCAAGTGTATTTCTCTCTTATCTTGTTTTACAATTTAAATTATTTAATATTTTTTCAGGTGGAAGAAATGAACGCAGTAATTAAAATTCAATTAATGCTGACTATTAACCAAGCTAGATTGCCAACAAATCCAGGATATTCTACCATGCAGCCTGGCCTTTTTTCAGGACTGTAAATGGTGGTGAGATATGGCGAGGGTGGGCAGCAAGGTTTAACTAAGCTTTAACTAATTTAATATGAAAGTGGAAGTTAATGCTGGTTGCTGCCGGGGATGGAACAGCTGTTGTAGGCTGACAGGATCCTTCAGGGGAGAGGGAGCATTGCATGAATTTTCCAAGCAATACGTCTGCTGCCTGAAGTGTTATTGCCGCTTCCAGCTGCTCTGTATCTAAAGGCAGGTTTATGGGTTTGAAGATTTATGATCAGCAATAAAACTCTTGAAAAAAGTTAATCACTATTGTTAAGTGGTAGAAATCTTTGCTGGTGGCAGCTTAGGACAAAAGCAAGCAGTTATCTCAGAGTGATGATTTCCTGATGGACGGAGAGAGGAGAGAAGACACTAATCATTTCTGAACAGGGGAAGGTCTGATTCTGTAAGGAACAAACACTTTCTACTCAAATGAACAAAGGGAACCAGAATCGAAGCAGCAAGAGCTTTCACCACACAAGATAATGTTATCTACGATGAACTTGATCCTGTCCCGGACTTTTCAATGGTCATGTCGAAGCCGAAGGATACAAAATACACCTCCAATTCAATAGATAGTGTGCAGAACATACAACTTCTCCCCCCAAAAAATGCCTTTCACAGATTTGAACCTGTACCCATTTGTTCTATTCTCACAATTAACATTTTCTGAATTTGTCTTTTCCGTTTATTGACTTTCTTAAAACTGCTATAAAATTGGCTCCTGGGTGCATTCCTTCAGGGCTGAATTGTTTCTCTCTTTGTTCCTCACAATAACAACCTTTGAGGCAACAAAGCAGTCTTTAGTGTGCTCACCAAGCATTAATCTTTCTCCTGTTTCTTGATGACCAGCACTGAGCACAGCGCACACGCTGCAGTCAGTCCACAGCTTAATCACAATATAGTCCAGTTTATATTTTACTATTGTAATCAAATGGTCTTAAAAATACTCCCGGTGGTTCGTTCGCTTGTGTGTCAGACGATGGAGCTTGCTGTTGGCTTCTGTCGTCGTCCAACATGTTGACAGAATTGTCGCGCGACTCGTCACCGAGTGCATCGTGTCATTGCTTCCAGGGATCGCCATGAGGAGGTTTCTGTCATGATCCCCCTCCTGGTGGTCACACTCTTTGAGGAAGGGAAAGCAGTAACCAAATCTCAATTGTAAAATTAATTAAAATTAAAATACTTCAGAGTTGAATTTCACATTTAGTTTCCTACCTCATTCCCTACAGTCTCATTCCTTAACTACATCCCTCTGCTTACTCCACAATTTGTGCAATCATATCATTGGAAAAGTATTAGAAAGAATTGCTGGTGCAGAAATCTCTCCATTTCATTTTCTCCTTCAAATTCCAACTTCAGCTATTCCCCACATTTTGGACCCAAGCAGAAAATGTTGGAAGGGCTCAGCAGGCCAGGCAGCATTCGTGAAGAAAGAAACAGACTTAACATTTCAGTTCAGTGGCTCTTTCTTTCTGTTTTTGTTTGGGATGCCCAGAGTGTGCATCTTTCTCCCACATTATAGACCTCAGCTCATGAACTGTATTCCACAATGTTTTAAACAATCACTGGTTTGAGATCAAAGAATTTTTGCCAGCCCTGGCTCCGAGTTATTAAGTAGGATAAATTCATAGGTTTCATTCCCAGATTTCTGCAGCATCTGCAAATTTCAGCCTGGTAGGCCTGTACACCTCAAGACAGAACCATCAATGATTGAAGGGAAGTTATTCAGATTATTGCGCTGGTCTGTTACGAGAGAAAAAATCATGTAAATCCCGCTGCTTATTATACTCCCTGTAGATTGATGTTGCAAGTTAACCATTATACACCAGCCAGCATCTCTAACTCCACCCCACTGTAATACTTACACTAACACTGGTTTCCCAGCACAGACAGTTGGAGCAGCCAGGATGAGTTGACAACTAATCATCCTTCATGCTGTTAAGTTTCAGTGCTGATTAAAGATGTATTTGTATCATGTACTGAGTCTGGAAGTCACATACATGGCGTCAGAAGCGATTGGATCCACTCCTTCTGTATAACGGTTTTTTGTTTTACCCTTTTGTGAGTTTTTATTTTGCTTTATGATGGCCTCTTCCTGTCGAAAGCCTGACCCTCTCGTCTTTGATGCGGATATCAGCGAATGCTGCACCACGTTTGAAATTGATTACCGACACTACATGAACATTGCACACCGAAATGAACCTGATGCTGTCAAGGCCTCTCTCCTACTCAACCTTGCGGGCCCAGATGCCCTTCGGCGATGCAGAACATTCCGTTATGCTACGGCAGTCCTCGATGCCAACGTCTAGTTAACAACCCCAGCTGAATCTCCTGATGACTCCAATGTTCTGCTGCGTAAATTTAGCCAGATCTGTGACCTGCCCTCAAATCACATTTTGGACAGGGCTAGGTTTTTCTCTCGCCGTCAACTCCCTGGTGAACGAGTAGACTCGTTTATCTCAGACTTAATGTGTTTAGCCCAGTGCAGCCGATTCCAAAATATGCCGGTTTGATCAGCTGACTGATCAGTTAACAAGGGACATTTTAGTTAATGGCATTAGTGACCTAAAGCTCAGATCAGAGCTTCTGAGACGGCCAGATTTGACACTGGATGAAGCAGCACATGCATGCAGGACAGCGGAATTCATCGACCCTATAGACAGTTCGCACAAAACCAAAACCATCAATCTGACGGGCTTCACTAGGCAGTGAACGAACACAGATAACAGGCGATTTATAACCTCAAGCTCAATCCTTACAAGTGCAAGTTCCGGGTTCCAGAGGTTTCCTACGTTGGCCACATCTTCACTCCTAATGGTCGAAGAAGGCTACTGCCATCACAGAAATGCCTGCCCCCACAGACGTGAAAGGCTTGCAGCGTTTTCTGGGCATGGTAAACTATCTCAGCAAGTTCATACCGAACCTCAGCGAACTAAGCTCCACACTGCCGGAGCTGACAAAAAAGGACACAGCATCATCATGGTTCCAGCAACAGCAGATTGCTTTTGATGTTTTAAAGTCCAAACTGACCAGTGCACCTACCCTGATTTTTTTTAATCTGAAATATCCGGTGACAATCACCTGTGATGCTTCGAAATTCGGGCTCGGCGCAGCCTGCTTGCAACAATCTGCCGAGGGCACTCTACTACCTGTCTCATATGCCTCTCGCACCATGACCGATATGGAGCAGCACTACTCGCAAATCGAAAAGGAAATGTTGGCCGTCATCTTTGCTTGCTCCAAATTCCACGACTTCATCTTTGGCAACACCTTCATGGTCGAGACGGACCACCAACCACTGGTGACAATCCTGAACAAGCCCATCCACGCCGCGATAGCTCGTTTGCAGCATATGATGATGCAACTGCAGCGGTACGATTTCTCTATTACCTACACTGAGGGTAAGGACATGCACGTCGCTGACACTCTCTCCCATGCACCTCGGGCATCTTGCGAACAACATCCCTATGAACAGGAACATTTCACGGTCCTCGGTGTCGATTGCGTCTCCAGCTTGCAACAGCCTTGCGCCTCATCAGCAGCGGCAGCCCCTTCTGCAGCAACCTCCACCAGCTCTGCCCTGGACATAGCTGATGGCAGACATTTTCGAATGGTGCGGGAAGCACTACCTTGTTCTAGTCGACTCCTTTTCTAACTGGTTTGAACTAGACCAACTGAACTCCCTCACATCGGAGATGGTCATCCAGAAGCTGAAAAGACACTTCTCTACCTTTGGCGCTCCCGTCAGCCTGAGAACCAACAACGGTCGGCAGTTCACCAGCCACATGTTCAAGCTTTTCGCAGACCGATGGAACTTCCAGCACGTCACCAGCAGTCCCGAGTATCCACAGAGTAATTGTCTCGCTGAACGCGCTGTCAGAAGCGCCAAACACTTGCTGGAGCGAGCACAGATTTCAAAGTCAGATGTTTATCTTGATCTCCTGAATCTCAGCAACGTTGCCAGGGACGGAACCCTGGGATCACCGGCACAGTGACTTATGTGGAGATTGACGAGGCCTCAATCGAGTACCCATCGCACAACAGCAACTGGTCCCTCAGGTGCTGAAGCCTGCCACTATCCAGAAACGTCTACAAGAGAAGCACGACATCCAGAAACGGTCATACGACAGTTCCAGCAGACCACTCAAGCCTCTACTTCCGGGTCAGGTCGTCCGTCTACGAACTTCAACTGGACATTCCCGTCTGGGCACTGTTATCAACCCGACTGACGAGCCACGGTCGTACCTGGTAGACTGTGACGGAGCGGTGTACCGGAGAAGTCGACAACACCTGCTTGCTGTGAGGGAGCCGCGACCACCGCCTGCTGGTCCCTATGCTCCACCGCTCCAGTTCCAGCTGCCTTTTGCAATGTCTACCACCCCTGTCTCTGCATGCCTTGCACCCGTCCACTTCCCGTGGTCTCCACTAACCATGGGTCCTCACCCACTGCATGTTTCAGGTGAAGGGGGGGAGGGTTTGGGCCGCTCGCGCTCGGGCCGTGTTAGTAGACCACCAGACAGATATGGCGAGTATATTTAACCCCATGGCATGAGTGCCCTTTCGCACTTAACCTTTGGGGGGAAGGATGTAGATTGATGTTGCATGTTAACTAATCACACACCAGCCAGCATCTCTAACTCAGATTCAGATTCAGATTCAGATTCAATTTTAATTGAAGTACAGAGACAACAAAATGCATTAAACAACGAAATGCAATGAAATTAAACAACTCCACCCCACTGTAATACTTATACTAATACTATTTCTCAGCATGGACAGTTGGAGCAGCCATAATGTACTAACAACTAATCAGCCTTCATGCTGTTAAGTTTCAGTGCTGATTAAAGATGTATTTGAATCACGTACTGAGTCTGGAGATCTCTTACACACCCCTAGGACTTTTTCCACTTCAAATATTCACTAAATAATTCCTTAAAAGAAGCCTTAACCTTTCTCTAATTAACTCTGTGAGTCTGAAGATGGGTCTTGACCCAATATGTTGCCTGAATATACTTTCCACAGATGCGGCCTGACCTGTTGAGTTATTCCAGCACTTTGCGTGTTGCTCTGTGATTAAATATTCTATGTTCCAAAAACACCTCCACATAAAGAAACGTATGCTAATTTTCCCCCGTATTTAAATGGTCGAATGCATCACAATTGTCCCCAACTAGTTTTTTAAACATTTAATAACCATCTTTAAATTAATAATTGTTTTTGAGCATTCATGAAGTCCCCTTTGGTTGAGTATCCGAACCATTATTTGCATTGATTGAGATGGTTTTCATAGTTCCTACTTCATATCTGGAGGTTGGGGACCACACATATTAAATTTATATTCAATTATATTTGTATTAATCTTATAAAAATGTAATGTAAATATTGTAATAGAGATTTCACACTAAAATAAAATTCTAGCTGTGTCTCGGTATCAAATCCGATGAATATCTTTCACTCTTTCGTATTACAAGAAATCACAATGTACTTTACCACAGACTTTTCTGTGACATATGTAACTTGGTCAGTACCACTTTAAGGATGCAACATGTGACCAATTATTCTGTGCATGTTGCTGCAATATTTCAGTGGAAAGCTTCCAGGGGCTGTTGGTAGCTGTGGAAGATATAATTATAACAAATGCTGTTTTGCATAATAAAGTACTTAAACATAGAAACATAGAAATTAGGTGCAGGAGTAGGCCATTCGGCCCTTCGAGCCTGCACCGCCATTCAATGTGATCATGGCTGATCATCCAACTCAGTATCCCGTACCTGCCTTCTCTCCATACCCTCTGTTCCCCTTAGTCACAAGGGCCACATCTAACTCCCTCTTAAATATAGCCAATGGACTGGCCTCAACTATCCTCTGTGGCAGAGAGTTCCAGAGACCCACCACTCTCTGTGTGAAAAAAGTCCTTCTCATCTCGGTCTTAAAGGATTTCCCCCTTATCCTTAAGCTGTGACCCCTTGTCCTGGACCTCCCCAACATCGGGAACAATCTTCCTGCATCTAGCCTGTCCAACCCCTTAAGAATTTTGTAAGTTTCTATAAGATCCCCTCTCAATCTCCTAAATTCTAGAGAGTATAAACCGAGTCTATGCAGTCTTTGTTCATAAGACAGTCCTGACATCCCAGGAATCAGTCTGGTGAACCTTCTCTGCACTCCCTCTATGGCAATAATGTCCTTCCTCAGATTTGGAGACCAGAACTGTACGCAATACTCCAGGTGTGGTCTCACCAAGACCCTATACAACTGAAGTAGAACCTCCCTGCTCCTATACTCAAATCCTTTTGCTATGAATGGTAACATACCATTCGCTTTCTTCATTGCCTGCTGCACCTGCATGCCTACTTTCAATGACTGGTGTACCATGACACCTAGGTCGCGCTGCATCTCCCCTTTTCCTAATCGGCCACCATTTAGATAATAGTCTGCTTTCCTACTTTTGCCACCAAAGTGGATAACCTCACATTTATCCACATTATACTGCATCTGCCAAACATTTGCCCACTCACCCAGCCTATCCAAGTCACCTTGCAGTCTCCTAGCATCCTCCTCACAGTTAACACTGCCCCCCAGCTTAGTGTCATCCGCAAACTTGGAGATATTGCCTTCAATTCCCTCATCCAGATCATTAATGTATATCGTAAATAGCTGGGGTCCCAGCACTGAGCCTTGCGGTACCCCACTTGTCACTGCCTGCCATTGTGAAAACGACCCTTTACTCCTACTCTTTGCTTCCTGTTTGCCAGCCAGTTCTCTATCCACATCAATACTGAACCCCCCAAGGCCGTATGCTTTAAGTTTATATACTAAACTCTTATGTGGGACCTTGTCGAAAGCCTTCTGGAAGTCCAGATACACCACATCCACTGGGTCTCCCCTATCCACGTTACTAGTTACATCCTCGAAAAATTCCACAAGATTCGTCAGACATGATTTACCTTTCGTAAATCTATGCTGACTTTGTCCAATGATTTCACCACTTTCCAAATGTGCTGCTATCCCATCTTTAATAACTGACTCTAGCAGTTTCCCCACTACCGATGTTAGACTAACTGGTCTGTAATTCCCTGTTTTCTCTCTCCCTCCCTTCTTAAAAAGAGGGGTTATGTTTGCTACCCGCCAATCCTCAGGAACTACTCCAGAATCTAAAGAGTTTTGAAAGATTATCACTAATGCATCCACTATTTCCGGAACTACTTCCTTAATACTCTGGGATGCAGCCTATCTGGCCCTGCGGATTTATCGGCCTTTAATCCATTCAATTTACCCAACACCACTTCCCGACTAACCTGGATTTCACTCAAGTCCTCCTTTGACCTGCGGTCCCCTGCTATTTCCGGCAGATTATTTATGTCTTCCTTAGTGAAGACGGAACCAAAGTAGTTATTCAATTGGTCCACCATATCCTTGTTCCCCATGATCAACTCACCTGTTTCTGACTGCAAGGGACCTACATTTGTTTTAAATAATCTCTTTCTCTTCACATATCTATAAAAACTTTTGCAGTCAGTTTTTATGTTTTCCCTGCCGGTTTTCTTTCATAATCTATTTTTCCTTTCCTAATCAAGCCCTTTTTCCTCCTCTGCTGGGCTCTGAATTTTTCCCAGTCCTCTGGGATACTGCTTTTTCTGGCTACTTTGTACGCATCATCCTTTGCTTTGATACTATCCCTGATTTCCCTTGTTATCCACGGATGCACTACCTTCCCTGATTTATTCTTTTGTCTTTGTAAGTTTAATAAAAGTAAAAAACTGTTACCAAATATACTTATTCTTATATGTGGAGGGGGTTGCACCTGACTTTGGCCAGGGATTTGTTGTGAGAGTTTCCTTTGCTTGGTTTCTTTGTGGAGCTGTCGCACTCCTTTGTAGAGCTCCCCCATTCACTGCTGGTCTGCCAGTACTTCTCCTGCTCTGTCGAGGCAAAGATGTACTCCCAGAGGTAAGGAGTGAATGTATTTAATGGAACAATTACCCTCTTACTTCTGAAGGAAGAAAGTGCTAACTCCACACAGACAGGATCCAAAGTTTGGGTTAAAAGCAGGCCTCAGGTGCATTGAGGCAGTGGCTCGAGTGCCACTGTGCTTCTGCACTGACATCCCCATAAGAGCACAAAGTGGATTGAAGGTTGAGGGAATCAAAAGAAGCTCATTTTGGATTCTGATGAATACGAACCCAGTTGACTAAACTACCACCGACAGATGATTAGACAAAATTGGGAAAAATGGGTTGTCAAACCCGAAGGTAATTATTGATTTGAGATCAAGTCCAATCGCAATACCACATATAAACTGGAATTCATTCTACAGCCAGTCCTCAGTGGTGCCCTTTGAGAAATCTGTCTGAGATTAGCCAGAGTCAGGGGTTAATCATATTGTTAGTTCCGCTCCCATGATGTCAATAGATGCAATGCAATCTATTGTCATGGTGTCTTGAGGAATCATATTGATATATTATATCATCTACATATATACATATTTTCATTTTATTTCATGACTATAATTGGTGACTTCTGAGTCAGAGGTTATTCAAATGTTTTTATTCTTGAATTGGATATTCTGAACTGAAAAATTCTCATCTCTCCCACCATCCCCCATCAGTCAGCAAACTGACATGTAGAAAGATTTATGCAGGTAATCTGTCTCAGAAATTGATCTGTGCCTTTAATGATACGTCAAAGGGCTATTGGCAGGCATGTCAACTACTGTTACAAGAAACTCAATGCATCAAGTACTACTGTTTGCCCATTTTACACCTTCCAGATTAGAGAACGGGTCAGCAGTAAATTTGGCCTGAGCTGGGAATCAACTCAATTATTTGGATGTGTGTATAGGTATTCCTAAAAATAACAGGCAAGTTTAAAATAAAATGAAAGGGAAGCTTTCTGGTTCAGGCTGTCAATGTCAGTCTGCCAACAAACCCATCCATCTCCACCATTTAAAGCGCATTGCTGCAGATAAACCTATGTTATGAAAACATGGCTAATCTACAGATGACTAAAGGCAGGTGCTCCTCCTTCATTGGGTCAATTTCCTAGGCAATATTCCAAGGAGACTAATATGCCCTGCTGATACAGATGTCACATCATCCAAGCAGGTGAATCAGAACAATAAATATTCAATTGCATTTCTGGAGAGGCATGTCCTGGAAATGGTCAGAATACTTTGTAAGTATTTAATTTTCAGTCACACAATGCTGTCCGTTGTGGCATTATATTTCTGGGAATGCAATTTCTGATTGAATCCTTTTACTCACAATTCTAAATGGCAAGATTGTGAATATCCGGTGGCGTTGTCATGGCTGCCTCCACCTTCAGTCCGGTATCTTTTTTGTTTTTTGTTATGTTTTGAAGAGTGTTTTTTGTGGGGTTTTTTGTCTTTATGTGGGGGAAAGAGGGTACGGTAAGGGGGATACCGTCCTTCAGTTGCTTCCTGGAGAGGATGTGATTATTGTTCGAGTCGCATCCTCGCCCCCCCCCCACCACGGCCTACCTACTGGTTTGGCGCGGCCTTTCCTGCCGGGACCGACCAGTGCTCCAGCAGCGGCGGCAGCGTTGGATACATCGCGGGGCAGGCAAGGCCTTACTGGGGATCGCCGTTCGCAGCTCCGGAGTGCTGGGCCTGCTGCACTGACATCGCAGAGCTGTGGTTCGCGGAGCTGTGGCTCGCGGAACTCCCAACGCGGGCGGTGCTGATCAACATTGCGGAGTCCTGCGACCCTTTGTCAGGGGTCGCCAGCGTGCGTCTCCGCCCAGCGCGGCCTGTGGACTTCGGGAGCCGCGAACTCCGGTAGGAGGTGGCTGATTCGGAGGTCTGGGATGTTCTCTGTCGGGTTTCGGCGTCGGGGTTCCATCGTTCCCGGTGAGAGGGCCTGAGCATCGGGTCGCCCGTGGTGGCAACTGTGGGTGCTCGGGAGCCCCTGACCACGGGTGAACAGCTGGGAAGATCGGCGGGGAGGCTGGCTGGACTATGGTACCTCCCTTAACTTTGGTGCCGCTGTGGGGTTGTGATGTGTCGTGGACTTCTGTGTTAGTTTTTTAATTTTTATTTTACATGACTGTAAGAAAAATCCATTTAGTTGTCTGTTATGAGATAATGACAATAAATTGAATCCAATCCAATATAGGCACATACAGTGTAATCAGAAAGTATTCAGACCCCTTCACTTTTTCCACATTTTGTTACGTTACAGCCTTATTCTAAAATTGATTAAAAAAAATTTTAAATCATCAATCTACTCACAATACCTCATAATAAAAAGGGGGAAACAGATGTTTAGAAATTTTTGCAAGGTAATTAAAAATAAATAACTGAAATATCACATTTAGATAAGGATTCAGACCCTTTGCTGTGACACTCAAAATTGAGCTTAGGTTCATCCTGTTTCCATTGATCATCCTTGAAATGTTTCTACAACTTGTTTGGAGCCCACCAGTGGTAAATTAAATTGATTGTATATGATTTAGAAATTTATAAAGACCTGTCTATATAAGGTCCCACAGTTGACTGTGCATATCAGAGCAAAATCCAAGCCATGAAGACGAATGAATTGTCCGTAGACCTCGGAGACAGGATTGTGTGAAGACACAGATCTGGGGAAGGGTATAAAACAATTTCTGCAGCATTGCAGGTCCTGAAGAGCACAGTGGCATCATTCATTCTTAAATAGAAGAACTTTGAAACCACCAGGACTCTTCATACAGCTTGCCGCCCAGCGAAACTAAGCTGTCGGGGGCGAAGGGCCTTGGTCAGGAAGTTGACCAAGAACCAGATGGCCACTCTGATAGAGCTCCAAAGTTCCTCTGTGGAGATGGGAGAAACTTCCAGAAGCACAACTCCACCAATCAGGCCTTTATGGTAGTGTGGCCAGACGGAAGCCACTCCTCAGTAAAAGGCACATGACAGCCCATTTGAAGTTTGCCAAAACGCATGAGAAACAAGATTCTCTGGTCTGATGAAACCAAGATTGAACTCTTTGGCCTGAATGCCAAGCGTCACGTCTGGAGGAAACCAGGCACTGCTCATCACCTGGCCAATACCATACCTATGGTGAAACATGGTGGTGGCAGGATCATGCTGTGGGGATGTTTTTCAACAGCAGGAACTGGGTGACTAGTCAGGATCGAGGGAAAGATGAATGGAGCAAAGTACAGAGAGATCCTTGATGAAAACCTGCTCCAGAGCGTTCAGGACCTCAGACTGGGGCAGAGGTTCACCTTCCAACAGGATAACGACCTTAAGCACACAGCCAAGACAATGCAGGAGTGACTTTGTGACAAGTCTGTGAATTTCCTTGAGTGGCCCAGCCAGAGCCCGGACTTGAACCCGATCGAATATCTCTGGAGGGACCTGAATATAGCTGTGCATCAATGCTCCCCATCCAATCTGACAGAGCTTGAGAGGATCTGCAAAGAAGAGTGGGAGAAATTACCCAAATACAGGTGTTCCAAGCTTGTGGCATCATACCCAAGAAGACTTGAGGCTGTAATCGCTGCCAAAGGTGCCTCAACAAAATACTGAGTAAAGGGTCTGAATACTTCTGTAAATGTGATATTTCAGTTATTTCCTTTTAATTACTTTGCAAAAATTTCTAAACACCTGTTTATTGTGTGTAGGTTGATGGTAAAAAAAGTGATTTTAATCCATTTTAGAATAAGGCCGTAACATAACAAAATGTGGAAAAAGTGAAGGGGTCTTAATACTTTCTGAATGCACTGTATAACCCAGCTGACCAAATGCATGAGATGGAGCAGGTAAAAAACATCTGAGGAACTGACCGGTGGCAAGAGTTAGCAATGTGTTGGAAGAAAATATTTCAACACTGAGATCAGATTCCAAATCAAAATAACCATGATATGTACTGAAAACTTTAAATAATTTATTTTATTTTCAACACGGTATCAAGACTTTACAAAATTAATGACAAATTGTAGTTGCTGAAGACACTCTTCAGCAAACAAAGGAGGATTGATTTGAACTCCAATTGCCAAGCAGGAAATGGGAGAGGGAAGAATGGTGTTGGTGATTTGCTGCCAATCTCACCACCCATTTCCTTTCATTACCTTTTTTCCCCATTATTTTTTCTTTCTATTTTAGAACCAGGTGGGGTAGTGAAAACAACTTCTCGTGATCCTCTCGTTGTCCTTTCTTCCACTCATGGAAACAATTACATTCAACCCCAATATTTGTACTCCATTTATAAAAACAATGCCGAATTTAATAGCATTAGAGTAAAATGACGGTCAATAATTTTCATTGGAGCGCTGATAGAAAATTGCACAAAATACTGTTTTAGCAGAAGCACTAACATGATTTTAAATGGATTGAAAAATGAAGTAATTTGATGCAGGCAGAAAAAACATTTAAACATAAAACTTAACATCCGTATTTTGCACCCTGCAGTTATTGTGGTCAAATTTAATTATGAGAAAGCACTTAGTTAAGAATAATTCAAAACTGCGAATGATTTTTAAAATAAAAACATTGTCACTCACCTTACAAAGATGTGAAATGTCATACAATGTCAAATCATTTCAATTTTCCTCTACATGTATCTTTCCATATTTTTGTAATTTGGCAGTTATTTTCCCCACTAAGAAAATAATATACCCTTTTGTCTATAAGATTATCCATTATGTACAATAATTAAAAACATTTTTTACCTAAAATTTAAGTAATAGTAATAAAACAGCTGAAATTCACAAAAGCAACTTTAGTTTAAATGTTCGTCTCACCAAGTAAAATCACCCCTGCAACTTTACTACACCTTTTCTTAAATTGTACTCCTGATTGTGTTGCAAGAAAAAGGACATCATCATAAACCTCTATGCATGTATTGATTGTTGATTGAAAATGTAAGGCTAACAAATTTGGGCAGGTTAACTTTATGAACTTATGATATTAATCAATTTAGATTAACTACCCAGAAGCAATATTTTGATTAATGAATGTGGGTGGACCTCTAGTCTTTCATCATGCCTGCAGTCATAGTTACAATACATCAGGGAATTTTTACATCTATGACTTCCATTTTCATTTATTGATTGAACTGCAGCTCTTCCATCATTTTACAAAAATAATACTGGTCCTGATTGAGTGTGTTTATTTTCAATATTGAAGAAACCTCATGCTTAATTCAACAGATTTGAATAGATTACTGCTAATATTAATTGCCATCACAAGCCCTCCAGATAAACATTTAAGGAACAGTTTAACATTTTATATTTTCAGCCTTTTTCTTTTGCGAACAATGCATTACCATCCATTAGAGATCTGTGGAAACATTTGGTGTTCAATCGAACACAGAGGTGTGCTTTGTTTTCCTGCCCACTTACTTTCTCTCAGCACAATGGCATTTAGACGCATTTAGACATGTCTGCTGAAGGTCTTTCTCTTCTGCAGATCACAGGAGGATTGATTATCAGTCAATGTCACCATTGTGTGTGATTTTGATCAGAAATTTCTTCATGGATATTTTTGTTATGTTCTCAGGCACACAAATATCCAACACAAAATTAAAATCTAACTTTTGTAAATTTGCAACTTACTTTCTTCATGCAAGATATATTCATGATTCCACTATCCTTGTTAAGTAAAGCATATTATTCTGTTTATGGCTGTCACAATAATCACCTGAAACAAAATTTTAAGAATGGGATATTTGAAATATTTCCAAGAATAAGAGTTATTAGAATAATCTAATAATTATTCTAATAATCTAAGATTATCTAATTAGATTATTAGAATAATCTGATTGTTAGATAATCAGCATGCGACACCCCCATTGCCCAAGGTTTTCCTAAATGAGTTTTTTTTTGGCATTTCTGGCAGAAGATTAGCATTGGACCTCTGAATGTTGTGTTATGAATTATGCACTGAAGACCACAGCAGGTGACCATACAGAGTATATGGTTTCAGATGGTACATGGCCTCCGGTGACATTTAGTTAACCAAGTCATCCACAAGAAACAAGGGTTTGATGAATGACAAAATGGGCTAATTAATGGTTAACAATGTTAAAAGCAGATAAGTGTGAGGCACTGCATTTTGTAAAGTCAAACCAGGGCAGGACCTTCTTAGTGGATGACAGGGCCCTGTAAAACAGATGGATCTAGAAGTGCAGATAAATAGTTCATTGATAGTGGGGTCTCAGGTGCATAGGGTAGTTAGGAGTGATTTTGTGCAATGGCCTTTATGTTTCAATTGTACAAGACGTTAGTGAAGCCACATTTGAAGCATTGTGTTCAGCCTTATGGGCCTGACCTACAGGCTATTTATTCGGCGACTGCCGGCACCTGGACCCCCCTACGACAATGTCTACGATAATGTCTACAACAACCAACCACCTAGTCGATGTCAAGCTACGGCAAGCCACCGACAACCGGCGACCCATAAAAAGAATGCAAGACGATAAACAAAATAAATTTGGAGGAATCACATTTTGTAGCTGGAATATAAGGGGTGCCAATGAGCCAATCAAAAGGGGTAAGATTTTTGCACAATTAATACAGACATAATTTTCCTACAGGAAACACATCTGAAACTCCAAGCCCAAACATATTATTCTTCATATATCTCTAAATCTAGAGGCACAGCAATTATCATTCATAAAGGTATACCATTTAAATCAAAGAATATCATAGCAGATAAGGAGGAGAGATATCTTATAGTTACGGGAGAAATCAACTCTACACCACTTACTATGGTAAACATATATGCGCCTAATTTTGACAATCCTCAATTTTTTAAGAAAATATTGAATATAATTTCAGTTTAATTATCAAAATGTGATAATTGGGGGAGATTTCAATTGTGTTTTAGATCCATACCTGGATAAATCTGCACAACAAAAGAGGCCTAACATAAAATCCAAAACTAGTGAACTCCTAAATACATATATTAAAAATATAAATATAACAGACGTATGGAGGATCGCTAATCCAGTTGGAAGGGAATACTCCTTTTACTCAATGGTACATAAAACTTATTCACGTATCGATTATTTTTTAGTCAACACAAAATTAATTCCTTATACAGCTAATCCTAAATATCATAATAGTATCATTTCTGATCACTCTGCGTTAACCTTTACCTTAAAAATAGAAGGAATGCCCAATTAAAAATCGTTTTGGAGGTTTAATCCCCAAATTTTAAACGATCTACAAGGTGGTATACATCTAAAACAACAGATGGAATTTTTTTTTGAGACTAACGACACGCCAGGCTTCTCACCCTCTTTATTATGGGAATCTTTTAAGGCATTTATTAGAGGATCTATAATTTCATATCAAGCATTTCAAAATAAAAAAAATAAGGAAGAACAATTGCAGTTAGAAGAACAAATTAGACAATTAGACTTAGATAATGCTAAAGAACCAAGCATAGACAAACACAATAAAATTACAATATTGAAATTGAATTGAAACAGAATCTCATCTACAAGAGTTATAAGACTATTTCAAATTACAAAACAGGAAAACTTTGAATTCGGCGATAAACCACATAAACTCTTGGCACGTCAATTGAAAAAACGGGAAAAGGATCATACGATTTCAAAAATCAAATCAGATAAAGGTGAATTGTTAACATTACCTAAAGACATTAATAAAAATTTGCTCAATTTTATCAAAATTTATACACATCAAAAAACATCAGCAGATAACACTAAAGTTACAAATTTCTTTGATAATTGTAACCTCCCTAAACTTAATCTGCTGGAACAAGAGGAATTAGGAGCTCAGATCTCAATTAAAGAAATAGAAGAGACAATAAACTCACTGAAGAACGGTAAAACGCCAGGACCAGATGGATTTAGTAATGAATTTTATAAAAGATTCAATGAGACAATTTCACCACATTTACAAAAATTGTACACATACACTTTTAAAGAACAAATACAACCAGAAACACTAGCGGAATCAACTATTACACTCATACCGAAAAAAGATAGAAAATATAGAAGATCCCGGTTCATATAGAGCCGGGGTTTAACATTGTTAAACACAGATCAAAAAATACTAGCGAAAATTCTAGCAAGAAGATTGAGCAAATATGTTAGTAAATTAATAAATGCGGATCAAACAGGGTTTATACCTAAGAGATACTCATTCAATAATTTGAGACGTCTGTTTCATATAATGTATTCATATAATACTGAAGAGGAAAATATCAATTAATTCATTGGATGCAGAAAAAGCATTCGACCAGGTGGAATGGGAATATCTCTTCAAAGTATTACAAAAATTTCAAATGGGAGAGAATTTTATCTTCTGGGTAAAACTATTATATGACAAGGCGACTGCTAGAATACGGACTAATAATATACACTCTCCAAAATTTCAACTATCTAGGGGCAATAGACAGGGATGTGCACTATCACCCCTGCAATTTGCTCTTGTGATAGAACCCTTAGCTGAAAGTATAAGAACGCATCCAAACATCCATGGTTATAATACAAAACATCCAAATAATAAAATATCACTATCTGCAGATGACGTATTATTCTATATCACAAAATCGCAAATCAGCATACAAAATATATTAAATGTAATAGAGGAATTTGGATCCTTTTCAGGATATAGAATAAATTGGAATAAAAGTGAAATTATGACGATAAAACCTCAAGAACCGACACACCTTTTTAAATTCCCCTTTAGAATTGCTCCAGAAAAATTTAAATATCTGGGTATCCAAATTACCAGAAAATATAAATCTTTATTCAATGCATACTATATGACCTTACTTAATAAATTAAATGCTTTGATTAAATTCTGGAAAACACTACCGATGTCTTTAATAGGCAGAATAAACGCCATAAAAATGATTTTTTTTGCCACAAATCTTATATTTATTTCAATCAATACCAATATATTTACCTAAATTTTTTTTTTTAAACTCGACTGATACCACAAATTTCATATGGGACTATAAGTCCAAGGAATTCGGCGGGCTAACACTACCCAATTTTTTGTACTATCATTGGGCAACGAATATCAAAAATGTAATTTACTTGTTGGACAATTCTGCTCAACGGGTAGATTGGATAGTGATGGAGAGAGAGGATTGCTCTCCTTTTAATATAGGAGCATTCCTTCTCTCACCGATAAAACTAAATAATACAATATACAAAATAATCCAATTATTCATAGTACAATACGAATTTGGAAACAAATAAAATAACTTTCAAATTAAGAAATCTATCACTTCTCTCTCCTATTGTTAATAATCCGTCCTTTAAACCATCTATTATCGATAAAATGTTTACACATTGGGAACAAATAGGAATTAAAAAAGGAGAAATGTATGAAATGGGAAATCTTTTATAATTCCCACAACTACAATTCAAATACAATCTGAAAAGTAATCAATACTTTAAATACCTTCAAATCCGTGACTTCTTGAAAAAACATACAAAAGAACATAAAACTTCAAACATATTAGATGAATATGAACGGAAAGGGATTCTACTAATTTAATATAATATTTGTATAATATCATTTTAAACATAGGGATACCACCGTCTGATGCAATTAGAAGAGATTGGGAACAAGAATTATCTGTAAATATATCGAAAGACAGATGGGATAAATATTTGCTGTATGTACATAAATGTTCGCCAAATGTAAGACATATCTTTATTCAATTCAAAATTTTACATAGATTCTATTACTCAAAAACTAAAGTCAATAAAAAATTTCCAAATGTGTCTCCCATCTGCGATAAATGCTCATCTCAAGATGCAACTAAAGCACACTCCTTTGTCTTTTGCATAAAACTTCAGAAGTTTTGGAAGGAAATTTTCAGAATGTTCACAAAAGTATTAAAAATAAAATTGAACCCCATGCAGAACTGATTATCTTTGGAACAATGGAGGTCAGCTGACTTTGTTCCAAAAGAGTTTCCTTAATTATTTTCTTAATAACGGCAAAATAACATATTAAAATTCTGGAAAAATACACCAACACCAACGCTTAAAATGTGGATTTCTAACATGACTGAAATGTTACACCTAGAAGATATGAGATTCGTCCTAGCAGGCAAATCAGACCAATTCTCAAAGATTTGGTCTCCCTTTATCAATTTATTACAAGCATATGGTGCAACATAATCCTGGAAATTAACTGTTTCAGAACCGGGTGAGGGGTGCGCAAAGATAAGAAGCAGGTATATCCCTTTAATTTTCTTTTTGGTTTTGCTTTTTTCTCTCTTCCTCTCTCTCTCTTTCACTGTAACTATCACTTGCACCACTTTACCTAACTTTCCTTTTCTCTCTTTTTGCTTCTACTACTTTTTCATTATTAAATTAAAAAATAACAAGTTGTACAAGAAATGTATTATATTATTCTTGGTTTAAACTACTGTGTAAACTACTGCGTAATAAAAATATATATTTTTTAAATTAATTTTTAAAAAGATTAAGAAGACAGTGAGAGAGGGAGATGAAGAGGGGTCTCGACCCGAAACGTCACCCATTCCTCTCTAGAGATGCTGCCTGTCCCGCTCAGTTACTCCAGCATTTTGTGTCTATATTGGGAAGACAGTCCCTGTTTTGCCCACCAGCCCATTGTGCATCTCCTTCCTGGGCACTTCTCACCAATGCATCTCACTGCCCCTGCAAATGCCTCCTGTGAAACATTCTTGCACCTTTCCTTTGCACCTCATTCTGGTTCCCCTCGCTACTATGCATTTTAAACCATCTCACTTACCTCTTCATCATCTTTCTCCTGTGAACCTCTATCTCCAGCACAGCTCCCCCCTGGGCAGCACATTACTGCACGCCTACCATGTGTGCACCAACCCACCTCCTCCTATGTAAACCTACCCTAAACATCCTCATCCTGTGCACATCCTCCAACAAGCCTCGTTCACTCACTCCTGTTCACATTCCTCCTGTTCTGCACATGTCTGTCCTATGCAACAAAATCTTCTGTACTCACAGTCTGAGGAAGGGTGCTAACCTGAAATGCTGTTTGCTGAGTTCCTCCACCAATTTGTATTCTGCTAGAGTTTCCTGTAACTCCTTCTGTTCATCTTTCCTGCATGTTTCCCACCTACTCAATACTTAGCTTAGCGATACAGTGTGGAAACAGGCCCTACGGCCCACAGAGTCCATGTCGACCATCAATCACCCATACACTACTTCTATCCTACGCAGAAGCCAATTAACCTACAAACCTGCACGTCTTTGGAATGTGGGAGGAAACCGGGGCATCCCGTGAAAACATGTAATCACAGAAAGAATGTACAAACTGACACACAGTGCCAGTAGTCAGGATCAAACCTGGGTCTCCGGCACTGTAAAGCAGCAGCTCTACCCCTGTGCCACTGTGTCGCCCCTACTTCATCCACACCTCCATTCCATGTGCCTTTCCTGCACTTCACCTTCCTGTCCACCTCCCTCCTTATCCACACTTCTGCTCAACTTCCCTCCACAACTCCCTCCTGCACGCTTCTTTCTTGCAAATTCCGTGCCTGTGCTTGAACACTTTTCCCCTGTACACTACATTCTGCACACTCAGCACTTGACTATTTCATTCCTCAGGCATCTTTCTTATGCACTTCCCATCAACACATCTGCTGTGCTGCGCCGCTCTCCTCCCGCCCCGCTCTCCTTCCGCCACATTTTATACGTACTGATCCTGCATTGTCCCACCAGATTGGCATTGACCTTCGACTTCAAGTTCTGCGATCTCATTAGCTGAAAAATATTCTGCTTCAACCCCAGCACTCTCTACCAAACAACAGATTAGTATCTGCCTGACACTGACTGCAATAAGTGAGCTTTGTTTGAGATGGACAATGATTAGTTTAAACGTACACCTGAAATGCAGCTGAAACACATTTCCAGTTCCCTGATGATTTGGTCAAGTCTCAGGAAGGCACGGCTGCACATTGTAAATTTAGAGTAAAGGTTTAATCAATTTACAACAACCTCATTAAAGTCTGCTCAGGATATTAAGTGCACCAATAATTACCCACCCGTCTGTCATAGTTAATTCCACTGCTTTAATGAGTAGTTTTCCCAAAGGCTTCCAAACCTGTATCAGTTCAGAGCTGACCAGATTGAAGCAAAAAAATTCTTCTGGAGCAAAACGCAAAGTGCTGGAGAAACATGGCGGTTCAGGCGACACCTGTGGAGGGATTGGACAGACGACATTTCAAGTCAGGATCATTCTTTGTGTCAAACAGCATTTGTGCAGGGAAATAGACAGACGATGTTTCGGGCCTGTGGAGAAGACAAAAGGTGGAATCTGATAAGGAGAGAGGGGGGTGGGATAGGGGTGCTTAACACTTCCAGCCTCGCTATCCACTTATGACCTTCAGCCTTGGCTACTAACCCTGTTCTTCTCTTTCCCACCTGAGTCTTCTTACCCGCATCCTCCTATCACTTGCCATCTCTTGTACCACCCCTTTCTCTCATTCTTTGTACCAGCTGCGTCTTCTCTAGTCCATCAGTCTGATGAAGAATCCTGATCCGACATGTTGCTTGTCCATTTCCCTCCACAGATGCTGTATGTACCATTCAGTTTTTCCAGCAGTTTGTTTTCTTCCTCAGGATTCCAGCATCTGCAGTCTTGTGTGTCTCTATTTCACCAACCAGGTTAGAGTTGAGTTGTGCTCCAGATCAAGAGAATACATTTTAAATACTTTAACCAGCCACTATCTTGACTTGCCTTTAAACGAGTGAGCATTTCTATGAGTTACTGATAAGTGAGATATTAATTGCTTGTAAGATTGTACCTCAGCAGAAGGGCCATTGGGAAAGGAGGAGGAAAACAGATAAATATGTTGAATTTCTTGGAACCATCCCATGAACCGCTTGCAGTGAATATTTACCTTGTATGACATCAACCATAGACTATGGCTTTTTATTGGAAAACACAGAAATGTGTCGTAAGCCAACCATCTGTATAAATTCTTGCCAATCAATGTTTCAGTAACACTTTATTTATTTTTTATAAATGTAAATATTGAACAAACTTCCAATACTTCAACTGTGCCAATGTTATAACTACTAGACCTCATGCCCCCGTCAGTGAATAAATGATCAGCTCTAAGAATGGTCTGGACAAGCTATCAGATGTCAAAGTATCACACATATAAAGTCTGTTCTGTCCATTTGATTCCCAAATTATATCCTCACCAAACAGTGATGAATTATGACGATTCACTGTTAATGATTCATGTTGGGGATTAATACAATTTAGCAGTTAAAGAATCTAGCCATAATTAATTAATAAGCAGATATGACAAATAAGAGATCTTGTGCCAGCACAAAACTATCAATTAGACACACAGAGATAGTCATCTGCTTTCAACAGAAGCCCAAGGACATCATATGATGTTTCCACGCATAAATTGATATAATTCAGAAAAAGATGACCTAATTTACTGAAACAGCTACAGGTACAAGTTCTGGTCTTGAATCACATCAGCCATGTTTGGTCTTCGTTAACTTTCAGGCAGCCGGGTGCTTGTGAATAAGGACTAGTAATTTACAACTTGTAAAACCGTGGTTAAAATGGTTCATGGGTGATCCCGAGCAGATTCATTCAAAAGTGTGTGGGACTGTTGTTTGTGCCCAAGGTACATGTACGTATGTGCTTTGGAGTTTTAGTGTCGTTGCACACAATCCCTGACCAATGTTCCACCGTAACAGAATCTTTTGGAGCAGCAGTTCTCGGGTGGAAATGCTCCTGGAACTAACCAGCCTTGGGTGTTCTACTGTGAAGACCTCAAGGACTAATGGAAGAATTGCAGCCCACTTTGCAGAGATGGATACGGGTACCCATTGAGAGCAGTAGAGGAGCCGCAGCCTCCAAAGCTAGAAGTTCTCACCTGCAAGGTGCAGGGAAATCTGCTCCATGGTTACATCATGGTTACAGCTGAAACCATCACCATCTTCAGCAGCAGATACCACATCAATGTGCAATAATGGCTCTCTGATGCAACTTTTTTCTTCCATAAAGGCCTTCATTCAAGAGTGTGGCACATGCGTAAGGTGGTACATATGCAGCAAGCATGTGCTAAGTCACACGCTGTACTAAGGGAACATGGATGGCATAGATTCATCGAGTCAGACTGGACAGCTGCAGGCCCTTTGGCCCTCCATTTGTATGCAGGGCATCATCTATGTATACTAATTGCATTTACCAGTACTATGAACACAGCCTACTACGGCGATTCATGAATGCTCCTTAATGGAGAGCCTACCACCTTCTCAGGCAGTTCCTCCCATGCATTGCAAGCAACAATGCGTTAATGTCTCAATTCAAAAGCATGACCATTAACAGCAATGCACCATAGGATTGAATTTCTGGGCCCCAGCTTTTCCTTAAACGTAGCTTCAGCTGATCTTTCTCACCCAAATTGTTTGGCATTTACCCGTGTGCTATCACCAGGCTGTGTCTTGCAGTAACAGCCCCCATGCCTCCTAGTTTTAGTGAAGTGAAAGTGTACTCTTCAGATTATCGAAGAAACAATCTGGTGGGATATTTTTTGAAACTGCTGTTTTTTCTATATTTTTCCTGTGTATGTATTTCCCTGTTTTTGCTGTATAATTTAATTGAGTGCCAACTTTCATCCTCTTTTCAAGATATATATGCTACAGCAAGGCCAGAATTGATTGCCTAACCCTAGTTGCTCTTGAGGAGCTGGTGACTATGTCCTCCCTTTCTTCACTCTTGACACGTAGTGATGGCTGAACAGGTTAGCTCCAGCTAACTATTGGGAAGGCCATTACAGACAATCTAGTGAAGGTATTTTCAAAATGCTTTTGAATAGCGAATTCCAATCATTTAACCCAATGGTTTAACCCAGTAACACACCAATATTCTCCTAAGCAAAGATAGATTCTTGATTAGTTTGGGTGTCAGAGGTTATGGGGAGAAGGCAGGAGAATGGGGTTAGGAGGGGGAGATAGATCAGCCATGATTGAATGGTGGAGTGGACTTGATGGGCCAAATGACTTAATTCTGCTCCTATCACTTATGATCTTATAATCTAAACTATGTGCCTGGGTCTGCGACCTTGAGACCCGAGGAACGTGTATAGAAAATGGGAACAGAATTTAATACCTCAGCATGGGGAAATTCAACCATCACAATACCATCACTACACCACGACCGATGAGAAGTGATGCAGTCAGTGAGAATTAGCCTTGATAATATGTTCCATGCTACATGGTATAGCTTCCATATGAGACAATAGTATCTCTGTTACTAATCAGACATTTTGTACAATTCAAGTGGAAAATATGTTTTAAATATGTTTTCCTTTCTCTCCATTTGTGAAGAAAATATTAAACTTATACCATTAATTATGAAATAAAGAGGTACTGAGAAATAGCTTTGATTGCTGCCTCTGTTGTGATTTCTTGCCAGGTGATTGATACGAAAATTGTGGTATTTGAATAAGAGCTAATCAGGTGTATAAAACTTGTAATTGAGCTTACCAGGTGTAAGAGCTCTGCCTCAAATAACTTAATTCAGAGATAATTAGCCTGTGCGGAGTATGCCATTTTAACATGGCAGAAAACGCACACAGAAGCACCATCTTTTACACTGTCATCAGTAGAATTCCTGTGATTTTTCATCGGAGATATGCCATGTTCTAATCCTGGAACAATGCTGGCATGGTAGAAGGGCCCGGCGAGGCATGGCCATATCCCAACAGTAGGCTTGGCTCGCCTACCTCGGTACCGGGGGATGGAAGCCACCAAGCCCGGCTCCTGCCTGCCCACAGAGACAAGGAACCAGAGAGAAGGTGGAGGGAGTAAGCAATGGTGGTGGACGCTGGACAAAAGCCCGTAAGAAGAACCATCGGGACTCCTCTTCCATGCCCACGAGGTTGGCTGCGGGAGGTGCTCTTGGGGCACAAAAGTTGAAGATGGCCCGGCAAGGAGAGGGACAATGGTTCGCAGAACAACCATATGGAGTCGAAGGCTGCAACAGACCATTATGACCGACTGCAGTTGGGACTGTGGAATGGCACCAAAGCTAGTGACTCTTGCATATAGACTCAGTGAGCAGTTTCTATGCATTATATACTTAACCTGGGGTTGCACTTGTGTATGACAATAATCTTACTGATCTGTATGCAAAAAGATAATCTCGCTGTACCTTGATATACGCGAAAATAAAGGAACCATTGACTCATTGAAACATTGGAAACTATACTACATAACATAGAACATATTACCGGGGCTGTTTATTCAATCACATAGATCCTTGTGCATTATTTCTTATTTTCTTCTCTCTGGTTTCCCATAAATGCAAGTACACACTTCAACTTTCACTGCTTCCTTTACCATCCAACCTGTTTAGTCTTCCTATTATTCAATTTTTGCCAGAGCAATAAGCGGAGAATCGCAATGTGTGGCTTCTCTTCCCAAACCCACTTAATTATCTTTCATATCTCTCAATACACTCAACATCCTTTCTTGAATCCATCCTCCTACCCACAGCTGCATTGTCCCTTATCACCTCACCTGCAGATGGTGCTGTCAGCTGGCACAGGCATAACACCCATCTTCACCAATATTTGCAAACCAGTCTGGTTTGGGGACTGTAGAGCCTCCGACTGGAAGTCTGTGCAGAGAGTGGTGAGGACAGCGGAAGAAATCATCGGGACCTCTCTCCCCTCAATCAGGGATATTGCGACCAAACGTTGCGTGTCTAAGGCCAGCAGTATTATAAAAGACCCCATACATCTCCATCACGGTCTGTCCACTCTGCTGCCCTCGGGAAAAAGATATCGCAGCATAAGGAGCAGAACATCTAGGTTTTGCAACAGCTTCTTCCCACGAGCCATCAGACTCCTGAATGCCATGTAATTGGCTGCCACCATTGTCTATTTATCCTGTTATCCTTTTTATCCATGTTATCCATGCCTATCCTTCTGGTAATTTATCGTGTTGCACAGGGAGCCAAATGCAACAAAATTTCGTTTGGAACTGCACATATCAATGTATTTCTAAATGACAATAAAGTTTGTTTGACTTTGATTGACTTGACTTGACCATCCACTGTTTCCGAGTTATCCAACAATTTGACTGCTTGGATGAAAAAAAAAATCAGAAAAATCAAGACTGTAATTTATGTTCTATCTTACACAGCCCTTTCCAGATGTTGCAAAATGCTTTAGAGTTTAGAGATAGAGTGTGGAAACAGGCCCTTTGGCCCACCGAGATCACGCTGACCATGGATCACCCGCACACTAGTTCCATGTTATCCTACTTTTGCATCCTACACACTAGGGGCAATTTACAGAAGCCAATTCATCTAAAAACCTGCATAAACTGGAACACCCGGAGAAAATCCATGAAATCACAGGATGAATGTACAAATTCCAATTCGAGAACATGTAAACTCATTCGCATGGCGAGTAAGATAGTAAGATTATTGCCAAACAAATTTGCATAGAGAACGTACAAACTCTGCACAATTTAGACCCCATTAAATGCCTTGTAGAGGTTCACTGTTGCCATAATGCAGGAAATGCTGTGGCCATTGCAATCCCTCAGAAGCAGCTATAAAATGATGACCAACCAATACATTCTTTTTTGTTGATGTTGGCTGATGGATAAATACTAGACAAGAAACCAGAGATATTTTTACTGATGAAAAATCAAAAGAACTGCAGCTGCTGGCAAGACAACGCTGATCACACCCGACCTCAGATTTTCCCATTTGGCCAATCCACTCCTCCGTGCCAATTTACCTGAACTTCACATCAACTTTGTTACCTCTTTTTCCAGTCCTGATTAAGCTTCTTCAACTGGAAACATCAGCTCTTTCTTCTCACAGATGCTGCCGGCCTGCTGAAACCTTCCAGAACTTTAAATTTTTATGTCAGATTACAAGCATCTGAATTTTATTTTAAACCTTCCTTGAAGCTGTCCGCCCATCTGCTTATGATAGTCCTTTTCACTGCCCTCCCAGATAGTGGGACGGCTGTTTACCTGACACTCTCCACGAAAATAATGCATCTACAGAGCTGGCAAAACAACACCTACCTTTCCTCTCCAGCCTTGTGAGTCAAGATTGAAAAACATTAAGTCTTGCCTAATCTCAAAGTGAATGCGATTCGTTCTGGCCTAATTGAAACATTTGGCTGTAACTGTCTGAAATAGGATCCAAGGTGTTATATTCTATAAACTGACGACCAGTATTAATGCACAACATCACTTCATTAGTATGCAGACATTTTTAAACATTTTATTTAAAATGGATTAAACATAACTTAAGACATGGCATAATTATCTGCTCCACCAGCACTGAAAGTGAGACTTGATGTTCAAATCAAATTACTAATCGCTTTACTCATTGTCAAACTAAACCTTGCAGTATTGGGATTCATCCATTGCGAGGAAGAAAAATCAACAGGTTGCAAACCAAGCTCACCTTCATCTGCAATCCAAGATGAGTTTCACCTCGTTGTTGACAAATCTCCTGAATCTCAACAAAAAAAGTTTGACAACGAGCTCTTTCCTTACCTTCAAATCATTCACTTTTCTCCAGCAGCTATGAAGACCATCCACTTCTACATGGCAGCAAACCCTTATGACAATGTTCTTTGGTGGGACAGTGCTGAAGATCATGAACAAAATATACTGGAGTCAGAAAGATCTCTTCTCAAGTTAAGTTCAAGGCCAAGTCAAGACAGAACACACCTCAGGAAATGCAAGAGCAGGGCGCATGGAGACAGGTACTTGTTTTTATAGACCTCCACTTAGTTCTCTACTCTGCGCTTAAAGAACATCTACCCATACAAATTAGGTTGGTGATGAACTTTGAATTGAATAGTCTTTATTTCAGCGGCTTCAGCATTAGAAAAGTACGAGATGGGAATCGGCGCAACAGTTAACACTGTTTTCCTGCAGCAGGCACCCTCTTGTGGTCACAGCAACAAAGACAACTTCAGATATATCTGAGCTCCATGCAGATTCACAACATCTGAGTTGCATTCACATATTCTTTCACCAAAGATAAGTTAAAAAGTCACCAAATGTTATCATATTTTTCAGTAATATGCAATGTGAAGTTTTGAAGCAGATTTAGTTTTTAAAACTGTGATCATTCGGATTTTGGCTCATAAGTTAACAACTGTTGCGAGTTTCATTCTGAGGGCCACAGCCAGGGACTGAGTGTTTGTTTTTAGATTAAATCACTGTGAAACACTGCCAGAATTAAATACCAAATCCAACTCCAATCTATTTTGCATTTCTTCAAACAAGCTTTCCACCATTCTGGGTCATTAACAATGCACAACTGCATTTTGTTTTGACAATGCTAAATAATCACTTGCACCGAATGTTTCCAAAGCCACTGATGTTAGGGGAGGCGGAGTCAATACTGCTGTCACTAATAGTTCCTCCGTAATGTGCAACAAAGGCCACTCTGCAGCCCTTTATTGAATCAAGAATATCTAATTCACAACAATTTCTGCTTTGGAATGAAGAATTATCCCATGAAATTATTCTTAATTCCCCCATTTCTGCCGTCATGCATGGCTGATCACTTCAGAGATAGAGCAAGTGCTCAGCTTAAATATTTTTTTCTTTAAACCAATCTTAAATGTCCAGGCGATAATATGATAGTGGTTTCATTTCAATGTAGAAAAGCCTCAAGCAATGGATCTACTGTTTTTTGGTCCTGTTTCTGAATCTGTGTCAGTCCCTGATGAATCTGCAGTTTGCAATTCACATAAATGTTATTATATGGAGAAATGTTGCTTTTGATGCTCAAATCTTGGAAACTAATCTTTGAATCCCGTGCCATCAGTCCCAAGGATACACAACACAAGTTCCTTTGGTTACCGCTATAATTATTTTCATGGTATATTTTTAGAAAAATCATGCATTGGTTCCTGATAAAATTGTCATTGAAGTTAATGCACGAGTCACTCACACTTAAATGAAGAATCCTCACTTTATTTCACTGTTCTGGCATCTTTTATTACTTCTGTTCTCACAGTTGTAGCATTTATCGCTTAAAAGATCTTAAATACTACTTTTGTACAAATTCAATGTTTTATGCAGCCCCATAAACAAAATACTCATGTTACCCAAGGAAGGTATTTCTAAATGTTAAGCATCAAATACAGAATAATGAAAAATGTGAAGAGCCTGAGGCACAAAATGTATACTTTGTAATAATAATCTAAGAAATTTAATTCTGAGGTTTTTATTTTAAAGATCTAAGGATGTTATAGATCTGGGTACCTGGCACAGAACTATGAATTCTACTTCAGTACAAACTTTTTAATTATCATGCTTTTGTTACAATATGTAAGTTAACCTTTTGTTATTATAGATCTTTATATCTATGATAAACGAGAACTTAGCATTTGTGGATTTGGCAGCCTATAATTACAGATGTTGGCCATTGGCAATAAAATGCTGATATTGTGGTGCCTGAATAAAATGAATGAATGCTGAATATGGTGCCCAAGCCCTTGTTATTCTGGTCTTACTGGAGCCAGGGTCCAGAGTGTGGGCAGGATATGCAGCCAGGGGTGGGGTCCAGGGAACAGCTGGGTCTCAGCTGAAACCTATGAATTGAAATTCACCCGGTTCTGTTTCTTGCTCCCTTTAACCTCACTAGGTTCATTTATGATACTACCGTGTAAGATGGAAAACAAAGTAAAATGAAAGTGATATGTTACCAAGTAACATCCAATGATACAGTATAAAAAATCTGCTCATCCAGCATCACAAAGACCTGGAAGCGATGGAGTATCAGAGTTTGTCTGGAGTAAAACGCAAAGTGCTGGATAACTCAGCAGATCAGGTAGCCTATTTCGATTTGTGAAATTTAAAGCCACTAGCTAACATTTTATTTTATCCCTTTTTATCCCAGAAGCCTTAAGAGCTTTTGTTTAAATGTATAGAAAAGTTCTGCATCTTTAACACTCAAATTTACCACAATGTCTTGAATTTTAACCCTAAACCAACTCCTTCAGTTTACATTTTATTTTTGTACTCCATGTCCTCTACAATAGTGGAAGGCCAAAATGCAGCTCCAGCTAACGCTCTTTCCTTGACATTCATTCATGCCTCCTTTCCCCTACACATCTTTCTGGATTCCATTTATAAACATGGCACATAACGGAAAGATAAAAATAATGAGGAGCATGTTCGGATGGGACTAAAGCATGAGATATTGACGTAAGCATGATCCAGCTCACAAGGAATTAGTGGTACATTTTACATCCTTTCCTATTTTCTTTTCCATTCACCACACCAAGTAAATACTGATTAACACATGCCATAACCTTGCTTACATGAAGCTAAGCAAGTTCCAAACGGGACAATGGATGGATTCCATCCGCGCTCTGCTCAATGGATAACCTTCTCCTTGCAGGAATCCAGCTGCTGAATTTTTGGTTTATCATCTCCAAGATAAGTGAATCATTCTTTTAGGTTCAGGAACTAATACCCCAGGTGAGGTCTCCTATGTTCCTGTATTCCCAATTCACTGAAAACCACAGACTTGCATAATATTCCCCAATTGCTTGTTGTGCCAACAAGTTATCTTTCTGTATTTCAGTAACCAAGACTCCCAGCTTTATTAGTGTCCACTATTTAACAAAGTTCTGTTTTTCTATTTACCCAACCAAAAACGAACTACCTCCCATTTTATCATTTTATACCATCTGTCACCACCTTGCCAGCTAACAAATTCTCTTTTCAGATTGTATCATCATCACCATCTTATCATCAGTAGCAAACCTAGTTACAAAATACTAACATTTCATCCCAATGTTTAATATAAATTATGATATATGAGGGCTCCGCACTCCAGTCTTCCGTACCCCATCAGTTACACCCTGATATTGATCTAACCAGATCCATTTCTTGTTATCTGCCCTTTTACCTAAACAAAAATGTAAGATTTTGTACAGTACATAATAATGCTGGCTTTTGATTTGTTTCTAATACTAAAGTTTACAATTGAACTTTTATGTTTTGCTTATCTTTTGTTGATCCCTTTAACAACTGAACATTTAATCCCTAAACTGTTGACCTGTATTTTCAGCTTTCCCTCCCTCTCTTCCTCTCTCTCTGCCTGTCATTAAATCACAAAAAGTGCCATCTGAACAGTATGATTGGTTTGAGGCAGGTTAACTTAAAACTCAGAAGATAATGATTAAAATTAAATGCAAAATTAAAGTAATTAAAAAAGAAAAAGTACTTGGTTCGGAAACTATTAAAGAAAACCGGCCTCAGGAATTTTAAATTGCGAAATAAATTTAGCAATTTAACAATTTTTTTTTCACAAAAAGGCCTTTGGGTTTTGGAATATCTAGAAGAACTGTATCAAAATTACTTCATATTCATAGAAGGAAATAGAACATAGCTGGAGAAAGAAATACCAGAAAGCAAAATGCATTCTTTAAAAACCATGAATGGCAGAGAGGTGTTTCCTACAACCCTGAACATATAGGCCTTGTCAGCCCATGAAGCCAAAATAAGACTGCTGAGAGGACAACGCTAAGCCATGGATGCAAAGGTCCATGGAAGCAGGGAGGAGCTTGCATGAACCGAATGTCGTGCAGAGCTTGGAGATCACTTGTGGGCACAGTCATGATGCAGCATCATTAGCCAATGCCTCAGAACTCTCAGCTTCCATTGCAGCTCATGCTTCTGCTTGGACTCTGCTGTGGGTTACTGTGTTCTGAGGCACAATTGTCCAGTGATCTGTTCCCCAACATATTACTTGGCTTGCGAGGAACTGACCCAAGGCCTGTGTGGTGGAGGAACCTCAGAATTTTTCTAGGAAAGAGAGAAATGACCCTGCCGCTCTGCCTTGTAAATTGCACAATAGCTGGTTAGACCAGTGTCCTACTGCCCATCACAAGATGATGTGATCTACAGTCGGGCATTCCAGAGATAGTACTGTGCAGCACAGGAAGAGGTCCACAATGTCTGGAGCTATTTCATCTACCTCCACCACCACCCTGAGCAGTGCATTCCAGGCACCCAACACTCTTTTGAAAAAAGTTTGCTCCACACATCTCCTTTGAACTTTGCCCCTCTCAACTTAAAGCTATGCCCTCCCATTTTTGACACTTCCACCCTGGCATAAAGGTTCTAACTCCCTACCCTATCAGGCAACTGCACCATCCTACTGTGAGGGATAAGATGATTAAACCACCATCATTGTGAGGGGCCGAGTGGTTGTAGCCACCGACCTTGTGATGGGCAGAGTAGTTGGAATCACCAACCTTGTGATTCGAACAAACTGTTACTGTCCTTCAGAGCTGTTCATAACAATGTAGAATAACAAGAGGAGGTAAGAAATGTAGCTGACAACACAGAAGCTAGTCTTTAGGTCAAAGGCAATTAAGTAGGTTAGGGCAACAACGACTGAGCATGCTTAATGAAATAAATGAATATTAACTTTACGCCCCTCATGACAAAGAACCTAATTTAAATGTACATGCGATGTATGATGTGCGAGAAGAGGGAATGATTGATGACGCACAGAGGGGAGGGTTGGAAGATTGTGAACCTCGGTACCCTGATTGGAAAGGGTCAGAAGGGGAGGCGTCCGATCAATAAAGACTGTATACTGAATTGTATAAAAATAGACGTTTTTCCTTTGCTCAGTGTGTCTCAATTTGGAGAGGCACCCAATTCTGCAGACTTGCAATAAAGCATTTATTGTTCCCATGATTTAGTCTCCGAGTAGTGATTGTGAGCACAAAACTACATCTCACACTACCACAACCAGAGAGCAATGCTGAACTACTATCTACCGCATTGGTGTCCCTCGCACTATCCTTGATCAAACTTTACTGGCTTAACCTTGCACTAAACGTTATTCCGTTATCATGTATCTATACAATCTGTAATGGCTCAATTGTAATCATGTATTGTCTTTCTGCACGCAACACAAGCTTTTCACTGTACCTCAGTACAAATGACAATAAACTAAACTGAACTGATTAATGCCTCTTATAATTTTAGATACATGAGTCTGCCCTGCCAGGCAATCTGCAGCCTCCTTCGTTAAACATCAGCCCCCCTCCACTAACACTGTTGCATCTACTGGGGCAGCAGTGCCCTGGTGAATCACGAGACAGTCAGCTGGAAGACTGGCATAGAGAAAGCAACCAAATGACTCCTTGACCTTCATTACCAAAATGGTCGGAATTACTGTAAAAACAGATTGATTTTTTATTTTACGCTAGCTTTGATTTTTGACCAGGCACACCAGGGACAGAGAGAAGGCAAATTTGGTGAAAGGGGAATTAGATTCACAGTTTCTGATGTAGAAGCTGAACTGGACAAGGATGAGTTCCCCATGAACATCATAGGACGAATGGGGATATCTAGGATGTCTTCTGTCCTCCTCATCTCCCTGCTTCCATTCCCCTTGCACTGCATCTGCTTGCTGTGTAAAAGGGGTCAAGAGATGACAACTCATGATGGCAAGGCTGTGCGCCATGCTGTGGTCCACCCTGAATCATACAGGCCTCTTCCTAAGTGCCTCCAGCAGCAGAACCATTGGCACCATAGTGTCAGCGATCTGCTCTTCCAAATGTAGTGTGGCAGCGTACCTTTCATTTCATATGTGATGCACACATGTGCATGGGTTGCGCACTGTGGTCACAGACCATGATGCCAGGAGATGTATTTGAAGCACTGTTGCCAACATTTAGTTTCCCCTGGAGGTTCAAATGCAGATGGCCCATCAAAATGCCACCAAATTATAACAGGACACAGCAGATCGGTCACACACAACTGGAGGTTGAAGATGTCAAATCTCTTTAATTTATGGTGTCACATTTAGTTTGACACATGATACCCAGAAGGAACGTGCTTATGCCCAGTGGCATCTGCATTATAGAGATCTTTCAGTCCTTGAAAAACCATATGCTCTCTCTGCTTGTTCATCTCATGGAGCAGAGATCATTGAACGGTACAGCACAGGAAAGGGTCCTTCAGCTCACAATATCTATTCCAAACATGCTGCCAAGTTAAACTAATCTCATCTGCCTGCACATGATCCACAGCTATTCAATACATGTCCATGTACCTAAAACACATAAATGCCATGATGGTGTCTGCCTCGACTACCACCCCTGGCAGCACGTTCCAGGCATCCATCACTCTCAGTAAAAAAAACTTGCCCTGAATAACTCTTTTAAATTTTGACCATCATTACAGCTCAGCCCCCTAGTCTTTAACATTTCCACCCTGAGAAAAAGAATCTGACTATCTACACTATCTATGCTACTCATAATTGTATATACTTCTACCAGGTCTCCTCTCAGCCTTCATCACTCCAGAGAAAATAATCAAAATATGTCCAAACCTCTCCTTACACCTAATACCTGCTCATATGGACAACATTCTGGTAAATGTAAATTTAGATTTACTAGAATCTCTGGATAATTTAGAAAGAAATGTTCCTAACTTTATTTGAATAGGGTTCATAAAGACGTCCCTTATGCAAGAGGGAGAGCAAACAACAAGATGTTCTGCACCAGCTACCTTGGATCTTGCCTACCATGGCCAATGCTGCCCTGTTGCTGCTCTAAGGTTAAGGCTGAGCCTGTAATAGACATGTCCTTACTGAAAGATGGATGTCCCACACATTCCTTGTTGAAATTCAGAGAGGGAATGTATTCACGGATACTCTGGGTGGAATTGAACTCTTCTTGATTTCTTTATCTCTCCCTCTCTCTCTCGCTCTCTCTCCTCCTTCACTCACTAGTTTTTCCCCAATCATTGTATTCTCTGTCCATTCTCCCAGTCATGTTGTGTCACAAGGAGAAGGTCTATTGATGGGCCCTTGTTGCTGAGCAATGTGATCCATGTGTAGGTTTGGTTTGTGCAGAAACTCCGTCAGTAGAAGATGCACCACTCCTACAAGTTGAAAAAAAAGTGTAGTAAATATAAAACACCTCGGAAATCATCGCAACATCTTGTGGAAAAGAACTGATCTGTAAGTAGTGGGTGATTCCTTTAAATTGTGTCTGTAAGGTGTTGAGATAGAGAGAAGAGATGGATTGTGATTGCTTGCAGGGCTCCTTCCTCGTGCAGAAGGCATGCAAGTTTAAGAGAGGGCCTCTATCAGAACAGAACCTTCCAAGCTGCGGCCCTAGACTCAAATCAACATTGCTTGCTGATTCACATAACGATGTGCTTGCTCAGTTTATCTCACGAGTATGTTTCCTGCACAAGTGTTAATAGCTTCAGCAATATATTGTCTGCTGAGACTCACTTCGCAAATGTGTGTGTTTGTGTGTGCTGTGGACACCATTTTGAAACCCCCAATGGCATTTGTAGCAGACACAAAAATGTTACTCGCAGGACCGTTTTCACCCTTTAACAGTTTGGTCTACTGCACTGGATGTAGAGTAACCTTAACACAAAAGCATTTAACAAAAACAAACTTAACAGCAGTTTGGCTTTGTCCAAAATGGCATCATATATAACAATCACAATCTTATTTTTGGACCAAGTATTCCATATGTTTATAATTAGTGAGAAGAGATATGTTGGACTAACATAGAAATAACTGCAGCAAGAACAGATGATACCCCACACTTAACAGTTGTGGTTACTCGAGGGATTAAACCAAATGATCAAAGAGTTTCAGCGTGTTAACTCTATCAATAATTCACAAATGATGAGCGCAATAAATGAACAAATATGCCAATAAACAAAGAAAGAATTCAATAGCTATGAATGAAATAGAAATTTTATAACCATTCATCACAAACTCAGGATATTGCAAGTCATGGTCAGGAAAGTGATTTTTAATGAACACAAAACACAGTTTTTTTCCAATGTTGAGACAGAAAATGATGTAAATATTCAAGAGGTCAGGCAGCCTGTATGGAAGGAGAAACACAGTTCATATTTGTCTGAATTGGAAATGTTTCTGCTGTTTACAGTTTCATCCTCTTGAGATCTTCCATGTTCGTTCCTTTCTTGTCATGTGACCCATTCTCTTCAGAGCCACAGAGTAACACTGCATGGGAATAAGCCCTTCAGCCCAACACGTCCATGCTGACCATGATGCCAATCTAAGCAGTCAGGAGCTTGCCGCTGGGTGCACTTCCCATAGATATGGTCACCAGGGACACCAGCAGTTTCCTTGATCTCCCAGGAGATGCATGTCACTGTACCAACTGACATCGCAACTACACTAAGTCTGAACAATGCAGTTAACAGAGTAAAGTTGAAAGACCTTACCTATACCTCTGCTCAGCTTCCTTGCCTAAGCCTCAAGTCAAAGCTTCAGTACCTACCACTCAAACACCGCACTTGGCACTCACACCCAGACACTCTCACAATGGCCATTCCAAAATGGTCGCTCTGCTGGAGCCCTGCACCTTTTAAAGACTCGCTTCAGGGTCCACTCACAATGCCTGTCAGGATTTGACAGCAATTGAGCCTTACCTTCCTGGCATCATTATTTCTGCAGTCTTGTGATGTTTCTACATTGCACTTTTGCTTTTTTTGCTCCACTGGAGCAGGTAAATGTTATGCATCTGCCTTGTTTGATAGAGATTTTTGATAGATAATTTGTTGGGTGCATTAAGCAGTTCCTGCAATAATGATGCTGTTGGTGGGAATGGCATCCATTCACGACCAACAACAGATAGTTCACCTCTCAACACAATTGCGTCAAGGTCCTTGGGACTTGACCTCTGGTATCAATTCCACTGCTATCTCTTCTATTATCTTCACTTCCTTATGAGAAGTGCCACAAGCTCCTCTGCGGATAAAACATCACTCTGAGAAACAGTGGGTAGTGTTTTCCTCCTTCTTCCCAAAACTGCAGAATTACAGAATGGTTACAATGAAAGGAGGCCATTCGACCCATTGAGTTCGTATTGACTCAAAATAAGAGGCTTTATTGAGTTATTTGGCCCCACAGTGTATGTTCCACTTGTCGTTCCAGCAGTGTGCTGGCCATCAGTAGCGCAGCCAGACTTTAAATGATGCCAGATACTTACTGCGGTCAATGGCAATATGGCAAGTGCTAGCTGTAAATTTATGCCTGCTTTTAAGCTGATCCAATTTATCCCCCTAATTGTTTTGAGGGTACACCTCTGAGGTTTTCATGTTGGAGAAAGACCAAATGATTTTTTTAAAATCATTCTATCCAACTTGATTCAATTTGGCAATGTAATTGGCATTGAAATCAAAAGCTTAAATCTTCATAAATTGGCTGCCCACTTGACAAGCTATATTTTAATCTACAACATTGAGATTCATGGGAGATGGTACAAAGTTGCAGGTAAGATCCATTCTAGCTCACTTTGCCCCCACATCCAATGAACCTAATATACTATTTAATAAATTGTGATTTGCTGGGCATTGTATCAATATTTAGCTTCAAACAAATAAATGACAACGGAACATTTGCAAAGGTTGAATCTTGAGAACAATTGCTCAAGAAATGGGAAGGCTTCTAGCAGTCAACACGGGAATTGTTTCATAAGATTGCAAAAGGATGAGGTCAGGTAGTGGAATCAGGAATAGATTGGAGTTGGTTCTTCTGGAGTTTAATTATCTACCACCAGCTGAAATCTTTGACAAAATATCCCACCTGCAAAAATATTCATCTCCCCATGCTACTGCAAAATAACCTCAGATCCCTTTCACTTTATGAACACCACCATCTGGTAGTTAAACACAGAGAGGTAAAAAGAGAAATAGGAGTTTATTTGACCTATCATTATTCCATGGGAACCTCCCTCAAACAATAATATTGTATTACATACTTAGATCCTGTTAATTTGGATTTTCACACATTCCAGAATGTGTGATCCAAATATTTCAGCTGAACAGCTGTAGCAATATAATAAAAATAACTACTATTTTATGATCACGTCTCACTGGTTACCCTGATGTTCACTCATCTTAAATTTATTGTCAATTCACATTGCAAGTCCTTTGGGGCTTTTTATCACAGGGTTATCTTTTGATGATATATATCTAAATTTAACAACTGCCCTTTGCTGTTTTTTGAAAAGAAAATATATTTAATGTGCAAATGTATTGCATGATGTAATGAATACCATGGTGTAATGCTGACTGCTGATCAGTTTATTGAAATATTATTTTGTATTCCTAAATTAAACATTGTGAATTCTTGATGATACAGTTGTCTTTAATCAGTCAAAATACAAAATTACTGTGCATTAAAAATCTACACACTTGGAAACTCTTGAAGTACTTAATCGATCAGTACTGAAAAGAAGATTACATACAGGGAAACATTTAAAATTATTGCCATGGAAACTGACTATCGGAAATAGACTTTCAAAAGCAGTTTCTTGGAATAAAAGGTACCATTTTACACTTGATTAAGCTGTACACTATAAACGGCCAAGCAATTTTCTCAACTTGAAATGCATTTCTCCTGTAAACAAATATGTATTAAATTTACCAGCAACCACTTACTCAAGGCAGTATTTTTCTCTCCAATTGAAACAGAAAGCCAATTTCATCTGTCCGCGGTGAATTTGTCCTGTCGTTCAGCTGGCACTGCATATCAGCAACATTATACACTGGAAAGCAACATTTCTTTGCACTATTTATTAGTCTACTAAATGGAAGCATCTCAGTTTACACGCCAGGAAAAGCGAGCACAGCAAAGTACCTATTCCCTTGTAGCCACCAGTATATAAAGCACAGCTGAAGTTCACAGTAAAATCCTGCTAAGTTACAATGAAGGCAATAATTCAGACAATACCCTTCAGTAATGTAATAATTCAACAGGTCAGTTTTGTGTCACAGCTCTGTGCAACTGTAGACTCAAGAGAAAATCCATGGGAGGTCCACTCTCATAGCCACTACTAATCTACCCTTAGTCGACCCTTTGATATCAGCAGACAAAAAAAATATCCATTAGGCTCTCAGACTTTACAAAATCTAATACATACCATAGTTACAGCCATGAAATCAAGGAACATAAGCATTTACAGTATTCAAAATAATATTTAGAACATAATAACATAAGAATTAAGAACAGAAATAAGTTATTTGTACAAATAAGCTTGTTACACTCAACAAGACCATGGCTCTAGCTCAACATTTTCCTTATCTACACCCATATCCCTTGATACCTCTATTATGTAGAAATCTGTCAATTCTCATGTTGAATTCAGTCTGTAAATGTGGTCCCATATTCCTGTGGGATGCCTAAGAGCATAGAGGCTGAGACTGCTCAGTCCCTCTTAATGATAGGCCCCTGATCGCAGGAACTGGTCTGGTGAATTTCAATGGCATGCTTCTTACTACAAATATAAAAAGCCCAACATTCTACATGATACTCCAAGTGTGGTTTCACCAAGACCCTAAACTCCTTCTGCATTAAAGGTTAAACTGTCATTCGCCTTTCTTATTACCTGGTGAATCTATATGTTCGATTCCTATGTTCAAGGACATCAACGTCCCTTTGAACATCAATAGCTTAAATTATCTCCACAGCCATTTTCGTTTTCACATGTGGCCACCTCTACACTGGTGAAACCAAGTGTAGACTAGGTGACTGCTTTGCCCAACATCTGTACTGTGTCCACAATGGCCACCTCTAGCATGTCATTTTAACTCTCCTTCCCAATCCATGCCGACCTTCATTGCTTTGGCGAAGCCAAACACGAATGTGAATAGAAACTTTTTATATTCAGCTGGGTAGTTTACACCCAATGTATAAACACCAAGTTTTCCAATTTCAGATAATCTGTGTTCTCCTTGCACTCAGATTCACCCTTCCACCGCATTTCTATCTCCTGATGTTCAGCTCTTCCTTCCCCTCCTCTCACCTGGGTCCCTCTGCCCATCATCCCCTTAATTCCCTCCTCATCTCTCTTGCCCAGAGTGGGAGAATCGAGAACCAGAGAACATAGGTTTAGAAGGGGAATAGATTGCAACTATTCCAAGATGCAGGACAGAATGTCACGGGAGATCCTTCTTCCTTGTGGCTTTCAAACTTTACAACTCGTCCCCCTTCTATCATGGGGTAGACTGAAACTGACTCCCCCCCCCCCCCCCCCAAATCATTGCACATCCCCAAAGCCTTTCCACGAGTCACTTTAATTTAATGTTTCATGTATTTTGTGTTTTTTTAGGACTGTTGGCAAATTAATTTTCCTTCTGGCATAAATAAAGTTCTATCGTATCATGTCATATCGCTTAAGAAACATTTTGACAGGTTCATGGATAGGACAGTTTTAGGGAAATGGACCGAAGGTTATGTTTCCACACTGTAAGACTCTATGACCCCATGACTCTATGATTTGACCTGTCACAAGACAGCTTCTATCTCATATCTCACCCCTTTGTTCTGCTATACACTGGCAATCTTTCTTCTTCACCCTCAGTCCTGAAGCTGGCTCCTGATACAAAACATTGATTTACCCAGATGCCGCCTGACCTAGAGTTCTTTTTTTTTTAATAGAAAGAAAGTTCACTATTCATTTGCATCTCCTCTAGCAAGACCATCAGCACATTAAAGCACATTAAACTTATAATCCCTCTCTCCAAGAACGAGTCATTCTATAATGTTTCCCAGATTCACTTCCTTATTGTTTGCCAGCACAAGCTATACTACCCCTCCTCCGTAAGAGATGCAGCTAGCTACAAGCTACACTGCTCCTAATCTGTAAAGTATGCAGCCCATTACAAGCTATACCGCTCCTCCTCTGTAAGATATGCAGCCAGCTACAAGCTATACTATCCCTCTGCAAGACTACAGCCAGTTACAAATAGTGTAGGCTAGATTTAACCAGAGACAATCAATCATAATAATGATGTATCACTACACGTGGCACACACAATTTTATAAAGGTTCAATACTGTCGTAAATAAGAGATGCACCAGCAGATGTGCTTACTGTGAGGTCCTAAAGGTGGCAATAATTATAGACAAACTGGGGGATATGTATATTAGCCAGGAAGTTGAGGATATAATTCCTGTACTACCTTTAAGAGAGCCATGTAATTTATTACATTTATCTGATATGAAACTTAGTCTGGCACTTCATTGGAAAAACTATATCTCTGACAGAGCAGCACTCCCTTACTAATGCATGGTGTGCTATCAATAATGTGCAATTTTAAAGGGTCTGTAGTCACCACATCGGCATTCAGTTTGGAATGGTACTTCGTGGAAAAGGAGTAGGACAGTGTTCCAAAACATAAGAAATGGAGAGAGGCAGATAGAGTAGCGATGTTGGGAGACAGTGCATGGAGCACCTAAGCTTGTAAGCTGAAGAGATATGCACGGGGTCCATCATTTGCCACGAGTGGAAATGTTTCAAGGGATAAACAATGTTATTGAACTCCTGAGAACACAAAAGGAATACATGAGATGCTGATGAGTCAGCTAACATGACTAACTAGAGATGAAGTGAGGATGGAAGGAAATCTAAGCAGTTAAACACATGGCACCCTGAGAGGGAGATAAGCCAGCAGTTCAGAGGTGGTACGTAAATGTTTAGTTTAGTTTAGAGATACAGCGTGAAAATAGGCCCTTCAGCCTGCTGAGTCCAAGTATGTTTTTTTTATCCACACACTAGGGAAAATTTACAGAAACCAATTAACCGACACGTCTTTGGAATGTGGGAAGAAATAGGTGCACCAAGAGAAAACCCATGGAGTCACAGAGAAAACATAAAAACTCGGCACAGACAGCACCTATAGTCAGGATCGAACCCGGGTCTCTGGCACTGTAAGGCAGGAACTCTACCGCTGCGCCATTGTGCTGCCCTTAGAAATTTTTGAGATAGCTTTAATAGAAGATCAAGTTTGTTTTGTTTAGAGTGGAAACAGACCCTGCAGCCCACCATGTCCACACTGGCCATTGATCACCCGTTTTACAATACACTAGTTTTACGTTATTCCACTTTTGTATTTTACACATGGGGTAATTTACAGAAACAAATTAACCTACAAACCTTAACATTTTTGGAATGTGAGAGGAAACCAATGCAGCCAGGGGATACCCAACACAGGGAGATTATCCAAACTCCGCTCAGTCAGTACCTGTAGTCAGGATCGAACCCGGGCCTCAGGAGCTGAAAGACAGCAACGTCTGTGCAATATGTCAGAGATGTCGCATGCAGAGGAAACCAAAATAAACTGTGCAATAGAGAGCCAAGGGCTGTGGTGAACCCCATTGGCAGTAAATGGATATGCATAACTCCAGAAGTCCATGTTCAGTAAGGGTGGGTAATGTCAACAAAGAATGTAACATTAGAGGCATAAAGAGAATATTAGAGTAATGGACCTATATAACATGGAAACAGCCCCTCAGCCTAACTTGACCATGCTGACAGAGTTGCCTAACTGAGCTGGTCCCACGTGCTTGGATCTGGCCCATATTCTTCCAAACCTTTCACATCCATTTACTTATCCAAGTGTCTTTTCAATATCATAATGGTACCCTCCTCTTCCACTTCTTCTGATAGCCCATGCCATAACGTATGACCTTCTAAGTGAAAAAGATGCACTTCATTTTCCTTTTCAGATCTTTCTCCTCTCACAAAGCACCTCCCTCCAGTTTTATGCTCCCCTGTCCCAAGGAAAAGACTGTGGTTATTCACCTTATCTAGCTAGCCCCTCATGATTTTATAAACCTCTAAGGTCTCCCCTCAGCATCCCCACCTGCAACGAGAAAAGACCCAGTCTATCCTGCCTCTGTCATTAATCAAATCTTCAAGCTCAAACAAATATTGCAGGCATTCTTTGAGAGTCATTGATTTGCACTGCCAACCGGCAATAAGCATTGGCCACATATATGGGCCATTTAAAGGACATGTCTGGGCAGCTAATAAAGCTGACATTGTATCATAAATACTCAGATTGCAAGTGTCAATTATGGAAGGCCACCAAGAGGTTGAGAAAAAGACTTGCCAAGCAAAGTAGAAAACTGGTCAGGGATTCAGATCAGGCTGAAGGGTCCCAGAAGGAAAGCCACAGTGTCCAAGTTCAGGGAAGGACGATCTCCTTTGGAGTGGTTCGAGTCAGAGGCATATTTCCATAGACTGCAGATCCAGGGCTAAGGCATATTTCTAGTGAGAATTTGAAACAAGAAGATAAAACATTATAATTTGGAAGCTTGTTCCGTGAGTAACTGGAAATTATGTAATATCTATGCTACAACGTGCAACAACTGCAAACAAACAAGCATTCAACTAAAGAAAGGCACTGATTAACAACCAGCGCATTGGCATGAAATTTGATATTGTCGTGGGGATCGTTCATTGATGTGTCAAGGCACTAACTTTGGCAAGTTCAGTCAAATATAATTCCTACAAACCACGTCACAATGAAACCTACTTCAGTGAGCTAGAAAAACAGGAAGAGCTAGAAATTCTCAACAGGTCAGATTTACATTATCTGCATTCTTCATTTCAGACTTTCAACATTTCTTGCCTTTTATTCAGCTATGTTGATTAGTTTGATGGACAAATGGAGTGCACTGCACAGCACAAAGATTAATTATGTGCAGAAAGGAAATGCAGATGCTGGTTTACACCGAAGCTAGACACAAAATGCTGGAGTAAATCAGCAGATCAGGCAGCATCTCAGGAGAAAAGGAATAGGTGACATTTCAGATTGCGACCCATCTGAAGAAGGATCTTGACCCGAAATGTCACTTATTCCTTTTCTCCAGCATTTGCTATATAGCAAAGATTAATTAGTTCTGTTCTCAATAGAATGCTTTTATGACTAATCATTCAAATAAATCTTTGGCACATTATTGGAATGGTGTCACAATAAGTTCAAAGACTGCTCCACTGACACACAATCCTATCAGATCACATGAAAAGCCTGCCTATTGCAAGTCTAAGCCAGTCCACACTCAAATCAGAGAAGAAATTGGTTAGGTGAGGACAAATTAACGTACTTATGTAAACAGATCAAGTGAGCAGACTACACGAGTGGTGTTTGTGCCCAAGGTTCTCAAAACCATGCAGCCAAATGGAGATTGCAGAGCTACACAAAACCACCATGGATAATGAACAATATCCACAATCTATCTTACAAGAGCTGTATGTAGGCTCATCTGGATTAAAGTTACAAATCTGGAACTTGCCTCGGACCAGGTGCAATCTAGTATTGAGAAAGCTGTATCAAGCCAGTGACAAACATTAAAGACTGTACTCACACACAAGATGACCTTATGAAGTAAAGTCTTCTCCAAGGCTACAATAGAAAAAAATCTTGCAAGTGGTGATTCGGGGTCAAGAAACAGATCAAGTGAGTCAGTTAGCAATCTTATCTGTTGGTTGCCTTAAAACACAGAAAAGTTTCAGAATATGGAGGAAGTTTCCGGTGATCAAGTGAGCAGAATGTAAAGTAAAGTGAAGCAAATGAAAATGTTAGAGAACTCAGCACCTTTGCTTGTTGTATCATTCACAAGAATCGAGCGTGATTCTGCACACAATGGGAAAAAAAGAATACAGACGAGTATTTGGAATCCGTTCCTCATTTGTACAATGGATAAATTATGTCAATTCACAGATCTTTCAAAAGTTCATCAGTTTTTACTGGGTAGATCTTTAACCAGAGGAACAAATCATGCCACAACTTATGATATCAGGCCCCAAATCAGGTGCACCCACTTTGGTGGCATCAGCATGCAAAGATATGCAATATTTCTATTGCAGTGCAGGAAATCAACTGAGCGCGGTGTTTTGCAACAGAAAAAAAACTACAAATGCTCTGTTGCAGGTATCACTGAGAACTCTGATGCTAGATGTGAAAAATCAAGGTTTAAATGGATGTGATAAGGATTTTCCACTGAGTGCAATGGATTGTAGTGAATTGATGTACCATCAATGAACCATTTATTGAGAAGTAGAGGTTTATTTGTACACTAGACTAAGCAGGACCCATTGGGTCCCAGTCACATGGGAGGCCTGGTCCCCCCCAACGCAACCCAATTCCCCAATGCAATATTCCACCACTCACCTGTTCCCCCAACGCAACCCATTCCCCCAAAGCAATGTTCCACCACTCTGGGGAGGGGGGGTGTGGGAGAGGGGGGAGGATGTGGGGAAGGGGGTGTGTGGGGAAGGGGGGGGTGGGAAAGGAGGAGGGTGTAGGAAAGGGGGAGGGTGTAGGAAAGGGGGAGGGTGTAGGATGTGTGGGGGAGGTGGGATGTGTGGGGGAGGTGGGATGTGTGGGGGAGGTGGGATGTGTGGGGGAGGTGGGATGTGTGGGGGAGGTGGGATGTGTGGGGGAGGTGGGATGTGTGGGGGAGGTGGGATGTGTGGGGGAGGTGGGATGTGTGGGGGAGGTGGGATGTGTGGGGGAGGTGGGATGTGTGGGGGAGGTGGGATGTGTGGGGGTGGGGAGTGTGTGTGGGGGTGGGGTTGTGGGGAGGTATGCGGGAAAGTGGTGTGTAGGCTCAGCGGCTCCGACCGCACTCACCGGCTGCAGGTCCCGGCTCACTCTGGAATCACTCATCAGCTCCAAGACCTGGCACCTGTCGCACTCAGTGACCCCCAGCTCCACTCATCGGCACCTGGCTCCTCTTGGTGGTAGCCTCCCCCACCCGCGAACACAGCAGCCCGCGAACACAGCAGCCCCCTCTGGGGAAAACAGCAGCAAGAGAACACATGGGGGTGTGGGAAGGGTGGGGAAGCAGACGTAGCTTACCCCGCACCTTCAGCTTTCGGCCTCACGCATAGCTCCCGGTCCCACTACGATTTCACTCAGAGGCCTCCAGTTTTGCTCTCTGCCCGCAAGCAGCTCACACTCAGCCCCGCCTCCAGTGCTTTATTCTCCATGCGTGTCGGAAGGGGCGTTACCTTCATGGTGACTGACAGACGAGAAGACCAATCTGCTGATCTCACGATTGTTTAAACATTCATAACTTTTCTATTATTTCACCGATTGGAAAAAACCTTGGGATGGTTGGAGGAGAGGAGGACGGTGAATAAGATGGCAAAAAAATCATATCAATATAGGGTAGTGTTTTTTCTTAAATTTATTTACAACGTTGACAGGAAGTGGTCAAGATGAGACTTTTAGTAATAGTATAGCTGGCATTCATGACAATTATCTTAGCTTTGATCCAATATTTATAACCTTGTGAGAGAGAAAAAATAAATAAACATATTCATTCATATCATCGTGCTTCAAACAGACAGACTGAGAGGTGAAATCCTCACAAAGAGAATGTTAGAGATCTTGTAAAATCAGCATAAAGTGTCAGCTGGTTGATTTATTTCCTGCTAAAAAACAGATCTTCTCTGCACAGTTCCACAGAGCAAGTTTGTACAAAGCTCATAATGAAGAAAAGATTGCCAACACACTTGCCTCTAGAATTGAACAGAAGCAGTTGAGTCAAATGAAGATAACCATGACTGGGATTAGACAACACACAGCAAAGGAAGTTTATTTTTGTTCTTATTCCTTGAGCAAAGTTGAGCTTGTGTAAGTGGGGAGTAGGAAACACTAGATAGTCCCATTGGATCAAATGCTAGCTAGTTATATAGTGATAAATCTAGAACTTACACACAGATTAAGTGATTTGTTAAAAATGAACCCAAATCTGCATGTTGAACCTGTTAAGTGTCCAATATACAAAAGTTAAGGAAAGAAGACAGGAGAATGGGATTGAGTGGGAAATGGAAATCAGCCATGATCGAATGGCGGACTCAATGGGCCGAATGGCCTAATACTTACTTGACTTGGATAAGCTTTTCCCATTGAGGGTAGGGAAGATTCAAATAAAGAGGGCATGACATGAGAATTAAGGGACAGAAGTTTAGGGGTAACATGAAGGGGAACTTCTTTACTCAGAGAGTGGTGGGTATGTGGAATGTTCTTCCAGCAGAAGGGGTGGAGGCAGGATCGATTTTAACATTTAAAAGTAAAGTGGATAGGTATATGGACGGGAAGGGAATGGAGGGGTATGGTCTGAGTGCAGGTAGATGGGACTAGGGGAAAATAAATGGTGGGCATGGACTGGAAGGGCCGAGAAGGCCTGTTTCCGTGCTGTAATTGTTATATGGTTATGGAAATGTAATTCCAATTCAATCAAATCTGACAACTAAACAAAACCTTTGTGTTCAAATTCAGAACCAAATTATCTAAAATCGATTCCACAATAAAACCTGTAAGGAGATCTGGACTTGGTAAAGCATGTTTCTAGATTCAGTTTATATTTTTTTGGTCATTAAATATGCCTGTTGGTAATTCTATCTGTTTTACTGTTGCTTTAAAAATAAAAAACAAAGTGGAGATTATGTTTAAGCATGAAATGTTTCTTTCGTCATATCTGTGCCGAAACATATTGTGATAGCAATTTTGTGATATGAAGCTTCTCCCACAACCTAACAGTTTCACAGATATACAGTTTGAACCTATATCTTAGGATTGAACATATAAATAGTGTGTTCAAGAAAGAACTGCAGATGCTGGAAAATCGAAGGTAGACAAAAATGTCAGAAACTCAGCGGGTGCGGCAGCATCTATGGAGTGAAGGAAATAGGCAAAGTTTCAGTCCGAAACCCTTCTTCAGACTGATATAAATAGTGTGATGCCTTGCTCATAAATATTACTCAATTTGGATGCATATGTATTCTGAAGACCACATCAAAATTGTGACAATTTTTTAAATTTAATGTTTAATTGATTAACTTGCTGCAAATGGAATACTTTATTGTCACATTTCCCCCCCCCCCGCGGTTCAGTGCGCCGGGTCACAATAGACCATTGTTCTTCCCCTCCCCCAATGCTCTCATCGATCGTGGGTCGACCACTACCGAGGCCCTATCGTCACGAGGCCTCACCGCTGCCAACACCCCACTTCACGCCTCCATAGTGATGACCTGAGCCCCAGCAGTGGGCTCCGTCAGCCACTCCACCGACCCGGACTCCGACCCTCGAGGCACAGCTCCTCCATCAGATCCGCCGGGCCCCGACTGGGGCTTCCACATGGCAATCCAGGCGGCGTCAACCGCGGCACCTCGATAAAGGCCTCTGGCTGCGTTCTGAGCCGCTGAGCCCACACACTACCCTCCCGCATACCCCCCCACTGCGTTCCATCGGGAAGCCTTCTGGCTGTGCGGCCCATCAGGAAGCTCTTTTTCTGACATTTAGCTTGAAAATAAATGGCTTCATAGATGAAAGTTGTATCTTCTTTCTGTTGATCCCTCGTAGATAAATTGCAAATAAGCCTTGCATTAATGCAATCTCTTACTAAACTGTCCTTTTGTTGGAAGGCAGCAATATTGATATCTCTGCTGCTTTTTCCCTATTTTTATATTTGTATCTGTCAAATTTTGAACATTAGGTTCAGAGTAGTGATTGTACAATACTAGAATTGATTCATCGATTTCAATTGCTGCTGGCTATCGTGATAAAGAATGGTCGATTCCATAGAAGGGACTATTTGCCATATTTTTAAGACCAAACATTCGGGCAATGGTTTATGAAGAAAATAATGGAATTATTTAGAAGATGGAAGACATGCATTAAATTTTTTTTTTAAACTACAAATGCTTTATGAGATGCCGTGATTAGCACACTCATTTATTTACTAAAGTTATTTTTTAAGAAATATTTATTTTTTTACCATGAAGCACGCTTTCCCTTTCTTGTGATGAAATGTTTTGCGTAGAGAAAATTGATATCGAGCAGACTGCATGATCAAGCATCAAAGTGACCTTCAAAAAAAAATCCATTTATGCAACCCATCATTCTTCATTTTAAGATGGTATTTCAAAAGCTGCTGATGCAATAGAATGGAAAGTCACAGATACAAGTTGGACTGAGTGATATTATATTACCTGCTTATGAATACAGCTTCACGAAAACAACAGAAATCGTTTTTGAAAGGAAATTAGAAAATGACAAATAAAATAATAGTCTGAATCTCAGACAACCGCAAATCATCAAATATGTCTGGTGTGTACTTCTATTGTTTTTCCTCGGGATGTTGCTTGAGGTGGGGATCTAAGGGGCTGTGTTGCTTGGACAGGATCAAACTCTCATACAGTCATACAGAAGGAAACAGACCTTGTGGCCCATCAAGTCTGTGCTGACAATCAAACACCCATTTACCCAAATGCCCCCCACATTCCCATCAGCTCTTTCCACATTCTACCACCCTAGGGATCATTTACAGTAATTTACTGGTGCTTTTGCAATGTGCAACAAAATTGAAACACCTGGAGGAAACCCATGTAAATACACGGAAAACATCCAAATTCTACACAGACGGTACCAGACACCAGGATTGAAGCCAAGCGTTTGGCGTTCTAGTTGTGCCACTGTCCACCCTCAGCTACATTCCATTCCTGTCAACACCAGCCACATCCCTAAAGAGGGATAAATAAAGGACACGTGTTACAGTGTGGGAATAAAGAGTGGTTGAATTGGGCACTAATCAGATAGTCTTCTTTGTCCTGGATAATATCTCCAGTGTTATTGGGGATTGCATTCATCCAAGCAATTGGAGACTATTCTGGAGAATGAAGTGGGTGTTGTAAATTTTGAGGTGTTTTTTGGGCATCAGGAGATGATTTATTTGCAGGATATGGGTGATGCCGCTAATAAAGCTGCAGCCTCATAGTTCCAATAATCTGGATTCAACCTTGACCACAGCACGGAGTCTGTACGGAATTTGCTCATTTGTACTGTGACCACATGGATTTTCCTCTGGGTTTGCTCCAGTTTCCTCCCATATCCCAAATGTACACGGGGTGTGATTTGGTGGGTTAATTGTTCATCTAGAGAGTAGTAATACCTGGATGGAATTGATGAGATGTTGGGAGAATAAAGAGGCATTAGTGTAGGCCGAGTGTAAACGTGTGTTTAATGGTTGACAAAGACTTGGTGGACCCGTTTCCAAGTCGCCTGTTCTTAGATTTACTGGATGTAGCTGATGCAGTTGAGTTTCTGGTCAATGACTGTCACTGAAAATATTGATGATGGGGGGCTCAAAGATGTCAATGTTATTGAAACTGGTTCCCAACCTGAATTGTCACATATCCATGTTCTTCAGTGATCTTGCCTGACCCACTGAGTTACTCTAGTATTTTGTGTCTTTTTTTGAAAATTAAGAGTTGGTGGAAGGAACCTGCCTTTGTGGAGATGATCATTGAATAAGGAAATTGGGGCAGGGGTTTAGTCAACCAGCCCCTCCATTCAATATGATTATAGCTGATCCATGCCAGTCTCAAATTCTCTTCTAGGCCAGTTCCCCATTCTCTTCAATTCCTTCATCTTCCAAATATTTATCTACCTCCACTTTTTATATTTCTAATGATCACCCTCGCGGGCAGAGGATTTCATAGAAACATAGAAAATAGGTGCAGGAGTAGGCCATTCAGCATTTTGAGCCAGCACCACCATTCAATGTAATCATGGTTGATCATCCAAAATCTCCCCATATCCTTTGATTCCGTTAGCTTTCTCGCCATATCCCTTGATTCCATTAGCCCTAAGAGCTGTATATAACTCTTGAAAACTTCCAATGAATTAGCCTCCACTGCCTTCTGCGGCAGAGAATTCACTACTCTCTGGGTGAAAACATTTTTCCTCATCTCAGTCCTAAATAGCCTCCGCTTATTCTTCACCACCTACTGAGAGAGGAAATGTATATTATGTATATAAACCTCGGTTTTAAATACTGGCTCTCCCCTTATTTGTGACTATTCCACTAGTGACTATACCTCAATTTCACCCCAGTCAAGCCCTTTTAAGATCTTATATATTCAGGGCTGCCAACATTGGGTGAGAGTTGGGAGTGAGAAATTGCGAGAGACCAAGCCCGAGGGAGCGTAGCAACCGAGGGGGGGGGGGGGCGAGGATGTGGAGCTTTTGCATTTTTCAGCTTGAAATTGTGCAATCGGGTGCATACTGTAGCAAGTCTTTTAACTTACACTTGAATGCAATATTTATGCTTTAAATTGGATTAGCTATGAATAATGTTAGGCTAAATTACATTCCACAGTAGAGCTAGGCTCTGATCAACAGGTGCAGCACGTGAATGATCTTAGTATATCTATGTATGGAAATCAAATTATAATCAAACACTTGGCCCATGTTGACAAGTCTCACTGCATACCTGGTACTACTCCTGACCCTGTCTCCAGTTGCATACCTTCTCTCATTCCTGACCCCGAGTCCAGCCTTATACCTGGCCCCCTATTCTACCCTGGTCATAGCTGCTTACCTGCTTAGGTTCCCAGTTCTGAACGCTCCCATTGTCCAAGCTTTGACTGCACACCTAGTACTATTCCAGACCTTGACTCTGGGTGCACACTTGGCCTTGCTCCTAGCCTCTCTGCACTGACAATATATCTGGCCCACACATAAAGCCCCATATCTGACCCCCTGGACTTAACCTATTACGTTCAAGCCCACAGGTGCTTATCTAGTGCAGTAATATTTTATGGGGCACTTCACAGACCAAATTTTGTATAACAAAATGTGCTACAACCATTGGCTTCCTTGTTATCTAACATGCTAGTTACTTTGTCATAGAAGTCATCAATTGGTTGAACGCAATTTCTCTTCCATAAAATTATACCCACTCAGCTGTATAAGTATTCTGTTACCATTTCCTTCATTTTCCTAACAAACTGTCCTGAAGTCATTTTTACCCCCAATATTTTCAGTGTTTTGCTGTCTTCCTCTCAGCTCGGACTTTGCCGAAATGCAAAGTCCAATAACTATATATTTATGCAATATTAAATGTGATCTTGAGAGTACATAATATTTTCTGTGGTATTCATAACACAACAATGATAAAAAAAGATCTTTATTTTGATTGCACCTACCAACATGCGTACATTATTATATTACAGTTAATATGTACCGAGGGCAAATTTTTGTTCCAATGCTCCCCATTCCCAATTACTTTTACATTGAAGTGATTGAAATCCTAGTGACGTTTAAATGGCATCAGAAAAATAAAACCTCCGGAATGGATGATATTCATTACGTGGTTGGTTGGAGTCAGTATCAGCACAATTACTACATTAAACTTTGAATCCTCAGATGTCCTGGTTCATGCTAAAACTAAAGACAAATAATAACCTCCTCACACATTCCCCTGCAAGTATATCTGTCACTCCTTTAAAATATGCCCCTTGTTTGAACAAGCTCTTAAACATCGCATCTGAATCAGTTTCCATCTGATTACACTCCTTAAGGATGTTCATCAACGTGTTCAATTAATAAAACAACATGATTGGGAACATTTCTATTCAAACTGTCAATGAAATTTGAGGGGGGGGGGGTTTAGAAATAGTCAGTGAGGTAAACAAGCATAATAGTTGAGTGGCAAATGACAATAGTACTACCTTCCCAATATTTAACTGAAGGAAATAAAGGGTTATTGGGCCTGTATGTTGTGACAGACAGCCTGACACCTTGCATGTCATTTTAATATTACACTTATCCCATCCCCCTGGATATTCCGGATAAATAAATTAAGGTTTTGTCAAATAATTACAAATCGGACTAATTACAAATCAATAACATTAGCCAACTCCGAAACACGAAGCACTGAACATTGGGATCCAGACATCACGGACAACTGGCCTCAGTTGCCCGCTCGCTTCTACCAGTGCTCTCTGTCTGAACCAGGGGCCACGGGGCGTTTTTGAAAGTGGGGAGGCTATGCGATCACTGGCACTGGCCTTAGGTGTACCTGGCGAGCGAATGGAGCAACCGAGTGGGGGGAGGGCACCCCCTCCCATGGTAGGGACTTTGTGAAATTTGATGTATTAAAATCATGTTTTAGTGCATTGTAGAAGTAAGATTTCAATGTTTTTTTGTTAGAAGTATTTTTAAGAGGTAACTTTTCAAGGGGTTACTTTTTCCACACAAAGTTGCCAGAGGAGGTAGTTGAGGCAAGGACTATCCCAACATTTAAGAAACAGTTAGACTGATATATGGATAGGACTGGTTTGGAGGTAGTGTAGCTGGGACATGTGTTGGCGGGTGTGGGTAAGTTGCGCCGAAGGGCCTATTTTACACACTGTATCACTATGACTACATTATACCTCCACCATGCATGAACGCTTCAAAATCAAGTGGTCGAGTTTTATTGCCATATACTCAAGCATAGAAACATTGAAAATAGGTGAAGGAATAGGCCATTCGGCTAGCACTGCCATTCAATATGATCATGGCTGTTCATCTAAAATCAGTACCTCTTTCCTGTTTTTCCCCCATATCCCTTGATTTCATGAGCCTCAAGAGCTAAATGTGACTGTTGAAAACATCCAGTGAATTGGTCTCCACTGCCTTTGTGGCAGAGAATTCCACAGATTCACAACTCTCTAGTGAAGAAAGTTTGTCCTCATCTCAGTCCTAACTGGCCTACTCTTTAGTCTTAAACTGTTAACCCCTGGTTCTGAACTCCCCCAACATCAGGAACATTTTTCTTGCAGTTACAGTAAGCGAAAATCTAGAGGCAAGCAGGATGCTTTCTCCAACCACTCCCATTTGAAGGCCACTATCTTCCACCGTTTCTATCCAGTGTTTGGTACTTACTTCCAGCAACCACTGGTTGTCCTCCAGGATGCAACAAGCCGCAGCCTGATCCATGCCGGTCACGTGGGCGAATTTGGCACAGAGACTCTCACGGCAGCGGCGCAATGCTTCCGACACCTCTGACGGCCTGGGACTCTTGCACTGAGGCTGCTCCATGGCCAGAGCTGCAGTGAGCGACTCGCCAGCCGGCAAACACTCGCCAGCCCCCCGTCCATATCTGTCCCCGATGCCACATCTGCTTTCATCCATCCCTCAGCCCCGGCTCTCCAACACCCGCAGCCCATGCAATTGTACGAGTTTTGAAATTTTCGTTGATCACAGAATTTCTCATGACAGAGCATGAGAAATATGTGATCAGCGTGAGAATTTGGCGAAATGCATGATTCTAATGCTCAATGCGTGAGAGTTAGCAGCCCTGTATTATATTTGAATAAGATCACCCCTCATTCATCTAAAATTTAAAGAATACAAACTGCCTGGCCTTTCTTGGAAAGCAGACACTCTTATCCCAGGAATCGACTGATGTATAGAGGGCAGACACAAAATGCTGGAGTAACTCAGCGGGTCAGGCAGCATCTCAAGATAAAAAGGAATAGATGACACTTTGGGTTGAGACACTTTGTCAGACAGTCTCGACCCAAAGCGCCACCTATTCCTTTTCTCCCGAGATGCTGCCTGACCCACTGAGTTACTCCAGCATTTTGTGTCTATCTTTGGTATAAACCAGTATCTGCAGTTCCATTCTACACATGGTGTAGAGAGGTCTTGTCCCCGCTCCATGGCATTCACTGGTGTGTCAGATACGCACACTCTACTCCAGTCAGCTATTTTTTTGCAAACCTCACCAGTCACGTTCACTCATGTAATAGCTGCCAGTACAACAGCCACAACAGACCTCCCTGTAGCTATAGGTAGCACGGTCTGGTGTTAACAAGAGCAGTAGGCTCATAATATGGAGTTCCCTGCAGATGCATGCAGCCAGGAAGCAACATGGGATGCACTAACTTCAAACATGCATCATCATAATGTACAACAAGCATGATGCAGACTAAATGTGTGAGAGTTCATCACACATAAGGATCCTGTGCCCATTTTGGGATCAATCCTATTACAGTGCCCTCCATAATGTTTGGAACAAAGGCACATCATTTATTTATTTGCCTCTGTACTCCACAAGTTGAGATTTGTAATAGAACAAAATCACATGTGGTTAAAGTGCACACTGTCAGATTTTAATAAAAGCCATTTTTATACATTTTGGTTTCACCATGTAAAAATTACAGCAGTGTTTATACATAGTCCCCCCATTTCAGGGCACCATAATATTTGGGACACAGCAATGTCAATGTAAATGAAAGTAGTCATGTTTAGTATTTTGTTGCATATCCTTTGCATGCAATCTCTACCTGAAGTCTGTGATTCACGGAGATCACCAGTTGCTGGATATCTTCTCTGTTGATGCTCTGCCAGGCCTATATTGCAGCCATCTTTAGCTTATGCTCTTTTGGGGGCTAGTACCCTTCAGTTTTCTCTTCAGCATATAAAAGGCATTCTCAATTGGGTTCAGATGGGTGATTGACTTGGCCATTCAAGAATTGACCATTTTTTAGGCTTAGAAAAACTCTTTTGTCACTTTAGCAGTATGTTTGGGATCATTGTCTTGCTGTAGAATGAACTGCGGGTCAAAGAGTTTTGAGGTATTTGTTTGAACTTATGGAGCAGATAGGATGTGTCTAAACACATCAGAATTCATTATGCTACTACCATCAGCAGTAGTATCAGCAATGAAGATAAGTGAGACAGTACCTTCAGCAACCATACATGCCCAAGCCATAACACCCCCACCACCGTGTTTCACAAATGAAGTGGTATGCTTTGTCTCATCTATCCACAAGACCTTTTTCCAGCACTGTGGTTGCTCTTTTAAGTACTTCTTGGCAAACTGTAACCTGGCCATCCTATTTTTGTGGCTAACCAGCGGTTTGCATCTTGCAGTGTAGCCTCTGTATTTCTGTTCATGAAGTCTTCTGTGGACAGTGGTCATTGACAAATCCACACCTGAAGAATGTTTCTGATCTGTCGGTCAGGTGTTTAAGGACTTTTCTTTGTTATAGAGAGAATTCTTCTGTCATCAGCTGTGGAGGTCTTCCTGAGCCTGCCAGTCCCTTTGCTCACCAGTGCTCTTCTTCTTCTCCTCCTTTCGTGTGGCGTGCACAGCCTAAAGTTGTCGGACAACTTGTTCCATTTCATCTTCCATTTGTGCACGTCGAGTTGATTGCATTAGTCGAAACAGGGCGGACCACGTGAAGGTTGCAATCTTCCACCCCACCAGTGCTCTCTTTCTTCTTAATGATGTTCCAAACAGTTGATTTTGGTAAGCCTAAGGTTTGGCTGATGTCTCTAAAAGTTTTATTCTTGTTTCTCAGTCGCATAATGGCTTCTTTGACTTTCATTGGCACAACTTTGGTCCTCGTGTTGATAAACAGCAATAAAAGTTTCCAAAGGTGATGGAAAGACTGGAGGAAAGACTAGGTGTGAGAACTCTCTTGTATATGCATTACGGAGGCAATTAAACACACCTGAGCAATTACAAACATCTGTGAAGCTATGTGTCCCAAACATTATTGTGCCCTGAAATGGGGGAACTATGTATAAACACAGCTGTAATTTCTACATGGTGAAATCAAAATGTATAAAAATGGCCTTTAATAAAATCTGACAATGTGCACTTTAACCACATGTTATTTTTTCTATTACAAATCTCAAGTTGTGGAGTACAGAGGCAAATAAATAAATGATGAGTCCTTGTCCCAAACATTATGGAGGGCACTGTAATGCCTCAAATGTGTTTAACAGAATGCAAGTAACATTCAATGGCAGGCTCAATGGCTTGTAAAATAACATCACAGGGAAAATGCAAAAAAGGTTTGTACTTTATCAATCATTTCAGACTAACTATTATTATTCAATCAAAACATTTAGTTGTTTTGAACTTAATTACTTCAAATATTGTACCAAGGGCATGTGATAGGCAATTAATTGTGCCCTCCGAGAATGAACTTTTCAATTATAGTTTTATTTTTACTTGAAATAAGATTCATTAAAATAAACCTATATTCATTTTGTTATATAAACATTGTTACAGTTAATGTAACATATCATTTTCAGCATTTTATGGGTTTATTCCAGAGAACTAATATTTAATTTATTTTGTATGGAAATTTTATTTAAAAGTGGCATTTTAAATAAATCATTATTGGCCTAACATTTATAGATAGTGCGGAAACAATGATACTCAGCATTTAGATCAAAGGGAAGGCCTACAAATATCCACTGGTCTCCATGGTAAAGATTTCCCCTTTCTCCTTGCGTGCTGCTGAATGATATCAGGCTGATCATGGTGCATGGCAACAAGCTGGGTCAGTGCCCAATCGCATAAAAAGGCAACAGTAGAATTTTAAATTATTTTTTAAACTTAAAATGATTGAAATTGTCTCAAATAATTTAAGGCAAAAATTAAAATATGTATCTAAAAATATTAGATGAGCCCTTGTTCTTGAAATATTAATTGAACAGAAAATGAAAATATAAATACATAAAATTCAATTTTTTTATGGATCAGATACTTTGCTAAACAGTTATCTCAGTAAAGCACATAATCATTAGTTCATAAATGTTTTTAATTCAGGTTAAATTCAAATGATTTTCCTCGATTCAAACAGATCAACCTCACAGAACAGCACTGAATCGCAGATTCTGGATAAATGGAAATTTCAAAATAACATTTGGGTTCAGAGATTAATAACAGCAATAGTCTTTCCGAGCACCAAGCCCATTAAATTATTCAATGTAAACGTTATAACAATGATTTGATATTAAAAGATTAGTTATCATTTTATGGTTTCCACAGCTATCTTGTGCTTTTTCCATATTGCTCAACATCAGTTTAGTTTGTTGTTGGACATGTAGGATTGTTATTTCTAGTTATAACTTGGCTTAATTGCATTTTATTAATGTTGTTTGGTGCATTTGAGTGATTGCACTTCAATCAAATAAGCGTCGCTTTTCAACGCGCTTGCACTTCATCTATTATCAATGATTTTGCAAGCACTGTTAACCAGAAATTTAATTGGATGAACTATACTCTTAACTAAATTTTCTTAAGAAAAAAGGCACAGTGGAGACCAATTTATTTTGCAATGGTGCATCATCTGCTGGCTTGAAGAGAGTGGAGCATCATGGAGAATTTACCACTTCCTATTATGGGAGCATGGTAAGAGATCATTTGTCTCTTTGAATATCTGCCAAGCTCCTCCATGTCCCATTCCCCCACTCTTTAGCTGCATTTCTGTTTTCCCCCTCATATAACATGTTCATAATTGATAGAAGCAGAATTGTGCCATTTGGCCCATCAAGTCTACTCCGCCGTTCAATCATGTTTGATCTGTTACTCCCTCCTAACCCCATTCTCCCGCCTTTTTCCCCATAACCCCTGACACCAATACTAATCAAGAATCTATCTATCTCTGCCTTAAAAAATATTTATTTACGGCCTCCACTGCCTTCTGGATATCCATCTCAAGACCCATTTGAGAACAAGGGTCAAATCCGCTTCCATCATCTTTGCAGATGAACTACAGATATTGCAGCAGTTGATCTTTTGTATACTTTGCTTCTGCTAATAAATTTCATATCATTAACAGGAAACACCAAGTGAGTACATCAAAATATTACTATGTCAGAAATAGCTTCCGTGTCCTTCAGTATACAGTTCGAACGACAAACATGCAGACTGCTCTGATCATTTTCTATTTGGAAAATGTTCATTTCAGGAAGCATGCCCTCCGAGGAATCTCAGAATTGTAAATCTGTGAGAAAATATCAGCGTTCTTCAGGAACAAGTTCCCACACCAAGTCACTATTATCGTAGTGAATAAAAGCAGAATGATTAAGTGATCTGGTGATTTTCTGATGAAATGCAAATAATGGCCTCAAACTGCAAGTGTCTAAACATGGTGAAGCTGCACTGCATTATTTTACTTTTCCGATGGCTTGCTTCTATGAAAGTAGAACAGCAAGATTAAATCTGTGCTCTATGAATAGTTTTACTCATCCATCACTTCAATATTCTGCATCAATCTTTATATTTCTTATACCTGCTGATTAAAATTGACCTGATGTATTTTAGAATATTGAATGATGTTATTGAACTTTCAAGGCAATGTTGACATTCAATAACTCCCTCTACTTTATTGAATTAACATCCAACTCAGCTTTTCAACTCTGTGCAATGAATTATGAATAACGGAATGTTCCAGAAGAATGATGAAATGCACATCGATTTTTGCACTGAGCACACTTGTTCAGCACATCGAACAAATAATGCGGCGTAAACTGACATCCAACCTCCGACAACACTCCCAACTGCAAAGGAGGAAAGTTAACCAATAGTTTTCAGTCTCAAGTTTAAAGATATCTTTAAAGTTCAAAAACATTATTCAATATTTTTAAATATGTCATGTCAACTTTAATGAGTGCATAAGAAATATAAAATTAACAGAGGCAAAATTTTGTGACCAAATTGCTTGAAGTATAAACCTATTGTCAAAGAGTAGAAGGGCCAAATGGCCTACTCCTGTACCTATTGTCTATAGACGTGGGTTTGAACTTTCAATCTTGATAGAACAAAGTTAGCAGAAATGTAAAATGTATAATCACTGCATTTAAATAGTTAAGTGTAAGGCTCTTAGCTGCCCTGGTAAAGGTTAATTCTTCATTAAATTACCACATTAAACATTTTAGAAAATTGTCAGTATGGGGTAGTTTTTGCTTTTATATTGTATTGACAAATACTCATTGCAAAACAAAGCCACAATAAATCTATCATAATTATTTCCACATTGCTGGGTTAATACACTGAAACCCTACCCAACCACATTATCAGCCTTTTCTCACCACAAAGGCTGCAACAGGTCAAGGCAGCATATCGCCACCGGCTTCTCAAAGGTAAACAAGGATGAGCAATACCAATGTTGATTTTACCCCCATCCTGTGACTAAGATCATAATCAAGTAAACACGTGTATTTATTCAACAAAGATGGCTTTGCCACAGATCTTGCCAGGACCTGCTGGAAACTCTCAGCACAAATGCTGGGTTAATCAGCGGAGTTAGATCTTGCCAAGATTCCCCAGCATTTGTATTGGGATATATCTCTCCTCTCTAAACCTGGGACGGGCAAGAGATTCATGGCTGGTTGGTTCTGGCACACCTATATCATCTCAGGACTAGGACTAGACGTCATAGCCTCAGAATTAAAGGATGTTCTTTTCGGAAGGTGAGGAGAAATCTCTTTAGTCAGAGGGTGGTGAATCTGTGAAATTCTTTGCCACAGAAGGCCGTGGATGCCGTCAGTGAATATTTTTAACGCAGAGATAGATAGATTCTTGATTAGTACAGGTGTCAGAGGTTATGGGGAGAAGGCAGGAGAACGGGGTTAGGAGGGAGAGATAGATCAGCCATGATTAAATGGAAGAGTAGACTTGTTGGGCCAAATGGCTTATTTCTACTCCTATCACTTATTACCTTACGACTATGTCACCCAACTCCAGGGCCATCTGCGCTGGCTAGATCAGGCTTCCAGGTTGAACTGAGGCATGCTCAGGGAGTGGAAGGCAGGGGGCTGAGCATGGGTCACAGGGTCATCTCTATAAAATCCAGCCCCACATATTGCTTTATGTTCCATAGTTTTCAGACAATGTGAACAGTCTCCACCTTTGTTATATATTTCAGTGAAGCGTGCAAGGAAATTCAATTTCTCACACCTTCATGCAACATTACCTTGGTCAGAATCGCAGCATGAAATAATTGTTAAATTCAGTGATTACATACGCTGAAGCGAAGCAGTGCAAACTCAAACAACAAAATAAAGGATTAATTAAAGCACTCTTTTTCTCTGCCCCTTGTAATGTTATGCACCTCCATAGGGTCACCACCCAGTCTCCAAAGTTTCTTGGAATAACATTCTAGCTTGCCCAACCTCTCCTTATAATTTAGGCCCTTGAGCCTTAACAACATTCTAGTAAATCTTCTTTGCACTTTTTCCAACTTAATGATGTCCGTCAAATATCAGGGTGACCAATACTGTGTATGATATTCCAGATGCAGCCTCACCAACATCTTGTAAAACTACAGCATAACTTCCCAACTCCTACACTCAATGCCCTGACTGATGAAGGCCAACATGCTAAATGCCTTCTGTAACACCCTGACTACCTGTGATGCTACTTTTAGTGAGCTATGTTCTTGATCTCCAAACTCCCTCTATTCAACAATACTACTCCACTAGTTTGACTTTCCAGAATCCTACAGCTCACTCTAAACTGGATGTAATTTTCCATTACTCAGCCCACTTACACAACTGATGAAGATCCTTCTGTAATTTTGGACAGCCTTCTTCACAATCCATGATATCTGTTTTAGTGTCATTTGCAAACTTACCAACCATGCCTTGTTCATTCCCATCCAATTCATCTAAATAAATGGCAAATAACAATGGGCTCTGAACTGATCCACACCACCCAATCCATAAAACAACCTGCCACTATCAGCCTGTTTCCTATTAAGCCAATTATGTGCTTAATTAGCTAGTTTCCAGAAAGGTCTTTGACCTGAAACATTAACTCTGTTTCTCCATTCACAGCTGCTACTTGATCTATCGAGTGCTTTCCACATTTTCTGCTTTCCCCTCAGAAATGATATTTCAGTTGTGTTGAATGTGCTTTATTGTGGAGATTGACTTGAAAAAATTTATTCGTACCTTTTTAACTCCGTGGTGAGCCCTGTCAACTGACCTCAGTCAGGCGAACGACAACAAACAGAGACAGCAGCAGCGCCGCAGTTTGGCGCCAACCCGCATGCACCCTTTTTAGGGTGAGCACCTGTGGATGTTGAACCAGATGGCATCACCCTGCTGCTGATTTCTGTTGCCTCAAACGCAAGAAGAAGAAGAACCATTTGAAATATTTTTGCTTGGGATTAGATCCTAGAGGATGTTTTAACTGCTCACAATATTATGTAAAATAGATAGTAGGGCATTGTTCATGGCTCTCCTTGTAATCATATCAACAGAAAATCTGTGACCTAAGCACGTGATATCCCACTTTAAAATTCTGTTATATGCGGTGAAAAGAAAATATTGCACAATATTCATTTCATATTTCTGTGCAAGAGAACATTAGAAAAATGTTGCTTAGCTATTTCTATAAAAAATTAGATCTACATGCGGCAACAATCAATATTTTGGTGTGACGATGGGTCCCGACCCAAAACGTCACCTCTCCAAGGCTACTGCCTGACCCACTGAGTTGTTCCAGCATTTTTAACGTTTGTAAACCAGCATATGCAGCTCATTATTTCTACAATATTCTGGGGGTTTTTCCTCTGGGGAATGCTTGAAAATATCGCTGTTTGACACCCCATTTATTTCAAAAATTATGGCAGCACTGATGTTTAGTGTACCTTTACCCTGCCCCCTCCCACCTCAAATTCTTGCTGCTTTCGAAAACTACTCAGTCATTAGAAGTTATTTTTCAGGGCAAGTCTCTATACTACAACAATACTAAAGATTTTTTTTCTTATCATGAGAAATTCTCTTTGCTGCAAGTCTTTTAGTTCTCCACTCATTCTGATATCTGCACAGAAGCAGATTACACTAAAGTGGGTAGTACTTTAGTTTGCAGTTTGCAATCTGTAAGTTTGCAGATCACACTAAAGTGGGTAGTACTGTACAAAAAAAAAATCACGATCTTGATCAGTTGGGGGGGGGGGGGGGGTGGGCTGGTACATTGACTTTCATCAGGCAGAGTATTAACTGTAATGATGCTGTAGCTCTTGATTTCAAGATTCTCTTTTCCTCTTTGCTTCCTCCATTGTAGTTCTTAGTATGAGTGAACACTATTTTTTATGTGGCTACGCCAAACATGATGATCCAATGCTTGTTCGCTGCCGTGTGTATCAATGCTGCAGCTCTTCAAAGAAGTTCGAAGAGAGTCATTGAGTCTCATTATTTGCCCACTATAAGATTATTTGCACTCAGTTAGCTTTCCATAAAGTAGCTGCCTTGCTATTCTGTTTTCAGATATTCTTCTGACATGTTTTGCCGACCTGATTTTAATATTTGAACAATCTGTAGATGCTGGGGATGTTTGTCTGAATCTTGTCTTGCCTCTTGATGTGAAGTACCCCACGTAGACAGGTCAACATGGAAGTGGTTAAGGTGTCTGGCATACTTGCTGTAGGTTCTTCAAATCTCGCTAGCATAGAGTAAGATGTGTATGACTATACACCATACACCAGCGCCAACAACAGTGCATGTTGATTGGTCTTGAGAGAATGTTGCTGAGGTTTGTGAACCTGTCTACCACTGAAAGACTCTGATCATTCATAAGGATATTTGGTTCTGTTACGATGAACGATTACGTGAAGAAGGCCGTTAGCTCGCATGCGCGTCAATCTTCAAAGCAGCAGTGTGAAATCACAGATAATTTGGACTGCTCTACTGATGTGTGTGGAGAGTTGTTGGATCTATTCCCTGACATCCTCTCAAAACACATCTATCATGTATGTGTGCGATGAACTGTCAAATGCAGTGTCTCATCCTCTGTGCATGTTGCAATCGAGATGAGGATGCAATGAGGATGAGACATGGGTAAGGACTCTTCAGACTCTGAAATGCTACATGTCTATTACCTCTGTAAATATTGCCTGACCCACCGAGTTCCTCCAGCACTTTTTGGCTTGCTTAAAATTCCAACATCTGTAGTTCCCTGTGTCTCCAAGCAAGGTCCTCATTGAGGTTCATTCCAACTAGCAGCATAACAGTGGACTCCCTGATCTATACATTGTTCCCAGGGACTCCCTTATCTATGGGCTCTTATCTCCACCCCTTTCTGCCTTCCACAGAGATCGTTCCCTCCACAACTCCCTGGTTAACATCCCTTTCCACCCAAGATACAAGATACATTTATTTGTCACATGTACCAATTGGTAGTGTGAAATGTGTGGTCAGCAGACAGCCATACGAATAAAAAAGAACACAACACAGGATATACGACTCCAACATAAAACATCCCCACAGAGCAGAATCAAAGTTTCCCACTGTGAGGGAAGGCACCAAAAGTTCAGTCATCTTCCTCTGATGTTCTTTGATGTTCACCCGTGGTCGGGGCCTCCCGAGCCCTCCGCAGTCGCCGTTGCGGACAGCCCAATGTTCAGGCCGGCTCGTCGGGATGATGGAACTCCGACGTCGGAACGGGAGAACAGTCTCAGCGGCTTGGAGCTCCGAATCGGCCACTTCCTACCGGAGTCCGCGGCTCCCAAAGTCCACACGCCAGGCCGGGCGGAGACCCACGCAGGCAGCCCCCGGCAAAGGGATCCCAGGACTTTGCGATGCCGCTGGAAGCTCTACAAACCACAGCTCCACGATGTTAAAGCAGCAGCCCAACACTCTGGAGCTTCAAACGGCGATCCAGGTAGGCATCGCCCGCTCTGCAATGAATCCAGTGCTGCGCCGCCACTGCTGAAGCATTGGTCCGGTCCCCGGCAGGAATGACCGCGCCAATCCAGTTGGTAGGCCGCGAGGAGGGGGGCGAGGACACGACTCAGAGAATAGTGGCATGGAAGTGACTGGGAAGCGGTTTCCCCCTTACACCACCCCCCTCCCCAACATAGAAAAACTACAAAACAAACTGTTAAGACAGAGTAAAATTCAAAAAATATAGAAAAAACAGACAGACTGTAGGCAGAGGCTGCCATCAAATCTTTCCCTCCCCGGTACCTTCCCCTGCAGCCGCAGAAGATGCAACACCTGTCGCTATACCTCTTCTCTCGACTCTGTCGAGGGACCCCAACAGTCCTTTCAGGTTAGGGTGAGATTCACTTGCACCTCCTCCAACTTAAACTACTGTATCCGTTGTTCAAGATGTGGACTCTTATACATCGGCGAGACCAAATGCAGACTGGGCGATCATTTTGCGGAAAACCTTTGCTCAGCCCACCTGAACCGACCTGATCTCCCGGTTGCTAAACACTTTAAGTCTCCTTCCCACTCCCACACAGACCTTTCTGTCCTCGGTCTCCTCCATTGTCAGAGTGAGGCTAAATGCAAATTGGAGAAACAGCATCTCTTATTTCGCTTGGGCAGCTTACAGCCCAGTGGTATGAATATTAATTTCTCACACTCCAGGTAACCCCGGCATTCCCTCTCTCTCTCTCTCTATCCCTCCCCCACCCTTGTTACACTAGCTTCTCATTTGCACCCTACATACAGCTTACAATGCCCTGTTTCCTTTATCATAGTTACTTTTTATCATTGTTCTTTATCTCTTCACATCAGCGCCTATATCTCACATTTCCCTTATCCCTAACAAGTCTGAAGAAGGGTAACGACCCGAAATGTTACCCATTCCTTCTCTCCAGAGATGCTGCCTGTCCCACTGAGTTACTCCAGCTTTTTGTGTCTATCCCAGGAATGCAGACCCTGTCAAACATCAAGTTTCTGCTGGAAACACCTGGTTAATGTTGAAGTTTGGTCACGTTGGGTTTCCAGTACAATGAGATGTCCTTAGGGAATGCTGCCAACTGACACATTCCAGCATGCTAAGAGACACATTGAAACGTGCAAAGGCTTTGTGAGGAAGAACTCCAGTGTAAGGTCCTGCTGTCACTAGACCTTAGGCCTGTGTAAATAAAACACTGAAATACTTGCACATAGAAGCTACTTGAATAGCAATGGTGCCTCGTTCATAGAATATGCTTACACTACAAATGTATACACCCAATAACAATATAAATATGTAAACTGAAAACACTATGTATGTAAAGACCATGCTCTTTTTTTTGCATTCTTGTCAATAGTTTTTTATGAATAAAGATTATTTTTGAAATAAAAGCTTTTTTATGTTATGCCAATGGGAGTGAAGAGAAGAGTGAATGACCAAGGTGAAAAAATCTGAAGAAGGATCCCGACCCAAAATGACGCCTATCTGTGTTCTCCAGAAATGCTGCCTAACCCATTGAGTTGCCCCAGCACTTTGTGCCATTTTTTGTAAACCAGCATCTGCAATTGCATATTTCTCCTTGATTATGTTGGCTTGTTTTGCGAGGCAACATGAAGTGGCGATGGAGTCGATGGTGGAAGGTTGGTCTGGCCAAAGCTTCAATGTGGTTGGTCCACAACAAATTGTTGGTGATATTTTCGCTGAGGAACTGGTTGAAGCTCTCGACCATCTCCACTTCTGCACTACCGATATTGATTGTGGTGTGCACACCACGTCACTTCCTGAAGTCAATAACTAGCTCCTTCATCATGCTAACAATAAGGGGGAGGTTGTTGACTTGACACCATGTTACTAAACTCTCCGTTTCCTTCCTGTACACTGTCTCGTCATTGTTCAAAATCCAGCCCACTGGTGTCATCTGTAAATGGAGATGACGTTAGAGCAGAATTGGCTGTGCAGACCTGAGTGTATAGGGGCTAATGTAAGGGCTGAGAATGCATCCTTGTATGACACCAGTTTTGAGAATTATTGTGAAGAATGTTTTGTCACTTATCCACACTGACACAACATCATATTGAAACAAGTGTTAATGTAACCAGAAGGTGACCTGAGCACATTGTGTATTTTGATCTATATGTCAACGAGATGTTTATATTCTAAAAGGCAAATTTGCATTAATAGCCCCGGAAGTACCCATGAAAAGTATTCATTTTCGGCATAAATGCTTGCTAAACACCAACCTAGACTCTGTATATAGCTACCTCGTTGTTTTAAACAAATTCAATCATTATTCAGAAATCTATAAACAGATAAAACCTTTGTGGGAGGCTGCCCATAAGGTGTTATATTTCATTTGAAAGAAAAGACTAATTACAAATTAATGTGGTAGTTTCCAAATGAATTTGGACTGCACATATTTGGATTAAGTTAGATTGTATAGCTAATTCATAACCCATCCCTGGAGAACAGTGTTGCAAAGCTGTTATTTCCCTCTTTTATCAGCAGTGTGAACACATGTAGCATCTCTAGGTCAAGTACAGTATGAAAGTTCAAACACAATTCAGATTCCTCCTATGTTGACCTTACATTGTGCTTAAAGAAAATACACCGCTGTAACATTAGTGTGATATTTCCACTTCCCACAATATGCTTCTGACCTCTGTGATTGAGATTGCTGAGTGTGTGCCAAAGGAATCTACACTGGTATCCTTTGCTCAGCAATTTATTTCCATGCAAACCACCTGGGTTGGAATAATGTTGTCTCTTGCCAGGAAATGGCAGGCAAATGTCTTTGCAAAACACATTTCAACAACAGCATTTCTTAAAGTGCTTACTGGATTTTTTTAATTCCTCTTGGCATTATTGGGACAAACGACAACACAGTGGTGCAGCGGAGGAGTTGCTGCCTAACAGTGCCAGAGACTCAAGTTTGGTCTTGACTGTGGGTGCTGTCTGGATGGAATTTGTACGTTCTCCCTGTGACCGCTTGGGGTTTTCCCAGGTGCTCCGGCTTCCTCCTACATTCCAAAGATGTGCAGGTTTTTAGGATAATTGTCTTCTGTAAATTTTCCCCAGTGTGCAAGATAGAACTAGTGTAGGGGTGATCATTGGTCGGTGCAGACTCGGTGGGCCAAAGGGCCTGTTTCCACGCTGTATCTAAACTAAACTAAACTAAAGGAAATTTGGTATGTCTAAGCAGTTAATCAGGAAGAGGGCTAGATAATAATGGTTGAACTGAACATAGTAAGATTAGAGAAGAGTAGAACTACCAGGTGACCATAATAATATGAGGGTTGGGAGTGGTGGGCACGTAATCGCTCATCATAACTCCTCATAAAATCAAGATCAAACTTCAAACTGGCAAATTCTCATTTAATCTTATTATTTTACTTCGGAGTCACGTGTGACTACGTGAAGATTTCTAAGCTCTGTGATTTAATGCCGAAAATGAGTCCATGCGTTACACACTGCATGAAGTGACCATGGATGAGTGAAAAAGATTAATGCATTCAGACATGACTAGTTTGTTAAAATGCTGATGCTTTAATCATCAAAAGAAAATAATAGTGACCCCTTTCATCCAGGGGGAAACTATAAAACAGAATCTAAATGGAATTGGCAAATACCCCCAGTTTGGCAATGGGTTATATAAAATGTTGGTAAAGTATGTTCGTTTGACCATCCTGCAGCTGCTAGGATGTGGTCCATTGGAATGTCCATAACCCTTGGAGCTGATGTAGTAGCAGCCCTGGTGGAGTGAGTGTAAATATTAGTATCAACTCATACATTAGCCAAAACCCCATTTTAACCACCTGGAGATGGTAGAACTAATACTTCTTATGAAGTTTTTTGTAACTAACAAACATTGCTAGTTTGGAGCCTTTGAGGCTCTAGGTGACCTAGACGTTTAGTTGCAAATGTGTGACCACACATTACCGAAGGTTCATAGGGTATGCCATGAAACTTGTTTGAGACCTAACGCCCCTGGTTAATTCTGGTTAATTAAATCAAAAACATAAAATAAAATGGTATGTTAGCATTCATAGCGAAAGGATTTGAGTATAGGAGCAGGGAGGTTCTACTGCAGTTGTACAGGGTTTTGGTGAGGCCACACCTGGAGTATTGCGTACAGTTTTGGTCTCCAAATCTGAGGAAAGACATCCTTGCCATAGAGGGGGTACAGAGAAGATTCACCAGACTGATTCCTGGGATGTCAGGACTCTCATATGAGGAAAGATTGGATAGACTCGGCTTGTACTCGCTGGAATTTAGAAGATTGAGGGGGGATCTTATAGAAAATTACAAAATTCTTAAGGGGTTGGACAAGCTAGATGCTGGAAGATTGTTCCCGATGTTGGGGGAGTCCAGAACAAGGGGTCACAGTCTAAGGATAAGGGGAAATTCCTTTAGGACCGAAATGAGGAAAACATTCTTTACACAGAGAGTGGTGAGTCTCTGGAATTCTCTGCCACAGAAGGTAGTTGAGGCCAGTTCATTGGCTATATTTAAGAGGACATTAGATGTGGCACTTGTGGCTAAAGGGATCAGGGGGTATGGAGAGAAGGCAGGTACGGGATACTGAGTTGGATGATCAGCCATGATCACATTGAATGGCGGTGCAGGCTCGAAGGGCTGAATGGCCTACTCCTGCACCTATTTTCTATGTTTCTATGTAAAATATTATGTTATTAACAGATGTAACCATCCTGTTCAGTCGCAATTTATGTAGTGACTGGACCCGTTGCACTATGGCCAGTGGCATGAGGATAAGTACCTTATGAGAGCCGGCTAAAGATAAGGGTGTAACTGTAGCCCCTGGTGAAGTAATGTTAACATTACGTCAATGTCACATACTTCCGTGTAACCGGGCCTGGGAGAACTTGTGTTAAAGATACCTTATATAATTCTGGATATCAGAGCATGAGACACGACAGTGTAGGTTCCACTGCTCCAGCAAATATGATGAGAAGACACGTTGGCACAGTTAATGGCACTTTAACTTAATTATTGTCAAAGACCCATTTGAAAATGAACTGTAAGACATCAATTATCCGTGCTGCCTAGTATGTAACATGTGTATTTAAACAAAAACGCTTTCCATCTGCTGAAGTGGAAATGCACTGCCTTTTGGTGCTTTCCCTGCACTCTGCAGTGAGCACTACATGGATCGGTCGGACAACCCGAGCCGCAGGCATAGTCGTCTCAGAGTATGGAAGTCAATTAATAGATTTTCTTGCAGAGGCCGGTTTTCCGTGTCACAGGCAGAACCAGCAAGTTTAACGTTTTGAATAACCATGTTAGGTTTTATATTATTCCCAACATTAGCGTATGCCAGTCATGCAGTTCGAAACGCCTGATGCGGTATCTTGCTGGATTTATTGTAAGACCCGACTGATGTGGCAGTATGGAGGAAAGACGTGCAAGAACATTCCTCCCCAGTGTGGCGATAGAGTATCTCTCGCCACTGTATGCCACATATTTTGCAACTGGTAAATGAGCCTGGATGTAAACATATCGATATTCGGTGTTCCATAGAGCCATAATGACATTAAATACTTTGTGATCCAACATCCATCCTGTGTTGTCATTGATAGTAAAGATTAAACGAGAACTTACTAGTTTGAAGTTTGATCTTTATTTTATGAGGAGTTACGATGAGTGATTAAGTGAAGAACCCCGCCAATCCGCACGCGTGTCAATCTTCAAAGCAGAGGTGGGAAATCACAAAATAACAGTTGTTGAAGTGACATAGTAAGATTATAAACTTAGAACTACCAGATGAGCTTTGCGACATGAGGGTTGGGAGCGGTGGGCATTTAATCGTTCATCATAACTCCTCATGAAATAAATATCAAACGTCAAACTGGTAAGTTCTTGTTTAATCTTACTATTTTACTTCCAAGTCATGTGAGTGATTCTGTGAAGACTTCAAAGATCTGTGATTTCACGCCAATCCAAATCCAGGCGTCTCACATTGCATCAGTTGACTTGGGAGAGGTGAATAATTAGTAATACAGTCAAACATGGTACTGATTAACATGTTGCCTTATTCACAAAATAAACAAGAGAAACACAATAGCGACTCCTCTCTTCCAGGGAGAAGCTATGAAATAGAACTTAAAATGGAATGGACGAACACCCCCGGGTTCAATAAGTGGTTTCTTATAAAACCTTTGAAAGTCAATTCATTTGACCATCCTGCGGCCTCAAGGATATGGTGTAGAAGGACGGCCATTGCCCTCGCTGCTGACGTTGATGTCGCCCTGGTGGAGTGAGATTTAAAATTGTCAGTATGAACTGCTGCACAACCCAGCACTTGTTTCAGCCATCTTGAGATGGTCCGAACGGACACTTGCATATGTGGCTTTTTTGTGGCTAATAAACAATACTACTTCAAAGCCTCTGAGGCTCTTGGTGACCTTGATATAGCTCCACAAGTGTGCCACTACTCACAGCCATAATCCATGGGATATGCTGACAGTACAAACTTGAACCCTGATACCCCTGTCGGCTTTGTTTAATTAGGTCATAGATGTAAAATATAATGTCATTTCCTGATGACACCACCGAGTCCAGACGCAGTTTGTGCAAAGTCTGATCCCTTTGCGCTGAAACCAGCGCCATGAACATAACCAACTTTAGGGTAATCTTCGGTAATGACAAGGATGTGGCTGTACTCCACGGACAAAACAGTGTCAGTACCATTCTCACATCCCAGATTTCAGAGTGCCTGTGCCTGGGGGAATTGGAATTAAAACACCCTTCATAAATCTGGATATTACAGATGAGATCCTACAGACTGAAGTCCTGACCCCCAGCTTAGGTACAAGGACAGGGCACTCCTGGCACTATTGATGGCACTATAGCTCACCCGTCATCGAAATGTAACTTGAACGGACATTCAAGCACATCTGGGATGGAAACTGTGTGGTATGTAATGTTCCCATGTAAACAAAACTCCTCCCATTTCCCGACATAAGAGATGTATTGCTTTTTCGTACTATCCTTCCAGGACAATGTGATGACATCCATAGTACGATTGAATAGTCCCAGACCCAGGTATGGTCCTCTTTAAATCTGTAAATTAATAAATTAACACGATCATACAACGGGTAGGGATCTCCAGTCACAGGGTGCACCAACAGATCATGACGTTTTGGAACCATCATAATAGGCTGTGTAATAATGCCCGTGTGTAGGCCAGTCGGATACCACAAACTCCTGAAGTGGAGTCCTGCTTGATCTTGGTCAACCACCAACTGATGATGCAGAAGGGGGAAAATGCATATAAACATTACGCCCCAGTGTAGCGAGAACGCATCTACCGCTACTGCCTCTGGATCTGGTTCCCATGAAACATACGTCAGTACCTGGTGATGGAGTCTGGTTGCAAACAAATCGATATCTGGCATCCCATACCGATGAACAAGTTCATTAAATACATCATGATTGAGCATCCACTCTGTGTTGTCTTTGAATTTGCATGACCTGATGTCTGCCAACATATTGAATATACCTGGCAAATAGACAGCTGAAATCCAAATGTTCTTTTTAATGCATCCGTGCCAAATCAGGTTAGCCAATCTGTCACAAGGTTTCGACTTGATTCCACCCATGTGTCTCCCATCGAAGTACTAATCAAGCTGGAGCCTGCTTAGCTTCCGAGAACAGACTGGATCGAGTGTGCTCAGGCTTGTATGGCCGCAGGCATTAACATACGCCACTGATGTGGTATGGTCAACCTGATGCTGAACATGTAAGTGCTGCTTGGTGATACAATAAGCCTTGAGCCCGTAAATGCTCCTAAACTCTAAATATTAATTCCATGTGATTGGAGGAATAAATGCCTCATGCCTATTCCATGTGCCTCTTCAGTTAAAATGGTACAAATAGCCCCCAACCTAGGGCACTAACATCAGTCTGCAAACTGAAGGTGTTTCCATCAGAATTTTGCTAAAGCAATTTGAAATGTTTCTTATCCAGCACTGTACTTCAGCGATGGCTTCAAATGGAAATTGCATGGGCCGGTTGAAATTACCTGCATATATCCTGAGTGCCTGTACCTTCGCCCACTGAATCCGATATCTAGGGCTGAGGTTAACCCATTAGGCAGTGCTTGAATTGCCATAATTCCCTCATCCAGCTAAATTTCAGATACTCTTTATGAACAGGTACTGAATAATATGCATCCTTAAGATCTATGCATGCCATATAACACCCTGTGGAAACCAATTGCTTGGCAGTGGCGAATGTTTCCATTTTAAATTATACTGCACAAACGGACTAAGTCCTGTCCAACATAATCTGCTCCCACCATCTTTCTTTTAAAACAATGATGGGCACAATTCCCTTGCTTGGAATGTTAATATTGTGCAGTTTTACATGCTTAGATGCCACTAAATAGCTGACTATGTCTCACCATTTGTGTATTGTACAACCAAGTGTAAGTATTACTAACGTGTAAGTGGTACCCTTATCCATGGTTCGGAAGTGCCAGACCAACCTATCTGCCTGGTTACATAATAGAATAGGGTGCGTGGAACCTCTGCCCAGCTTCATGCTGCCACTAGGTTCAGTGAACCTCTTACTGCCGATGAAGACGTAGGGTGTTGTCCCCGAAACAATGAAGCTTTGCTCGTCGTCGGCCTTGATTGGCCTCCAGGTTTTGTCTGTTGAATAGGCCTTACCCGAATAGAAGATTCGGCGGAATAGGCTCTAATGCCACCTGATAGCGGTGTTCACTGTATCATGTTGGGATGGCAAACCTTGCTGCCAGGAATGGGACCTCTGACACGTGCCCTTCATCCCTTGGGGTATGCTCCACGGCTATACCCTCAGACTCAGTGTCAGATTTACTCTGACCCGACATGCTCTCCACTTCCAAGAGGGAGACATTAAGCAGCCCTGTTACAAGGCGCTGCTGGCGTGGCATCTCCCATAGGCTGGCACTGCCGTAGACTCGGCATCAGACTTGTACTGACCCGCTATGCTCTCCTCCTCCAAGAGGTAGACATTAAGCAGCCCTGTTACAAGGCGCTGCTGGCGAGGGCTCTCCCATAGGCCGGTGCTGCCATACACTTGGCATCAATATTAAGCAGCCCTGTCCAAGGCGCTGCTAGCACGGGCTCTCCTATAGGCCGGTGCTGCCACAGACTCGGCATCCATATTAAGCAGCCCTGTGCAAGGCGCTGCTGACGTGGCTCTCCCATAGCCCCGCCCTGACACAGACTCAGCATGAGCATGAAGCAGCCTTGTGCAAGGCGCTGCTGGCGCGGGCTCTCCCACGCTGGCACAACTCCCGCTAGTGTATCTAGATGGAGCCCCCTCTCCATAGGACTCCATCCTGGCCAACCTCCAAATTTTATATATTAACGAAGGGAAGCCTGCCAGTCCGGTGCTTCGCCATGCGAACGATGTAATGACACACGTGCGGATTGGTGAGGTTCTTCACGGAATCACTCACGTGACTCCGAAGTAAAATTTCACTTGATGATACAATAGCCTCAAATGAGGTTAGGTTAATATCATAGGATACTTTAACTTTATTGCACCCATGTGACTAACATATGCCACCACCATAGTGTATCAACTTGGAGTGGAGCATGCAGATTATGCATATTCTCACAATAACCTTTAACCTATAGAATGCACCTAGTGTTTATAGGTAGTTGATACCAAGAACTAAAAAATTGGTGACTCATGCAAACCGCATCCGCCTCCGTAACTGGAGATGGCAGTCGTGATTTCTCATCTTTGAGGACTAGCATCAGTTTGTAATTACTGAAGATTTTGGTCAGTAGACCAAAATTACTGAAGCAATGCTGAATACTGCCATCATTGTGACTTTGGTAGCTTCACCTGGTAATAACATAGGTCTATTAACAATGACCTATATGGTACTTGAGGGGTTAATTTTTTGCACGTTGTAAGTTCTGATAATGCAAAGGCCCAATTTGCACAACTGAAACACAGCTGCTATATTGCCAATTACACTTGAAGAATAGAAGGCTGCTTAATAACAACAAGTTGTTACAGGCTTCTGTTAATTCCATCTCTTGCCCCAGGGCGGAGTCCCTGTTAAGTTGATAGTTAAATGTAAATCCCAATAGTCAATAGTTCTGATTGGTATCAACTTAAATTTAACTGGATGGATAAAGGACCCCAACATCATCCAGATAGGGATAACAAATGGTCTAGAGCTCTGAGCAGCCCAAGCACCGGTTTTAGTAATTTGGTAAATAAACCTGGGAGCTGAAGTTAGCTCCTTTTGCAACGCTTTAGCTGTTATCATTGACCCATCCAGATACATTTCAAATATCTCCGGTGATCCCTATGAATGGGAACTGAATAGCATGCATCTTTGAGATCGATACTTGCCATATAGCTCCTATAGAATCAATAGTTAGACAGTAACAAAGTTTCTCATTTTGAAAGTCTATACTGCACATACGAGTTAAATCTGGATGAAGTGACATCCTCCATCTTTCACCCTGTCCTGAAAGGCAATCCTGCCCATAATACTGGGCCTGTCTCGAAAGACAACTCCAGCCCCAATTCCAAGCCTGTGTATGCTGTGCAGTATAAAGTAATCACATGTTATCATCAGTTTTTTTAAACCCAGATCTGAATCTCATGTTATCATTGTCCCTTTACAAAAAACACCAGTGTAAACATTACCAACATGTAAATGGTCCACAACCCCATGTTTTGGAAGAACCAGACCCACCTACCACCATGGCTACCGGTGGTCTTGTGGTAAGCCCAAAGGCCGCTGATGCAGGTTCTTTTTACACTCCTTGATTGGAGAGTAGGACTGGTAGGGTGCATAGATTCCATATTTCCCCTGAGACCGGCTTGGGCCTTGGTCTGAAAACCTCATCATACTGAGCCTGCCTCGTAAGACAACTCTGGCCTTAATTCTGAGCCTGCCTCAAAAGACAACGCTGGCTATATTTCAGTGCCCAGCTTTCAAGCTGCCACCGGCTTCACAGAACCGCTTAACCCCGATGGAGGCGTGGGGTGTGTCGTCACCTACCGATGAAGCTTTGCTCATCGTCAGTACCTTGATAAGTCCGACAGCTTTTTGCTTCCTCATCCTGGTCTTACCTGTGGGAAAGGTCTTACCTGAAGAGGGGATTCGGCGGCTGGTTTCATTTCCTGGATTTCATGCGCTCCAATGTCACCCTGATAGCGCTGTTCACTGCCGGCACTTGTAGCATTTGCGAGTATCTCTAGAAGCCATATGCATGTGCTCCAGTATGTTCCACGGACATACTTTGAATTTGAAGTCAGTTACATACTGACCATTCGCACTCCCCTCCACAGAGAGGGAGATTCATAGGCAGCCCTGAAAACAGGTGCTGCCGCAGGGCCCTGAGGCTACCTGCGCTGACATGGCCCCTCCAGTGGCCCTATATCAGGTTTTTTGTTCTTGGGTCAGACTGAAACTGACCCTGAATGCTTCCCTCCTCAGAGAGGGAGACAGTGTGCAGCCCTGAAACAGGTGCCGCTGCCTGCGGGTTCTCCATAATACCCGGGCTGATAACTCCCTCCGTTGGAGTATATCACCTCTCCATCAGGTGCTCCATGTGGGTTTGAACGTTTAAAGACATTACCCATGTAGGAGGGGATCCTCCCCATCAGGAAACCTCCTGGCCTGACTCCCGTAGTCCACAGGCCTGACCGTCTTACCATTGGTTTTACCCCCTTTCTGGGGACCCACAGCGGTCGGGAAGAGGCTGACCACTATATGTTGGAGGCGTACCCTCCAGGCCTTACTTCACAGACATTGCCGGCTTGTCGTTCATTGTAGCCCCTTCCTGGGAACCACAGTTGGTCTGGAAGCCACTGACTGTGTTGTCAGTGACTTTTGGGTGGCAAATCCGATCGCCGACAGCTACCCACACTACCGCGTTCTCTGTATCTGGTTTCCCCTCGGTCCCAGTATCCGTGGCCGAGACCGGGATTCTCCGCAGTCCATGAACGAATACGCGGCCCGTCCGGACTTCGCCCCAATTAGTCGAGCAGGTATATCTCTGCACAGAGATTCCAGCAAAAAATAAAACTCAAAAACCTGGAAATATGGTAAAACGTACCGTCAGGTTCAACTTACCGCTGGACAGATCAATGCTGCCTCCAGTCGGCTCATTGCGCAGACCGAGTCAACGAAATGGCGCGCATGCGAGCTAATGACCTTTTTCATGTAGTCACTCACGTGACTCCGAAGTAAAATAGAATAATCGCAGGCCTCAGAGAATTGGGCAGAGTGTGTAGATTGTGAACCATTCTCTCCTGGAAATTCCTTTACTACTTGACTAATGTTGTTCAACCAGAATCAGGTATGAGCTCTGATTTCTCCAACTAGACAAAAATGCAGAATGTAACTGTTCAGATTCAGTATGGATCCAGAGCAAACAATTGGTCATAGAGTCATAGTGTCATACAGCATGGAAACTGTCCCTTTGACCCGCTATTGACCCCACTTATACATTAATCCCACATTCTCATCAACTCTCTCAACGTTATTACCATTCTCCTGCACACTACTGGAAATTCATATTGATCACAACATCTGGGATGTGGGAGGAAACGAGAGTGGTCGGAGGAAACACACAAGCTATCACATGAAGAAAATACAAATTCCATACAACAGACAGAGATTCTGGAACATCCAATAAGCAATGGGCTGAGCTAGGAGATGAATCCCACAATCAAATGTGTTGCTCATCTTTCAGCTGAAATTTGTGGAGTTTATGATGGTGTCTGGGAAAGCGTAATCCAGCACAAAGGAAGGAGAGAACACTTCTGGCCCAGACAAGTGTATAGAATATGATACATAGGATATGATATTTAGGGCAGTTTAATCCCACTGACAAAGAAACGTCACTTTTGGTTCCAATAATAAAACACAAAGTCACTGTTTTTAAAGACAATCAAATTATTTTCATTTTATTCAATATCACTGCTTTATGCCAGATGGAGCTTTGTTCTATATTGCACATAACACCTTCAAGACAATATTTGATCTGCATTTAAAAAAATATTTGGTTACATAGTTATCGTTCGCGCCACTTTAATTACACCAAGATTTTCAAATGGCGCATTGATGAGTTTATGTGCTCAATCCAAGCTTTTTAACAGATTGTGTTTGTGTTGTGACCATAATTGGGCAACATTCATTTCTTGATGTTCTTATAAAAATGTATTTCTTCCAGAGTTTAAAATATAGGGCAGTCCAAGAGATCCAAAATATTGACTAAGTTCCAAATGCTCGGAGACTTCCCAGTGCTTCTCAATGCAACAACAAACCTTCATTCCAAACAAAGAACAACATGGTAGTCCTTTGAGTGATCTCACATGGAAGCAATAAGTGAATTCAATTGTCTCACTCAATAAGAACAATGTCGCTAGTGTGTCATTTCTGGCTATTTCCTGTAATTTAGGAGAGACTCATGTCCATAAGAAAACATAAGCCCTGTTGTTTATCCTCTGACAGAGAAAGAAACTGTGATACAGTCAGAAATTACACATTTCCTGTTATGCACAAATCATTTTATAGCTCTCCCGAAGAGGCCTGGCTCCTGCCCTCAGGTGAAGAGCAAATCCTGTGTGCCCTGTAGAAGTTGTCTGTTCTGCTATATCACCCTGAGTTCATAACCTACTTAAAGAAGATTGTACAAAGAAAATAAATTAAGCAGCTTGTTGTTTAATTTCCCAGATATTAGAAAGCTTGCAATGGCTTCAACAACATGTGAACACATCAAAAGATCGACCGGAGTGAAAAATACCTGTTCCCGAAGTTCAAAGTGTGTATGTAATGATGGATTGGTGTCAGGTGTTCACGTGATGCTATTTTAGCACAGGTTCTCAACATTCACATGAAACAATTATAATATTCCAATAACTGTTTGATACCTGAATTAGAATCTTATTTTAAACTGGCATCTACATTGCTGTTGTGCCCTAAACAATGTGGTTGATCATGATGGGGACATTCGGGAAGAAAATATTTAGTGGGATCGTGGTAAAGCTATAGTAATCTCATTAGGAAGTTTAAGCCATGATATACATAAGCAAGATGTTTTTTTTGTGGGTACTAGTGGCCAGACTTTATGTGGGGAGAACACGACTTAGTAATTACAGTATTCCCATTGCCCAGTGTATGACACTGCTGGAGCCGTGCTGGAACAACTAGATTAAATGCAATGGCTTTTTCTGAAACACCAGTATCTAACATTACAGCTAGTATGTTATCCAGTCCCCAAGACTTATCCGTTTCCAGTTTTCTCAGCCATTTTTTAATAACATGTAGAGTGAATCAAATTGACTGAAGATCAGCTCATGCGATTGTTGGAACCTTTGGAAAAGGCCATAATGGTTCATGCATTTGACACCTTTTCTGAATTTGTCTGGGTGACCACAAACTCTTTTCATGAGGATCGGCTCTTTCTCAAGAGGTTATCTTTGGATTAGCGCTGAGTTTCCAAATCAGGAGAAGTGGAGCAGCTCAGTCCACAAAGGAACAGCATGGACAGCAAAAAGAGGCTTGGGTAACAGATTCTCTTACAGAATAGTGCACCTGAACTTCACTTAGGAAGACTATGCGATCTATCCTCATTTGAACAGGGTGAAACTGCCATGTACTTGAATGGGAAATGGAGTCTGACATTAGGGCATGTACTGCATTGGGTGTAGCAGAGAAGAATTACACAGCTCCAAATATTTAAGATTTCCACCACAATCATTAACATCAGCAACCCCGATCATGCCTCTCGAAAAGATCACCCGTGCACACTTTGTCAGATATCAAAAGTTCATAAGTTTCTCCAGGAAATACAGTAAATAATGACAGACACCACAAGTTACCCATGTTGCTGGATTCTAGCAGAGCAGGATATAATGAGCTGCCTGGTTTATGTTTCTGCATGCCAAGATCAGTAAAGAAAGGCTGTCTTGTACAGCTTTACAGCAATACTCATGATGCTGTGCCATTGCCCCTCTTTCCATTCAAACTCTTCAGAGAGATGCACTGCCTGGGACCAAATTGAGAAACCTCTGCCATCCCGAAATGTCTGTTTAACTATTTAATAGTAGACAGGAGATATTCAAGGCCACGCAGAATGAATGTCAAGATTTATAATGTTTTTCGACATGCTCCAGTCTCGGATAATGATGGAGACTTTCTGATGATAGACACAAATGCTGGAGTAACTCAATGGGTCAGGCAACATCTCTGGAAGAAGAGGATGGGTGATGTTTTGGGTCAGGGCCCTTCTTCAGACTGAAAGTAGAGGGAAGGAAACTGGAGATAAGAAAAGGCCAGAAAAAAGCACTGTTGGCAACAGATGACCAAGAAGGTGGGGCCCATGAATGGCTCATTGTTGGCTGGGGAAGAGATGTACAGTAAATGAAGGGATACAAGGATGCAAACAGTGGAACTAGTAGGATGACTAGGGTGAGTGGAGGAGGGAAGGAAAAGGTAACCAGGCCATTGTGGTGAGTATCATTCATAACTATGTTTTTATGAAGAAATAAGCAACATAATTCAGCCACAAAGATACTCTCCATGCCTTGGACTATGTTTGAATTAAATATTTTGATGATTTTTTTTCATAGATTGTTGTAATTTGCTGATATATGTTGACATTTTTCCATTTTCCAGCTCCTTGCTGCCTCAGCATTAGCAGCTTTCGAAGTCCCCAATACAAGATCAGGTTTCAGCATCAGTTTAGTTTAGTTAGTTTAGAGATACAGCACAGAAACAGGCCATCAGCCCACCAGGTCCACGCCCACCAGGACATCGATCCCTGCTTATTAACACTATCCTACACTCACTAGCGACATTTTTTTGTCTTCCACTACCCTTTAACAGCAATACAAATATCTTTTGAATGACTACTAACCTGATATACAAATGAACCAATCAATGTTCTGACTGAAAAGCAAGATGAGTTCAGGGAACCAACTCAGCCATTAACGCCTCAAGGCTTTTTTCAAAATAGATACATCCATAACAATGCTAAAAAAAAGGTCCAAAATAACATATTTTAATTGGCATCGCTGATACCAAACTTAATTTTCATCTCTTTCACTGCCAGTATAATGAAGTTGTATTTTCATCATTGATTCTAAAATAGAGTCAATTGTAGTCATTACAAATGCCTTGTGTTTTTTAAAATTGTTAGACAAAGTTAAATTCTCTTCAGTTGCAGATCAGTGCCACATGCATTCAGAAGGGTCATTTTACTTTGGAGTCACGTGAGTGACTACGTGCAGAAGGCCGTCAATCATCATGTGCGTCATTACATCTAAAGCATGCACCAACGACTGACTGGCAGGAGCGTTGCGTCTCTCCAGCGGTAAGTTTTAAAAACCGAGGTAAGTTACTTACAGTCGTTGTTTGGCAGGTTCGGTTGTTAGCTTTCTACCAATAGAATTAACCTACCATGTCGAAGGTGCGGAGACGGTCTGCGAAGCCGGCTACGGAAGACCGCGGTGCTGCGGGTAGCGGACGGCCGTCCGAGTCAGCTTCCAGGCCACCGGTGTTGGAACCAGCAGCAGCAGACTTGGTGCTACAGGAAAGCACCGTGGCAGCCCCAACGGGGCGCAAAGCCACCCATAAGTCTGCCAGACCCATAGACTCCGATGAGTCCGGGCCGGAGGAATCACCTCCCACACTGGGAAGCGTCTGCGGGTGCTTTTCCAAGATGGAGCACCTGTTGGAGAGGTGCCTCCAGACTGATCTGCTCCAGAGGAGGGAGCAGTATCAGGCCGGGTCTTCACAGGAGCGCGCGCTAGCAGCACCTTACACAGGGCTGTGATGTGTCTCCCTCTCTGTAGTGGGGAGTACACGGAGTCAGCAGTATCCTGACTCAGAGCAGGGAGGCACATCAGGGGAACACCCTGGGGAGCGAGGGTCCACAGTGCCTCTATTGGCATCTAAGTTCGCCATACCTACCCCAACCGGAGAGGCCTTGGATGAAGAGCTGGCCACCACCATAAACTACCTGGTCTCGCACCTGCTCAAGGACAAGGTTATGGAGGAGACCACCGGCCGCTACAGTACACCTGTCAACTGTGCCTCCCTCAGTGTGCCGGCCATCAACCATGCCATCTGGGACCATATTGGAGCAGGGGTAAGAGCCCAGGAGGTAAAACTCCAGAAAATACTAAAATGACTGGCCTCAGTGGTAACGGCTTTTGCCAGGTCCATCAATGGCGGGCCACAGCCTGTGACGGAGACACAGCAGGATGCTGTGGGGCTCCTCTGTAATGCCCTGTTCGAGATAATCTGTCTGCGCAAGAGCGCAATATGGCCGGCACTCAACCCGAAATTTGCGGTGCTGTGTAAGGCCAGCAATGTACAGCCGGCCAACTACCTCTTTGGGGCAGACCTGCCGAAGCAGGTCCGAGAGCTGGATGACGAGGCCAAGATAATATGCCTCATGAGCCGAGCCTTAACTCCACCCAGGGGCTCATTGCAAGGAGGCCACCCCAATGCCGCCTTCCACACCAGGCGCAATCAGCCTAGGGACCCAGGGACAGGAGGCAGACTCCAGATGTCCCAAGGCGGGAGGCCAGGACCACACAGGCAGTAATGCCCAAGGGAGGAGATTCTAGTCCCTTGTGGGACAATTTACACACCTCTAACTTACAAGTTGAGGGGAGGCTACAACATTTTTTGATGAATGGATTTGGATTACAGCAGACCCATTCATACTACACAGTGTACAAGGGTTTAAAATTGAGTTCCTTCTTGATTCGTCACCACCCACTCAAAATTTACCAAATCGCACAAATGTGTTTCCATAACAGGAAAGATTTGAGATACAAGCTGAAATTCAGGCTTTACATCCAAAAGGGGTGATTCAGAGGTCTCGCCAGGAATCACACCAATTTGTATCGAACATTTTTCCCAAGCAAAAGAAGGATGGAGGAAGCCGTATTATCCTAGACTTGACGGAACTCAATACCCATGTGCAGTGTAAACATTTAAAAATGGACAACTTTGGTACAGTTATCCAGCTAGTTTCCAAAGGATGTTATATGGCTTGCATAGATCTAAAATATGCACACTACTCCATACCAATACACAGTGAACACAGAAGATATTTGAAATTTAACTGGATGGGGCAGATGTGGCAATTCAACGCGTTGCCAAATGGGCTGACTTCAGCTCCCAGACGCTTTACAAAATTACTAAAACTGGTTCTGGGACTGCTACGAGCACAGAACCACATCGTGATGGCATTCTAATCATTGGGGACACAAAGGAATCAGCAATAGCATCTGTTTCAGCTACCAAACTCATGTTTGAGAAGCTGGGATTCTTAATCCATCCAGTGCAAATTGACTCCAATTAGGGTAATTGATTACCTAGGGTTTACAATCAACTCTATTCAAATGTCAGTGACTCTTCCAGGTGGCAAGTAATCAGACTTGATGGAAGCCTGCAATAAGCTAATTGCTAACCAGCAGCCAACAATCAGACAAGTAGCAAGCATAATTGGCAAGCTTGTGGCAGCCTTTCCAGTTGTACGCTTTGGACCTTTGCACTACCAAAATTTATAACGTGCAAAGGAACGGGCCCTCAAATCTCACACAGGCCAATTCAGGGAACATATGCACTTACCACCAGATGCCATTGCGGAATTACAATGGTGGGCTACCAATATACATCACTGTTCTAAGAAAATTCAAATTGACGCACCATCGGTAATAATACAAACTGATGCGAGTGGCCTGGGCTGGGGGGCAACAGACACCAGCTCCAGCTGCGGGGGCAGATGGAATGTGCAGGAATCCTTAATCCTACAGCAATATGGCACCAACTTCTTAGATTTGTTGGGAGCACTCTATGGCTTAAAGGCTTATTGCAGCAGTATGCATCATGTGCATGTTCAACTACAGATTGACAACATCACAGCAGTGGCGTATGGCAATCACATGGGTGGAATAAAATCTGTATCATGTGATAAATTGGCAAACCGCCTTTGGCATTGGTGTATTGCAAGGAACATTTGGGTCACGGCTATCTACCTGCCAAGTCGATATAATATGGTGGCGGACACAAGGTCACGGAAATTCAATGATAACACGGAATGGATGTTGAATCATGTCGTGTTCACCAACATTGTTGCCCGATATGGCACGCCGGATATTGACTTGTTTGCCTCCAGATTGAATCACCAGTTACCCAAATATGTCTCATGGGAGCCAGACCCAGGGGCAGTGGCAGTCGATGCATTCACACTGCATTGGGGAGGAATGTTCTTATATGTTTTCCCTCCTTTTTGCCTCATCAGCTGATGCTTGGTCAAAATAAAGAAAGACAATGCCACAGGCATTTTGGTAGTGCCAGACTGGCCTACGCAATCTTTGTTTCCACTTGTCCTGGGAATCATGACACAGCCTTTAACAGCAGGGAGCTGCTGGTACAACCGGTAGCGGGGAGCCATCATCCGCTACATGACCGAATCAATTTGTTGGTTTGCAGATTCTGAGGAGACCTTTCCTGGGACTTGGACTGGCTGATTGAACGGTGGATGTAATTACAGCAGCCTGTAGGGACAGCACACAAAAGCAGTACGTTTCCCACATCAAGAAGGGGGAGACGTATTGCGGGCATCCAACATTACATATGACACCGTGTGCATCACGGACATACTGGAATTTCTGTCTACCTTATATCATGACCAGAAATTAGGCTACAGTGCCATAAACAGTGCCAGGGGTGCACTGTCCTCATATTTAGTACTGGGAACGGGGGCCCTCCCAGTGGGAAAGCATCCCCTTATTTCCAAATTCATGGAGGGCATATACAACACTACACCCCCCATGGCCACGATATACCGACACATGGGATGTTAGCGTGGTGCTAACACTACTCCGCCAGTGGGCCCCAGCCACCACTCTATCCTTACACAAGCTCACCCTCAAGGTGGTCATGCTAATGGCGCTCATTATGGTGCAACGAGTCCAGATTCTGCACAAACTGTGACTCGACAACATGCACACCACTGCCAACACCAGGCTCGAGCTCCTGGCATACCCCGAAGATCCATAACTATGTGTGGTCGCTCACTTGCACCAGTATATTACAGTCACCAGGAGCCTCAGAGGCTCAGAGTTAGTTGTCCTAATCAGCCACACCATAGGGTATCAACACAAACCATTTCCAGATGGCTAAAAGAAGTACTGGCAGTTGCAGGAGTAGATACTGACATTTACTAATCTCATTCCACCAGGGCTGCATCAACATCGGCAGCAAGGGCTATGGATGTGCCCCTCGACAGAAACCTAGCGGCGGCAGGATGGGCCAATGAAAGGATGTTTCGCCAGATTTATAATAAACCCATTGCCGGGCAGGGGGTGTTTGCACGTACCATTTTGAATTCTGTTTATAGTTTCCCCCCAGGTTGAGCGGGGTCACTATTGTTTCTCACTCACCCATGGTCAATCCATTCAGTGTGTGATGCCTGGATTCGAACCGGCGTGAAATCACAGAGCTTTGAAATCTTCACGTAGTCACTCACGTGACTCCAAAGTAAAATAGTAAAATTAAACGAGAACTTACCAGTTTGAAGTTTGATCTTGATTTTATAAGGAGTTATGATGAGCGATTACGCTCCCAACCCTCATATTATCAGGTCATTTGGTAGTTCTAGTTCTCCAAATCTTACTATATTTAGGTCAACTTCATTTATCTGTGATTCCACACCGCTGCTTTGAAGATTGACGCGCATGACGACTGACGGCCTTCTTCACGTAATAGCTAATGGTAACTCCTCTAGGAGCAGGTGCATAGTTCTCTGAAGTTGGAGTCACACGTAGATTGGGTGGTCAAAAAGGCTTTTGGCACATTGGCCTTCATCAGCCAGAGTATTGAGTATAGAAGGTACACAAAATGCAGGAGAAACTCAGCAGGTGCAGCAGCAACTATGGAGCGAAGGAGATATGCAACGTTTTGGGATGAAACCCTTCTTCAGACCCTGACTATTGAGTATAGAAGTTGGGAGGTCATGTTGCAGGTGTATAAGAAGTTGGTGAGGCCACATTTATAGTATTGTGTTCAGTTCTGGGCACCGTGTTATAGGAAAGATGTTGTCAAGCAGGAAAGGGTACAGATAAGATTTATGAGGATGTTGCCAGGACTCGAGGGTCTGAGCTGTGGGCAGAGCTTGAGTAAGCTGAGACTCTATTCCTTGGAGCACAGGGTGATGAGCGGTGATTTTATAAGAGTGTATAAGATCATGAGAGGAATAGATCGGGTAGATGCACAGTCTCTTGCCCAGAGTAGGTGAATCGAGAAGCAGGGGACATAGGTTTAAGGTGAAGGAGAACATATTTAATAGGAATCTGAGGGGTAACCTTTTCACACAAAGGGTGGTGTGTGTATGTATGGAACAAGCTGCCAGAGGAGTTAGTTGAGGCAGGAACTATCCCAACATTTAAGAAGCAGATCCAGCACCACCATTAGGCTATTACTGCCCTAAAACATGTTTCCTCACTTTGAAGTTAAGTCTGTACTCAGTTAAGCTAAGTCAGCTTACATCTGTACTCTCTGATTCAGTCCCTACAAACAATCTCTCCTCAATCACTCCATTAAATCTGTCCACAATCGTGGTTCTTCGTTTCTTGGTCCTCCAAAATATTCCAAATGGAATATAAACTGGAGGTGGTCACTTCTACCAAATTTCCCTTTAACCTACTTTGCTCTAGGGAGAATAATGCAGATTCTCCAGTTTCTCCACGCCTTCCTCTCTGCAGCCCTCATTTTTGACGCCTGCAAGGACTTCAGGCTCTCCGTATCAAGATTGATATGGTGGGTTGATGGAAATGGATGAGGAAGTTCTTTCTTGCTTGCAGGTTGTAGTAACCTAATACTTCACTCTCTTATAATTTCCGATGCGTGCCAGGTTTGCACTGGTGAATATGTTGCATGGAAATATTAACCTGGTGAAGCACAAGGCAGACTATGTATATTGTATTGAGCTGCATAGGTTAATGAAACATCTCACTAATGTATCAGAAGAAAACTATGTAGTCCTAAAATGTCCAGTCAAACATGGCAGAGAAAAACAAGCAACTAAATGAAAAGTGAAGGTTGACATAAAATGCCGGACTAACTCAGCGGGACAGGCAGCCTCTGGAGAGAAGTAATGGGTGCCTTTCGGGTCGAGACCCTTCTTCAGACTGAAATAAAAAATGAGTTATTTATAACTTTTTCCCATTCTCAGACTTGGTAGGTCCCAAGAATTGGATGCAAAAGGCCAATCCGAAGTCCTTGCAGGTGTCAAAAGTGGACCAAAGTAGACAACTGAATACAACTGCTGCCTGCATCGTAAATGCCAACATCTCGCCAAAGTGCATGGCATATAATAATAATAATGAAGCTGATCATCGTAGCTCCGATGGAACTAATTGACATATAAACAAAGACTAACAAACATCAAGAAATATTTGCAGCAGGCTGTATGTTAATGGGCATCTCCAACCAGAAAAATTACAATTGATGTCAATGACATTAGCATTCCTGATACAAGATACCAGCATCCCTGGCGTCACCACAGCCCAGAGGCTTAACTGGATCAATCATATAAACTCCGTGGCTGCTGCATCTGGCCAGTAACTGAACAAGAGACTCATCTGTTGACAACAAAATCTCTGCACCAGCAAAACATGAAAGAAAACTCACCATTTACGTAAAAAAAAATTTAAACGGTGGAAGCCATTCAGCAGACCAGCCAGCAACAGTGAAGATTCTTAACGTTTTAAGTCAAGGATCTTTAATTCAACCAGATACATGAACTCTGTTTCTTTCCACAGATGCTGCATAACATGCTAGCATTTTCTGTTCTTATTTTGTACATCTCCTGTGTCTGCAGTTTTGTTTTATTTTCAGTATTTGCTTAGATTTGGCAAAGGCAAACACTCAAGTGGCCTAAAGGCATCCAGGATAACATTTGATTAGGCCCTATTCACTGAGTTCAATCTATAACTCTTTCTTACATCAGGACAAAATGGCCCAGTGTATATTTTACTTCGGAGTCCCGTGAGTGACTATGTGAAGAAGGCCGTCCCCACGTATCCGCGTCATTACATCTGACGCATTGCGCAACGACTGGCTGGCGGGTGCGTCGCTCCTTCCAGCGGGTAAGTTTAAAAGACTCAGGTAAGTGTTTTAAATACTTAGCTGAAGTCGTTGCTCCCAGTCCGGAGTGTGTTCTGTTTTATCGTATTTTCAGCTTCGGATTGTGGGAGATATGTCCAAAGTAAAGAGGCGAGCCGTGACCAAACCGGCTGCGGAAGACCACGGTCCTGCGGGCAGCGTGCGACCGCCAAGTTTGCCTACAGGGCCGCTGGCAGAGCAGCCAGCGGCTACAGACTTGGTGCTGCCAGAAAGCTCCTTGGCTACTCCACAGGGGAGAAAAGCCACTAAAAAGTCTGTGAGGGCCCTGGACTCGGAGGAGTCGGGCCATGAGGTGGAAGAGTCCCCTCCTTCTAAGGGCAGTGTTACCGGCTGGCTGGCCTATCTGGAGATCCTTGTGGAGAGGTTACTCCAGCACAATATGCTCCAAAGGACGGAGCTATCGGAGCCTGGGGAGTATATGGAACCCAAGGCAGCAGCACCTGTGTCAGGGCTGCATAATATCTCCCTGTCAGATGATAGGAGCGTATGAGGTCAGTGCTATACAGACCCAGAGTATGGAGGCACAGTTGGGCCACAGGGGCCATCAGGTGTACTATCTATTGCATCCAGATTTGCGGTCCCAGCCCTCACAGGTGAGCCATTGGATGAAGAGCTCGCTGTGAACATTAATTACATGGCTTTCCATCCACTGCAAGAACAAACGATGGAGGAGACAACTACCAGGTATAACACTCACTAAGCTGTGCCTCACTGAGTGTCCCCATTGTTAACCAATCCATTTGGGGGCACATTGGAGGGGGTGTCTGAGCCCAAGAGGTTAAAATCCAAAGAGTACTCCGGCTACTCGCCTCGGGCAGCATGGCCTTTGCTAGGTCAGTGGAGGGGACGCCTCTCTCAGATACACAGCAGGACGCTATGGCATTAATGTGCAATGCACATTTTGAAATAAACTGCATTAGAAAGAATGCCATCCGTCCTGCTATAAATCCTAAATTTGCTGGGCTATGTAAGTCGGGGAATGTACAACCCCCAAACCTCCTGTTCGGATCGATTGTGGCAGTTTAAAGCATTGCCTAATGGATTAACCTCAGCTCCCAGACTATTCACAAAATTGCTAAAACCAGTCCTGGGGTTACTCAGAGCACAGAATCATATTGTCATGGCATATTTGGATGACATTTTAGTAATTGGGAGGACTTTCAAATTAGCTGAATTATCTGTGTCAGCTACAAAACACTTTTTCGAAAAGATAGGATTCATAATCCATCCAGTTAAGTCTAAATTGGTGCCATCTAAGATAATTGACTATTTGGGATTCACCATTAACTCAGTACACATGTCAGTGACTCTGCCTCGGGGCAAGCAATTACAGTTAACTGAAGCCTGCAGGAAACTCATTGTTGATAATCACCCTTCTATTAGACATGTGGCTCGAGTAATTGGAAAATTACTTGGAAAAGTAATTGGAAAAACTCGAGTTCCCAGCTGCTCAGTTAGGGCCTTTGCCAAAACTTACAGCGTGCAAAGGAACAGGCACTTAAGCTTCAGAGAGGTCATTTCGATAGACCAATGCAGCTACCAGCTGAGGCTCTGGCTGAGTTACAATGGTGGATTTCCAATATTCAGTGCTGCTCTAGTACCATTTTAGTCAATACACCATCAGTTATCCTGCAGACTGATGCCAGTGCACTAGGATGGGGTGCTACCGATACTGTCTTGAGCTGTGGTGGCAGAAGGAATCTGCAGGAAGCATCCATGCGTCAATCACATGGTATTAACTATTTAGAGTTGTTGGGAGGACTCTATGGGTTAAAGGCTTTTTGTATCAACAGGTATCATGTGCATGTCCAACTTCAGATTGACAACACTACCGCAGTAGCGTACATTAATCACATGGATGGCAGTATATCCTGTGATAGGTTGTCTAATCTCCTCTGGCACTGGTGTATTGCGAGGAACATCTGGGTTTCAGCTATCTATTTACCAGGTAGATATAACACAGTGGCAGACACCAGGTCACGAGAGTCCAATGATAACAAAGAATGGATGTTAAATCACGATGTGTTTCACGATATTATCCTTCGTTATGGTGTACCGGACATTGATCTGTTTGCTTCCAGGCTTAATCATCAGTTACCAATTTACGGTTCATGGGGCAAGGGCAGTAGCGGTAGATGCATTCTCGCTACACTAGGGTGGTAAATTTGTGTATGTTTTCCCCCCATTCTGCCTCATTACTCGATGTGTGGCAAAAATTCAGCAAGATTCCGCCACTGGCATTTTGGTAGTGCCAGACTGGCCTACTCAGCATTGGTTCCCTCTGGTTCCAGCCTTAATTACACAGCCTTTTATGGCAGTGCCCAAGAGCAGAAATCTGCTGGTACACCCAGTGACAGAGGAAAGCCACCCTCTTCATGACCATATAAATTTGTTGGTTTGCAGATTCTGAGGAGACCGTTCCTGGGGCTCGGACATTCAGAACGTATCATTGATGTAATTACTGCGGCCTGGAGGAAGAGCACACAGAAACAGTACATCTCTCACATAAGAAAATGGGAGATGTACTGTTCCCGCTCTCACATTTCATATCACACAGCTTCAATCACGATATTTTGGAATTTCTTTCATCACCTTTTCACGATAACAAACTTAGTTACAGTGCCATTAATAGTGCACGGAGTGCTTTGTCCAATTATTTACGGCTGGGGTCAGCAAACCACACGGTAGGGTCCCACCCTTTAATAACCAAATTTATGAAGGGCGTATTTAACTCTACTCCACCTAGATCTACGTACACACACATATGGGATATCAGCGTTGTCCTCACGCTGCTCCGTGGGCACCAGTTTCATCTCTGTCCCTACACCTTCTTACACTGAAAGTAGTCATGCTCATGGCCCTGGCCTCAGCACAACGGGTCCAGACACTATAAAAACTCAGACTGGACTGTATGGGTTCTTCCTGCAATAACATCACCTTTTTCTTTTGGGATCTCGTCAAGCAGAGCAGGCCAGGGGTACAGGGGCTCAAATTGAGTTTTATGGCATACCCCTCAGATCCACGAGTGCGTGTAGTATCGTCTATAACCCAATACATAAAGGTCACCAAGAGCTTGAGAGGCTCGGAATTCTCCCTCTTTGTCAGCTATACCAAACCTCACAAGCAGGTTATGGTGCAAACCATCTCTAGATGGATTAAACAGGTTCTGGTGTGTGCAGGAGTGGACACTGATATTTTTAAACCTCATTCCACCAGGGCTGCATCGACATCAGCAGCAAGGGATATGGACGTACCTCTTGACCACACTCTGGCGGCTGGGGGATGGTCAAATGAGAGGACTTACCAGAGGTTATATAATAAGCCTATCGCCAGATCCGGGATCTTTGCTGTTTTAAGTTCTGTTTCACAGTTTCCCCCTGGGTGAGAGGGGTCACTGTGTATTTTCTTTCTTGTTATTAAAGCATTAGTATTGTTAAACATGTCATGTTTTGAATGCATTAATTTTCTCACTCGTCCTGGTCAATTGATGCAGCTGTGACGCCTGGACTCGTTCCTCTGCATGAAATCACAGACCTTCAAAGTCTTCACGTAGTCACTCATGTGACTCCGAAGTAAAATAGTTACATTAAATGAGAACTTACCATTTTGAAGTTTGATCGTTATTTTATGAGGAGTTACGTTGAGGGATAACATGTAAGTATGTTACAAAACTTACCTTTAGTGGTGCTGCAGATCTGCCGCTGGCCGTGTGCGCAACTTTGGCGCCTTTAAGTGGGGGGGGGGGGGGGGGTTAAAATGCTGGTTTCTCCATGCAATCCGGAGCTTTCTGTTGTCGGAGTGCAAGCTATATTTGGAGATGCGTTCCGACTGTCGTTAAGTCCATTTTTTTTGGATAAATCGCCCGACTACTTAATCACTGCAGTAAAATAAAAATTAGCTCCTAATGCCGTGAACGCCGACAACGGGGACCGATTTTACGTAGGGGACAGGTAAGTGAAAGCTGTTTATTTTTACATATAAACTTGTTTTTTTAGGGGACTTTAATCAACATTTCATGTTGCGAAACGGTGATTTAGCCCCCATGTGAACTGGCAGAAAATTTCCTGCCGATATTGGGTTTAAATTCACCGCAACCGCAACATTCTAATCCATCACGTTCCAGAAAATCCCACTTGCAAGCTGTTTAAAATGCCCATTAATTTACAGGCATTAAACATTGAATTCTTGAAGAAACGTAACTCCAGATTTCAATCTATTCAGCTGAGCTAATACCTTTCCCCTTTTAATTGGTTCATTGATTCCTTTAACATTCCAACTACAGAAGGTAATTCCATCACCCCCATTCCTTACATTCATATCTTGCATTTTATTGTTAGGGTGGCTTTTTTTGGAGTAGCCTTCTTGGCTCCTCCAGCCCGACATTACACCCCAACTTCAATCTGATGCGAATTTCCAATTCCATTAAACCATATCCATTTAAACTGATTATATAAAATAGATAGAAGTCATGATTATATAATATATAATATAAAATCAAGTCTTAAAAAATCACATCTTAAAAAAGATGCTCAATATAGATTAACAGCTAAATGGATTTCAAAAGTATATCATTCTTCGTTTATACACAAATCTAGAGGGGTTGCAATAATTATTCGTAAAGGTATACCTTTTAAACTTAATTCGATAATAGAGGATAAGGAGGGTAGATATTTAATAATTACAGGGGAACTACATTTAAAAAAAGTAATTCTTATGAATATATACGCACCTAATTTTGATAATCCACTATTTTTTAAGAAAATATTTAATAGTATTCCTATATCCACCCAATATAATTTAATAATTGGAGGTGATTTAAACTGTACTTTAGATAATTATTTGGATAGATCTTCTACAAAAAGTAAGGCTCTTTCTAAATCAAGTAAGCTTATAAATTCTTTTATTAAGACATCGAATGTTAAAGATATTTGGAGATTGGATAATCCAACCGGACGGGAATATTCATTTTTCTCGCCGGTATTCGGAACCTATTCGAGGATAGATTATTTCTTAGTCGACTCAAAATTACTCCCCTTTATGTATGATGCAAAGTATCATAATATTATTATCTCAGATCATGCTCCATTAACATTTAAGATAAAATTAAAAGATATAGTTAATAAAACTAATATTTGGAGATTCAACACACAGATATTAAAGGATAAAGACTGCTGTAACTATGTGGAGAAACAGATTAAATTATTCTTTGAAACTAACGATAAACCTGAGACTTCCCCATTATTATTATGGGATACATTTAAAGCTTTTATGCGCGGTGCAATAATATCAGCACAAGCTCATTTTAACAAAGAAAATCGAAAAATGGAGCAAAAGTTAGAAAAAGAGATAAAACAATTAGATAGTGAAAATATAATACATCCTTCTAAAGAGTTGAGTAATAAAATTGCTATATTAAAATATAGATTAAATAAAATTTACTCTGATCAAGTGATAAAACTATATCAACAAACTAAACAAGTTCATTTTGAATTTGGTGATAAACCTCAAAAATTATTAGCACGACAACTCAGAAGATTAGACGATGAAAAAACTATACATAGTATTAGATCGGTACAGGGAAATACGTTGACTATACCAAAAGACATTAATGACATATTTTTACAATATTATCAAAATCTTTATTCATCTAAATTAACAGGGCAAACAGATGAAATGGAAACATTTCTAGAAAAATGTCATTTTAATAAGCTAGATTTTGAGAGTAGGCAATTATTAAATGCTGAAATATCGGTAATAGATATCGAAGAATCAATTAGATCGTTAAAAAATGGTAAAACAGCGGGCCCCGATGGCCTGAGTGCAGAATTTTATAAAAAATTTCATGATCTACTTTCATCAAGATTACAAACAGTGTATAGACACACCTATGAGTTAGGAAAGTTACCAGAGTCTTTAAATGAATCTACAATTACATTAATTCCTAAATTAGATAAGGATCTGGAAGATCCTGGATCATATCGAGCGATTGCCCTTTTAAATACTGATCAAAAAATATTAACTAAAGTACTGTCTCGGAGGCTAAGTTTAGTGATTTCCAAAATAATACATTATGATCAAACAGGTTTTATTCCAAAACGTTATTCATCACATAATCTTAGACGCTTGTTTAACATTATATACTCGAGAAGAAGGAGAGATATTGAATTAGCAGTTATATCGTTGGATGCTGAAAAAGCATTCGACCAGGTGGAATGGTCATATTTATTTAATATAATGGAAAAGTATCAACTGGGGGATGGATTTTGTAAATGGGCAAGAATATTATATTCTAACCCTACAGCAAGAATTTTAACTAATCAAATACTATCACCTAAATTTAGACTTTTTAGGGGATGCAGACAGGGATGTCCGTTATCCCCTTTATTATTTGCTTTGGTGATAGAACCTCTGGCCGAAAGAATCAGATCAGAACCCGAAATATATGGGTATAATACTGACACAACAAATAATAAGATATCTTTATATGCAGATGATATTCTGATTTATATTACTAAGCCGGAATGTAGTATTCCCAAGTTATTCAATGTTATAAATGAATTTAGCGTATTTTCAGGATATAGGATTAATTGGAATAAAAGTGACATTATGCCTATAACTGGTATAAATGTAAATATACTACAAAAATACCCACTAAAAATAGTTACAGATAAATTTAAATATTTAGGAATCAATGTGTCTAAATCCTATAAATTATTAATTAAAGCTAATTATTATCAATTATTAGAGAAACTTAAAAAAAACATTTCATATTGGAAAACACTCCCTATATCTATGATCGGTAGGATTAATGCTATAAAGATGATTTTTTTACCACAATTGTTATATTTATTTCAGGCAATTCCTTTTTTTCTCCCAAAATGTTTTTTTTTTAAAATTGATACTATAGTTAATAATTTTGTCTGGGATTACAAAAGTCATAGAATAAGTAAAAAACACTTATGTAAGTCTAAGATAAATGGAGGGCTGGCACTTCCAAATTTTCTATATTACTTTTGGGCAGTCCAGATTAAGAATATGAATTTTTGGTGGGTAAATATGGATGTTGAACCAAAGTGGTTAAAAATGGAAAAGGAAGACTGTTTACCTTTCAATATAGAGTCGATTATTTTCGCACCAAAGGAAGTACAAAAAAAGACTTATAGGGACAACCCTATAATTCATAATAATAGGCGTATTTGGAAACAGATAGTTAAGACCCTATATCTGGATAATCTTTCTTTTAGGTTACCAATTAGGAATAACCCACTGTTTAAACCCTCAATCTTAGATGCGGGGTTTAGACTGTGGGAGGATTCAGGAATTAAAAGGATAGGACACCTTTATAGAAATGGAAATTTTTTATTATTTGAAGAGTTACAAGATATTTTTGGATTACCTTCACAACACCATTTTAGGTATTTACAAATTAGAGATTTTATTAAATGTAACACACAAGACTATAAAAAAAAAGAACCAGGCTTATAAGATGAGCTGTTTAATTTACATCCAAATACGGATAAGCTTATAGCTTATATATACAATATTATTTTAGATAAAGAGAACCCAACAACTGAAACATATCGTCAAGCATGGGAAAATGAAATTGGATTACCTATAACAAAAGAAACTTGGGAAGAATGCTTACAAAGAATACATTGGTGTTCTTTGAATGACAGACACACACTGATACAATTTAAAGTTATATATAGATTACACTACTCGAAAACCAAATTAAAAAGTATCTTTCCTAGTCTCTCCTCTATTTGTGATAAATGTAAGAATCTTGAAGCAAATTTAATACATAGTTTGGTAACGTGTCCACGGTTGAATTATTATTGGATTGAAATTTTTAAAGTTATTTCGGAAGTTCTTAAGGTTGAACTCGACCCAGACCCAAAATTAATAATATTCGGAATCCCGGAGCCAAATTTGGTACTCACAGTTAATCAAAGAAATTTTTTTGATTACTGTTTAATAATAGGGAAAAAAATGATACTTAAATTTTGGAAGGGAACATTATCCCCAACAATTAAAATGTGGAAAGCAGAGATGTTGGAGACGTTGAATTTGGAAAGAATTAGATTTGTCCTTTTGGACAGGTATAATTCTTTTGAATCGATATGGTCTCCATATATACAGTATTTAGAGAAGTAGCTATTCTTGGAATCACGGCTCGACGGACACCCTACGGATCCGATGCGAATAACTTACTTATATTTGATATTATTGTGCATTTATTAGAGATATTTCTGAATGAAATAGTATTTCGTATAATGACTTCAGTTTTTGTTTATATATATGTAATATTTTTGTTTTTCAAATTTTCCCTTTTTTTTTCTTTTTTTTTACGGTTGAAGTATGTGGGAAGAATTTTTTATTCCTTTTTATTTACTCTTTTTTCTTTTCTCTTTTATATATCCTTTTCTTTATTTCCATAAAATAGAAGATATTAAGTATTGATATGTTATTTGTAGTAATATTGAATTAAGGTGTTAGTTTATAAAGTAAGCTTTACATTGTAAACGGTTTACTTCAAATAAAAAAAATATTACAACAAACATTGAATTCCCTCAATTTGGCCTATAAATTAATGACAATTAGATTTAAAAATCATGTTTTATTGTGAATTATTGTGTGACTGTTAATTGGACACTTAGGCTTTAAATTTTTTTTCTTAAGAAATGGATGGATGTTTAGATCTAGTAATTGAATTTCGTAATTGGCTACAATTGGGTAACTAACTAATTATATGCTTTAATTTCAGGTCATCCAAGTAAGATTGTTTCATATTTGTTTCAGAATACTTCAATCTATAATAACTGAAAATTTCTTTAAGTTCTCTTAATTTTTAAGGAAGTTATGGGCTTTTGACTGTTCTCGATCACAACTTTTGTGACAAGTCAATAGAAAAGCAATAGGAAGCAAGTTGCTAATTTCTGAGTATGAAAATGGCCCTAACTTTTTTAATACTGAAGATATGAAAGTGAATTAGGTGTCAGATTAAACTTATTTTTATGCTTTATCTGATTGGATAAATTGCAGACTTGATTTTTAAAATCTCAAAATTGTGTAACATTGCTATTACATGCCCTCCGCTCCCTGCCCTCGCAACTTAACGATCTTTCTGTAAATTCTAGTCAACTATAGTCTTACAATTTTAGTTCAACAACGTTTTCTGTGACTTCATACCGCTGCTTTGAAGATTGACGCGCATGCGTGGGGACGGCCTTCTTCACGTAATCCCTCACCGTAACTCATAAAATAACGATCAAACTTCAAACTGGTAAGTTCTCGTTTAATCTTACTATTATACATGATGCATTGAGGCAATTCACTAAACATACTCAGTCAAATTTTCTCAGCTCCGTGGACTCACATAGAACATAGAAAAGCACGGCAAACGAACAAGCCCTTCGGCCCATAATGATGGTGCCGAACACCATGCCAAAATAAATTAATCTCTTCTCCCTGCACATGATCAAAATCCCTCCATTCCCTGCATATCCAATGATCCACCTAAAGCCTCTTAAACACAATTATCGTATCTCCCTCCACCTCTGGCAGCACGTTCCAGGCACCCACCACCCTCTGTGGAAAAAACTTTCCTACCACATCTCCTTCACACTTTGCACCTCTCGCCTCAAAGCTATGACCTCTCATCTCAAAAATGTTTCTGACTGACCACCCTATCCATGCCTCTCTTAATGTTATATACTTCTATCAGGTCTCCTCTCAACTTCCGAGATTCCAGAGGAACCAAACAAAATTCCAAGGCTCAAAGGCTCCATCACAAAGAAGAGCTACAACATTAATGTTGCTCTCACAGTCACGCACCAATCTAACTTGGATATATGCCATCAATCCCACTGGATCAAAAAACATGGATTCACTGCCAACTGCAAACACAGGATCATCAGCAACAACCTCAACTGCAAATCCCAACCAACGAAAAATATAGATGGCCTTGGCAGCGTCACTTACACACCTTGAATAACATTTTATTTTGTCGTTGCCTTGGTTATAGTACCATAATGAAGGAGAGTTTCAGTTTTCACTCCTTATAGTTTGAACTTTATTCACCTCCCACAGGAGACTAATCAATTTGGAATGGCTTTTAACTCTGGCAACAATAGCTCTAATAAAATCCAGCTCCAGATGGAACCAGGGGTACTGTTTTTATGGTGATTTGCAGTCAGATTCCATCCAGCATAGCTTGGGATTCAGAAACTTTTAATGGCAGCCTGGGAATTATATTCTGCAATTCTGTCCATTCTTCTGTGGCCTTCAGTATTTACAATTTGAAGTGCAGTAACCATTTAGATTACAATTATAACAAGGATTGACTTTCTAAGACTTTCATGCTATATGAATTCTGGGAATTGAAGGAAGAACAAATAATTCCTAGCTATGAAAATGTGTAATATCTTTATTGGCAAAAATAACCATCTGCCCAGTGTTAATAATCATATGAAACCATGTCAGGAAGATGTCCAGCTTGTAACACATGTGGCAACAATCTTTTGCCTTCTTTCTGTTTGCCAGCTGATTTCATATTGAATAGCTTTCCCCAATGGGACATATTATTCAAAGTACTTGACTGCAACCAAAGCTTCCAACCCCATACTCCAGATAATGTATCCCGCCTGGGAGAATTTTGACTGAAAAACAGATCCACAAGAATCAACGGGCCAAGAAAAAGGAAGGCAAGATGTTGCCATGATGAAAAAAGCATTGGTTACAAACTATTTTCCTGCAGAATACAAATCCAGGTATTTCCTTACCATGAGCTGATAATTAATCTTTGCTCATAATGTTTTGTTACTTCAATACAATTGTGTTTCTTTCTAAGGATTTGTTAATACTGAAATGACCCAGTCAATGCCAAATAGTACACAAAGGAATAACATGGGTAGATTTCCCAGTTACTTAATTTGACCAGAAACAATTACATAAGAGGAATACATCATTTATAACATTTGCAAACTGAATATAATTATAAGGATGATAACACTTGCAGAAGAATCCAGCAAAAACATTTTGTAAGAGAATTGAAGGAATGAATTAAAGTCTTTCAGAAGGTCTTGGTTTACTCTATTTTACATAAAATGCATATTTGAAGAAAATGATTAGACCATAAGACAATAACACATAGTAGCAGAATTAGGCCATTTGGCCCATTGAGTCTACTCCACTATTCAATCATAGCTGATCTATTTTTCCTTCCCAACCCGATTATCCTGCCTTCTCCCTGTAATTTATCATGGTTTTATTAATCTGAACCTATCAATCTCTGATTTAAAAATATCCAATGTTGTGGTGAAGTGGGCGCATGTGCGCATGTGTGGGGCTCTTCTAGAGTGTGCGCGCAGGACTTTTCAGGAGTCTGCGCATGTGCAAGGTATTTCGGGCGGGAAAGCCTGCAGAATCAGCCATGTTTGCCAGACGTTTCTGAGTTTATGTATTAAAGAAATAAGTTGCTTAAAGCTTAAATAAATTTAAGTAAATTACTTTAAGTAAAGTAGCTTGCGCAGTAATCTGTGGAAATGAATTCCACAGATTTGTCATCCTCTGGCTAAAGAACTTCCTATCAAATCGCCATTCTAAAGGTACTTCCTTTTATTCCTTGTCCTCTGGTTAAGGACTCTGCTACTTCTGGGAGCATCTTTTAAACATCCACTCTAACTAGGCCTTTCATTATCTAGTAGGTTTCAATGAGATCCCGCTCAGCCTTCCAAACTCTAGGGAGTACAGACCAAGAGCCTTCAAACGTTCTTCATATATTAATTCAATCATCCCTGGGATCATTCTCGTAGAGCTCCTCGGGACCCTCTCCAACATCAGCGCACCATTTCTTATGTCTCTGTCCCACTTAGGAAACCTGAACGGAAACCTCTGGAGACATTGCACCCCACCCAAGGTTTCCGTGTGGTTCCCGGAGGTTTTTGTCCTCCGGCGACCACCTTCAACTAGCATCGCAACCGGCTTCGACTAAACAATTACCGATTTTTAAAACGGAAACCACTTTCGACCATTAGGGAGACTGACAAAAACCCAAAGGCCCCAAAGAGCACAGTGGCCTCTGTCATTCTTAAATGGAAGAACTTTGAAACCACCAGGACTCTTCATAAACCTAGCCGCCCGGCCAAGCTAAGCATTCGGGGGAGAAGGGCCTTGGTCAGGAAGTTGACCAAGAACCCGATGGTCACTCTGACAGAGCTCCAGCGTTCCTCAGTGGAGATGGGAGAAATTTCCAGAAGGACAACTATATCTGCAGCACTCCACCAATCAGGCCTGTTTGGCAGAGTGGCCAGACAGAAGCTACTCCTCAGTAAAAGGCACATGACAGCCTGCTTGGAGTTTGCCAAAAAGCACCGAAACAAGATTCTCTGGTCTAATGAAATCAAGATTGGACTCTTTGTCCTGAATGCCAAGCGTCACGTCTGGAGGAAACCAAGCACCGCTCATCACCTGGCCAATACCATAGCTACGGTGAAGCATGGTGGTGGCAGCATCATGCTGTGGGGATGTTTTTCAGTGGCAGGAACTGGGAGACTAGTCAGGATTGAGGGAAAGATGAACCGAGCAAAGTACAGAGAGATCCTTGATGAAAACCTGCTCCAGAGCGTTCAGGACCTCAGACTGCGGCAGAGATTCACCTTCCAACTGGACAACGATCTTAAGCACACAGCCAAGACAACACAGGAGTGGCTTCGTGACAAGTCTTTGAATGTCCTTGAGTGGCCTAGCCAGTGCCCGGACTTGAACTTGATTGAATATCTCTGAAGGGACCTGAAAATAGCTGTGCATCGACGCTCCCCATCCAACCTGACAGAGCTTGAGAGGATCTGCAGAGAAGAATGGGAGAAATTACCCAAATACAGGTGTGCCAAGCTTGCAGCGTCATACCCAAGAAGACTTGAGGCTGTAATCGCTGCCAAAGGTTCCTCAACAAAGTACAGAGTGAAGGGCCTGAATACTTATATAAATGTGTTATTTCAGTTATTTATTTTTAAATACTTTGCAAAATTTCTAAACACCTGTTTTCACTTTTTTATTATGGGGTATTGTGTATAGATTGATGATTAAAAAAAATGAATTTAATCAATTTTAGAAAAAGGCTGTAACGTAACAAAATGTGGAAAAAGTGAAGAGATCTGAATACTTCCTGAATGCACTGTATACGCAGCCCAAAAGTGCTCATAATATTCCAAAAATAATATAGATCAGAATATATAATTTAAAAATTATAAAGGTGGCAATGAAAAGTCAAACGTCGCTTTCTTTCCACCAGGTATAAATATGATTCCAAGTACACCTGCACCCTTGATAGAAGAATTGAGATTTTGCCAAACCCTTAAAAGTCCTTCTGTTTTAATTGTTTGTGCTTCTTGCTGATTTCGCACCATATATATTCTTCTGCAAGTGTTATCATCCTTATAATTGGCACGAAACAGATGTGGCACGAAACAGATGTGCTGTTCCAAAATAAATCATGACGCCTTGTAGAAAAAACAATTGTTGACTTTGTTTTTGCTTATCACAATTTCAGATGTTTAGTTTAGTTCAGAGATGTAGTGTGGCCCTTCGGCACACCAAATTCTCAAAAATTCCCCCAGTGTTTCTAATACTGGCAAGCTGGATGATTAAACTTTGCACTCATCCTCATTACAAGTCAAATGGCATTAGTGTCAAATTAATCGCAAGCAAAGACTAAACATTGCATCTACAAGATTGTCTCCATTCTGCTTGGGACTTTAGTAATTAATTCTGATAGCACTACAATTTTCAACATGATAAGACGATATGAAAATAAACTAAAATATATGCCCCGAGTCAGCTATCGCAAGAAAGTAAAGTGTGTGGTTGCCTCAGTTCTGTACAGCGAGCATGAAGTGTGCTAATAATGGCTTACAGATCTACAATTATATCAACACCAAGGAGTTCTACAAGATAATGTTATACTTAGAATCCACTCAATTAGATCAAACTCAAATTGGAATTAAGTAAGGGAACTTTATCATTTATATGTTAAAACATATATTTCAGTTTCTTACCAAAACAATTTCACAAACTACTTCTGTTGAACCATTTTAACTAAATTTAATGTTTAAACTAGATTAACTTAATTTTCACTACCAATGTTATCTATTAGCCTTGATAATTAAAGGGTGCTCATTGGCTAACAATAGATGTGCATAAGAGCAAACAAATACTGGGTTTCACATATATTCCCAGCATTACCAAAGGATGCAAGGTATGATTGTAACAATTGGTAAAATGGCGTGAAGGCTTTGGGAGTCAGGCAGGGAGTCACATGCCTCAGTCTCCGACTTGCTCTCAGTTCAGTTCAGTTTTATTTGTCATATGTAGGTTAACACAGGGTCAACGGTACAATGAAATGTGTTTGACAAAATAACGGGTTACCTCAGCAATGATATTACAAGGCTAAAATTAAGGTTAAAAAAAAGATAAAAGTGACAGTGGTAGGTAAAAGACAATAATAAATAAAATAATCAACATATGTGATGTGTTTATGAGTTCAGAAGTCTGATGGCATGATAATAAAAACTGTTCTTATGTCTAGTGGTACGTACAGCCATGCTCCTGTGTCGTCTGCCTGACGGCAACAAGAAGAGTATGCGTGCTGGGTGGCTGTGGTCCTTGATGATGCTGTGTGCCTTCCGCAGGCACCGCCTGTGGAAAATGTCCTTAATGGCCGGGAGATAGTTGCCAGAGATGTGCTGTGCTGCCTTCACCACTCTCTGTAGTGATTTGCATCTGTGGGCAGAACAGTTCCCGTACCAGACTGTGTTGCAGCCCATCAGCAGACTCTCGATGGTGCAACTGTAGAAGTTTGTGAGAATGCTGGCGTTCATGCCAAACTTTCTCAGTCTTCTCAGGAAAAAGAGCCGCTGGCGGGCTTTCTTAGTTATTGTGTCCGTGTGCAGTGTCCAAGAGAGGTCCTCAGTGATGTGCACGCCGAGGAACTTGAAGCTGCTGACCCTTTCAACCTCAGCATCATCGATGTGGATGGGGAGGTGTCCACTCCCCTGCTGTCTCCTGTCGTCCACGATCATCTCTTTAGTTTTGCTGACGTTGAGAGAGAGCTTATTTTCCTGGCACCAGCTGTTTAGAGCCTTTACCTCCTCTCTATAGGCCATCTCATTATTGTCTGTGATGAGGCCCAGGATGGTCGTGTCAGCAAACTTTAAGATGATGTTGGAGCTGTGCTTAGCAGTACAGTCGTGCTTGAACAGGGAGTACAGGAGAGGACTAAGCACACACCCTGTGATGCGCCCGTGTTGAGGATCAGTGAGGAAGAGGTGTAGCTGCCAATTCTCACTACCTGGGGCCTGCCCATCAGGAAGTTGAATATCTAGCCGCAGATGGAGGTCTCCAGTCCAAGATCAAGGAGCTTGGGGACGAGTTTTGAGGGGATGATAGTGTTGAATGCCGAGCTGTAGTCAATGAAGAGCATTCTCACATATGTATTCCCTTTGTCCAGGTGGGTGAGCGCAGTGTGAGTTGCCATGGCGATGGCATCATCTGTGACCCTGTTTGGTCTATACGCAAACTGAAGAGGGTCCAAGATGTCAGGGAGAGAGGAGCAGATGTGAGTTTTGACTAGCCGCTCGAAGCACTTCATGATGACTGATGTCAGTGCGACAGGGCGGTAGTCATTCAAACATGAGATTAATGGTTTATTTTAGAAACATAGAAACATAGAAAATAGGTGCAGGAGTAGGCCATTCGGCCCTTCGAGCCTGCACCGCCATTCAATGTGATCATGGCTGATCATCCAACTCAGTATCCCGTACCTGCCTTCTCTCCATACCCCCTGATCCCTTTAGCCACAAGTGCCACATCTAACGCCCTCTTAAATATAGCCAATGAACTGGCCTCTACTACCTTCTGTGGCAGAGAATTCCAGAGACTCACCACTCTCTGTGTAAAGAATGTTTTCCTCATTTCGGTCCTAAAGGAATTCCCCCTTATCCTTAGACTGTGACCCCTTGTTCTGGACTCCCCCAACATCGGGAACAATCTTCCAGCATCTAGCTTGTCCAACCCCTTAAGAATTTTGTAGGTTTCTATAAGATCCCCCCTCAATCTTCTAAATTCCTAATTTTGAACAGGAACAGTGATGGATGCTTTGAAGGGAGTGGGAGCCACAGACTGACTCAGGTAGAGGTTGAAGATGTTGGTGAACAGCTCTGCCAGTTGATCAGCGCATGTCCTGAGAGCCCGCCCTGGAATACCATCCGGCCCTGGAGCTTTGTAGTCATTGTCCTTTTTGAAGGACCGTCTCAAGTCTGCCGTTTGTAGGGTCAGTGAGGGTGTCCTCCTGCACACCTGTGGACTCATGGTGGGCGCTGTGTTGTCTGCATTGAACCGTGCATTAAAGGTGTTAAGCTCGTCCAGGAGCGAACCGGTAGGCTGGACAGTGCTCCTGGATTTCCCATTGTAATCCATGATGCAACGTAATCCACTCCACATGCGTCTGGGCTTATAGCTATTTATGAGGCTGATCCAGTTAAGTTTGTGCTGATTGGTGCCTCCCAGGATGTTGATGGCTGGTAACTCACATAGCAGTGTCAAGGATAGGCGGTTAGTCTCATCCTTGTAGGAGATGGTCATTGTTTGATGCAATAGTAGCAGAACTGTTACTTGCTGCTTACCTGAATCTGTTCTAGGTGCTACAGCATGGTTCATTTGTGGAGAGGTTACATTTGGAATTTCATTCATTATCAATGACCAGTTCACACTCTGAACATATGATGGAAGGGAAAAATTTGTTGAAGCAGAAATTATTGTTGGGGCTTTGAGGAACTCCCACACTGCTGTTCTGGGCTGGAATGATTAACCACTAACAAACACCTTTCCATAGGTGAGTTATGACTCCAACCATTGGACTGCTTTGCCCTTGATGTCCACTAATTTCAATTTTACCATGTCTCCCCTGATGTTGCATGGTCAAATATTGCCTTGATGTCACTTCTTCCTTGGAACATATTTAAACCGAGCGTGTAATGAAGTGTGGAACTGAATGGTTGTAGCAATGAGAAAGTTATTGGTGATTAAGTGTCATTTGATAGCACTGTCGTCAACATTATCTGCCATTTTGCTAAAGTGGTTGTCTACTGGTCAGTAATGTGATGGACTGGACTTGTTGGGTTATTAGTGAACAGTACATTTCTAGATATCAAGTGGAGTGAACTAAATTAGCTAAAACAACGATTCAGTGTGACTGTGGAATAGGTAGCTGACGCAGCAATTCCGACTGTTATTTTAAGACGAGTTAAAATACAAAATATTAGAAACATCATCTGACCCTCCTTCTCCAAGCTGTCCCATTTCAGTCTCAACAGTAGCTGTTCAATGAGCAGCCAGCTAATCCATAATGGGCAAAAGGTTTATGATTCTGCTACTTCTTCCAATTTTATCTATTACTCAAATTTAAATCACACTGGCAGAGTCAGTCTGAATCCTGGAAACTCAACAACTCAAAGGTGGCAGAAAACATGACATTTACTGCACTGCGAGTGGGCTGTAGACCATGTCTACGCGGTAAAATGCATCCTCGTGGCCAGTCTGCTTTCCCAACCCATTCTACCACTGAACCCCTGATGTTCATCAGATCTCCAATTATTATTATCTGCTCTTCTTTGGCCACCATCAGAAATCGCCACCACCACTATTTCCTTTTCAGCATGACGAGGACATCACTCCAGCTAAGTAATGAATCTGTCACTTGCTCTTTTTAGCCTCTTATTGAACACATCGACCCACTATAGCATCTTCCAACCAGCATCAGGTACTGCTCCCTATGGTCAAGCATCACCCCACCCTTACTACCAGCCCACCTCATGATTAGACTCTTCCTCTGGTCAGAATAGTTACCCTCCCCACAATGGGAATCATACTTCTGACGCTTAACCTTGGTTGCTCCCTTGTTCTTCCATGCTTCATCTCCAACAGAGGGCAGGAATACAAACAGAGAATGGAATCATAGTCATATAACAAGGAAACAGGCCCAACTCATCCATGCCTACCAAGAAGCCCATCTACATTAGTCCCACGTTTGAGACACATCCCTCTAAACCTTTCCTATCGATGTACCTATCCGAGATGCATATTAAAGATTGCAGATCATCTTTAAACAGCATTCACACAGCTCATAAACCACCACCAACTCCAACCCATCAGTCCCCCACCTCATCCCCACTGATCCTGTGACCTTTAGTGAGAGGAGAACAGATGATTATTGCAAATATAATCATAACAAAGTTGAGAGAATTGGCCGCGTGATCGGTTGCTACGGCAAGGTCAATAAATAGATGTAAAGTATCCCCTTTCAGCTCACAAGAACTCTTCCTTGTGCATAAGATTTCAACTTGTGTGTGTGTGTGTGTATGTGTCTGTACATTGAACGCCCTCTTGACTCTGTGAAGGCAGCAGTTACACTTAATTGGGTTGCACCATTATGTTTGTGTGGTCTGTCAATTGTAAAATGATGAGGTCACAGGTTCTGCTGAATGATGGATCTGTGCCTTGCCTGTAAAGCTTTAATTCAATAAACTAGTAGATCCGGCCAACGTTCCTGGGCTCATTTGAAAGCATTGTGAGGAGCAAAGACAAGCTGAATGTTGTGTGGAGCTCCTGCTGCTGTAGACTGTGCAATCCTGTTGCAATTTACCAACTGAATTTCAACCATTGTGGACACTCTATGAACATAATTAACAAGTAGCTTTGTCCATCACAGGAGGCATGATGTGTGGCTGAATCATGAGCATTACATTCTGTGTGTCAGTATGGCGATGCTTTCTGTTCCTGTTGATATTCTTTTTGCCTTTAACCCCTCGTGAAAATAAGCCTCAGTGTAGAAACAATTCACCATTAAAGTAATTCGGTTTTAACTATCTGAAAGCAATCTTCTGTTCAAAGCGTGAACACCGGATGAATAATGTGTTACTATTTCAGAGTATTTCACTCTTAGCTCATTCATTAGTTGGGTTAATTACAATGCCTTAGAAGATCTGACAACATAGCTCTCAAAGTAAAAATTCTTCTTAACATAGAACAGTGAACATAGAGCAACACAGCACAGGAACATGGTGCCAAACATGATGCTTAGTCAAACTGATCTCATCTGCCTATACATGGTCCATATCCCCCTATTCCCTGCACTTCCATGTGCCTGTTGAAAAGCTTAAATATCACTATCATATCAATTCTTGAATCAATTCTGGCAAGAGTCAGAAAATGTTTCAGCATACACAAACACTTCCCAAATTTTTAACATTGTTACAATGTGCGATTAGAAATAGTTGGTGTTAGTCCTCCCCCCAAACCTGAAAACCCATAACTAAATACTAGACCTCTCCGATTAGCAGACCAAGGATGAAGTAAATTCTCCAGCTGATACTCTTCCCATCCTGCAGTCCTCAGGAGTGTTCTCTGATTCGGTATTAAGGATACCCCAGCTTACATTTAATCGAGAGTATATGCTTGGAATTTTTAAAACTAATTTTAATTCAGTATCAGGTGAGTTGGGGGTCAAGTTGAAAGGTTAAACATCTGGCCACTTACAGCTTAAAGCATATGTGACTTTAACTGCACACTGGTGATCAATCTCCTTCCTGAACCCAACACGAAATCTGATCTAGCATGTAGTGTGAGTGGGATTGATTGCCACCAAGAACCAGACAGAACAGTACATTGCCATCAAGTCAGTAATGGGAAGGCCCTGGATACTGTCCAAAGGAGGTTTACAAGAATGAGTAGGTTAACATATGATGAGGGTTTGACAGCACAGGGCCTGTACTCGCTGGAGTTTAAAAGAATGAGGGGGACCTCATTGAAAAGTACCAAATAGTGAAAGGCTTGGATAGAGTGGATGTGGAGAGGATGTTTCCACTGGTGGGAGAACCTATATCTAGAGGTCATAGCCTCAGAATTAAAGGATGTTCCTTTATGAAGGAGATGAGGAGGGTGGTTGATCATGGAATTCTTTGGCACAGAATGCTGTGGAGGCCAAGTCAATAGCAGAGTAGGCTTGATGTGCCAAATCGCCAAATTCTGCTCCTATCACTTATCACTGTAACAATGCAATTGTGATTGGTATTGGTATTGGTTTGTCACTGTTACATGTACCGCCGTACTGTGAAAAGTTTTTTATTTATGTGCTATCAGATGAAATCAGATTATACTATTTACAATTATAATCAAACCATATACAAGTACAACAGGTAGTGCAAAGAGAAAAATGTCAGAGTTCAGAATATAGTGTTACAGCATTTTGTGTTACAAATATCATGAAAATGTCCAACGTCCATGATGAAGCTGGTTTGAAAGTTTGGGATTAGCCTTATGAGAGGACCACCCAGTAGCCTGATAACAGAGGGGAAGAAGCTGATCCTGAGTCTGGTGGTACATGCTTTCAAGCTTTTATATTTTCTGTCTGATGGGAGAGGGGAGAAAAGGGAAGGACTGGGGTGATAAAGGCCTTTGGTCATGTCAGCTACTTTCCTGAGGCAGCGTGGTATAGATGGAGTCAATTGTGGGGAGTCTGGTCTGTGTGATGGACCTGGCTATATCCAAAATTCGACTAAATTTCATGTAGTCTTGGTCAGAGCTGTAACCAAACCAAGCTGTGATGCAAACTGATTGTATGCTTTCCACTGCACATCTGTAGACGTTGGAAAGAGTTGTTGGAAGCGAGACACAAAATGCTGGAGTAACTCTGCGAGTCAGGCAGCATCTTTGGAGAAAAGGAATAGGTGACATTCTGGATAAGAACCCTACTTCAAACGGGCTGTTGGAGAAGGTTTTGCGAAGGTTGTAAATAGATTTATTGTATCAATTGTGAAAGGGGATGGAAGCCATATTTCAGTGAAGTCCCAAGGTTTCCTAATGAGCCATAAGGGATCAAGTGTTTCACCTGGTCCAATAACAACCATATTAAAAATTAGTAAATACATAAATCTACTTGTTGCAATAGGCCTTTTCAGAAAGCAGGCTCTCTGTTGCCATGTGAAGCTCGGCTGAAAAAACACTATAGTTTCTCAGCTCCATCCTCGAGTTAAAATTGCAATCAAGTCCTAACAATATCACCAAAAACTGCCCTGCATTTTGAAGATTACCCCATTAGTTTTGGGCAAGGTTCTGACTAATGAGAGCAGGTTCGAATTGCAGCCTGCCAGATGATAGCAGGATTGCTGGAGGTAGGTCACTCCCTCGATTTTAAATGTCCACTTGCCAACTTCATGTTTGACAGGTAAAAGCTAAAATTATTTTGCAAACCAGCACGCATAATCACCCAGCCAACATGATGAGACAGATTACAGAGACAGATTTCTGGTGGCTCATACCTACTGCACTGATCAGCATTGCGATTTAATTAATTCTAATTACAGTGCTTTAGAAAGCTTGCAGGTGTATCAATATCAATATTTAAAAAAACATATGCATGATTATGTGGTTAACAAAAGGATTCAAGGGGCAGTTGTAATTCTACCTGCCCAGAAGAAATCGTTGGCCAAACTGCAAACTTAACAGGAAGCTGCCAGAAATTGGCCCTTCTGGGAGCCCTAAGATGGTGTGGTTGATTTTAGAATATGCACATCTGTAGCCAAAGATGCGTGCCCAAGGTTGGCCACAAATAGGACTTTGATCCTTATTGCCACAAAAAATATTAGCTTACTGGCACTTGTTGCTTTCCACAAACAGCTTGTCCAAAAGAAAAAAATTGTTTCAGCCTGGATCATGCTCTGTTGTTCGATATTGAATTTCAGAGAGAAGATACTTTAAGGGACTTTAAGGTTCCCATTTTCACGCTATGAAATCTGACCTCATTTAGAAAGCTCCAGGAAATACCTGAAAGATCACCCAATGGTTTCCAGACCTCCTCGCACCAAAGGACATTCGCCCCTGAAATTGAATCTTGAATATGTCCCCGCTCACCTACATTTCCTATCCTCCATTCCCTGTCTGCTTCTCTGCCCTCTGCTCTCTGCCTCGTGACCTCCCCTTTTTCTCTCAAACAGAATTTATCACTCTAAATAATTTGTGAACAGATCTAAAATAGTTTTATTTTTAATCTTTGGGATAGAGCGGTGCTATCAGAGAACAAGCTATCTTTAACATCTCCACAAAGATACTGTTTGTAAAATCGCCACATTCAGAGAGCGAGAATTACCTTTTCTCCTGAATCTCTCATGCTTTTTAGTTGCAAGATGCTGCTGTGGTAGCTCCTAGAGAGTGACGATCATCCCAACATGTAAAATAGTAATAGAAAAACATTATAGATAATGATTAACAGACATCTGATCGCTGTGCTATTTATTTATAATATGTGGGATCCTGATTAGTTGGTCAAACATTTATGGCTGTGAAAGGATAATGAATGGTTAAACTTCCACAGGAGGTAGTGAGATGCTGCTGTTTTTTATGTTTTAATATGAAATCATCTTCCATGCAGTGACTGATTGATGATGCATCACTTTCATATGTTAATATGTCATTATCATTGCTACTGAGGAAAAAGATGACAGCATGTAAACCTAACAGCCTGCAAATGTTAACTAGAGAAAATAAACTATTTGCTCACAGTCATATAGCCCAAAAAAAAGGTTATTCTGCCCGCCATATCAGCCCATCTACACTAAGCCCACTTGCCCACATTAGACCCATATTGTTCGATGCCTTGCCTATTCATGTCTTGGCTAAGTGCCTCTTAAATATTGTGCATGTAATTGCTTCCACCAACTCTTCTGATAGCACATTCCAGATATGAACCACTCTCTGTGTAACAAAGTAAGATATCTGTAAATTATTAATCAAGGTTCTACATTCTGGAAGGCTTTTCAAGTTGGAGATAAAGAGAAGGAGAAGTTTAGAAAAATAATTCACTATCTAGGTCCAAATGGCTGAAGATAAGATTGCCAATATGTAGGTGTGGATCTGCAAAGAGGCATTCGGAAGAAATGAGTTCTTCACACCATTCCAGAATGAATAAAATTGGAGACCATTCTTCATATCAAGCCTATACTTGCTCCAAGTATGAACAATCCAAGTAATCCCATTCTGCAATCTTAAATTTGAAGCTGTGAAATATTGAAACTAGGGGGCAATGTTAAGTACTGATTACAAAGCATGGTATATGACCACAACCTGAGGACATCGACAACATCCCCAGGCCAGGGCACCCCTGCAACATTGGCAAAGGACCTTTAAGGTCAAGATACAGCTTTCAGAACTTTAAAACTTGGAGGATACAATATGGTCACAGAAATGTGGTGACTCTGTGTACTGCCTCAGTATAATTCCTACACTCTTGTCTGATTATGTCCAGTAGCATTTTACTGTACTATATGCAAAACAAAGAATTTCACTGTTATCTAGGTCCATGAGACAATAAAGTACCATTGCACCATCGAACAATTTAAGCTGCATGTAGCAAAGATTATCCTGTTGGAGGACAATCTGAAGGCTCCGGAGGCTAGAAGGTGAGGTGAGCACCAAAATAGTGGCATCATCTGATGGCCAAATTAGGGATGATGATTTCCACTGCAGGTAGAAGAAGCAAAGGACAACGATTGACCAGCGGCTGAAACTTGTACCCCAACGCAAATTTGACCTTGTGTGTAAAGAGGAACTGCGGATGCTGGTTAAAACCGACGATAAACACAAAAAGCTGGAGTAACTCAACGGTTTAGACAGCATCTCTGGAGAAAAGGAATAGGTGACATTTCAGCTCAAGACCCTTCTTCAGACTGACCATCAGGGGATAGGAATATGAAGAAGGGTCTCGACCCAAAATGTCACCTATAAATTTGTTCTTTATTTATAACCAAAACATTAACCTGCTTTTGAGAAGATGCGTGGGTTTCTTTTATTATTTGGTAGAAAAAGAACTAGAACACGTAATTGAAATAAGCTTCACACTCAACCCCGCCCTTCACTGGCTGAGCATCCAGCTTAATGCAAACATTATTTATTCTCCTCTGTGGAAATGGAGGCCACAGCCTGAGCTAAAGCAATTCTTCTCAGTAGAGCATTTCCAATATGCTAAATAAATTGCATGTTAATAACACCTTCTTACTTTCGAAAGACAATACATGACCGAAAATGATATATTTCCTAACTGGAACACAGCAGTCTTTTGTTCATTGGTTTAGTTTTGCATGATCAATCCATTTTGAAAATGAGTTCTTGCTGAGTATGTGATGTCAGAATGCAGATTGCTTCTGACTGATGAGATTTTCATGATGTGCTATTTGCCACAAATTGAAAGCTTTATATTTGATGAGCCAGATAATGTTGGCAATGAAAAATGTACCAGAATTTGAGGTGAAACTTGGAATAGACAGTGATTCCCTGAAATTTATTACAGTTAAACATAATATAGAAAATAGTCGTTTCTCAACGGAATGAGGTCTAAATATTAAATAGCTACAGCAACTGTGAGTTATCATCTTATGGTATTAATCTTTTTTGCATTTCTTCCTGAATTTATTCCCATTGCTCCTGAAGCCTGCAAATTTAATCTGAAATGTTTGCTGGAGTTCATTTTGACCTAACTAGATCAACAGAAAATACATGAGGTCAAGGGGAAAGTCAATTCTGCGCCTCTCTCAGCTGTTCTCTATAGATTTTAATGGCAAGCAAAAATACAGTGGCACATAGATCCAGTCTTTTACCCAATCCATTCAGTTTCTCAGCAGACTGCAATGGCTCCAAGTGTAATTCATATTTTGTTTTACCATGTCAAGCATCAGGGCCAACACAGACATTGAGAGCCACCCATTGGTGTTCTCTGATATGAAATTGCTGCAAAATGTGATCACATTGTGTGCCTGGCTCTCACAAGTGGAATTGCTCATATCCCCACCTTATGCACAGGAGGCAGTAGAATCAATGGTGATATTCATCTTTCCATTGGTTATATAATGTACATCGTGTTCTCTGATCCCATGCTCTTTGCTAAACAGCTTCAAGACATGAGCAAGAGTTTGCCAAGTAGATAAGCTCTGGTACTATTTTTAAATCTGTGAGAAACATTTAACTGCCACCAAATTTTTATCTCCATGGGAGTCCAAGAGATCCCTTCAACTAGAAAGTCTGCAGGAACGTACCTCCCACGTACCAGTGCTATAACATTTAAAATACATTTGGACAGGTACATGGAAAATAAAGGTTTAGAGGGATATTAGCCAAATGCAGGCATTTGGGACTAGTATAGATGGGGCATTTCGGTCTGCATGTACAGTTGGGCCGAAGGGCCTGTTTCCATGCTGTGTGACTCTATGACTCTAACCGTCATGTTACCAAGTGTTGAGCACAACAGCAAAGTGAATCATATGTCATTCTCAGAGACCGAGGACCAGAACAGGAGCCAGAGCAACACTAGTGAGTGGCAGCACATGTGGTGTACAGTCCTGCAATGTTTCCAGTTAACGGGTTCTGTTGGACTCCCAGGGAGGTAGAAGTCAGGTGGAGGGCAAATGTTTCTCACAGATACAAAAATAGTACCAGAGCCCATCACTTGGCAAACTCTTGCTCATGTCTCGAAGCTGATTATAAAAGAACATGGGACCAGAGAACACGATGTACATTATATAACCAATGGAAAGATGAATAGCACCAGTCAGTGAAAGTGATCCTCATCTTTTGCCTGCAGTGGGAAAAGTGAGAGAGCCAGAAGGTGCAACGTTCTGTTCATTTTGCAATTTCTCCACAGATTAATGAGAATAATGTCAAAAAGTTGACTCTTTGAAAGGGTCCAACACAGTCTGAAGAAGGGTCTCGACCCGAAACGTCGCCTATCGCCTTCGCTCCTTAGATGCTGCTGCACCCGCTGAGTTTCTCCAGCTTTTTGTGTAACCCCCAGTTGTCTATAAGACCTCTCAGGGTAATGTGCCAGGGTAATGTGCAACAAAGAAAGACCACGAAGAACAAAAAGGACTTTGAAAGGAGTCGGAAAGGATTCAGCAGCGCCTTAGAGCCAAGTTTTGACTGGTAATAAAATATGTTGCAGGACAGCATTTATTTGTGTTCAGCAAAACATGCAGCACAGAATTACAAGGAAGTGCGAGAGAACAGCCGAGTACGTACTGATTTTGGCTGGTAAACAATATCACAACTTTACCATGTGATTAAAGTAAAACCAAAGATCGTTGCTGCAATGGCAAATTAAATGTCAGTCTTTTCCTTTTGTTGACGATTTATTTCCACTTTGTCCTACATAAGTGCACCTCATCTTCACCATAGGAATTCCTGTCTGTTTGCCAAGGTAGATTTTTCCAGCACACGTTCACAAGCGAGTGCCATGGTTACTGAGTCTGAGCTGCTGCTGCTGCTGCTGCTGCTGCTGCTGCTGCTGCTGAGCAAGGGTTTCTGAGGAACTTTTGGCAGAAGTACATTTTATGCACTATGTGAGAATTTCAAATTTCAATAATGTATGTCAATGTTTGAAGTGTTACTCCACAAAGACCTTGTCCCTACCACAACAACATCCTCCAGGCCCAACCACCATCACCATCATGTGCTGCGCCAGTTAGATCCATCCTGTGGTGAAGCCATTATTAACCAGCCTATTATTCCAGCTGCTGCCTTCTGCCTCCACTCGAAATGTATTTTCAATGATCTGTTTTCCTATGAATTCAGGAGAGAGGAGCGATACTAGAAATCTTTTTTATGAGCCATCATCAGCAATAAAATTTTAATATTGTTCCTATTAATCTGTAGAGAAATAGGGGTATGAATAAATTCAATATAGTGTGGTCAGTCGTTCAGCTCACTGTTTCAATTTCAGGCAAAAGATGAGGATCACTTTCTCTGGCCGCAGTCTTTCATTTTTCTATTTGTCATATCATGTCACATCATGTTCTCCAGCTCCTTGCTGTTAAGTGCATAAGCAGGCTTGTCTGTCAATACAAATTCCAAGAAGCCTAAAAAACAAATGTGCTTTTCTAAGCACCGCCATGACTAATAAATTCTAAAGAGAACATTAGACTTTTTCTGCAAACAGTAAGCTAATAAATGTTCCATTATCATGATATTTCATGAGTTCTGTGTGTCCCCAAAGCCAAATGTGTCAATTTTGGGGTTTACTACTTTGGAGATGCTTAATATCCCCTATAATCGGTGAAAGGTATGAGCAAATTATTAGAGAATTAACAAACCAGAATCTGAGTTTAACCGGTTCCTTTTGGGGCACCATCACCTGCAACTTTTTAATATATTTGTGGGTCTCAATAAAAACATAGACAATGTTTGAGTGTGAACATAGAAACATAGAAACATAGAAATTAGGTGCAGGAATAGGCCATTCGGCCCTTCGAGCCTGCACCGCCATTCAATATGATCATGGCTGATCATCCAACTCAGTATCCCGTACCTGCCTTCTCTCCATACCCTCTGATTCCCTTAGCCACAAGGGCCACATCTAACTCCCTCTTAAATATATCCAATGAACTGGCCTCAACTACCCTCTGTGGCAGAGAATTCCAGAGACCCACCACTCTCTGTGTGAAAAAATTCCTTCTCATCTCGGTCCTAAAGGGTTTCCCCCTTATCCTTAAGCTGTGACCCCTTGTCCTGGACGGCCCCAACATCGGGAACAATCTTCCTGCATCTAGCCTGTCCAACCCCTTAAGAATCTTGTAAGTAAATACTATAGCTATTCCTCTCCAGGTTTAAAGTAATCCCCATCTGTCAACCTTTCACAAACTTGGACAAAGACACCACATAGTATGCAACTTGTTATTGCCAATGTAGAATATCAGGGGTACAGATATGTTAACCTTTCACGGACATTCCTGGTGTTTAAGAACCCTCTTCAGGTTAGCACTGGAGTAAAGTGTAACCCAAATACTATGCCATTGAGGTAGTTAAAAATATATTTCCTCATTCATCTTCATCTTTATTTTTCTCTGTAATTTCTAACTACACAACCTTTTCCTCTGAATTGTTTTATGTAAGGCTGGAGTAACATTTATAAATTGAGTTCAAGGTTCACTACCCATTATAAGCTTTTTTTTGCTGTGATAAAGTTTACCTCAAAGTTATTTTCTTTGGGTTTATATTGATAGCAAGATATGGAGATATGATGTGTATTACTATAGAAGAGGATCTGAATTACCTTTGTCCTATTTGGACCTGTTCTGAACCTCACACATCTGAGGCAGATGAAATACAAGGACCTTTGCTGTGAGTCTTCAGTGAATTCCATGCTTCATTCAGTGATATTGACACAGCTTTCATCCAACCCCTGACAATGTAGAAATTGTTAGAGTGAGAGTGGTTGAATTGTTAACTAAGCATTCAATTCACCATCAAGGAACCTAATAAGCCAACTTATCTTTGAAGTTCAGTGAAATAATCTTCTTAATGTTGATATTCAAATCATCCATTGAAGAACAGTAATAGTCATTTTAGAAACCTTAGAATTTCCTTCAGGAGCTGTGCAGTTACAGTTATCTGGACTGCCGCACTCTCTGGCCATGTTCTGTGTGGCATGGTCAGTGCACTACACTTGATAAACATGTAGATAATGAGGGGTATTTGTTGTAAACTACATCCTAGTGCAGAAACAATAGCCTTGAATGGAGTCTGAATTAACACACTGAAGGAAAGTAAGGAAATCTGCAAACATTCTTCACTCTGTTTTTTATTTCCCATCTACTTCTAAAATGTTCGTCATTCATGCATAGAATGTACCAGTGAGTCACCTGTTAGGTCACATGGAATTACATATTTTAGTTCCACAGTAAACCAGAACACAGTACAGCTGAAGAAAACAGCTAATCACTCTTTAGCAGAATGACTATTAGTCCTCCCACTACAACAGCAAATAGCACATCTCACAATTAATTACCATAATCAACTTTCAAATAAGTTCCCGCTGAACTTTGGCTGTGTAATAATCATTTCCTTTGTATTCTGCCCCAACATTTATCATTTCATGTATAAAATAATGTAAGTGCTTCCTCTCTGAGCTGGGTCAGAGATGGGAACATCACGTACACTGAGTAATGTTTATGATTAAGAACTGCAGATGCTGGAAAAATCGAAGGTAGATAGAAATGCTGGAGAAACTCAGCGGGTGAGGCAGCATCTATGGAGCAAAGGAATAGGTGACATTTTGGATCAAGACCCTTCTTCAGACTTCGTGAAGAAGGGTCTCGACCGGAAACGTCACCTATTCCTTCGCTCCATAGATGCTGCCTCACCCGCTGAGTTTCTCCAGCATTTTTGTCTACCGAGTAACATCAGACGGCAGTAATTGAACAGTGGAGCCTATCTTTGGGAGTGGCCCTTCAAGCTGTCCACCTAGGCAAACAAAGGGTTCTTATTATTTCTGGAAAGGCCCATGTTTAACAGAGATATCAGAGCTTTTGTCTAGCTGTGTGGTTGTTGTCACAGTGAATATGGAAGATTGTTCTTGTGTGAGAATTAGAAAAAATAGTAAGATTAAATGAGAACTTACCAGTTTGAAGTTTGATCTTTATTTTATGAGAAGTTACGGTGAGCGATTACGTGAAGAAGGCCCGCCAGTGCGCATGCGCGTCAATCTTCAAAGCAGCGGCGTGAAATCACAGTAACCACAGTCGAAGTAATATAGTAAGACTCAGAAGACTAGAACTACCAGATGATCTTTGAGATTATGAGGGACGGGAGCGAAAGGCACGTCTGCTTTAATCTTACTATTTTACTTCTGAGTCACGTGAGTGATTCCGTGAAGATTTCAAAGCTCTGTGATTTCATGCCGTAGATCCAGTTCCATATGACACACGGCTTCGGTTGACACAGGATAAACAAATAATGTGTTGAACATTGTTTGAATTATACAAATTAATGTTTTAATAACAAAAAGGAACAATAATAACCCCTCTCTCCCAGGGGGAAATTACAAAACATAACCCAAAATAGCATGCCCAAATCCTTCCGTCGTGAGGACAGGTTTGTCATAGAACCATTGAAAAGCCCTTCACTGGACCATCCTGCGGCCCCGAGGATTTGGTCTAAAGGGACGTCCAGTGCCCTCGCTGTGGATGTTGATGCCGCCCTGGTAGAGTGAGATTTAAACACATCAGTGTCTAATTCAGCACAATCCAAAACCTGTTTCAGCCATCGAGAAATGGTCTGTACTGACGCCTTTCTATGAGTTTTTTTGTGACTGATGAGCATTGTTGTTTTGGGGCCTCTAAGACTCTTGGTGACCTCAATATATTGACGCAGGTGCGTAACTACACATAGTCTCAGGTAAATGCGGTATGCTCTAAAGCTTATTTTGGTTCCAGACGTCCCTGGCCTGCTTTGTTTGATTAGAGCATATACATAAAACGTAATATTATCTACAGAAGAATGCATGCTGTCCAGTCGTAGCTTTTGCAATGTCTGGACCCGTTGCGCTGAAACGAGCGCCAAGAGCATGACCACTTTGAGCGTTTGTATTTGGAAAGACAGAGATGTAATTGGAGCCCATTGCCGAAGCAGTGTGAGAACTATGCTCACATCCCAGATTTCCGTATATCCAGGTCTGGGAGAGTTCTTGTTAAAAATACCTTTCATGAATCGGGACACGAATGGATGAGATCCGACAGAGTGTTGTCCCGACCCCTGCGATAAATAGGAGGACAATGCACTATTAATGGCACTATATCTCAATTGCTCGTCAAAATGTAATGTAGCAAGGAACTACAATACATCAGGTATGCCTGCAGTGTGATAAGATATATTTGACTAAGCAGAACATCTCCCATTTCTTAATATGAGATACATGTTGTTTTTTAGTACTATCCCTCCTGACCCCAGTAATCACATCCACGGTCCGACTCGATAGTCCGAGCCCCTGGAACGGTCTGGTCAGAATCTGCAAATCAACAGATTAATACGATCATGTAAAGGGTGACTGTCTCTTGTCACAGGGTGAACCAACACATTGCTGCATTTGGGGATAACCATGAATGGCTGTGTCATCAGTCTCAGAACCAATGGGAACCATGGTTGTGAGGGCCAGTCACGAACTACCAAAATGCCTGAAGCGGAGTCCTGCTCAATTTTGGTGAGACATTGACTGATGAGGCAGAATGGGGGAAAGGCATAAAAGAACATACCTCCCCAATGTAGTGAGAATGCATCCACCGCTACAGCCCCTGGATCCGGTTCCCATGAGACGTATTCAGGTAACTGGCGATTCAGCCTGGATGCAAACAGATCTATGTCTGGCAATCCATACTGGGTGACAATCTTTTAAAAAACTTTTGGATTCAGCATCCATTCTGTGTTGTCATTAAACTTACGTGACCTGGTGTCTGCCACCACGTTATCTCTACCTGGTAGGTAGATTGCTGAGACCTAGATGTTCCTAGTAATAGATGAGGTTAGCCAGATTGTCACATGATAATGACTTAATTCCACCCATGTGATTGATATATGCAACAGCTGTGGCATTGTCAATCTGGAGCTGAACATGTAAATCATGCATTGTTTAACAGTATGCTTTTAGGCCATAGAATGCCCCCCAACAATTCTAAATAGTTTATCCCATGCATCCGCAGGATCAATGCCTCTTGCATACTCCATCTGCTGCCACAGCTAGAATTGGTATCAGTGGCTCCCCCTCCCAAAGCACTCACATCAGTTTGTAAAACAGCTGAAGGTTGTTTACTCAGAATGTTACTAGTACAACGTGAAACATTAGTTATCCACCATTGCAACTCGGTGATAGCTTCGACTGGCAACTGCATTGGTCTATCGAAATGACCTGCATATTTTTTGAGTGCCTGTTCCTTAGCTCGTTGCACATTCTGATAGTGTAGAGGCCCAAATTGTACTCCAGGGAAGGCCACCACTAATTTGCCAATAACACTGGCCACTCGTCGGATGGAGGGTTGCTGTTCATCTACCAGATTGCTGCAGGCCTCCATAAATTCTAAAGTTTTGGCCATAGGCAGAGTCACAGACATGTTAGTTGAATCAATGGTGAACCCCAAATAGTCAATGATTCTAGATGGCATCAATTTGGATTTAGTTGGATGGATGAGGAAGCCCAACCTCCCAAACATATGTTTGGAAACTGAAACCAAAAGTTCAGCTGCCTCCTGAGTGTTGCCTATGATCAGAACATCATTTCAGTATGCCATCACAATGTGATTCTGAGCCCGTAGTCCTAATACTAGTTTTAACAATTTTGTAAATAACCTAGGGGCTGAGGTTAACCCATTGGGCAAAGTTTTAAATTGCCACAGCTGTCTCATCCAACTAAATTTCAAGTATCTACGGTATTTGTAATGAATTGGTACTGAATAATATGCATCTTTCAGATCTATACTTGCCATATAACATCCTTTGGAAACCAGTTGCTTAGCAGTACTGTGTAAAGTGTTTATACTGGACATAGGAGTTCAGTCGGGTTAGGTCTAGAATGACTCGACACCCACCATCCTTCTTTTGCATGGGGAATATATTAGACACAAATTGCTGAGGCTGATGAGCCGTCCCTTCAATTACCCCTTTTTTGAATAATGTTTAAATGTCATTATTTACCTGTAGAGTTTATGGTTTTGAAAACACCAATACCCGACTTGGTGTATGTTGTATGGGTGGATGTAATTCAGAAATAAACTCAATTTGAGACCCCTGGATACTGTCCAGTATAAACGGATCTGATGTTATGCAGCACCATTCATTGTAGAACAATCGCAATCTACCCCTTACTGGTCCCTAGAGGATATGTCCTGGACAAGTCCAGTTGCTCGTACCTCCATGGTTTCTGGATTCCTTTGTCTCCTAGTTCTGTTAATAATATTTTTATTAGATGTAGTAATTTCCAAGTAGTAAAACAAATTTACAATGGCTGAATTATCTTCTGTTTTTTAGAAATAAAGAAAGAATAAGAAAAAAGGAATAGACTTTAAATCGAAAAAAAAAAAAGAAAGAAAATGATTGTGTTTGAATAATAAAAAAAGATAAAAAGTCAAAGGAAAAAAAAAAAAAAAGAAAAAGAAAACAAACACTACTTAGTATATATCTATTCAGTATATATATATAATTCCCCTTTATGAACAATATATGGTATAATATGAATATTTAAGATAGAAACAACAAAATGTATTGTAATTATAACGTCGTATTGCGGAGACGTGTACACAAAACCCAATTAGAAAATCCATATTTTTTTCGTCAAATCCTGTCTAGTACCCATTGAGTAGTAATGCCAAGAACAGCTAGCCCTTCAAATATTGTATATATGGAGACCATATTTGTTCAAAGATTTCACATTTGTCCATTAGGACGAATCTGATTCTTTCCAAATACAAAGTCTCCAACATCTCTGCTGTCCACATTTTAATTATGGGGGTTAATGTTCCCTTCCAAAATTTCAATATTATTTTTTTCCCTATTATCAAACAGTAATCTAAGAAAATTCTTTGATTTACTGTTAATACGCATTGTGAATCCGGAATTCCTAATATTATTAACTTTGGTTCTGGATCCAGTTTAACTCTAAGAACTTCAGATATAACTCTAAAGATTTCTGTCCAATAATAACTAAGTTTTGAACACGTTACAAAACTATGTATTAAATTAGCCTCTAAATTCTGACATTTATCACAAATAGGAGAGACATTAGGAAAAATTCTATTTAATTTGGTTTTTGAATAATGTAACCTATATAAAACTTTAAATTGTATCAATGTATGCCTCGCGTTTAATGAACAGCGATGTATGCGTTGTAAACTTTCTTCCCAAGATTCTTTTGTTATAGATAAACCAATTTCATTTTCCCATGCTAGACGGTATATTTCTGTTGTTGGATTCTCCCTATCCAAAATAAGATTATATATATAAGCTATAAATTTTTCTGAATTTGGATGTTTATTAAATACTTCATCTAATAATCCTGGTTCTTTAATTTTATAATCTTGTGTGTTAGACTTAATATAATCTCTAATTTGTAGATACCTAAACAAATTATGTGGTGGTAACCCATAAATTTCTTGTAACTCATGAAATAAAAGAAATTTTCCCTTTCTATACAGATGTTCAATCCTATAAATTCCTAAATCCTCCCATTGTCTAAACCCCCTATCTAATATAGAGGGTTTAAATAAAGGGTTATTCATAATTGGTAGTTTAAGTGACAAATTATCCAAACATAAAGTCTTGACTATTTGTTTCCAAATACGTCTATTGCTATGAATTATAGGGTTGTTCCTATAAATTTTATTTTGTATTTCTCTTGGCGCAAAAAGAATTGAACTTACATTAAAAGGTAAACAATCTTCCTTTTCCATCTTTAACCACGTTGGTTCGTAATCCAAATTTACCCACCAAAAATTCATATTCTTAATCTGGACTGCCCAAAAATAGTACAAAAAATTTGGAAGTGCTAATCCTCCATTTATTTTTGATTTACATAAATGTTTTTTACTTATTCTATGATTTTTATAATCCCAAATAAAACTATTGACAATGTTATCTATTTTTTAAAAAAAACTCTTTGGGAGATAGAAAGGAATAGCTTGAAACAAGTATAGCAGTTGTGGTAAAAAGATCATTTTTATAGCATTTATTCTACCAATCATAGATATAGGAAGTGTTTTCCAGTATAAAATATTTTTTCTAAGTTTATCTAATAATAGGGGATAATTAGATTTAATTAATGAGTTATAGGATTTAGATACATTAATACCTAAATATTTAAATTTATCCGTAACTATTTTTAGTGGATATTGTTGCAATATATTTGATCTTATTCCGGTTATAGGCATAATCTCACTTTTATTCCAGTTAATTCTATATCCAGAAAATCTGCCAAATTTAGTTATAACATTAAATAGCTTGGGTATACTGATCTCTGGTTTTGTAATATAAATTAATACATCATCTGCATATAAAGATATTTTATTAGTTGTAGTATCAGTATTATATCCATATATTTCTGGTTCAGATCTAATCCTTTCAGCTAAAGGCTCTATCACCATAGCGAATAACAAAGGCGACAGCGGACATCCTTGTCTACAACCCCTATGAAGCTTAAATTTAGCTGACAATATTTGATTAGTTAATATTCTTGCAGTGGGATTCGAATATAGAATTCTTATCCATTTACAAAATCTATCCCCCAATTGGAATTTCTCCATTATTCTAAATAAATATGGCCATTCAACCTGATCGAATGCTTTTTCTGCATCTAAGGACATAACAGCTAAATCCCTATCCCCAACTCTTTTTGAATATATGATATTAAATAATCGTCTCAAATTATAAGATGAGTAACGCTTTGGGATAAAACCTGTTTGATCATGGTGTATTATTTTAGTAATCACCAAACTTAATCTTCGTGATAAAACTTTAGCTAAAATTTTTTGATCTGTATTTAAAAGAGCAATTGCTCTATATGATCCTGGGTCTTCCAAGTCCTTGTCAACCTTAGGAATTAGTGTAATTGTAGATTCATTTAGGGATTCGGGCAATTTTCCTTGTTCATATGTATATTTATACACTGCATGTAATCTCGGGGAGATCAGATCTTGAAATTTCTTATAAAATTCTGTACTCAGGCCATCCGGGCCCGCTGCTTTTCCATTATTTAATGATCCGATTGACTCCTCAATATCTTTTATTGATATATCCGCATTTAACAAGTCTCTACCTCCCTGATCTAAGCTGTTAATATTACATTTTAGTAGAAATGTATCCATTTCATCCATTTGTCCTGTTATTTTTGATGAATAAAGACTTTGATAATATTGTAAAAATATATCATTGAGATCTTTTGGTAAGGTCGATATATTGCCATTCTCAGATCTAATTCTATGTATCATTTTTTCGTCCTCTCGCTTTCTAAGTTGTCGAGCCAACAATTTTTGCGGTTTATCTCCAAATTCAAAGTGCACTTGTTTAGTTTGTTGATAAAGTTTAATTACTTGATTGGAATATATTTTATTTAGTTTATATTTTAATATTGCAATTTTATTACTTAACAATTTAGAGGGCTGTTTTGTATTCTCCATATCTAATTGTTTTATCTCTTTTTCCAAGTTTTGTTCCGTCTTTCTATTTTCTTTATTAAAGTATGCTTGTGCCGATATTATAGCTCCGCGCATAAATGCTTTAAATGTATCCCAAAGTAATGATGGTGAAACTTCAGGTTTGTCATTAGTTTCAAAGAATAATTTAATCTGTTTTACCAGATAATCATAACAAGCCTTATCCTTTAATATTTCGGGATTAAACCTCCAATTATTAGATTTTATAATTATATCTTTTAATTTTATCTTAAAAGTTAATGGAGCGTGATCTGAAATAATAATATTATGATATTTTGAATCATATGTAAATGGAAGTAATTTTGAATCTATTAAAAAATAGTCTATCCTCGAGTAAGTTCCAAATACAGGTGAGAAAAATGAATATTCTCGTCCTATTGGATTATCTATTCTCCAGATGTCCTTAACGTTTGCTGTACTAATAAAGGAATTTATAAGTATGCTTGACTTAGAAATAGATTTACTTTTTGTTGACGATCTATCTAAATAATTATCCAAAGTACAATTAAAATCTCCTCCAATTATTAAGTTATGTTCTGCAGCTATAGGGATATTATTAAATATTTTCTTAAAAAATAATGGGTTATCAAAGTTAGGGGCATATATATTCATTAGAGTTACTTTTTTAGAATATAATTCCCCTGTAATTATTACATACCGACCTTCTGTATCCTCTATTATAGAACTTAATTTAAAAGGTATACATTTACGAATGATTATTGCAACCCCTCTAGATTTATGTATAAATGAGGAGTGATATACTTTCAAAATCCATTTAGCTGTTAGTCTGTGTCGAGCATCTTTTTTAAGGTGGGTCTCTTGAAGAAAAGAGACGTCAGACTTCAATCTGTTTAATTGAGCTAACACCTTACCTCTTTTAATTGGCTCATTAACTCCCTTAACATTCCAACTACAGAAGGTGATTCCATTACCCCCAATCTTCCCATTAGTATCTTGCATTTTACTATTAAGGTGGTTTATATTGGAATAACCGTCCCGGCCCGTACAACTCAACATTGTAACCAGACCTTGGGTTGACGAAAATTAGTGTACGTCTTTCTATTTCATATACACGTCTCTTTGAACTGACTATATAATACCAATCGTAAATATTTTCATATACTGTATAATATAAAATCAAATATCTAATATACCTAAAATAATAAAAAGTGTGTGAAAGTGAGTTGAAAAGTGTTAGTAAAGTGCTCAGAAAAAAAAATAACTACACCTATATAGAGTGTAGTGTGTGTTAGTGCAAGCCACACTAACGTGGCTACTAATCTACTGACTTCCGTAAAAAAAAAAGATGTTAATAATTCCAGCTCCAATCTTAAATGCTATATATTTTGGGGTAGGGTACTAAATTTGTATACTTAGTAATAATTCATATTATTAGTGACTATTATAATTACTATTCTAATTAGTAATACTATGTTAGGGGGGGGTAGATAATACTATGTTAGGTGAATAATTGCCATTTTATATGGGTAGATAACACAGTAATCTATCCATCTCTCTTTAAACCAAAATTTAAGTCCATGTCCAATATTCATCCTCCTTCTCCATAATGATTCATAACCGCGGATGGGTCATAAAAGTTCAGCCATCATCTTCTTGGTCTTGATCCACTTGTTCTTCTTCCTCTTCTGTTTCATTCTGTATTTTTCGGGCGAATTCCAGTGCTACAGTATGCTTAATGAAACGGAACTCTTTGTTGTTGTAGGTTACTCTTAATGTTGCTGGGTACATCAAGCCATATCTCAGATCCTTCGTATCCTTCAGATTCCTCAGAACACCTCTTGTTTCTGTGAATAAGGATCTTCTCTTGGCCACTTCCGCCGGATAATCTCTGAAGATACTGATATTATCTCCTTCATACTTAAAATTTTTCTTGCGTATTATTATCTTCATCATTTCTTCAAAAGCATGATCGTAAACCACCTTTACAATCATTTGTCTTGGGGGTGCATCCCTCCTGGGAGCCCGCCTTAATACCCTGTGTGCACGGCCCAACAGGGGTTCTTGATCCAGATTCAAAATATCCTTCAGTAGTTTTGCAGCAAATTTTCGAGGGTCTTGATTTCCCTCGCGACCCTCGCTCAAACCAACTATACGCAAATTCTTACGCCGTTGACGTCCCTCCAGATCAATACATTTCTCATTTATTTTGCGTAATAATTCTGATAGACGTTTGTTCTCGGAGTGGAGTTTCTCTCTCTCCTTGGTGTTTAATACAGCCATCTCCGTTAGCTCTTTAATTGTCTCTTTTTGTTGGTCGAGCGTAATTATAATAGGATCAATCTTATCATCCAGCATTCTTTCCATACCAGCAGCTGCGTCTTTTATCTCCACCATTTGTTTTTGTAACTCAGCGTCAGCCTTTTCTTTCCACTCGTTCATCATAATTTTTACCGTTTCTATAACTTCATTTTTTAAATCTTCTTTAATTCTTTCATGAAACACTAGAATATCAGCCCTTAAATTTTTAATATCCTCTTTATAATCCTTCTTATTATCTTTAAGTAATTTCTTCATCTCACCTAGGATATTAACTTTGAGGTCCTCCAGTTCAGCTTTCCTCTGTGAAATCTCTTCTTGGGAAGCAGCCAGACTCGAGCCCAGGGCACCAGTCGGGCCTATTTCCCTTTTTCCAGGTTTTTTTCCGGGGGGGGAGCGAGACATCATTTTCTTGAAAAAGTCGCGCGCCTGATGACGTCACGGACCTTTTAAACGCTACCGGAGCCGTTCCCAGTCGTTCTCCCGCGGTGAGTACGGTTGACTGACCCCTAGACCCCCGTTTTTTATACAATTTTTAGTGGAGCTGTAATGGCGCGACTCCACTCACACCATGGCGCCAACCGGAAGTTGCGCCAACCGCCACTCCTAGTTCTGTTGGGGGTGTGCACTGGTGCATGCCAATGGCGTAGAGATGGAAGAGCCCGGCTTGGTCCTTGCCCCGCACCAGCATCTGTGACCCGTCTGAAGGGGTATGGTCGATGAGGCGACATCCTGCTATGTGATTTAATAAGGCCGATCGTCTTCACCTCGTCATCCAAGTCCTTGACTTGTTCTGCTAGATCTTCACCAAACAACAAGTTTGGTGGCAGGATATTGGAGGATCTGCATAGGGCTGCGAATTTTGGATTGAGCATAGGCTTGAGGGCGGTTTTCCTCAGGCAGTTAATTTCGAAGTGGGCGTTACACAGCAGGGCCAACATATCCTGCTGTGTGTCTGATAGTGGTGCCCCTTCGACTGTCCGCCCAAATGCCGTTATTCCTGCTCCGATTAATTTTAAGACTTTTTGCAGTCTTAACTCATGCGATCGCATGGTTGCTCCCATTTGCCCCCAGATGGCTTGGTTCACTGTGGGCACTCTGAGCGATGCACAATTTACAGGTGTTTCATACCTCTTGGATGTTTCATCCATAATAGATTCTTGGAGCTGGTGAGAAGTCATGTAATTGATGTTTCCGGCCAGATTTTCCTCCATCTCACCAGTTCCTGCCAGTATGGCGAATTTGAATGTCACATCCGGCACACCTGGAGCTAAGCTCGTATGCTTTGAGGTATACTCCTCTGCTATACCACCAGCTTCAGGGTCAGTGTCATACTGCCCTGACTCTCCCTGCTCATGCATGAGGGAGGAATCATGCAGCCCTTGACCTGGCGCTGCTGGTATCGGTCCCCATGCAGACCCGTGGACGTATGGTTCCTCCTGTTGGTACAGATCTTCTCTATATGGACCTCTGCTAGAGGTTACTGCTGCGGGCTGCTGAGGAAACCCGGGGGTATCGAACTCTGGTTGGAACACCTCATGATGGAGTATTCTTTCTAAGAGGTGCTCCATTACGTCTAGACGTCCCCAAAGGTTTTTGCTGATGGGAGGGGAGTCCTCTTGGCCTGACTCATCAGAGCCGACAGGCCTTACCGACTTTCCTTTGGCCATCCTCCCGGCTGGAGTGGCCATGGTGCTCTGAGGCACCGGAGTCACTGCCGCTGGTTGTACTGTCGGGAGTTCTGTAGCCGGCGTAAGCGCTGTCGCTGGCCTCGGTCCTGCGGTCAGTTTACCTGACTTTGTCGGCGGCACGCCTCGCACTACCTTCAACTGATTTTTCCATGTTCCTGCTGGCTCCTGAACCAGTCTTGTGGAACTTAGGGACATTCGCAGCGTAGTTTAAAAAACTTACCTGCGCGTTTTTAACTTACTGCTGGTGGAGCTGCGCTCTCCAGCCCGTCGCTGCGCCATGCGCCTGTTGTAATGACGCGTGTGCGCACTGGCGGGCCTTCTTCATGGAATCACTCATGTGACTCCGAAGTAAAATCCCCTTTTTCTGTGCTTGCCATGGTGGAGATTGAGAATGCAGACATCAACAAGTGCAGATACACTGCATATCCAAAATAAAAGCAGAAGATGCAGATATACACACCAGGTTAGAGTTCAATGGTTCAATGGTTGTCATGTGTACCGAGGTACAGTGAAATCTGATTTACCATACAGTCATACCAAAAGAGCAACAAGATACAAAACGACATAAAGATTAAATATAAACAGCCACTACAGCGGCGTGTGAGAATCCCTAGGGCACACAGCATAAGCGGACACCCACAGCCATCTGTTCAATGTCCGGAGCACATACATGCTCCTTCACTGTGATGTGATCAGAATCCTCATGGAGCAATGTCCCCGCAAACACCGAGATCACTGCACTCACGGCACTCCCTCCGAGTCCCCACCAACGCAGGCAGCACATCCATCTTGTTTTTCGGCAACCTCACATTCTCCACTGTGATGGAAGGCAAATAACTTTTACCTTCTTCCTCCTTTTCTCCCACAGTCGGGGCGATCGAAACATCCGCAGTCGGGGTGATCGAAGCTATCGTAGTTGGCGATTGAAGCCCCCGCAACGGGGTGACCGAGGCTCCTGTGATCTGGGCGGTCGAAGCTCCTGTTGTTGCAGCTCCCGAAGTCGATCCCTAACAAAGGGACTGCCAGCAGTGCGGATGGACATACGATACGGAAAAAGTCGCCTCGCTGTCGAGGGAAGAGATTAAAAAAAGTTTCTCCCACCCCCACATAATACAAAAACTAAAGGTACACTAAAACATAGAAATAAAGCAGAGTAAAAACAACAAAAGAAGAAAGGGATGACAGGCTGTTGGCGAGGCTGCCACTTACGGCACCACGGCAAGAGTTGAATTTGTGGAAAGAGAAATAGAGTTAACATTTCAGGTCAATGAACCTTCATTAGCGATTTAGGGTTTGACTTTGGGATGGTTGAGTCGGGAATGCGAAGGGTGTGGGGCTAATGTGGATTGTTCTTATTGTTAGGTTCTTTGAGTTCTTTATCAGCTCTTCCATTTTTCACATTTTTTCTTGGCATCATACAGTCATAGAGTCATGCCACATGGAAACAGGCCCTTCAGCCCAACTTGCCCATGCCCACCAAGATGCCCCATTCAAGGTCAGATTGCCAGTCAGCCAGCCTGTGGTTACCCAAGAAAATGTGCACATCACTAAACAAAACTAATGCTGCACTCATATTATATTTTGTCAGCAGACTTAACCTGAACATGGGGTCAAGGAAAGAGCGTTCACATCACGGCCCTGTTTCCGCCAATCTTTTCACCACCACGCACAAGAAGCACAAGAAGCACAAGATGCTATTGTATGCAGATGCCGAGAAGTGTGTTCAGCTCTGGCTGAACGATTTGTAATCTTGTGATGTTGACTCAATAAGAAGACCTGAACATGAATCAAGGTTGAAACAAATGAAAACTGGAATGAAGAGAACCAGCTTGTTTGCAGTGTCTAATAACACAGATTGATTGAGAAAAAGTTCAGATCTTTATCAATTTAATTATGTTCAATGTTTGGAGAACAATACATTTTTGCATAGTGTTCTTATACATTACTACCACCACAAAAAATATCAGTAATAGGGAACCACGTTAATCATGTTGTTCAATGAACCTGGATTACCAACAAAAAGATTCACCAGATAGGAGTAGTTGGACAATTAACACTAGTGATCTTACCCTGTTCTGTGGGATTCATATCCAAAGCATGGGCTCAAGACAATTTACCAGTCATATAAATAAATTTTCTTCAATACTAGTCCTTGCCCTTCATGACTATTACCTTATCTTTGGCACCGATCAAATATTAAGAAAAATCTGCTGGTCCTTGTTATTTTTAGCACCATATGATATTAGAATTCAATGATGGCGTAGAATTCTTCAAACTTCTCCTGAGGCTCACACACAGCTCAGCAAAGCATGCTAAGTGCGCTGTGCTTCAACAGAAATCAGTCTCTGAAACATTTCTCCCACACAAAGCCAGTCATTTAAAAAAAGTTTGCTCATTAATAATTAATGCAAGACAAATGTATTTCTCCATTGCTAAAACCCAATTTAAACATAAATCATGGGAACACCCCCCCTCTGGTGGACAGGCTGGGTGATTGTTTTAAATTGAACCAACCGTTGTTTAGTGGCACAATACACTGCACTGCTGGAATCTATTGCAAAATAAGGAGAACTAATAGAGGAACACAGCAAGTCAGGCAGCATCTGTGAAGGAAATTGGATAGTCGATGTTTTGGGTCAAGACTCTTCATCTTGAACATGATCAAGATGAACAATTTATCATCCATGCAGACCAAGATGTCCCATCTAAGCTAGTCCCATTTTCATGTTTGACCCATTTCCCTCTAATCCCATATCATTTAATTGTCTAAATGTCATTATTATACCTGTCTCAACCACCTCCTCAGGCAGCTCATTCCATATAACCACCAATATCTGTGTGCAAAAACTGCACCTCCTGTTCCACTTAAATGGGACCGCAGTTGGTGAGGCCGCATTTAGAGTAGTTTGTTCAGTTCTGGGCACCATGTTATAGGAAAGATGTTGTCTGGAAAGGGTATAGAGAAGATTTACAAGGATGTTGACAGGGCTAGAGGGTCTGAGCTATTGGGAGAGGTTGAGTAGGCTGGGACTAAGGTGAAGGGGAAATGATTTATTACGAATCTGAGGGGTAGCTTTTTCACACAAAGGGTGATGGGTGTATGGAACAAGCTGCCAGAGGAGATAGTTGAGACTGGGACTATCCCAACATTTAAGAAACCGTTAGACAGGTACATGGATAAGACAGGTTTGGAGGTATATTGACCAAACACGGGCAGGTGAGACTAGTGTAGCTGGGACATGTTGGCTGCTGTGGGCGAGTTGGGCCAACGGGCCTGTTTCCACACTGTACCTCTTTTTTAGCACTTGGAAGATACTCTGTTGCCATGGAGACACTTTAATCAAAAATCAAAGGCTATCCTTCAGAAGAACCTGACATAGGTCTCTATATATTATGTATTACTACACCAAAGTCCTCACCAGATTTTCAAACCTCGATTTTTAATTTCAAGTGGGAAGCTGACAGCCAGCCAAGAAAAGGCAGCAAAGGCAGCCAAGAAAAGTTTCTCCTTTTCTTGGTGTCCATTTATTCTTGACAAGTAAAGAAAAATATTATTTGCAGTTCATGGCAAACTTAAGAGTACTGAACATCCTCTGAGCCCTTGGAATCTAGTTACAGACCAAGGGAGTAGTATAATAAAGAGTGCCTTTGAATATTTGGAGGAAGCAGACTCGATCCAATTCTGAAAAAACAAAATGGTTTTCGTTTTCAGTACTTTCTCCAACATATACATACAGACTTATACATGGATAGCCTTTGATCCATAAGAAGCTTCCTTGCAACTTTAAGGATATATAGAAGAGCAGTATCAGATGCATAGCCCAGGCTAGTAGTTTTGTTAATGCTGCAGATCTAATATTTCTCAGCACAGTGAAATGCAGGTTCAGTTCTTTGATGAATGAATAGCTGGATTTTATAGATTTAAAATGCACCAATAATATTTTCCCTCTAACATCTAAGGTTAAACACTAGATACATCTAGAACATAGAACAGTACAGCACAGGAACAAGACCTTCAGCATACAATGTCCATGCCTAACAGGATGCCAAATTAAACTAATCTGTTCTGTTTGCATGAGAACATAAGAATAAGAAACAAAGGCAGGAGGTGACCCTGTTAAGGGGGTGGGGTTGCCCTGTTGGTGAGGAATGCAATTCAGTCCCTTGCAAGGGGTGACATTGAAACAGGAGATGTGGAGTCAGTATGGATAGAACTAAGGAATTGTAAGGGTAAAAAGACCCTAATGGGACTAATCTACAGGCCGCCAAACAGTAGCCTGGACATAGGGCGCAAGTTGAATCAGGAGTTAAAATTGGCATGCAGTAAAAGTAATATTGTGATTGTTATGGGAGATTTCAACATGCAGGTAGCCTGGGAAAATCAGGTTGGTACTGGACCCCAAGAAAGGGACTTTGTCGAGTGCCTTTGTGATGGATTCTTTGAACAGCTTGTATTGGAGCCTACCAGGGAGAAGGCAATTCTGGATTTAATGTTATGTAATTAACCGGATTTGATAAAGGACCTCGAGGTTAATGAGCCATTAGGAGGCAGTGACCATAACATGGTCAGGTATAATTACAATTGGAGAGGGAGAAGAGTAGATCGGAGGTGTCAGTGTTGCAGTTGTAGAAAGGGGAGGAGCTGGCCAAAGTTGACTGGAAAGATGCACTAGTAGGGATGACAGTGGAACAAAAATGGCAGGTGGTTCTAGGAATAATACAGAAGGTGCAGGATTAGTTCATTCCTAGGAGGAAGAAAGATTCCAAGGGGAGAAAGAGACAACCATGGCTGACAAAGGCCGCCAGGGACAGTATAAAAATTAAAGCAAAAAGTACAACATAGCAAAGATGAGCGGGAAGCAACAGGTTTGGGTAATGTTTAAAGAACAACAGAAGATAACTAAAAAGACAATATGGGGAGAAAAGATGTGGTACGAAGGTAAGCTAGCCAAGAATATAAAGCAGGATAGTAAAAGCTTTTTTAGGTATGTGAAGAGGAAAAAAATTGTTAAGCACAATTGTTCACCCTTTAAGGTGAATTTATTATGGGGAACAAGGAAATGGCAGATGAGTTGAACAGGTACTTTGGATCTGTCTTCACTAAGGAGGACACAAACAATCTTCCTGATATAGTAGTGGCCAGAGGATCTGGGTTGACAGAGGAACTGGAAATCCACATCAGGCAGGAAATGGTGTTGGATAGACTGATGGGACTGAAGGCTGATAAATCCCCAGGGCCTGATGGTTTGCATCCCAGGGTACTTAAGGAAGTGGCTCTAGAAATCGTGGGTGCGTTGGTGATAATTTCCCAATGTTCTATAGATTCAGGATCAGTTCCTGTGGATTGGAGGGTAGCTATTGTTATCCCACCTTTTCATAAAGGCGGGAGAGAGAAAACGGGGAATTATAGACCAGTTAGCCTGACATCGGTGGTGGGGAAGGTGCTGGAGTCAATTATAAAAGATGAGATAGCCGCACATTTGGATAGCAGTAAAAGGATCGGTCCGTGTCTGCATGGATTTACGAAGGGGAAATCATGCTTGATTAATCTTCTGGAATTTTTTGAAGATGTAACAAGGAAAATGGACAAGGGAGAGCCAGTGGATGTAGTGTACCTGGACTTTCAGAAAGCATTTGATAAGGTCCCAGATAGGAGATCAGTGGGCAAAATTAGGGCACATGGTTTTGGAGGTAGAGTGCTGACATGGATAGAGAAGTGGTTGGCAGGCAGGAAACAAAGAGTAGGGATTAACGGGTCTTTTCAGAATGGAAGGCAGTGACTAGTGGGGTACCGCAAGGCTCGGTGCTGGGACCGCAGCTATTTACAATATACATCAATGATTTGGATAAAGGGATTCAAAGTAACATTAGCAAATTTGCAGATGACACAAAGCTGGGTGGCAGTGTGAACTGTGAGGAGGATGCTATGAGAATGCAGGTTGACTTGGGCAGGTTGGGGGACTGGGCAGATGCATGGCAGATGAAGTTTAATGTGAATAAATGTGAGGTTATCTACTTTGGTAGCAAAAACAGGAAGGCAGATTACTATCTAAACGGCGTCAAGTTGGGAAAAGGGGAAGTACAACGGGATCTAGGGGTCCTTGTACATCAGTCTATGAAAGTAAGCATACCGGTACAGCAGGCAGTGAAGAAAGCGAATGGCATGTTGGCCTTTATAACAAGAGGAATCGAATATAGGAGCAAAAAGGTCCTTCTGCAGTTGGACAGAGCCGTAGTGAGACCACACTGGAGTATTGTGTGCAGTTTTGGTCGCTAATTTGAGGAAGGACATTCTTGCTATTGAGGGAGTGCAGCATAGGTTTACAAGGTTAATTCCCGGGATGGCGGGACTGTCATATGCTGAGAGAATGGAGCAGCTGGGCTTGTACACTCTGGAGTTTAGAAGGATGAGAGGATATCTCATTGAAATATATAAGATTGTTAAGGGCTTGGACACGCTAGAGGCAGGAAACATGTTCCCGATGTTGGGGGAGTCGAGAACCAGGGGTTACACCTTAAGAATTAAGAGTAAGCCATTTAGAACGGAGATGAGGAAACAGTTTTTCTCACAGAGAGCGGTGAGTCTGTGGAATTCTCTGCCTCAGGGGGCAGTGGAGGCAGGCTCTCTGGATGCTTTAAAGAACCCTTTCTAGCTCTCTCTTTAGAGAGCTAGAAAGGGTTCTTAAAAATAGCGGAGCCAGGGGATATGGGGAGAAGGCAGGAACGGGGTAGTGATTGGGGATGATCAGCCATGATCACATTGAATGGCGGTGCTGGCTCAAAGGGCCAAATGGCCTACTCCTGCACCTATTGTCTCTTGTCTATTGTCTATTGACCCTTTGTCTCTATCACCTTGTTCCACCATCACATAAATCCACAGCTGGTCTTCTCCATTCGCCTCATCTATCAACATATCTCGTCATACCCAAGATTATTGAGGATGCCACAACTGACTTGTTCAAGATCTGCAAAGCTGTGATGTTTGAAAAACCTTTCCTCTCAAAAGTGCTGCTATTTGTTTGGTAAATACTGCACTTATTAAACAATTTAATGTTTCCGAATATTCACCCACAATTGTGTCATTTGATAGGGTAATTACGGCCAAGGTTGTAAATCGCATTTGGTTTCTGCTGTTTCTCCTCCAGAGAGTGTAGCGCACGTTGCAGATGTGCCATGACTGCAGGTGGTTCAGCCGAGGGGTAACAGGATAATAGCTGGGACCGAGTCTGTGCTCCACAATTAACTGTACTGCAAGACATCACGGCTTCACAGAGAGGCTTCAAACTCCAGGGGCTGGTAGGATTGTGACAGCAAACAGATTAAACATTTATGGTTGAGTGAAGCAGGCTGTATTCACTGGTACTTTGGATTCTTTTACACTCAGGAATGGAAATTAAAGCAAGTAGCACATGACTTTTTAAGCACTGTGACTCCTGATTTGTCTGCACAAAATCAATTGTGATTTGCAATCGGCTTAATAATGTGCACTTGAAATATTGACTTGTAGGTTCCCTGGTGCAGCATGAACACAGTATAAATAGTGCAGCTCTCACTCGGTGCCCTTTATGTCACGTTACATAACTCACACACAGCGCGGGCCGCACACAGGAAGGCAGGACTAATTCTGTTCAATGGACTCTTCTATTTTGCAGCTTCTGATGATTGGGATAGAGGAGAACTCATTGTTCTCCACGGAGCTGCACTTCGATGCTACTATGGGCTCAAATAATTTTCCCACCGTACCAAACACAGGCTGCTTTTGTTATGGTTAATGACAGGCATGTTCGGGATGGTCCCATGACAAGGACCAGGAGGTGATGGCTCAAAGCCAAGGCCAAAGAAGGAGAGAAGAAGCAGCCAAGACCAGGGAAAGGTCTAAGAAAGACCTGCAGATGCTGGTTTACACCGAAGGTAGACACAAAATGCTGGAATAACAGCAGATCACGCAGCATAACTGGAGAAAAAGAATAGCTGACCTCTCTGGAGAAAAAGAAACAGTGACATATTGGACAAAGAAATGTTCACCTATTCTTTTTCTCCAGAGATGCTGCCTGACTCACTGAATTTACTCGAGCATTTTGTGTCTATCCAGAGACAGGTCTTCCAGGGACCACATTTCTACTTCCACCCACCTGAGGAGGTGGGTATCTAGAGCCAAATAATTTCTGGACATGCTGGGAAGATTTGGGGCAAGATGCTGGACCGCAGCCTCCATTTACCATTAGCTGTGGTAGGCCATGTGAATACAACTTGTAGTGCCGACTGTAAAATACAGCTGTGACCAAGGCTCGTGAGTCAATTAAAAAGGAATTAACTCCTTTTCCAAAAGGTCTGTGCTCACTTACAAGCATCAGTGCCAGTAGTTATACCTGCAAATTTATATGTGCCAAGTGTTGTTTGCATGGCTCAGGTGCCTGACAATGGCCATCTCCAAAAAATGCTTTAAAAAAAGCTGCTTCTATGGAGGAAAATGGACAGACAATGTTTGTTTTTTGTCTTGTCAAGATTCCAGGATCTGAGGTATCCTGTGTCTCCAAAAAGAGGTAGTTTAACCATTGGCATTCAACAGCCTTATAACTGCTTCCTCCCCTCTGTCACTCTGTGGGGCGGGGAGGGGTCACCATGGATCGGAAACCAGAAGCTTGAATAATGTACTGGATATGTTACTACAAGGGATTCAATACCTTGCTAGTATGGGTGTTGTGGGCCGAAGGGACTGGTTTCCAGAGGGCATTGTGGGCCGAATGGGCTGGCAGCTCAGTCACTCAGGGCTGGTGGGCTGGCAGCTCAGTCACTCAGGGCTGGTGGGCTGGCAGCTCAGTCACTCAGGGCTGGTGGGCTGGCAGTTCACTCACGGCTATGCCTTGAAATTCCATTTCAAGCAGAGTGCAGGCCACCAAATTCAATTTCATAGCATTTCAAGCAGAGTGTAGGCCACCAAATTAACAACAAACTCATTGCATTGTCATTAAGGGCTAACAAAACATTTATTGCAAGTACATTGCAGACTCACAGTTCAGTTGATTCACAGCTTGGAATCATAGTTGTGGACTCTCCCTTGCAGTCTTCCGGAGTAACTGACTCACGTCCAGGCATCTGGGGTTTTATAGTCCTGCCCCCCCCCCCCCCCCCCTCCGGAACGGGTGTTACCTTCATCGTGGTGATTGGAACAGGCGAGAGGAACAATCAGCTGATCTCAAGATTTTTTAAACCCTCATAACATTTATCAATCGGGAAAACCCTCAGGGCCGCCTCTGAGGAGGAGGACTGTGAATAAGATGGCCAAAAATCATAGCAATATATGGTAGCGTTTTTTCTAAAATCAATATACAGCGCAGACAGGAAGTGGTCAAGATGAGACTTTTAGTTATATAGATGGTGTCTGCAACTGTGGTGTGTCACTCAGCAGAGTTATGCAGGCAAAGAGTATACCATTGAGCGTGGCTGTTCATTCTCATATTCTCCACAACATGGTGGGCATTGCTCTGGTATGACATCACTGACATCTCCCTTCACTTCTCATTAGCATCTCGACTGGGGTGTTGCACTGTAGGCTAATAGGGAGTTAGCTGTTTAGTGCAGCATGGACCTATTATTTGCCAACCTATAAGTTAATTATTCGACCATGAGAATCAATCCATCCCATCACTTGGCACTTTAGTTTATGAATTCAAAATTTGAAATTTGTGGAACTGACTGAAACGCAAATGTGGTCCTTTGTTAGTATTTGGATCTATGCTCCTCATGATGTCCATGAAGACTCTGGACATTCCAGACCTTGGAGTTTGTGAGATGCTCCTCTGTTAGCCCGTGTATTGCAGAGATACGGAGACCTCACTTCATCAATCATGCCTTCTATGAGCAGGGATTAATTATTTAAATGTGTGGGGCATTGGTGAAAACACATCAATAACATTGTGTACAATTTTGGTCTCCTTACCTAAAAAATGTTTTACTTGCCAGCAAGGGGGGGACAAGATGGTGGTGCCTGTCGGCAGCGGCCTCTGCAGTCCGTCTGTCTTTTTTTTCTTTTTGTCCTGTTAAGTGGATGACATGGTTTTAGTTTTTATATTATTTTTAGCTGAGTATATGTGGGGGGCGGGAGCTTTTCAATCTCTTCCCTGTACAGGGAGCCGACTTTTTCCTTGTCGAGTCCCCATTGCTGTTGTCGTTGGGCCTAACATCATGGAGCCGGCGGCCTCCAACTGGAATCAACCAAGGGCTCCAGGCGCAGAGTCTGCGGACTCACCATCGCGGAGCTGGCTGACTTCGGAGTGCGGAGCGCTGTGGTGGCACTCAACTTCGACCCGACTTCGGAGCTCGGAGGCTTCAGCTGCAGGCCCTGTGGATGGTAACATCAGGAACTCGTTGGTTCCCTGGTGTGAGACCGCTTTTCGGAGCTCCCGCAACGGCAAACTTCACCTGCTCGAATTCAGGGGATTTAAATCGACCCGGAGCGGGGCCTTACATCCGGGGAGGCTCTAACATCTAACATCAGGACCCTCGATCGGCTCGATGCAGCAGTTTGGCTGCTTGACTGCGGGAGAGGAATGGGCACAGAGAACAGGGAAGAGATAAGACTTTTGCCTTCCATCACAGTGAGGAGGTGTTTGGGGATTCACTGTGATGGGTGTTTTGTGTGGAATTGTGTTAATTATGTGTTTTTTTTGTTTTGTTTATTGTTATGACTGCAGAAACGCAATTTTGTTTGAACAGGAGAAGTCAAGCTACTGTGGTGGCACCGGGTGGTGGGCCACATACTATACATAACCTACAGCTCTTGTGGGGGACACGTGTCCTGGTGATGAGAGGTAGGGGTTACGGTGTGGTCACGGGTGCCCCTGGGGAGTATTTAAGGTGTTAATCGCGTGCGCACGATTTGGTGAGTGAGGAGAATTAGCGTAGCAATCACCATATCAATAAACAACAGTATTTTCAGACAAACTTTGTGTCTGCATCGTTCTTTAACGGACAACTCTGCGACCGCTGCACTACGCTCATTGGCGTCAAGCCAACTGTCACTAAAAAGTTTTTAACATTTCAAAATTCAGCGGCGACCAGAAAAATGCTACGATTCTTTGGGCGACTGTGGAGACTGCTCACGACCATACAGGCGACACCCCAGTGACCTTGTGGCGACAACCTAGCCGCCTGTAATTGCCTAAAAATTACCCTAAGTGGGACAGGCCCATACGTTTCCTCTTGGTGCTCCAATTTCCTTCCCCAAAGACATACAGGTTGGTGGATTAAATGGCCACTGTAATTTGTTCTCGGAATGAGGGTGTGCTGCAGAATCTGGGTTTGATGGGAATGTGGAGAATAAAATGGGATTCCATATTCAGCCAGATTCAGTGAGCTAAAGGGCCTGTCTCCATATTGTAAGACTGTGAGTATCTCATGAAGATCCGCTGTCATTTTCCTCTCTGCCCATGTCTAATTGATTTGTGTCCTCGGGGTCAGTACCATAGGGAAATGCTGCTTCTAGTGTTGTGTCTGCTCTTGCAGGTCACTGCTATGTGTCCTGCTTTGCTGCACTGAAAACATAGAGCACACCTGAATATACACAAATCCACTGAGCGTGCTCTTGGCAATGATAACAGGATTCCCCAATGGTGAATGGACATGATTGAGCTGAATGTTTAGTTTACTTTATTTTAGATTAGTTAGTTTAGGGATACAGCAAGGAAATAGGTTCTTCGGCGATTCAATTTCACATTGACCATCGATCACTTGTTCACACTATTTCTATGTTATGCCAGAGAATCCGGTTTGATCAGGATTACAGACTTTCCGTACAGTGTTTGTACGTTCTCCCTGTAACAGCGTGGGTTTTACCGGGTGCTCTGGTTTCCTCCCACATTCCAAAGACTTGCAGGTTTGTAGGTCATTGGCTTCTGTAAGTAAGTAAGTAAGTATGTTTATTGGCCAAGTATTCACATACAAGGAATTTGCCTTAGTGCTCCGCCCACAAGTAACAACATGACATACAGTGACAGTTACGAATGACTCAGAAAACACTAAACATTAATAATAATAAAACATTAATGATAAAGCACCATTGATTAAGCATGTGAACCAACAAAATACCAGATCAAAGGGAGGCTACAGATTTTTGGCTGATGAGTAGAGCAACTACTCATGGATAAAAACTGTTTTTATGCTGGCTGTGGCAGCTTTGACAGTCCGGAGTCGCCTTCCAGAAGGAAGTGATTCAAAGAGTTTGTGGCCAGGGTGAGAGGGGTCAGAGATGATCTTGCCCGCTCGCTTCCTGGCCCTTGCAGTGTACAGTTCATCAATGGAGGGAAGTTTGCAGCCAATAACCTTCTCTGCTGATCGGGCGATTCACTGCAGCCTCCAGGTGTCGTGCTTGGTGGCTGAGCCAACCCAGGCCATGATGGAGAAGGTGAGAACAGACTCTACGATGGCCGTGTAGAATTGGACCATCATTACCTGTGGCAGATTGTGCTTCCTCAGCTGCCGTAGGATGTACATCCTCTGTTGTGTTTTTTTGACTGTGGAGTCGATGGTTGCCTCCCACTTAAGATCCTTGGAGATGACGGTTACCAGGAACTTAAAGGACTCCACAGATGTGACTGTGGTGTTGTTGATGGTGAGTGGGGTGTGGGAAGGGGGATCTCTCCTAAAGTCTACAATCAATTCCACTGTCTTAAGAGCATTGAGCTCTAGGTTGTTGCAACGGCACCAGGACGCCAGCTGTGACACTTCCTGTCTGTAGGCAGATTCCTCCCCATCCTGGATCAGTCCAATCAGGGTTGTATCATCCGCAAACTTAAGAAGCTTGACAGAGGTGTCTGTGGAGGTGCAGTCGTTGGTGTAGAGAGAGTAGAGGAGAGAGTACGCAGCCTTTCGGTGCTCCTATGCTGAGCGTTTGCGGGTTTGAGATGTGCTTTCCCAACCTCACATGCTGCTTCCTGTCTGTTAGGAAGCTGGTGATCCACCGACAGAGGGGTTCCACCGACAGAGTGTAGTAGCTCTGACACAATGGTGTTGAATGCAGAGCTAAAATCAATAAACAGGATCCTCGCGTAAATTGTGTAGGATAGAACCAGTGTACTGGGGAATCACTGGTCAGCGCAGACTCAGTGGGCTAAAGGGCCTGTTTCTATGCTGTATCACCTAAACTAAACCAAACTAAACTAAAACTATTGGTTGGGAAAATCTCATGAGACAAACTCCAATTCTCACACATTCTTTCCCTCGAAATATATATCCACTGCTGAGTGCTCACCTACTCATATTCCACCGGGTGGCGCTTCGATGTCAGCCTCGCCTACAGTCTGTCTTTCTTGTCTTTTTTTGTTATTTTTAGTGTGTTTAAAAAGTTTGTGTTAATATTCTCTGGTTTGTTTTATGTGGGGTCGGGGTGTCAGGGGAAACTTTTTATCAATCTCTTACCTTGCCGGAGATGCGATTGTTTTCCGGATCGTATCTCCGGTCGCTCTGCGGCCCAACATCGTGGAGTTGGAGGCCTTGCTCGAGACTATCCTTGAGCTCCACTGCGGGGTGTGGACTTACCATCGGAGTTGATTCCTTGCCTGGGATCGACGCTCCAAACACGGCCTGTGGACTTTAACATCAAGGAGCTTGCAGTCTTGGGTTGAGGCCGATATTGGGAAGCTCCAAAAGCCGCACGACGTTCGGCCAGCCCCGAACCGGTGTAGATCGCCCGGCGCAGGGAAGCTGAGATTCCCCCGCACTGCAGGGTTAGAGGCTCCTGACTCAAAACAAAGACAAAAACTTTTTTTTGCCTTCCATCACAGTGAGGAATGTAGAGGAATCACTATGGTGGATGTTTATGTTAAAATATATTTTGTGTGTTCTGTTGCTTTTTACTGCTATGACTGTATGGCAAATCAAATTCCTCATATGTTGCAAAACATACTTGGCTAATAAAGTACGATTATGATTATGATGATTATGATTAATTTTGGAGAGCCTTATAGCAGTAATTTCAGGATCCCGTCACCTCAGAAGATTAGGAAATGACTCCTCGCCAACATTAAAGATACTTAAACATGATTAATAAATTCCAGCCACCCAAGAATAAATGAGTACAAAGTGACACAAATCCCCACAGTGTCAGAACACTTGTGTTATTATCCCTCTGCAGTCGACCAGTGGAGTATTAGGAGGATATGTCGGTGTTGCATTGACCATCCTGTTCAAATATGTGCAGTCATTCTGGACTGGGTTCCAGGTCCTGGGCAACTCCTGTCATTAAACTCTCCAGTCCCCTCCTCCAACTGTCTCCTCCTTCCGGACATGAGTGGCCTCTTGGGTCCTGGGATTGCAAGATTTCTCTCATGTTCTGAACTCCTTTATGTGGAAGTCCAGATCAGCATCAGTGATGCAGTGCCTATCTCCTTCTCAATGCGGCTAGGCTGTATTACGACTTCAACAGTAGTTGTGGTCAATGAACTTGTATACATGCAGGTGTAGCATCAATTACTGTAATTTGTTCCAGGAACTAAAATTACTTCCTACCATCATGCACTAATGTGAGCAAAGATCATTTTCAGTGCAGCATAAGCCTACAAAACCTCACAAACTCGCAAACAAATTCCCAGTCCAAGTAGTAGTAGGACAAATTGACATCTTACCCATGCACCTGAAAGTATGGATGATTGAATGTCTACCCCTTCAGTTTTATGTACAGACCTAATCAGGTTATAATTTAACATGAATGGTGTACTATGCTTCAATTATCATATAATTGCAAACAACTGCTGTCAACAATGTGTGATTCCAGGTCAATGCAAGCAGGGCAGCATTAATTAAAGCATCACTAGAAAACGCCACATTTTTAATGGGTTTGTACCTGAAGTCAATGCTCTCCGGTGTACAGTAATTATTTCAGGAGCTTTTTTTCATGAACGAACGTTAACAAGGATCTTAATAATTACTTGAAGAAGTGTTTTATTTTAATAATGGATCAAATTGTGCAGAACTGTTTAATTCACTAAAAGCAATGGTTGATAAAGTTCATGATTTTTTCCTTGCATTAGCAAAATGCACAATCAAAGTTAACAAGGAGAAACATTTGGTCTTGTATTCATTGGAAACAGTGTTCTAAAGCTGTTCCCAAGCACAGTCAGATTTGATATTTCAAGAATGAGTATTGAACAGGGGTTGAAACAAAAGCTGTTCAACACCATTACCTTAGATTAGGAAATAAATATTTCCTTCATCCATCGCATTGGGAATATTAGCCGTGCCAAATATTCACAATGTAACTAGAATGCCCCGAGCAAAGGATGTTAAATGACAATTCATTCCTCATAAAAGTAGTACATGGGAAAATAAAACCCACCAATCTGTAAGCAATTTCAAAATAACTTTTACAGGTGAAAATAGTCTGAGAAAATACATATTTGAAATTAAATTAGTGACTCTGAGGTCAAACATTTCATTTGTGCCCTTTCTGTATCAGTATCATGAAGATTACATTTATGATTTCCCTTCAGATATTACACTGGGGAAATATTCTATCTTCATGCCTAATGTTATAGGGTAAATCAAAGCAAATACATTGTTTTCGCATTTTCTTCCCTTGGAAGGAAGGCCAGACAGTTCTGCATTTTTTGCGTTTTTATACCCAACACAGTTCACAAGATATTAATTCTCCTGGCCATTATCTAAGACATTACTCATATTGGGTATATTCTCAGTCTAGTTAATAAGGCTATTCCCAATGATTTATTTATACATAGGTTATTGCAGCTTGTTAAGCAGCTTGAGCATAGCCAATTTTAATGGCCATCTCTAGGCACAATCAGATGTCAGGCAGCATCTTTGGAGAAAAGGAATAGGTGATGTTTTGGGTTGAGACCCTTCTTCAGACTGAAAGTTAGAGGAAAGGGAAACAAGAGTAGGAAATACTCTGTAGGACTCTGTAGGAAGTACATTGAAAGTAGGCATGCAGGTACAGCAGGCAGTGAAGAAAGCGAATGATATGTTAGCTTTCATAGCAAAAGGATTTGAGTATAGGAGCAGGGAGGTTCTACTTCAGTTGTATAGGGTCTTGGTGAGACAATACCTGGAGTATTGCGTACAGTTCTGGTCTCCAAATCTGAGGAAGGACATTATTGCCATAGAGGGAGTGCAGAGAAGGTTCACCAGACTGATTCCTGGGATGTCAGGACTGTCTTATGAAGAAAGACTGGATAGACTTGGTTTATACTCTCTAGAATTTAGGAGATTGAGAGGGGATCTTATAGAAACTTACAAAATTCTTAAGGGGTTGGACAGGCTAGATGCAGGAAGATTGTTCCCGATGTTGGGGAGGTCCAGGACAAGGGGTCACAGCTTAAGGATAAGGGGGAAATCCTTTAGGACCGAGATGAGAAGGACTTTTTTCACACAGAGAGTGGTGGGTCTCTGGAACTCTCTGCCACAGAGGGTAGTTGAGGCCAGTTCATTGGCTATATTGAAGATGGAGTTAGATGTGGCCCTTGTGGCTAAGGGGATCAGAGGGTATGGAGAGAAGGCAGGTATGGGATACTGAGTTGGATGATCAGCCATGATCATATTGAATGGCGGTGCAGGCTCGAAGGGCCGAATGGTCTACTCCTGCACCGAATTTCTATGTTTCTATGTTTCTATGTTTCTAAGAGATATAGATGGTGATATAGAGAGATATAGAACAAATGAATGAAAGATATGCAAAAAAAGTAATGATGATCAAGGAAACGGTCCATTGTTGTATGTGGGTTCGGTGATAACGTTATACAGACAATGAAACTCACCAAGACAACAGTCTCATCTTATCAAGTGCACATCACAAGATTATAAATTGTTCAGCCAGGGCTGAACACACTTCTCAGCATCTCGCGTTTCTTGTGCTTCTTGTGCTTCTTGTGCGTGATGGTAGAAAGATTTGTGTAAACTCAGCCGTGACGTGAATACTCTTTCCTTGACCCCAAGACACCAGTGAAACTAGTACAATTACTATGGTGGGGGAGGGATGGAGAGAGAGGGGATGCAAGGATTACTTGAAGTTAGATAAATCAATATTCATACCGCTGGGTTGTAAGCTGCCCAAGCAAAATATGAGTCCTGTTCCTCCAATTTGCATTTGGCCTCACTCTGACAATAGACATGCTGCCTGACCTGCTGTTACTCCAGCTTATTGTGTTTACCTTTAATTTAAACTAGCATCTGCAGATCCTTCCTACGCAATCAGATGTGATTATTTTTAAAACTTGGCTCACTGACCACATCAAATGATATTCAGCAACAATCATGAGCTGTGGTTTAAAGAGCCATGTAGAGCCAAGTTCAAAATGGTCTTTTTTTTAAGGCAATAGTGAACCATTCGGATATTTACAACAATCCAGCAGCATTTTTCTTTCCTGGTGTTAATCAGGACCTCATGACCTGTTATCTTAACCATTTCCAAAGAACTTGTGTTAATATAGTGTCTTTCATGAGAAAAAAACCTAAGGCCGCAGTATACGAAGCTGATTTGAGGTCTTGGGGTATATACGAGGCTATGCAAAGTACTATTGAGTTCAGCAGCTGGAGTACTGGTGAGTTCAATGGTGTCAAGATTTTATGAGTGTGTCATCCAGGTAAATGATAAAAGGTCCACGCACTTGAAGAAACACTGCCGTGTGACCTTTCTGTAGTATTTTTCAAAATTAGGACTGTTTGCCTGCCTATGAAAATTACTGTTTTTTAAATCTTTTCTCCATAGTATGTTATTCTAGATCTAGGTGATTGTCACACGGTATGCGCACATACAGCAAAGAAGTGGAAGCATGATCATCCACACCATCGTGAAGCATGAAGGCAGGAGAATGGGGTTGAGAGGAAAAGATAGATTGGCCATGATTGAAAGGCAGAAGAGACTTGATGGGCCAAATGGCATAATTCTGCTCGTATAATTTATTAACATATGTACAGTGGCTTGCAAAAGTATTCATACCCCTTGAACTTTTCCACATTTTGTCACGTTACAACCACAAACGTAAATGTATTTTCTTGGGATTTTATGAGATAGACCAACACAAAGTGGTGCATAATTGTGAAGTGGAAGGAAAATGATACATGGTTTTCAAATTGTTTTACAAATAAAAAACTGGAAAGTGTGGCGTGCAAAAGTATTCAACCCCCTTTACTCTGATACCCCTAAATAAAATCCAGTGCAACCAATTGCCTTCAGAAGTCACCTAATTAGTAAATTAGGTGACTTCTGTGTGTAATCTTATCTCAGTATAAATACAGCTGTTCTGTGAAGGCCTCTGAGGTTTGTTAGAGAATATTAGTGAACAAACAGCATCATGAAGCCCAAGGAACACACCAGACAGGTCAGGGATAAATTTGTGGAGAGGTTTAAAGCAGGGTTAGGTTATAAAAAAAAATCCCAAGCTTTGAACATCTCACGGGGCACTGTTCAATCCATCAACCGAAAATGGAAAGAGTCTGGCACAACTGCAAACCTACCAAGACATGGCCGTGCACCTAAACTGACAGGCTGGGCAAGGAGAGCATTGATCAGAGAAGCAGCCAAGAGGCCCATGGTAACTCTGGAGGAGCTGCAGAGATCCACAGCTCAGGTGGGAGAATCTGTCCACAGGACAACTATTAGTCGTGCACTCCACAAATCGGGCCTTTATGGAAGAGTGGCAAGAAGAAAGCCATTGTTGAAACAAAGCCATAAGAAGTCCCGTTTGCAGTTTGCCACAAGCCATGTGCCATTTAGGTGCACGGCCATGTCTTGGTAGGTTTGCAGTTGTGCCAGACTCTTTCCATTTTCGGTTGATGGATTGAACAGTGCCCCGTGAGATGTTCAAAGCTTGGGATTTTTTTTTATAACCTAACCCTGCTTTAAACCTCTCCACAAATTTATCCCTGACCTGTCTGGTGTGTTCCTTGGGCTTCATGATGCTGTTTGTTCACTAATATTCTCTAACAAACCTCAGAGGCCTTCACAGAACAGCTGTATTTATACTGAGATAAGATTACACACAGAAGTCACCTAATTTACTAATTAGGTGACTTCTGAAGGCAATTGGTTGCACTGGATTTTATTTAGGGGTATCAGAGTAAAGGGGGTTGAATACTTTTGCACGCCACACTTTCCAGTTTTTTATTTGTAAAACAATTTGAAAACCATGTATCATTTTCCTTCCACTTCACAATTATGTGCCACTATGAGTTGGTCTATCACATAAAATCCCAATAAAATACATTTATGTTTGTGGTTGTAACGTGACAAAATGTGGTAAAGTTCAAGGGGTATGAATACTTTTGCAAGCCACTGTATACTGACCTAAAAAATGCTCTCAGCTCCTTTTTTTTTGCTGCAGTTCACATAGTAGAACCAGTGCAATGCGCGGTTTACCGACTTTGTACATTCAATTAGTGAGTTACCTGCCAGTCCCACCACTTCTCCAGTCGTGTCTGCCATGGTTTAATAAAGAATTCTTATGTCTGTGTGGGGACATGGGTTCATATCATACTCCAAAGACAGACTCATGCTGACTCCACTTTGAGGGAATGCTGAAGAGTCGGATAAAATATTTAACTCAAGTCCACTCTGACCTTTCAAAAGATACAAAGATTTAGCCTTTGTTTTTCTTCTAACCAACATCATTAAAATGATCACCTGCTCATTTTCACATTGCTGTTTGTGGGGCTTCCTGTGGGCAGATTGGCTTCTCTGCCATCTATGAAACAACAGTGACTATATTTCAAAAGTAAAGTGCCGGCTGTCAAGTGCTTTGAAGCATCCTGAGGTTTAGAAAGGTAGAAAAAAAAATGTAATCCTTCTTTCATAAAGAAAGCCATTTATGTATTTTTTTAAGCTGTTATTCTTCTAGGCCTTGGTGGCAACTTGTCTGTACTGGGAAATGATTTCATCTTAACAAAATAAGGAATGAGACAAAATTAATCTCAACCAGCGTAACATGGTCATCAGTTCTCCCCCTCTTTATCCACATATTCATTTGTATTTTATAATTATTGTTAACATGTACTGTTACAGATAATGGCCCCAAATAATTTATTTAACTTTCAACCTCAAAGAGAATGATTTTTGCCTACACCAAAAGAATAATTCTCTCAGGCAGAAAAAAAGTAATACACATTTGTCATTTATCAGCCCAAACGGAGGAACTTAATGAATCCCATGACATTCGTCACATTTTAATAGTTTTAGCGCTTATGTCAATTTTAAAAATATTGTTTTAATCTGTTTTCATCACGCTTGTAATCTGTGTGGCTTTTACAAAAGTACATGAGTAATATTTATTTTCAGTTTTCACCGATACCTCATTAAATTTCATAACAAAAATTATGTGTTTATTATACTGTGATGATAATGAAAACACATTTGCTCAGTAAATCTTGAAGATACTGAGGTAATATTCATCCATTCATATATTATACAATGCAATGGCTGATATTTAAATGTGAATTGTTTACTCATCAATATCTGATGCTGCTATTATATTATCAGATCACCAAGCAATTTAAGTCAAGAAAGTAAAGGCTTTGATCCAGTAAACTCACATGGAATCATTACATTATCAAGATTAAAAGTCATTCCTACTATCACCAAGAACCAGATCCTATCTTGAAGGAAGGGGAAAAGTGGGTTTGTGGTGAGGGAAATTTTCCTCTCAGGAAGCCCAGAAGTATAGGCCAAATCAAACAGATCCTAAGGTCATTTTCCAGTATGCCCAGATTGGGAGGCACTTTGCAGAGACTGAAATATTAACACTATTGTTCATTTACTACATGCTGAATAGTCTGGGCATCATAAGGATACAACATATGCCCATTTCCTATATGTAGCAGGAGTAGGTGTGGAAAATTGCAGAGTAAGAGGAAGCTAAAGGAACAAAAGAAAAACATTTTCCTCAGCCCACCTTTCCTCCTTCTCCTTTACTGCTCCTTTCTCTTTCTTTGCCTCTTAGGTGTGAGGAATTTTTCTCCACATTTGACTGCTTTTCAATTTTTATTTTGCATGGTATTCCCTAAATAATCCTTTAATATCCATATCAGCCATTTCATTTTATTGCCTGAAAATGGATCCATTTTCCTATATTGGTCCAAAACAGAGATATTGTTCCTTCTTAGGCCAGATCCTTTTGCATGTATGCACCTCATCTTGTTTGGCACAATTTTTAGTAAATTTACATGGTGATTCCTGCATTCTGATTCACTCACAGGTGCTCTGTGATATTAGGAATGAACTATAATGTACAAGATACAAGATACAAGATACATTTATTTGTCACGTACCAATTGGTACAGTGAAATGTGTGGTCACATACGAATAATAAAGAGCACAGAACACAATAGTCTTACACACAGACATCCCCACACAGTGGAATCTAAGTTTCCCACTGTGAGGGAAGGCTCCAAAATTCAGTCATCCTCCTCTGTTATCCTCCCGTGGTCGGGAGGCTCCTGAACCCCCCGCTGTCGCCGCTATGGGCGGGGTTGTGGAAGTCAGACGTCGGGACTGGAGGACATCCTCAGCGACCTGGACATCCGAATCGGCCACCTCCTACCGGAGTCCTGGGATCCCAATTCAACTCTGGCAGCCCTCGGCAAAGGGCCCCAGGACTCTGCGATGTTGAAGTCAGCGCAGCCCGCGCTGGAAGCCCTATGAACCACAGCTCCGATGTTGAAGCAGCAGGCCCAACACTCCAGAGCTTCAAACGGCGATCCAGGTAGGCAATCGCCCGCTCCATAATGTATCCAGCACTGCTCCGCCGCTGATGAAGCTCTGGTCAAGGTCCCCAGCAGGAAAGGCCTCTCCAATCCAGGTGGTAGGCTGCGAGGAGGGGGGCGAGGAAGCGAGTCGGAGAATAGTCGCATCCTCACCAGGAAGTGACTGGGAAACAGTTTCCCCCTTACCCTCCCACCTCCCCCATATAGAAAAGCTAAAGAAATCTCCAAAACAAACTTTTAAAACTGACATAAAAATGTAAAAAGAAAGAAAAACAGACTGTAGGCAGAGGCTGCCATCAATGCGGCGCCCATGTAATGTAATAATAATAAGGTAATAATGTAATAATGTAAAATATATTGTTAGATCATCCACACCATTGAAGGCCATGAACAATATCAGTATAGTTGCAAAACACAACTACATACTGCCTTACTAATTCTGCCTACAAATTTCAAACATGAAAATAAGATTTCTCTACAGCCATGGAGACATATGGATTTCTTGTACAATATAAACTATAAAAACTATAATTTCAGCATTTCTGATTAAGTAGAAGAATCAAAATGTACACATTTGCAAAATATCCCACTAAATCTCTTAATGGTTATGTATTCCAAATAAAACAGCAACTGTAGTTCTGACTTTTCTCCTTGTTTCCATGCATGCTCAGTTAAAAGATGCATTACGTGTCAGAATGGAAACTGAAATGAAAGGCACAGATGCTACTGGGGAATGCATGCCACTGCCTGCTTACACACATTGCATAAACCATTTCTGTCCTGTAGTCAGTGAATCACCTAATCTCCACAGGCAGCAACAACAGCTGCTCAAAATAATAAAAACATTAAAAGGCGCCCATCAAAAAGCTGATTTATACTCTGAGAAATAAAGCCTCAAGGAATTATATGTTTTTTATACCTTAATGAAAAATGTCCAAATATGGAAGATCATCAAAACCTTTGTGAGGATGTAATTCAAATGGTCACAAAATTAACGTACAAACATTTTCATATTGTGGTTGAATTACAACAGGCTGCTCTTCCACTTTTAGTTATTATGAAATTCTGGAACTAATTAGGTATACATTGTTATCAAGAATTTCATTTAAGGAACTCAACAAATAATAATCCCTATGATTGCTGGGTTACAGGCACCATTAGCGCTCCTTTCAAATTTAATTGCAAAGAATTACAATTAATTTTAATACCATTATCATTTTTTCCACTGTTGATTGGAAATTAATTTAGTCTGAATCGGTTAAGAAAGATTCTGTTGACTATAGGCTCTGAGAATTTTTTGCAATTAAATGAAAAGGACTGTAAAAAATTTTTTATTATGGTTTAAAACCATGCCTCTTAGAATTGGTAAGTTTATATTTTAATGTTACTCTTTAATTTACATTTAAGAAATTGCATAAATCGTAAATTATACACATACTTTAGTTATTGTATCGTAAGTCATTACATGTACAGGACTGCATGTAAATGTAAGTGACATTAAAGGTCTTAACATAATTAATTTGTTCCCATGATAAATATCAAGTACTTGATACATTCTCAACTTCTGCATGATTCTCAGTCAAATAAACCAGGGACCGCGGAGCTCCTAAGTTGTTCACTTGGGCAGTTTTGAAGCAAGGAATACTACTAACCTATATTTCTCCATTACCATCCTTGCTACTGAATTTTTAAACATATAATTTATTTTGCAAATGAATATGGTTTCCAGCAACTAAAAACAGAGTACTAACAACATACCTCAACATGGCAGACTGCAGGACATGGCAATGGGTGCCATCAGTTGACAGTGGCAGGTGAGTAGAGGCAAAGGGAGGTGCAGAGATACTCGTGCCATTCAGGTTTCAAATTCCCAACTGAAATTAGCACAGCACCCACATGTTCACCATTGGCACACAAATGCCAGTGTCCTAATGGCAGCAATGGAATGGATGGAATGAAATACTTTATTGTCACATGTGACAAGGCACAGTGAAATTCTTTGCTTGCATACCCAAGGAATGCAAATAGCGGTCACCTACGACGCTGACAGTTACAAAGTATGCCAGCTCCTTTGTTCTCCCCCCCCCCACCAAACCCACACAGCGGTTCCCCCATGCCGGGTCCTTCATTGTTCATTGTTCGCTCCCCCAAGAATTCCCAAGGATATAAGTGAATGCATGATATTTCAACAAGATTAATGAGACATTCACCATTTTATTTCTTCATGTGTGAGATGTGAATGGCACGGGTCCTAGTGACAATTTTATTGGTTATCCCTAACTGTTATTCAGCTGAAGAACCAGGTGAACATCAATATTGGACATAGGGTCATAAGTGATAGGAGCAGTATTGGGCTCTTCAACCCATCAAGTCTACACCTCCATTCAATCATGGCTGATCTATCTAACCCTCCTAACCCCATTCTCCTGCCTTCTCCTCATTTCCCCTGACCCCCATACTAATCAAGAATCTATCTACTTCTGCCTTAAAAAATATCCACTGACATGGCCACCACAGCCATCTGTGTAAAAGAATGAAATGCCTCACCACACTCGGAATAAAGAAATTCCTCCTCATCTTCTTCCTAAAGGGACGTCTTTTAATTCTGAGGCTCTGAGCTCTAGTCTTAGACTCTACCACTAGTGAAAACATCCTCTCCGCATCCACTCTATCCAAGCCTTTCACCATTCTATATTTTTAAATGCGGTCCCCTTCATTCTTTTAAACTCCAAACAAGTACAGGCCTAGTGTGGATGGATCAGAAATAGGCCAGAAAAATAGATCTCCTTCCCTAATGGGCCTGTCCCACTTATGCTATTTTTTAGGTCACCACAGGCAACTAGGCTGTCGCCACATGGTCGCCGTGGTGTCACTTGTATGGTCGTGAGTTGTCTGCTCAGTCGCTCAAATAGTCGTCGCATCTTTCTGGTCGCCGCTGGATTTTCAACGTGTTCAAAATTTTTCGCCGACAGTCGGCAACAGTGGGTTGACGCCAATGAGCATAGCTTGACTTCTCATGACTTAGGTGCTGTTGTAGGTTCTTGCCAGTGCTGACTTCAGTGAATTCCATTTGCGACAACCTACGTTAACCTACGTCAACTGGCGACAGGTACCGGCAACTGAATTGTCTTCAGTTGTCTTCAGTTGTCGCCGATAGGGTCGTAGCTTGTCGCGGGTGGACATAGGTTTATTTCAATTGTCATAGGTTGTGGCCTGTCAGGTCGTAGGTTGTCGTAGGTGTGGTCGTAGGTGGACGTCCTAATGGGTCGCCGGTTGAAGGTAGCTTGGCGTAGCTTGTCGTCGACTAGATGGTATGTTGTTGTAGCTTGTCGTAGACATTGTCATAGGGGCGGTTCAGTCACCGGGTTTTTGGCGACCTGCTACGTCTATGACCGTCGCCAGCAGTCGCCTAAAAAATCGCCTAGGTGGGACAGGCCCTTAAGGGATATGAGGCAAATCGATACGTGTATATAACAATCCGGTAATATCATGGCTTTCTTTACAAATTCATCAGATGAAGCCAAATAACATAGAAACAAGCACTTCAGCACACCAAGTCTGACAATTAAGCACCCATTTATATTAATCCTACAAATACATTTTATTCTCACCAAATTCCTATCAGCGCTCCGTGGGGCAGTGTAATGTGATCTGCCAAATGAGATCAAGTTCCAGAGAGTATAGAATATCTTTTAAATATATGTTTAATTGTGATTACATTGAAATTCAGGAAACGGGTCTCTCTTCTGTGCAGCTCATGGTCCTGAACTTTATTTCCGCATGAAACAGCAACTTACGTAATCTGCATTCACACCTTGAGTGTAGTGTTGCTTCGTTGGGAAATCAAATGCATATTGGATCTCGACTTTGCAGAATATCTTCATTACGTCTCCATCCAAGACCCTGAGATCAGTCACCTGTTCTCTATCTCACTCCCATTTTGCTCTCTCATTGCCTTCTCTCAGTTTTCCAACTTTCATTTCAGCTCCTTAAACCTCCCACCAGCAGTCATAATCCAGCTCCTGCACTATGATACTCCCAACCCCCCACCTCAGCTCCTCAGTTCCACTACCTCCAGCCTCTTTCCCACTGTAGTCCTCCAGTCCCACTACTTCATGCCTGCGGTTCCACCTCATGCCTTGCTTCCTCTGGCCCTCAATTCCAGCTCCTATGACCTGCTATCTTGTTCACCGATCTCCTGCACCAGCATCCATACTCCTCTTCCAACTCCCATGTAAACTGATTGGTGGCACTTACTCCATTACTGAATTGGCATTCCCAGCCAGCTAAATAGGGGTGAAGAGGGTTAACTACATGAACTGGAGGTATCCACCTGTTCATTGGGCGTTGAGAATTTAGAAATTATCATGGTCGGCTGGTACAGGCTGGAAAGAAGCTGGAGTGAAGTGTGTCAGGACTGAGGGGCAGCAATGCAAATCCTGACCCAATGATATTCAGCACAGCACCAGGACCGAATCCCTGTAGGTCGGGATTGTCCCACCATACAAGAGCTTCAGGGTAATAAGTCTCATTGTCTTATTGGATAGGTACATGGAAAGGAAATATTTAGAGGGATACAGTGTATGGGCCAAACATAGGCGAATGGGAAACCAAGGAACTCCAGATGCTGGTTTACAAAAAAAACACAAAATGCTGGAGTAACTCTTCTGGTCCTGACCGGAAACAACACCGTTCCATGTTCTCCAGAGATGTCATAATGAAGCACCACTGAACCATTAATTGGTTATTTACACAACACCTATTTAACATCCACTTTCATATTTTGGTCACAATATCAATCACACGAAAGGTGAAGCGCAAATCTCACCCACCTTTGCAAAAGTTTTCATGATCCTACCACATGAAGCCATATGCAAAAGTATTGATGTGTACGAAGGAAGAGCAGATGCTGGTTTAAACCAAAGATAAACACGAAAAGCTGGAGTAACTCAGCGGAACATGCAGCATCTCTGGAGAGAAGGAAAGGGTGACGGTTTGTGTTGAGACACTTCTTCAGACTAGTTAGCAAAGTTAGCCATTTGAAGATGGCTGTCGACCCGAAACGTTACCAATTCCTTCTCTCCAGAAATGGTGCAAAAGTATTAATAGTCCTCCAACCCCTCCTTCAAACTTCATCCCTAAATGTACCTTTATATTATTTAATAAATATTTGGTATTGCTCTATATTATGAATATAGAACATTACTAAATGTCAGCTCAATGTGTTCCAATTCACTGAATTTCGGTTGCACTTCCAAGTAGGTCAGGGCAGTTGTTGGTCCCTAAATGCTGTCTCCTTTGCCCCCTGCAAATCACATGTTTTGGAAAGGGATGAATGGAGTCAAAGACTGTGCAGGACTAGAGAAGGCTCCTTCCCTTTGTCATCAGATCTACATTAATCATCACAATACCATTAGCATATTCTTTGAATACCATTAGCATGTCACTCAGAAATGCTGACAAAGATGTGCACATACCAGCTTTGTTCATACTCCAAAGCCATTTACTCTGTTTGTCCATATTTACTGGGTGAGACATAAGATGCAACACATTGTATGAAATAATCTGAATATTTCTGAACATTATTTCAAGGTAAAATGGTTTAAGCTTTTATGAAAGAGGTATAAAATCAATACATCAATTAGTCTTTCTGTACCCTACACATAAAAGTTCACTATTATGTTTAAAGGTAGCATTGTCAAATACAGGGTAGTTAGCACCAGAGATGATGGGTATAAACTGATTGGATGTTTATTAATTGATGTGCTGACTTCATTACCTAGATATTATGGACAAAGATATGCGTTGTGCATTTTATATCACATAGCTTTAAATACTATTAATATATATGGCTGATCGGTCCCAGGCCCCATCTCCTCTTGAAAGATCAAGAGTTTGAAGGGTGTGGGTGACAAATCCCCACACCCTTCAAACTCTTGATCTTTCAAAACGTTCCAAATATCCCTCGTTCCCAGCCCCCAAAGCCTCCAGGCGAGCAAATTCCGGAGTTATGTCACTTTCTACGAGAAGTTCCTAAGCATTTCATTCACACAGTGAATCTCTTCAGCTTTTTAATAACAATCTGCAAACTTCATAGTCACCATTATCACATTTATTCAATTAACTACATTCAAAATCACAAAGCAGCACCATGGTATTTGGGCTCATGATTCTGGACTATTTATTCAGTCGAGTAACATATCCATGTTTTAATTCTGGTGTATATTGTGGCAGGTACAAATGCATTGTGCATTATTTGAAATGCAGCGCACAAGATGTTGAGGTTTAAGAGATTGTATGAACAAGCAGCGCCACCTAGTGGCATTGTTCAAGGCACATCAATGACTGATTTGACCTTCGTACTCTGGGATACTATAACTAACTTTTGGGATACAATTACTAACTTACAAAATTCGGACATCCTATTGTTCTATATTGTTTTGAACAAAACATTTTCTTTCGTAGATCTCTAACGGTTGTAGTAATCTGATGGAACCGGGGTCCACTAAATCAAAATCCACAGAGAACAAACAGAGCATCCACTCCCATATTTATGAATCAAATTGGCTTGCTAACTCCAACACCAGTACACACCAAACAACACCATGGTCGTGCAAGAGATGACCCAGAGTGTTCAATGTGAGATCAGAGTCAAGCAGCTGCTCAGCACTTTAACTCCCCCTCCCATTCTCAATCTGACCTTTCTGTCCGGGCCTCCTCCATTGTCAGAGTGAGGCCCCAGCTCAAATTGGAGGAACAGCACCTCATATTTTGCTTGGGTAGCTTATACCCCAGCGGTATGAACATTGACTTCTCTAACTTCAAGTAGCCTTTGCTTTCTCTCTCTTTCCATCCCCTCCCCTTCCCAGTTTTCCGACCAGTCTTACTGTCTCCGACTACATTTTATCTCTGCACCACCCACTCCCCTGACATAAGTCTGAAGAAGGGTCTCGACCCGAAACGTCACCCATTCCTTCTCTCCAGAGATGCTGCCTGTCCCGCTGAGTTATCCAGCATTTTGTGTCTATTTCAAGAACCTGATGGTTGTCGTAAAGTAGCTGATTCTGAACCTGGCTGTGTGGTACTTCTACTTTCAGTCGCTCCTGCCCAAAGGTAGCAGCATGAAGAGGGTGGTATACCCATATTGGTATTGGTATCAGTATTCGCATACAGTGTACAGACATTGCTGGGGAGTCTGCTTTGTGGGGTGGACTTGGCTATATCTACAGCACTCTGTAATTTCATCAGGTCTGGGCCAGAGCTGCTCCCTAATGAATCTGTGATGCAAACCGCCCGCATGCTTTCTACAGTGCATCATTAGAAGTTTGTAAGAGCCATTTGAGACATGCCAAATGTTTGGCCATAGCTTTAACGTGGTTGATACAGGACAGATTGTTGGTGATATTTGCACCTAGGTACTTGAAGCTCATAACCATTTCTACTTTGGCATCATGGATGCTGGTTGGGGCATGTACTCAACCATGCTTCCTGATGTCAATAACAAGCTCCTTCGTCTTACTGACATTGAGGGAGAGGGTGTTGTCCTGACACAATTGTGTTAATCTCTCTATCTCCTTCCTAAACTCCGTCTTGGCATTGTTCAAGGGCCGGCTCACTACATCGGTGTCACCTACAAACGTTTATATGGAATTAGAACAAAATTTGACTGCACATCCATGAGTGTATAGGGAGTATGTTAAGGGAGTGAGAATGCATCCTTGTGGGACACCAATGTTGAGAGTTATCATGGAGTTATCATGTACTACTGCCTATCCTTACTGATTGGTGTTTATGTTGTCAGGAAGACCAATATCCATTTTCAAACTTAAACCCAGTACTTTGGAAATGAGTTTGGTTAGATTAATGATGTTAAAAGTGAAGCTATAGTCACTAAAGAGGAGTCTGACATTGGTGCCCTTTGTGGTGCAACGTAGTATTTTTCCCTTATTTAATATATTTATTTATTTATTTTAATAATAAAATAATAATTTAATATTTGTAGTAGAACTTATCCTCATGCTCAGCAGCTTCTCTTACGACTCCTCACAATTTCTCTAAGTTAAGGTGTAGGCAAGGCCACTCACATAGGCCCCATCTATGCCTGTTTTTTTGTTGGTTATGTTAAATAGTCCTTAATCCAGACGTACACTGGCACCGATTCCCAACTCTTTATTCATCACATCGACAACTGCATTGGGGCTGCCTCCTGCAAAACTCATGAATTTAATTTCTTTCTCCACTAACTTCCACCCTGCCCTCAATTTCACATAGACAATCTCTGCCATCTCTATCCCAATTCATGATCTTTCTGACTCCATCACACGGGACAGACCATCGGCAAAATCATCTACTATAGGCAAATCATCTCCATAGGCAAAGGATGGAAGACCACTTGAACACCGCGGACACCAGAAGCATGTGGCAGGGTGTCAGGGACATCACTGACTACAAGAGCAGCCCCGTCTGCCCCCTACAGTGATATCACACTGGCCAATGAATTAAACACCTTCTTCGCACACTTTGAAACTGGCAACACCACCAGGAGAGGAATAACCCCGGCCAAGGCGGAGGGACAGGCCTTAACATTGAGCACCCAGGAGGTACAGTGCACTCTGCATAGGATCAATCCAGGCAAGGCTGCAGGCCCGGATGGAGTCCAGGGTAGGGTACTAAAGGATTGTGCTGTACAGCTGGCGGAGGTATTTACGAGGATCTTTAACCTGTCTCTATCTCTGGCAACGGTCCCCAAGTGCCTGAAGACAGCTACCATAGTGCCGGTGCCGGAAAAGTCTAAAGTCACCAACCTGAATGACTACTGCCCGGTTGCCCTAACTCTAATACCAATTAAGTGCTTTGAAAGGCTGGTCCTCTCCCACGTCAAATCCAGCATCCCTGCATCATTGGACTCCAATCAATTTGCATACAGGGAAATAGATCCACAGAGGATGCCATCACAGAGGAGGAGCTCTTCACACTGTCCTGACACACCTGGAAAGACAGGGCACCTGCTTGAGGATGCTCTTCATTGACTATAGCTCTGCCTTCAATACGGTCATCCCCACCAAGCTCACCACCAAACTCCACCAGCTAGGCCTCAGCTCACTGATATGCGATTGGATCCTGAATTTTCTGACGGAGCGACCGCAGGTAGTGAGACTGGGGCCGCACCTGTCCTCCACTATCACCCTGAGCACCGGCACACCACAGGGCTGTGTACTGAGCCCCATGCTCTACTCCTTCACTCACGACTGTCTTCCTGCATTCGACACCAACACTATTGTCAAGTTTGCAAACGACACAACGGTGATCGGGCTGATCACCAACAGTGATTGGGTAAATCCCCAGGACTTGGCTGAACTGACCCGACCAGCTGTGACCTGCACCAGATACTAGCAGAACGACATCTGAGATTGCAACGGACTCGAAGAGAGAACCAACGGTGATGAAACAAACTACAAAGCAGAGGTGCAGAACCTGGCGGACTGGTGCTCACGGAACAACTTGTCCCTAAACACCTCCAAGACCAAGGAGCTGATTATCGACTTCAGGAGGTCACGGAATGAGGAATACGCCCCAATCTCCATCTACAGGGACAGTGCGGAGAGAGTGTCCAGCTTTAAGTTTCTGAGCACTCACATCTCAGAGGATCTCACATGGTCCACCAACACTGCTGCGCTGGTCAAAAAGGCACAGCAACGACTGTTCTTCCTAAGTTATAATGTTCTTTTCACAAACCTTGTTCTCGGGGTATCTGAACCTAAATGTTATTAATCGTTTAAGTTATGATATCGGATGGAGTTGCAAACCAAATCACGTTGCACTTATGTGTAATGAAAATAAAATATATTATTATTATTACTATTATTATTATTACTATTATTATTATTATTATTATTATTATTATTATTATTATTATTATTATCCGACATCTTGCAAAAACTCTCCCCTACTTTCAATTCCTCAGCTCCCAAGATGCTATCGAGGCTATCGAGATGTCCTCATTCTTTAGTGAATGTGGTTTGCCTCCGGCTGTCTCCCTCACCTACATCTCCTCTTTGACCCATAATTCTGCACTCACTCCCCCTCCCTCCAGATGTAACAATATCTTTGTTCCTCTAGTCCTCACCTTCCATCCGACCAGTCTCCACATCCAACACATCATCCTTTGGCATTTCCCGCACATCTAATGGGATTCCACCAACAGTCACATCGTCCCATCTCCACCTCTTTCCACTTTCCGCAGAGATTGCCACCTGTCCTTATACTTCCTTCCTCGTCTCCGTCCAGGGACCCTTGCATTCCTCCCACATGGAGGTTGGGAGGTTCACATGTGGGAGGAATGCAAGAGGAAAAGGATAGAGGTTCACAGGAACGCTTTCCTGAGGGCAGAAGGGCAAACAAGTGATGTGCGGGATGAGATGAGCACTTTAGGATATGTAATGCCTGTTGCAGGCAACGAGACATTCTGAGTTACTCCAGCACTTTGTGTCCATCTTTGGCATAAACCAGCATTTGCAGTTCTTTGTTTCTATGTGTCTGTATTACTGTTGAGTAAAGGTAACTACAGAGGCGTGATGGAGGAGATGGCTAAATTCGATTGGAAAGGGACCCTAGCTGAAATGACGGCGCAGCAGCAATGGCAGGAGTTTCTGGGAATAATTTGGAAGACACAGGATCTTTTAATCCCAAATGGGAAGAAAGGGAGGATGAGATGATGGTGGCTGACAAGGGAAGTTAAAGCCAACATAAAACTAAAAGAGAAGGCATATAATATTGGAAATATTAGTGGGAAGCTAGAGGATTGGGAAGCTTTCAAAAACCAACATAAGGTAACTAAAAAAGGCAATATGGAAAGAAAACAAGCCAGCCAATAATATAAAAGAGGAAAGCAAAAGCTTATTCAAATATAGAGAGTAAGAGAGAGGTAAGAGTGGACATTGGACGCTGGAATGAAATGACGCTGGAGAAGTGATAATGGGGAATAAAGAAATGGCAGAGGGATTTTCTGCATCAGTCTTCACAGTGGAAGACACCAGCAACGTCCCTGAAATTCAAGAGAGTCAGAGAGCAGAAGTTAGTGGAGTTGCTATTGCTAAGGAGAAGGTGCTTGGGAAGCTGAAAGGTCTGAAGGTGGTAAGTCACCTGGACCAGATGGACTACAATCCCAGAAGTGGGACCTCATTGAAACTTACCAAATAATGAAAGGCCTGGATATATGTGGTGAGGATGTTTCCATTAGGGGAGCATCTGGACCAAAGGGTACAGCTTCAGGATAAAAGGACATACCTTTGGAAAGGGAGAAGGGGAGGATTTACTTTAATCAGAGGGCAGTGAATCTGTGAATTTCTTGCCTCAGATGGTTGTGAAGGCCAAGTGAATGGGTACTTTTAAGATGGAGATTGACAGATTCTTGATTAGTAAGTGTGTCAAAGGTTATGCGGAGGGTAGGCAAATGGGGTTGAGAAGGACAGATAGATCAGCCATATTCAAATGGCAGAGTAGATTCATTGGGACAAAATCACCTAATTCTGTTCCTGACTTATGAACATGAAGAAAAGTGGTGTACCTGTCCTTGCACCACTCACGGATCAAGCCAACTCCTATTAGCAGCATTATTTTGAACTGCAATTGCAAATGACACTATAATGGACATGTTCTGAGGTTGAAGTAATGGTCAATATTGCACAGCTGGCCTGGATGGATCTCCAATGATGTTAGTGTGAGATTCTATGTGGTGAAAAGCTTCTATAACTATGTCGCCTTTTACAGCCTTTAGATTCTTCAAAGCGCTTTATAATTATTGAAGCACTTTTGATCCGTAGTTACTATGATGACATACAAAGCACAATTTTGGTACTTTAGCTTTTCTACACAATTAATAATTTCACACCCCTCCATGTCAAATCTAGCTATATCTCCTTTCAAAACCTCCAGACCCAAATTCCTCCTTGAATAGGAATTGAAATGAACTTACCAACTTATCAATGAACTTATTGCAATGAAGTCAGTTCCTTGAAAGAGTACGATCTATGCACAAGTGCAGTATTTCTAACTCTCAAGATGTTTACTGTGCAAGATTGTGTCCTAGAAGAGGAAAGCTGGAAGATTGTGTGTCCTTAACAAAATCCTTTATATAATATGTAGTTAAGGATTCATTATTTTAATGTAAGACATAAAAGTATTACTAAAGATAATTGTGCTGCCTTAGCTAATGTGCTAGGAGCGTTCTGTTAAACGTAATTTTGGCTGGCATCCATGCACGAACTAGACTTGGGGAATGGAAAGAAATCACAGGGGTTCATAAGAACTTCAAGCCAGAAAATCAAACATATAACAATTGGAATCAGGACATAACTTAGGAATTATTCTAAAGATAAAGTAAGTCCTTAGAAAATCTCTGAGAGCTTAGATTCTTGTCTAGGAAAGAACAACAGATGCTAGTTTAAATCTAAGGTAGATACAAAATGTTGGAGTTACTCAACGCGTCAGGCAGCATCTCTGGAGAGAAAGAATGGGTAACGTTTCCGTTCGAGACCCTTCTTCAGACTGATGTCAGGGGAGGGGGCAGGACAAAGATAGAATGTAGTTGGGAACAGTAAGACTAGTGGAAGAACTGGGATGGGGAGAGGATGGAGAGAGTAAGCAAGGGCTATCTGAAGTTAGAGAAGTCAATGTTCATACTGCTGAGTTGTAAACTACCCAAGCGAAATATGACGTGCTGTTCCTCCAATTTGCGCTGTGCCTCACCGACAATGGAGAAGGCCCAGGACAGAAAGGTCAGATTGGGAATGGGAGGTGGAGTTGAAGAGCAAAGCCATCAGGAGACCAGGTAGATTAAGACGAACTGAGATGAGGTGTTCAGCGAAACGATCGCCGAGCCTGCGCTTGGTCTCGCCGATGACGAGAAGTTGACACCTGGAACAGGGGATACAGTAGATGAGGTTGGAGGAGGTGCAATTGAAGCTCTGCCTCAACTGGAAGGACTGTTTGGGTCCTCGGATGGAGTCGAGGGGGGAGGTAAAGGGACAAGTGTTGCATCTCCTGCGGTTGCAGGGGAAAGTACCTGGGGAGGGGGTGGTTTGGGCGGGAAGGGACGAGTTGACCAGGGAGTTTCGGAGGGAACAATCTCTGTGGTAGGCAGAAAGGGGTGGAGATGTGAAGATGTGGCCAGTAGTGGGATCACCTCTCATCATCTTGTTGAAGCAATGAAATTAATGGTCCTGATCTTTATCACCTCATTGGGATCAACAACATGGGCATAATGTTTCATCATGAGGCGGGATGAGGAAAACTAATTTTACAAGCTGATAATCCAATATCAAGGACAACAAACTATTGAAAGGTTTGCTTAATGTGGTAGTCAATTCAAGACATCCTAGAAACAAGTTCAAAGGAAAGATGACATATGGCCACAGGTGTCTAAATGCTCAATAAAACAGGGAGTCCCCAAGAGCAATTTAAAAGGGGAAATGTGACAGGCAGAGAGACCTAAGGTGGGCACTTCAGAGCTTGTCTTAGAAAGCAGAAAGTTTGGCCACCAATTATATATATCGGGGAGGCACAAGACGATTGATTAGAAAGTGTGCAGATAGTTCAACAGATAGAAAGGCCCATCTGTGCTGTCTCTTGAACAATGGGACTCAGAGATCTGAGAATGATATAATGAGGGGAGCAAGTACTCAAGTCATTCATTTCCCTCAACTTAGTTTAATACAGCTTTGTGGTGACAGAAATGTAACTTGCTTGGGAGGAAATGAAGTACAGTCACATCAGTTTTGCGTTATGATCTCAGAGGTTTTAGCAGAATCCAAGTGAATTCTCATGTCACCTACACTTAATGGCTGACCACCAAAGCCAGGATGGGTTAGATGCTGACAGCAGATCCTGGCAATTTACATCTACAGATGTTGGAAAGAGGAAAGGAGAAAATGTGCAGTAATGATAAAGTAATTTGAAATGTATAATATTCTCCTAAGGATGACAAATGAATGATTTAATCTCAGATGTGATATGTGTAGCAAGATCTGAAAGAAAAATTGATCATGCTCCATCCACCACTCCACTGCTTTATCCGTGTAATACAGAGTAGGATATGGCATTTTTGAAATCTATTTCTAAACCAAATGAAAAATTACCAGTTTGCAAATGCTAAAAGCTTGAGTTCTATAAGCCATGTCAAGCTAGAAGATAAAAATGACTTCATAGTCATAGTACATTATGATGTAGTCTAATTAAATGTAACATAAATCTAAATTATCAAGTGTTTAATTGTCATATGTACCAAAAATGGGACAGTTAAAATTGTACTTGCAGCAGCATAACAGTTTTGTAAACACAGTACTGATAGATAACATAATAAACAAAAAAAAGTTAAATACATTTAAAAAGATATTAGTGCCAAAATGCCAACAATAGCATGTGCCATTCATCTATAAATGTTTGACTGGTATTATTTGAAGACATATTGAGTTTGACAGTGGAAAGCAAATAATCTTTCTTTGTGGGACTGATTTGATTTACTTTGTTTCCGAATAATGGTGCTTACATTTTGAATGCAGCGGTCAAAACCATAATGCGTTTTATAATTCTTCCCCACATTTTAATCCCCTCGGTTAAATGTCATTATATGAAGCTGCAGGACTTTGAAGAAAGAAAATGAAACACATTTAGACTATAAAGCAAAATAATCTGTAGCAGTCGGATTTGGTTTTAAAATGTCACCAATGGAACTGGAAGTAATGTTATATATACTGCACAATAGAATCTGGATGATAGAATAGGTTGCCAATATTTCACTCTCTGGGACTAGATTTGATCTCTGTCCAGACAGATGCAATAAAGAATTGTTCTCTCTTCTATATAGAGATTGGGGTAGTTTCGACCAATTTCCCAGCCGGTATGGATCTGAAGCCACAATTTACATTTCACACCCAATGCGATTAGAATATAGCAGAGTTAACATTGCACAATGTGATGCCCACAGTCCACACTGAATTTGCAGCATCCAGCAAGGAATTCTACAGGCACTATGCCTTGCAGCTAGCAATTACTCCACATGACCAGGTTCATATTTATCATGTATAGTGCTCAAAGGTCATTGCTAATGATCTCAAGGTATCTCATTGGCATCAGGTTCAGACAAGCTTAAGTATTAACTCAGGCCTGGAATTCAAAATGGCCCAGACTTCACGTTTTCATGGTGGTGCAGCAATAGAGTTGCTACCTTACAGCGTTTACAGCACCAGAGGTGCAGGTTCGATCCCGAATCCGGGTGCTGTCTGTACGGAGTTTAATCTTAATCCCCTAAATTCGAGTGATCTCAGGCTCAATTGACCCAATCCTTCCTGTGATCATGCAAATTTAGGGGATTAAGATGGAAACTAAATGAAATGTGCAACGTTTTGACAGGCCTGAGTTGTGGTAAATGTCCTTAATGTGCGGTGTTGGGTGTGAGGTAAATATTGATTGGAACTTTGAGAGAATTTCAATGTAAAGAATACAAAGGGGACTTACAGTGGCGCCATGTTTTGGTAACAGTCGCCACACATAGCACCGCTCCCGAAAATTTGCGATTTTTCGCATTAAAACTGGATCTACAGATCAGGACCGATTAAAAAAAGTTATCGGAGCCTTTGAATGCTCTGCTGATGGTGTCATCAGTAAGTGCTGTGCAGTAAACTGGATTTAACCCTTTAAATGCAGAATCCGATTTTTGCTCAGAGTCCTCAGAGACGCATTTCAAAAATATACTGCAGCACGAAGAAAGAGCCTGAAGAGCTTGAAGAATCGACTTTTGAAGGTGCTCTTGAAGAAAAACTGCCTTCTGAAATGTCTACAAGAGCTAAGGCAGATAAGGCAGATAAGGAGAAAGACTTGGAGGACTTAAAGCAAATGGTAAGAGAACTGAAAGATAAAAAGGTGAACGGAATGCATATGGAAAAAAATGATGAAAGATATGACAGATAAGCTAATGCTGAATACGAATACGGGCAATTTGAAAGTTATTGAGTCCGTGCAGGATTCGATCAACACCGTAAATAAAAGAATTGAAGATGTGAGAGTTGAACTATTGGAGCGAATGAACAAGGGGAAGAGGACACTAATAAGAAGTTTGCTGCGGTGCATGAGACTGTCTCCTCATATGAGAAAACAATGAAAGAGATGGAGGAAGAGATGGGACGAATGGCCGAGGATATGAAGAAAATGAAGATACAACGACCTCACTGCAAAGCAGCTGGCAAAATGTTCGGATAAGTGCTTAGACTTGGAAACTCGTTCAAGACGCTTTAATCTAAGGCTAGTAGGAGTACCCGAGGAAACCGAGGAAGATAACCCTCGGGAGTTTGCTGCGGATCTAATTAAAGAAGCTCTCAATCTTCCTAACCTTCCGAAAATTGAAGCAGCACATCGAATTCCGAGATTCAAACAAAAATCCCAAACAGGCTCAGAATACACGCGTAAGATCATTGTGAAATTCTGGGATATTTCTGGTGTGGAAGAGGTTATGAACAATATTAAATATGGAGTACCACTGAATTACGAGCAGTCAACCTTCAAAATATTTAGAGATTATCCCTATGAAGTTGTCCAGAAAAGAAATCAGTTCGATAAGGTAAAGCAAGCTTTCCAAGGCGTGAAGGGTGTCAGATATGGAGTCTACCTTCCCGCGAGAATGCGTATTTCTTACAAGGATCAGCAAAAATCGTTTACAAATCCGGAGAGCACATATAAATATGCCTTAACCATCGTGGAAGAGAATCAGTAACTTGAAATCTGAACTGTATGGATATTCTTTCTCTTATTATTTCACCATGAAATGTGTTCAACAGAAGATGGAACTCTCCCTATGTTTTGACTCGAAGGCTTATCGAGGAATGTTAATTCAAGGACATACTGGGTTCCAAGTGAAGCGGAAAAAGATAAACATTGAATACAGATCTTTACAATATAATCTGAACAGAGCAATTACCGTGGTTTAAAAAATTAACTGAATAACCTAATGTTATAGACTTTTAACACTTAAAATATAGAAATTGTAATGAATACTAACCAGATCAGTAGTAAGGGGCTGATTTACAAACTAACATCTACAACTTAATATCTTAATAAGTTTTAAGCAGATTTATAACCGGGTTGTGAGTGGGATGACGGGCTCCTGGCTCAGATCCAGAAGCCTGCCCTAGGTAGCCCCTTCAACCAATAGCTGATTATTATCAAGGTAAAAACTGATGCTTAACACTCTGTAGATAAAACAATTATATATATTTGGGAATACATATGAAATGGATATATGTACTGCAATTAGGTTTTATATAGTTGATTTGGAATCGGCTCGGCTCTAGTATGGATATGTTATGACTTATTGAGGGAACAGAGCTACTTGTTTATTAACATCGACAACGGAAGTCGATATAATGTTTTCTCCCACCAACAGGTGGGCCACTTATTACAGTGCCGACGAGCTCGGAAACTGTATTTTCACTTTTACTATTTTTTTTTACTATCACATGTGGTTTTTTTTTATTCAAGGATAATCGCAAAGGGAATCCACAAATTGAACTTGGTAGGTTGACTGTTCCCCCATTGCTTAAAGACCTGAGGTACGGATACACCGTAAGATACATAGGTACTAAACCTAGCCAAAATGCAAGACACTAAACAAAATAAATTGGGAGGAATCTCATTTTGCAGTTAGAATATTAGGGGGGCTTACGAACGTATTAAAAGGTGTAAGATTTTAGCACAGCTGAAAGCATTTAAATCAGATTTTATCTTCCTCCAAGAAACGCATCTTAAAGTTCAAGATCAAGTTAGATTGAGGGCCAACTGGATAGGTCAAACTTTTCATTCATCATACACGTCAAAATCCAGAGGCACGTCCATCATGATTCGCAAAGGTATACCATTTAAACAGAAAAATACCTTAACAGATAAGGATGGGAGATATTTGATAGTTACCGGTGAGATCCATGCAATCCCAATCACATTGGTAAATATATATGCGCCTAACTTTGATAATCCGCATTTTTTTAATAACATTTTGAATATAATTGCAGAATATAATTACCGGAATGTTATAATTGGGGAAGACTTTAACTGTGTCTTAGATCATTATTTAGATAAATCCAGTCAAAAACAACGAGGTAATATGAAATCTAAAACTTGTGAACTTTTAAACACATATATAAAAAAAACAAATATAACCAATGTTTGAAGGATTGCAAATCCGATGGGCAAGGAATATTTGTTTTATTCATCGCTACACAAGACTTATTCATGTGTAGATTATTTCCTGGTAGACACAAAATTAATTCCGTATGCTCTTAACCCAAAATACCATACAAATACGATTTCAGATCATTCCCCTCTAACTTTTTTTAAAAATAGAAGGTATGTCTAAGAATACATCGTTCTGGAGGTATAACCCCTAAATTTTAAAAGACCCGCAAGGGAGTATATATCTAAGACAGCAAATGGATCTTTTTTTCAAAATAAATGATACGCCAGACACACCACCTACTTTATTATGGGAATCTTTCAAAGCTTTTATTAGAGGTGTTATAATGTCATACCAAGCCTTTCAGAATAAAAAACATAAGAATGAACAACGGCAGCTAGTGGAACAAATTAGACAATTGGATATAGATAATGCTAAAGACCCGTCCATGGATAAACACAATAAAATATTAATACTAAAATTCAAATTAAATAAATTACTATCAGAGAAAGTTATAAGATTATTCCAAATTACAAGACAGGAACAGTTTCAATTTGGGGAGAAGCCTCATAAACTTCTCGCACGCCAATTAAAAAAACGTGAAAAGGAACACACGATTTCAAAGATTAAATCAGACAGAGGGGAATTATTAACATTACCGAATGAAATTAATAAAAGATTTGTGCAATTTTATGAGAATTTGTATACATCCAAAATGACAACGGGCACCAACACAATCACTGAGTTTCTGGATAATTGCAATCTTCCCAAACTAGAATTGCAGGAACAAGAGGAATTGGGAGCACAAATCTCAAATAAGGAAATAGAAGAAACAATATTCTCATTAAAAAATGGAAAAACACCAGGTCCCGACGGATTTAGTAATGAATTCTGTAAAAGTTTTTACGATATATGTAGTCCTCGTCTACAGAAAATGTACACACACGCTTTCAGAGAACAAATATTACTTGATACATTAGCAGAATCTACGATTACACTAATACTTAAGAAAGATAAAGATGAGGAAGAACCTGGATCTTATAGAGCTATCGCGTTGTTAAATACAGATCAAAAAATATTAGCAAAAATATTAGCAAGAAGATTAAGTAAGTACGCCATTAAACTAATACATCTGGATCAAACGGGGTTTATCCCTAAGAGACAATCATTTAATAATTTGAGACGTCCGCTTAACATAATGCACCCACACCAAACTAAAGATCCAAATCTCACAATTATTTCGCTAGATGCAGAGAAAGCATTCGATCAGGTTGAATGGAAGTATATGGTTAAGGAATTGCAAAAATGTCAACTGGTAGAGAATTTCATTCAATGGATTAAATTAATATATAATAAGCCAATGGCCAGAATATTAACTAATAATATCATCCACAAAATTTCAATAGTCAAGGGGTAATAGACAAGGTTGTTCATTATCACCAAAGCCTCATATCACTATACCCAACATTTTAAATTTAATTGAGGATTTTGGTTCATTTTCAGGTTATAGAATAAATTGGATTAAAAGTGAAATATGTCAATAAAACCAAAAGATTCTACACATCTCGTACAATTTCCTTTTAAAATAGCTGTGGAAAAATTTAAATACTTTTGTATTGAAATTACTAGAAAATATCAAGACATGTTTAAAGCAAACTATAACCCTGTACTTAAGAAACTATATAATTTAATTAAATTCTGGAAAATGCTTCCGATGTCCTTAATAGGTCGAATAAATGCCATAAAAATGATTTTTCTACCACAAATTCTATACTTGTTCCAATCAATCCCACTATATCTACCCAAAAAGTTTTTTTTTAAATTGGACTCAGATATAACAAATTTTATTTGGGATTATAAGACACATAGAATACAAAGACCACACCTGAATAAATCCAAAGTAGTAGGGGGATTAGCACTCCCTAATTTTATGTATTATTATTGGTCGGTAAATATTAGAAATATGATTCAATAGTTGGATAATTCTCTTCATCAACCGGAATGGATCATTATGGTGAAAGAGGACTGCTCCCCCTTTAATATTGGTGCGATCCTTCTTTCACCAATGACGGTGAATAATACAAACTACAACAAAAACCCAATTATACATAGTACAATCAGAATTTGGAAACAAATAAAATACAATTTAAAATTAAGAAACTTATCTCTCCTATCTCCTATTGCTAAAAACCCTCTGTTTAAACCCTCAATTATAGACAAAGCATTTATACAATGGGAAAGAGCAGGAATTAACACTTTGGGAGATTTGTATGATACGGGAAAACTATTATCATTTAAACAATTACAACTAAAATACAATCTGGGTAACAATCAGTATTTTAAATATTTCCAAATATGTGATTATTTGAAAAAACATGCACATGAATTTCACAAAATGCCATTAGACCTACTAGATGAAGTAATGAATACAAAGGCAGAATCAGCAAATTTAATTTCACATATATATAATATTATACTAAATGCAGTAATACCAACAACGGAAGGTATTAGAGGTGAGTGAGAAAACAAACTAAACATAAAAATTTCCAATGAAAGGTGGAAAGAATACTTATTAAATGTGCACAATGCTCAATTAGCGTAAGACACACTTTAATACAATTTAAAATTATACACAGATTTTAATACTCAAAAGCTAAATTAAATACATTTTTTCCTAACCTTTCACCAATTTGTGATAAATGCCAGTGTCAAGAAGCTACTATAGCACACTCATTCATCTTTTGTACAAAAATTCGAAGGTTTTAGATTGAAATCTTTGAAATTTTTACAAAACTGTTTAAAATAAAAATGACACCAAAGCCAGAATGGATTATTTTCGGAATGACAGAAGGTAGTTCAGAATTAAATGTGTATCAAAAGAATTTATTTGATTACAGCTTAATAATAGGAAAAAACCTAATCTTAAAATTCTGGAAAAATGCTCCTATACCAACATTAAATATGTGGATTTCAACTATATTTGAAACACTACATCTGGAAGATATGAGACTCCGCCTGGAAGGAATATCAGACTGTTTCTATCAGACGTGGTCTGCATTTATAGAATTACCACAAAGATAGGGTGCAGAAGAACCTCGGGCCTTGGTAGGGGGGGATGAAAAACTATCGAGTTGGTGGATTCCTTTTGCATGATATATATAACATAGTAACTGGCTTTCCTTCTTTTGTTTTATTTTTCCTTTTCTTTTTTTAGGGTCTATCTTTTAACCCCCTTTCTCTAATTCTTTGACCAAGGGTTTCTTCGCCCCTTTGGCACGCTCTTTCACTATCACAACTCTTTTCACATTTCACTCTCTTTCTTTCTATTCTTTTTCTTTAAAAGCCATAAAATTATGGGGTACAATGATTGTAATTGTAATAAATTAAACTAAAAAAAAAAGAATACAAAGGGACTATTTCTACCAGCCTAACTCAGTTCTATTAGTTCTCATTTAACTAAATCAGTTCTATTATTCTAGTTTCTTCCCTGTGCTAATTGCACATTGAAATTGCTCAAATCCTTCAGAAAATCATTTTGTAGCTGCAGAAAAAACCCAGAATTGTAATTTCAGATGAAATCACTTCAAAACAAGGGTCCTTGACCTGAAATATTAATTCTGTTTCTCTTTCTTCCAATGTTGTCTGACCTGCTGAAAGTGTCTAGTATTTTCTGTTTCTGTCAGATTTCCAGCATCAGTATCTTTTATTTTCATTTGCAGGTTGGTTGGTTAATTAACTGTTGCAAGTCACTCATCATGCAAGTGGCTGGGGAGTAGCTGGACACATGAAACAGAATAGAAATGTGGAGAATGGAATTATTTTGAGAACTGACATAAACTCAATGTCCTTGGAAGCACTTCTTCAACAGTGAAGAATTATGTCACAAGACCTATTATGTGATTGTACTTTATGCAGTAAAAAGGCTTTTGAAAATTATAATAAACTAGGACAGGGATTTGTGAAGAACAGTCCGGTTCCAAACTTAGTCTGGCACCTTCCCCAAACTCCTTCTCTACATCAACAACTGTATTGGTGCTGCCCCCTGCACTCGTACAGTGCTCAGAAATTTATCGACTTCACTTGGATAGACTGGGTGACCATTTTGCCAAGCACCTGCACTCTGCAATGGCCACCTTGATCTCCCGGTTTCATGTTATTTCAGCTCCACTTTGCATTGAGTGAGTTCTTGGCCTACTTCACTGCCAGGCAAAGCCAAACATCTCATATACAACCTGGGTAGTCTATATACCAATTGAATGAATCATTGAATTTTCCAATTTTAGATAAACAGCACCATCTGTGTTTAGTTCTCTCTATTAGTGATCCACCCTGGTTCACTCAACCCCCCACCACCTTTTCTCAAAATCTCCACCCATTCCCCACATTACTCAGTTTCTTCCACCTCTCCTACCTGGTTCTATCTGCCCACACACTTAATCCACTGGGCTACCCGACTTTACCCCGACAGGTTTCATTTGCCCATCTACCCCTCCCACATCTGGTTACACTTCATTACATATCAGATTCTAAAATCTACCACCTTTAGTTTTCTTAATTGAGTCACAGTAGCGTAGCAGCATGGTGGCACAGCAGTAGAGTTGCCGCCTTACAGCGCTTGCAGCACCAGAGATGCAGGTTCGATCCCGACTGCGGGTGCTGTGTGTACGGAGTTTGTACATTCTCTCCGTGACCGCGTGGGTTTTCTCTGAGATCTTCGTTTTCCTCCCGCTCTCCAAAGACTTACAGGTTTATAGGTTAATTGGCTTGGGTTTGTACACTTGGCATAAGTGTAAATTGTCCCTAGTATGTTATTGCATTCATGTGCGGGGATCGCTGATCAGTGCAGACTCGGTGTGCCGAAGGGCCTGTTTCCACGTTGTATCTGCAAACTAAACTAAACAGAGTCATACTCACAGAAGTAGGCCCTTTGGGCCAAATTGTCTATGCCAACATCTCCACTTATCACCTTCCAGCTTCTGTCTCTACTTCGACTCAGACAGCACCCGCAGTCGGGATCGAACCTGCATCTCTGGTGCTGCAAGCGCTGTAAGGCAGCAACTCTACTGCTGTGCCACCATGCCGCTACACTACTGTGACTCATTTAAGTAGGCCCTTTGAGCCAAATTGTCTATGCCAACGTCTCCACTTATCACCTTCCAGCTTCTGTCTCTACTTCCATTCTACCCTGCCAGCTCTTGCCTCACCCTTTTCTCGTCCCTCTTTATGCAGGCTATCTCCACATTAAACGCTTAGTCCTGATGCATAATCTCAATCTGAAATGTTGGCCATCACCAAGCTTCCACAGTGTTGCCTGAATTGCTGAGTTCCACCAGCATTTTGTCTTTTGCTATTGTGAAGAAAAGTAGGCCTGCAACAACCTGATCTGAAGTTATGGTCTGAAGAAGGGTCCCTGCCCAATACGTTACCTATTTCTTCCTGCCAGACATGCTGTCTGACCCACTGAGCTGCTTCAGCACTTTGTGTTATGGTTTCTTTTTAAATGGACCATTGTAAGTAGACTCCAGGACAGAATTTTCTTAGTTTCCCAGGAGCTTTCCCACTTCTTGCAAGATCACACAGACCCAAATACTATTAGACCCTCATTTTCATTCTTTACAATGCAAGGTTACTCCCTCTGCTGTTCTCTATTGACATTACAAACACACCATGGACTTGTTCTATTAAATTCTATGTGCGTTCATCTGATGTTCCCCAGTAATTTCAGTAAGAAGCCAGCAACGTCTTAATCTTTGTTCAGATCATTAGATCGTAAGTGATAGGAGCAGAATTCACACCTGTGTAATTCCCACAACATCATACCTACCAATTTCTAACTGTGCCACAAACTCATCCACTTTATTTATTATACTGCACGCATTCAAATCCAACACCTTTAATTTGGTATTCTCTTCCCCTCTCACACTGGTCCCGTTTCAGTTACTGTTAGCTAACTGATTGCTGGCACCAGACTGGCTCTTTTACAATGAAGCTCAATGTTCAGTGTCAAATGGGCAATTAAACCTTCACTGATGAGAATGTACGGTGTGCCAATCTTCACCTCTGCCCCATCCAGCAACGATTACATTTCTCAAAATGAATGTCATTTGCAGCAACATTATACGTGTCTTCCTTTCCATGCCTGAATTTAGAAAATAAAACTTGTTCCTTTTTCTATAATAGTTATCTGCAATCCAGTTCTTTTTTCTTACATATTATTTTATATATTGAAGCAAGACTTGTACACTAATCATAAGGTCATAAGGAATAGGAGTACAATTAGGCCATTTGGCCCATCAAGTCTACTCTGCCATTCAATCATGGCTGATCTATCTCTCCCTCCTCACCCCATTCTCCAGCCTTCCTGTAACCTCGGACACCTGTACTAATCAATTTTTCTTTTGCAATACTTAGAATTTGTTCTAATCCTTTTTCTTCTTTTTTAACTTTTATCCAAACAATCAATGATCTCTAGCTTGTGTGAATATTGGAACAGGAGTTAGTCATTCAATCTCTGAGTCTGTTCTGCCAACCAATAACTTCATTGCTGAGTCCTAATTCCATTCATTTGGCTGGATCCATATGTTTTATACCTTTGACTAGAATAATATATCATTTCAAATTATCTACTGTTTCATTTGGACATCATGCCAACCTTTGACCAATGTTTGTGTTAAGCAAGTTTAATGATTTCTCTCCTGGTTGTCATTCAGATTTATCTTCCCCACCAATGGAAAATATTTCTCTCTAGCAAACATGGATCTCCGGCACTCAGACATTATTCAAATTTATCTTAATTTATGTTGAATAAAACCTGCATTTTAGACTGCATAGTGATAGGCATTGATGCCATTAATTTAAGATCCCATTAATTTATAATGAAGATTATAAATACCAATAAAAATAGGGCCAGTGCTTGTTTATATCACCGTTGGTTCAAAAATGCTGGAAAGGATCAGAAGGCTTGGATAGAGTGGATGTGATAGGGATGTTCCCACTAGTGGAAGAGTCTAGGACTAGAGGACATAGCCTCAGAATTAAAGGACGTTCTTTTAGGAAGGAGATGGAGAAATGTCTTTAGTCAGAGTGTGGTGAATCTGTGGAACACTTTGCCACAGAAGGCTGTTGAGGCCAAGTGAGTGGATATTATTAAGGCAGAGATACTGTAGATTTTTGATTAGTATGTGTCAGAGGTTATGGGGAGAAGGCAGGAGAATGGGGTTAGGAGAGATAGATCAGCCATGATTGAATGGCAGAGTAGACTTGATGGGTCGAATGGCCTAATTCTACTCGTATCACTTATGACCTAATGAGAAGGCAGCTGTGGAGGGCGAAGAAGAGTTCACCAGATTTTACTGTAATGATCGTTCATCATACGCTCACCAAAGAGTAGAAGTTTAAACCCAGCACTGGTGCAGGTGCAGATAATGGACTCCATCCACAAAATTAATACATTTTTAAAAAAACATCAAGTCTGCCCTCCTTTTAACAGAGGCGCTACGGCCTGGAGTGGCCTGGACCTATCAATGAAGCATGTTGTATTTATTATTGAATATATCATTATCATATACTGTTTAATGGTTCAATGGTATTTTTATTGTCACATGTGCAGTGAAATTATTTTTTCCATGCAGTTCAGTAAATGTATAACTATACATAACCACATCTTAGATTCAGTACTAGTGTGCAGGAATAATACACTGAGACACAAAACAAAAGAAGCCAGGTTTGGTGCCATTTTCAAGTCCCAGTTGTTATAAGTGCATAGTCCTAAACCTGGCTATGGTCCCATTGTCCTAGCAGCATTGCAGGTATGGCCTGGCCAAGCATGGCCATTGACGTCCTCCACTGCAGCTCCAACACTCCACCCGCTCGGCCTCTTGGAGCGGAACCCGATCCAGCCGAGCCCTAGTTTACTGCAGGGCCTCCAGCGACCCACTCCACTGTCGAGGTGCACTGCACTATCTCCCATGGCCTGTGCACTTACCAGCACTTGTGTCTGTCGCCGCCACTATCTTGGATCTCTTTACCCTCCTCCGGGCCTGGGGGACGAGCAGGGAAGGGCTCAGTGGCTTGACTCTAGGGGATGCTGAGCGAGCCAGGCCTGCTGCCAGAGGATATGTGCAGCACAATGGCCTGCCGCGTGGCACCATGAGGTTTATGCAAACAAAGAATTCCTGCTTTTCACTATCGCTGACGTGAAACCGGCCTTCCTGAGAGTGAACCTAGGGAAATTAACTGACCTAGGTGAAGTTTCCAGCCGAGTTTTCAGAACCTGACAGATCAGCTGGAAATATTCACGGATATGTTTAACCTTAGATATATCCGAGGGCACTGTGGGAAGTTAGAGAAAAAATTGCAAGTACCTTGGTTGAGATTTACAAGTCATCATTAAATATGTAAAGAGCAAATATGTAAAGAGATAGCAGATATTAGTAGTAAGCACAAGGTAGTGATTGTGGGAGATTTCAACTTTCCACACATAGACTGGGAAACACATTCTGTAAATGGGCTGGATGGTTTGGAGTTTGTAAAGTGTGTGCAGGATAGTTTTTTGCAGCAATACATAGCGGTGCCTACTAGAGGAGGGGCAGTGCTGGACCTCCTGTTAGGAAATGAGACGGGACAGGTGGCGGAGGTATGCGTAGGGGAGCACTTCGGGTCCAGTGATCACAATACCATTAGTTTCAATATAATTATGGAGAAGGACAGAACTGGGCCTAGGGTTGAGATTTTTGATTGGAGAAAGGCTAACTTTAACGAGATGCGAGATGATTTAAAAGGAGTGAACTGGGACATTTTGTTTTATGGGAAAGATGTAGAGGAGAAATGGAGGACATTTAAAGGGGAAATATTAAGAGTACAAAATCTTTATGTTCCTGTTCGGTTGAAAGGAACCAGTAAAAATTGGAAAGAGCCCTGGTGTTCAAGGGAAATTGGACATCTTGTTCGGAAAAAGAGGGAGATCTACAATAATTATAAGCAGCATGAAGTAAATGAGGTGCTTGAGGAGTATAAGGAATGTAAAAAGAATCTTAAGAAAGAAATTAGAAAAGTTAAAAGAAGATATGAGGTTGCTTTGGCAAGTAAGGTGAAAGTAAATCCAAAAATATGTTAATAGCAAAAGGATAACAAGGGATAAAATTGGTCCATTGGAGAGACCGAGTGGACAGCTATCTGCAGAGCCAAAAGAGATGGGGGAGATATTGAACAATTTCTTTTCTTCGGTATTCACCAAGGAGAAGGATATTGAATTATGTGAGGTAAGGGAAACTAGTAGAGTAGCTATGGATACTATGAGTTTCAAAGTAAAAGAAGTACTGGCACTTTTGAAAAATATAAAAGTGGATAAGTCTCCAGGTCCTGACAGGATATTTCCTAGGACATTGAGGGAAGTTAGTGTAGAAATAGCCGGGGCTATGACAGAAATATTTCAAATGTCATTAGAAACGGGAATAGTCCCCGAGGATTGGCGTACTGCGCATGTTGTTCCATTGTTTAAAAAGGGTTCTAAAAGTAAACCTAGCAATTATAGACCGGTTAGTTTGACTTCAGTGGTGGGCAAATTAATGGAAAAGCTACTGAGAGATAATATATATAAGTATCTGGATAAAGAGGGTCTAATTAGGAACAGTCAACATGGATTTATGCCTGGAAGGTCATGTTTGACTAATCTTCTTGAATTTTTTGAAGAGGTTACTAGGGAAATTGACGAGGGTAAAGCAGTGGATGTTGTCTATATGGACTTCAGTAAGGCCTTTGACAAGGTTCCTCATGGAAGGTTGGTTAAGAAGGTTCAACTGTTGGGTATAAATGCAGGAATAGCAAGATGGATTCAACAGTGGCTGAATGGGAGAAGCCAGAGGGTAATGGTGGATGGCTGTTTGTCGGGTTGGAGGCAGGTGACTAGTGGGGTGCCTCAGGGATCTGTGTTGGGTCCTTTGTTGTTTGTCATGTACATCAATGATCTGGATGAAGGGGTGGTAAATTGGATTAGTAAGTATGCAGATGATACCAAGATAGGGGGTGTTGTGGATAATGAAGAGGATTTCCAAAGTCTACAGAGTGATTTAGGCCAGTTGTAAAAATGGGCGGAAAGATGGCAGATGGAGTTTAATGCTGATAAATGTGAGGTGCTACACCTTGGCAGGACAAATCAAAATAGGACGTACATGGTAAACGGTAGGGAATTGAAGAATACAGTTGAACAGAGGGATCTGGGAATAACCGTGCATAGTTCCTTGAAGGTAGAATCTCATATAGATAGGGTGGTAAAGAAAGCTTTTGGTATGCTAGCCTTTATAAATCAGAGCATTGAGTATAGAAGCTGGGATGTAATGTTAAAATTGTACAAGGCGTTGGTGAGACCAAATCTGGAGTATGGTGTACAATTTTGGTCGCCCAATTACAGGAAGAATGTCAACAAAATAGAGAGGGTACAGAGGAGATTTACTAGAATGTTGCCTGGGTTTCAACAGCTAAGTTACAGAGATAGGTTGAATAAGTTAGGTCTTTATTCTCTGGAGCGCAGAAGGTTAAGGGGGGACTTGATAGAGGTCTTTAAAATGATGAGAGGGACAGACAGAGTTAATGTGGACAAGCTTTTCCCTTTGAGAATAGGGAAGATTCAAACAAGGGGACATGACTTTAGAATTAAGGGACAGAGGTTTAGGGGTAACATGAGGGGGAACTTCTTTACTCAGAGAGTGGTAGCGGTGTGGAATGAGCTTCCAGTGGAAGTGGTGGCGGCAGGTTCGTTGGTATCATGTAAAAATAAATTGGATAGGCATATGGATGAGAAGGGTATGGAGGGTTATGGTATGAGTGCAGGCAGGTGGGACTAAGGGAAAAAAGTTGTTCGGCACGGACTTGAAGGGCCGAGATGGCCTGTTTCCGTGCTGTAATTGTTATATGGTTATATGGTTATATGGTTATATGGTTAAATACGGGTGAGATGCCAGAGGGTGGCAAATGTATTCCTATTTTTCCTCATTTTTGCCCAGAATAGGGAATTCGAGAACCAGAGGACATGTTTAATGTGAGGGGGGGAAGATTTAATAGGAACCACAGGGGTAACATTTTTACACAACGGGTGATGGGTGTATAGAACAAGTTGCTGGAGGAGGTAGTTGAGGAAGGTACTTTTGTAATGTTTATTAAACATTTAGATAGGTACATGGATAGGAAGATTCAGAGGAATATGGGCCAAACGTAGCCAGATTGTATGACGATAAAACTCTCCCTAATCCAATCTGAGATTAGCACCTGCTTTACTACCTTTCCAGTTCCAAAGAAAAGCAAGAGATTATGCCTTAATGACTACTGTGTCGTGACTCTGAAGTACACCATCATAAAGTGCTTTGAGAGGCAGGTAATGCCACACATCAACTCCAGCTTCCTCCATCAACTCCAGCCTCCCAGCTAGCCTTGATCCACTGCAATTGCCTACCACCGCAACAGGTCCACAGCAGATGCCATCTACTGCTCTGCTTGACTTTCTGGCTCACTTCCACAGATAGTCTTGCATGAGTACTCTTGTGGCATGGATGCCAATGATTGCAATACATCATCAAGGTGGGAAAGAAAAAAAACCAATCTAAAGCAATTAATATCAACAGATAAATATTATGACAACTAATAAGCCCAAGGACTGACAAATCCCTGGCACCTGTCAGCCTGCATCCTACAATTCTCAAAGAGACAGCTGTGGAAGTACATTAGCTTCACATTCCAAAATGCCCAAAGCTCTGGAAAGATTCCAGTGGATGAAAACTACAAATACAACAACATTATTCAAACAAACTTGGATGTGGTTGTTGTTTTGTGTATGGATTTCCAAAAGGCATTTGCTAATGTGCCACATCAAAGGTTACTGCGTGAATTATGTATTTATAGGATTAAAAGTAATAGCTTTTAAAACGGATTATAAAAGGACTGAGTAACAGGCAGAAAACATATGGATTAACGTAATTTTCAAGTTGACAAGCTGAAATGGAGGGAATTAAAGATGGGTATTTGCAATTTATTTTAATGAAATGACCGCGTGTAATGTGACCATGTTTACTGTTGGTACAATGATAGATGGGAAATTAAGTTATATTATGAGGAGGACACAAAGCATTCCAAGGACACATTGAAAGATTAAATCAATGCAAAAAAAAAACCTCCTGATGTTCAATGAATGGAGATGCAAGGTTTGTTTCCATTTGCCATTTCATAGGAATAATTTAAAGGTGGAATTTTTTTAATTATTGAGAGATTTGAATTTATTTGTAAAAGAAAGTTATCTTTCAGGTACACTGAATCAAAAAGAAGTAAAAAGAAAGTTGATTTCTATTACTTGGAATATAGGGTAAAAGAGTAATAAATAAAGTCAGAGAATGTCAGAAACTCTCAGCGGGGCAGGCAGAATCTATGGTAAGAGAAAATTGAATGCTTTAGGTTGATAATCCTTCATCAGAGCTGGGGGTGAGAGCAAATGTGTTAATTTATGTTACACATAAGGAGGGGCCGAGATTAGACAAAGAGAATATATCCAATTGGGCAAGGACAGTGTTGTCATGTTGATAAGTAGTTGATTAAGCCATCTAATTCATAATTTAATATGAAATGTTAGCAAGAGATTTTAAAATATATATATATATATATATATATATATATATATATATATATATATGAGGTGTGCAATGCACATCAGGGTGTGAGAAATGCCCAGTAGATCAGAAAGTGTGGGTGGCAGATTAGGATATACTCTTGGAAAGTCTGCCTGTTCTTCACCAATATACTAACAGTGTAGACATGGTGAAGGGCCAGTACTTGCGCTGTAGTGTTCCATGTTTTTATATGAGGTAACAAAGGTCCTGGATGAATGTCCACTCCATCTGTACTGAGGAAGGAGATCCTTGCTGCTTTAGAAGTAGATATGACTCCACAAGGCCGCATTTGGTTGACCAAGAGAGACCCTGGTAAGATCCCTTTGATCAAGAATTTGCTTTCTCTTGTTGCCTCCACACAGATAATAACAAGATGGAATTCCATGACGTTTACTCCATTCAGTGAAGTCACTTGATAATTGACAAAATATCACTGATAGTGTGATGGTGAAGACCAGTCTATCCAATAAAGTTTCCCTAACTGCTTTCAAAGTCCTCCTTCAACAATAAGCAGATGAAATATAGTTTTACGTCATGCTTGCACAACTTTACACTATCAGAAGTAGTCCAGCTCAGTGGGTTGTTGTTAGAAGAGGAAATTAGGTCAATTGCAGTCCACACAATTAAGTGCAGCCTTCTTAATGAGCTGGCAATTCAAATGTAAAATGCTTGCTTAATTATCAACTGAGAAGTCATTTTCTGGAGCATGTGGCAGCTCCTTTACACACAGTGCCTTGTATCAACTGCAGACTAACCCAGCATTTCACATTAAAATTCCATCCTGGTTACCTCTGCCATCTAAGTGCCAATCAGCCATGGTGCACTTAGTTTCAGAATGATGCTGTTCTTTGGGGAATTGCCCTTAATTTAATAATATACTCATCCTGAAAAACATTTCTGAATTTGATGAACCCGTTTCACTTCATTTCTGTGATTTCCCAAATTTGTATTGTTCTTTCCTTTTATCAGGGCGAAGGCACAGTCAATAAACAACATGCAATCTGTTTATCAAAACAAAATAGTTAACTTGCAGTAAGAGTCATCGAATCATACAGCATGGAAACAGGCCCTTCAGCCCAACTCATCCAAGATGAGTTGATGAGTAGACCAAGATGCCCCATCTACACTAGTCCCATTTACTTGCATTTGGCCCCTATCTCTCTAAACCTTTCCTATCCGTGTACCTGTCTTTTAAAAATTGCTACTGTTCTTACCTCAATTATTTTCTCCGGTAGATAGATCCATATATCCACCGTATGTGAAAAGGTTGCAACTCAGGTTCCTAGCATCATAGAGATAGAGCACAGATGCAGGTCCTTCAGGCAAAATTGCTGATGCCACCAACCTATCTACACCAGCCCCACCTGCCCATTTTTGGCACATATCCCTCTTAACTTTTTCCTATCGCTTTACCTGTCCAAATTTTTTTTTTTAATGTTGTTATACTATCTCCCTCAACTACCTCATCTGGCTGCATATCCCATATATCCACCACTCTCTGCATTAAATTCCTATTAACTCTTTCCTCTCTCACATTAAATAGCAATGTTACAACATTTTGAGATTTTAAAAATCAAGTCTGCAATGTATCCCATCAGATAAAGCATAAAAGGAAGTTTAATTTGACAGCTAATTCACTTTCATATCTTCAGTATTAAGAAAGTTATGACCATTTTCATACTCGGAAATTAGCATCTTGTTCCCCATTGCCTTTCAATTGACTTAACTCAAAAGCTGTGATCTAGAATAGTCAAAAGCCCATAACTTTCTTAAAAATTAAGAGAACTCAATGAAATTGTCAGTTATTATAGATTGAAGCATTCTGAAACAAATATGAAACAATCTTACTTGGATGACCTGAAATTAAAGCATATAATTAGTTAGTTATCCAATTGTAGCTAATTACAAAATTCAATGAGTAGATCTAAACATCTATCCATTTCTTAAGAAAAGATAAACTTTCTTAAAATTGCCTAAGTGTCCAAATAACATTCACACAATAATCCACAATATAACATAATTTTTAAATCTCATTTTCATGAATTTCTAGATCAAATGGAAGGAATTTAGTGTTTAATGCCTGTAAGTTACTACCATTTAAATCAACTAGCGAGTGGGTTTTAGTGGAATGCGGTGGATTGGAACGTTGCGGTTTGCGGTGAAATCGGGAGGAAAAATACTGTTGGTTCATACATTTTTTTGGACCCCATTTCGCAACATGAAAATGTGATTAAAGCCTCCCTAAAAACCAACTTTTAATATAAAAATAAATTGTGTACCTTTTTTTCTCCCCTACGCAGAATCCTTCCCGTTGTCGGCGCTCAAGGCATTTGAAGGTGATTTTTAAATTACTCTAGTTAATAAATAATCTAGCGTAATTTAAAAATACCTTCATGAATGAAATGTCGGAGCTATTTTTCTTCCGCAACGAAATCGCCCGACATTGATCGATTTTCCCAGTCTGTAGAAAAATGATACTTTAAGCCCGCCCCCCTCTGAAAGGCGCCAAAGTCACGCACACGGGTAGTGGCAGAACTGCAGCGCTGCTCAAGGTAAGTTTTGTAACATACCTACATTAAACCTATGCCTGTGAGTTCTTGATTTCCCTACCGTGAGAAAAGAAAAATGTGCATTCACCCTGTCTATTTCCCTCATGGTTTTAATCACCTCTATAAAATTACCCTTCAGACTCCTGTGCTCCAAGCAATAAAGTCCTAGCTAACCTTGCTCTCCCTATTGCTTTCACCCTCAACATTCTTGTAAATGATCTCTGTACTCTTCCCAGTTTAATAGCATCTTTCCTATAGCAGGGTGACCAAAATTCAAAGGTCTTTTATTGTCATGTATACCAATTAAGGTACAGTGATATTCGAATTATCATACAGCCATACTAAAAAAAAGCAATAAGACACACAACTACATAAAAGTTAACATAAACACCCACCACAGTGGATTTTCCACATTCCTGACTGTGATGGAAGGCAATAAAGTCCAATCTTCTTCCCTATTTGTTCAACCACGGTCGGGGCAGTCGAACCATCCGTCGGGCGATTGAAGCTCCCACGTCGGGGAGATCGAAGCTCGCACGTCGGCGAGATCGAAGCTCCTGGTGCTTGGAGCTCCCAAAGTCAGTCTCTAACCAGGGACCGCAAGCTCCATGATGTTAAAGTCCGCAGGCACCTGCGGTTGGAGCTTTAAGGTCGATCCCTGGCAAGAGGATTGCGAACTCCTCGATGTTAACTCCCACAGGCTACCACAGTTGGAGCTCCCAAATCGATCTCCAGCAAGAGACCGCCAACTCCTCGATGTTAGGCCTCAGTGAGGGCGGAGATACGATCCAGAAGAAAATCACAACTCCGTCAAGGTAAGAGATTAAAATAGTTTTCCCCAAACCCCACCCCCCACAAGCTAAAGAACTCCAAAACATACATTTAACACATACTATTAAGAAACAAACAAGGAAGGGACAAACAGACTGATGGCAGTGCAGCCATTGCTGCCGCTACCCGCCACATTATTTCAAGTGCAGCCTCACTAACATCTTGTACAACATTAAAATAACATCCCAACATCTCTACCCAATTCCCAGACTAGCAAACACCAATGTACCAAAAACATTGAACATCTCCTGCCCATCACCACTAAATCAAAGCAGCATTCAGAACTAACAACATTTATTAAACTCGATGCCTCTAGCACTGCTGTGAATACTAACAAACCAAGAAAATGTGGCGGTCAAGGCAAGGTTAAGGTGTGACTGAAACGATGGGGGTTTCAACCATCTCCCCAGCACACTTCCAGCTAATTAATCCATTTTATTACTTGAGAACAAGCTTGAAAAGCTGAGAGTAATAGGCCTGTCCCACTTACGCAACTTTTTCAGCGACTGCCGGCACCCGTCATATGTTGTTGCAGGTTGGCAAAAATTTTCAACATGTTGAAAATTCAGCGGCGACCAGAAAGACGCTATGACTCTTTGGGCGACTGAGGAGGCTACTCACGACTATACAGACGACACCCTGGCGACATGTTGCGGGGTGAAGCCTATATGGCCGTGAGTAGTCGCCCAAAGAGTCGTACCTTGTTCTGGTCGCCGCTGGAATTTCAAAATGTTGAAAATTTTCGACGACCTGTAACAACCTATGACGGGGGCTGGCAGTCGCCAAAAAAGTTGCATAAGTGGGACAGGCACATAAGACTGCTGTTTCAAAGGGACATCAGGAACCGCTGTGTTTTTTGTTTCACTGAAGCAAGCTAAGGCTTTATTCCTAAAAGGACTTGATTTCTGAAAAGACTTGATCTCATAGAGGTGTATAAGATAATGAGGGGAACCGAAAGGCTAAATGAACAGAGCCTTTTACCCAGAGTTAGGGAATCAAGAAGCAGAGACATAGGGTTAAGGTGAGAGTTTTGCACTACTTGATGTTCTTATGTATATTATAATTTCCTGCATAGCAAACAAAACCATGTTTTTCACTGCATCTTAGTACACGTGGCAAAAATAAACCAATACCAATACTAATATCTGGTGTATATGACAATTTACTGAACTAATTTAATCTAACAAACATATACAGTATGTGCCAACTTTTTAAAAGAACTAACAAATCTCAGATTGCTATATTTGCTCCCATTTCTTTGTAGCAAGTAGTCTACTTCCATTATCTTTGCCAGCAGCTCATTTAATTAATTGTGTGAAATAAATGTATTTTTCTCATTTTTCAGATTTTTTATGATTTTCCTAAATCTCTTGTCTTCTCATTTTTGACAGGCCTACCATTGGAAGTAAATGCTCCCATTTACTTTCAATATAATTCCTGATATTAAATATCAAGCCCTTCGGATCAAAGATGCATATCAATCTTGCCGCATGTTGAGATACAATGCATTCAGACAATGCAAAAGAGCATTCACTTTTTCCTAATTTTGTTACTACAGCCTTATTTTTAAATGGATTAAATTCATTTTTTTTATCATCAATCTACACACAATACCCCAGAATGAAGAAATAAAACAGGTATTTTGAAATTTTTGCAAAGTAATTGAAAATAAATAAGTGAAATATCACATTTACATAAGTATTCAGACCATTTGCTATGACACTCAAAATTGAGCTTAATTCATCCTGTTTCCATTTATTATCCTTGAGATGTTTCTACAACTTGATTTTAATCAAGTTGTAGAAACATGCTTTTAAAAAATGTTAATTTTTTTAAAGTAAGTCTTTCGAGAAATCTAAAAGGCATTAGAAATATACATTTCAATACACTTCCTTGCCCAGAGTAGGTGAATCGAGGACCAGAGGACAAATTTAAGGTGAAGGGGAAAAGATTTCATAGGAATCTGAGGGGTAACTCTTTCCACACAAAGAGTGGTGCGTGTATGGAACAAGCTGCCAGAGGAGGTTGTTGAGGCAGGGACTATCCCAACATTTAAGAAACAGTTAGACTGATACATGGATAGGACAGGTTTGGAGGGATATGGACCAAAAGCAGGTAGTGTAGCTGGGACATGTTGGTGGGTGTGGGTAATTTGGGCCGAAGGGCCTGTTTTCACACTGTATCACTCTATAACTACATTATACCTCCACCATGCAAGAATGCTTCAATATCAAGTAAACGAGTGTTATTGCCATATACTCAAGCAGAGAAACATAGAAAATAGGTGCAGGAATAGGCCTTTCAGCCCTTCGAGCCAGCACTGCCATTCATTATGATCATGGCTGTTCATCTAAACTCAGTACCCCTTTCCTGTTTTTTCCCCATATCCCTTGATTTATCCCTTGATTTTGCTAGCAAGAGCTAAATGTAACTCTCTCTTGAAAACATCCAGTGAATTGGTCTCCACTGCCTTCTGTGGCAGAGAATTCCACAGATTCACAATTCTCTGGGTGAAGAAAGTTTGTCCTAAACTCAGTCCTAAATGGCCTACCTCTTATTCTTAAACTGTGACCCCTGGTTCTGGACTCCCCCAACATCAGGAACATTTTTCCTGCAGTTACAGTAAGTGAAAATCTAGCAGGCAAGCAGGATGCTTTCTCCAACCACCCCCATTTGAAGGCTACTATCCATTGCATCTACCCATTGCTTGGTGCATACTTCCAGCAGCCACTGGTTGTCCTTCAGGATGCACCGAGACACAGCCTGGTCCATGCCAGTCACCAGGGCGAATTTGGTGCAGACACTCTCACAGCAGCGGCACAATGTTTCTGATGCCTCCGACAGCCCTCTTGCACTGAGGCTGCTCCATGGCCAGAGCAGCAGCGAGCGACTCGCCAGCCCCAACTCCCCATCCGCATCTGCCCCCGCCGCAGCTTCTGCTTCCATACCTCCCTCTGCCCCGGCTCTCCAACACCCATGACCAGGTTGCTCAGCGCACAGCAGTGCCTCGTCCAAAGCCAGAGACATTGAAACATGTCTAGCCAAAAAACGGGGGAGCTGCAGCCCCCCAGCCCCCCGATTCCACGGCCCATGTGTAATTCCAATTATTTTGTCCATACCATAGTTCTAGCTAAGGGAACCGATATAGCTATGTCTGAGCTATGTCTGTGTGGGATATGTGGAAAAATTCTGTTATCCTCCCCTCTTTCAACGATGTTTCAATACATTATTGGTTGCAATAGTGCTCTTTTGTGCTCTTGTACAAAGCAACACAATTTCACAATCATTGTTGCCAATTCTACAAGGTAAAAATTACTTACTCTTGTCTAATTCACATCCACTTCAGGAAACAGACAAGAATGCAAGAGGCTTCAGAGAGTGGGGAACTCAGCCCAGCCCAGCCCATCAAGGGCACAGCACTCTCCCCCATCAAAAACATCTGCATAACGTGTTGCCTCAAATAGCCGGCATCTATCATCAATGATCCCTACACCGCAGTAGGTTAATTGGATTGGTATCAATGTAAATTGTCCATCGTGTGTGTAGGATAGTGTTAATGTGTGGGGATATCTGGTCGGTGCAAACTCGGTGGGCCTAACCTGTTTCCACACTGTATCTCTAAACTAAACTAAACTAAATCTCAGTCTCCCCTCAACCCCTGACATTCCAGGCAAAACAATCCAAGTCTATCCAACCTCTCCCTGTAGCTGAGACCCTCTAATCCAGGCAGCATTCTGGTCAACATCCACTGCACACTCTCCAAAACCTCCACACCTTTCCTGTGATGGGACCTCCAGAACTGCACACAATATTCCAAACACGGCCTAACCAAAGCCCTATAGAGCTGCATCGTGACCTCCTGACTCTTGTGTTCAATGCCCCAAAATGTATGTGGCCTGAAATTCTCTGACTGAAAATCTAAAATAGATTTGGAGATTTAAAGTTTACAATTTGGCCAAGGCTTGTTGTGAAAATAACAAAATGTTAATGACATAATTAAAATGCACCCAGATTGTAAATTGGAAAGAGTAAGAGATTCATTGATTTGTGAATTTCCAGAGTGTGCTCTGTGATTTACATTGTTTTTTTTTGCTGTGCACAAATGACATGACCTGCCCCTGAGTCTCTTACTTTAAAAAAAAGTGCTGAATTTGTAAATTAATTTTCCATGAAACTCAACAAAGAGAATTAAATCTGATAATGCACTATCTTCCACTCATTACTTCACATTTTCAATACATTTTTGTGTGAGCCAATTCCCTTGCCACGTACCCCCACGGCCAGAGATCAGTGATCGCTCAGCCCCACCCACTTTCAAAAACACTCTGCAGCCCCTGTAACAGTAAGGGTTATGAAGGACATCGGTAGAGTAGGTGGGTGATAGGAGGAATGGAGATTGTATGAAACATCCCCCCCCCCCCCCCCATGGCAGATGGATCTAAAACTAGAGGCCCGCATGTTAGGGGCAAGGAATGATAGGTAAGTGGTTTCGGGAGGATTTGAGGAAAAACGTTTATCATCCAGTGGGAACTCAGTTCGGAATACACTGCCTGAGGGGGTGATGGAGGCAAGTACTGTCACAACCTTTTAGAAAAAACACAAACTCTCAAATAGAAATATACAAACCAAATGCAGGAAAATAGGATTAGTATAGATAGATATTTGATAGTTGGCATTGGCATGGTGGGACAAAGGGCCTTGGTTTTATCAACAGAGTAAGGAGCTGAGGAAAATGGTAAGGTGAAGCATTGGATAGATTGGATATGTTGGGTTAAAATGCTGTTTGACGCTATGCTCCCATGTGTTCACATGAATAATGGCCAGTCAAGCCAGTTATGGTGGTGGTGCATTCAAAGAAGAAGTGAAGAGCTTGTGCTGGGTGTAGAAGGTGTGGAGGTATTGGGTATCCTCGGTGAAAATAGACCACGGGACCAGACAACAGGAAACTGCTGAAGTGATGGAGGCTTTTTGAGCTGCTGCAGGTGAGAAGAAACTGGACTGGGTTAACAATGTGGTGGGGGATCTAACTTGTGCGTAACTAACTTGATTGGGTTAATTCGTTAAATGAAAGAAAGATTGGGTGAGGTTTAATAAGTTGATGTTCATGTTCAATACATAGGTAAGAAATTGACTAAAGGACTTAACACTGGAGGGAAAAGTATAATGGTCTCCCCCAAGCATTGACATTGGGATAATTTGCCTTTTCTTGACATACATTAATGGCCAGGATGTGGAAATATTTACAATGATCAAAATTTTCAGAAGGTACAAAATGCAGAAATACAAGGAGGATCAAGCTGAACACATGGAATGATAGAATCAAACAGCATTTTGACCCCCCATGTCCAAACCAGCCAATGCTTTATATTACTGTTTGGCTCAAACTCTTTTGATAAAACCGAGACCCATTAACCCAGCATGTCTAAGCTGGAAAAATGAGCAGAGATGAGTTAGGTGGACTTATGTGAAATGCTGTCAAGAGACTTATTTTGGCAGGAGGAATATGGCAATATTAAGCAAAGGAAGTACATAGATCTTTGATCATGGCAGAACAAGTTAACAATGTTATTAAAATTATGTAAGCAATTCCTAGCTTTAGCTGTAGAATAAGAAACTTACCCAAACTGTAAGATAAAGTGTTTGCGAGATTGGAGTATTATGACTAAATCTGGTTTACACACTTTGAAAGGATATCAAGGCCTTGGAGATGGTGCCAAGGGGATTGATTAGAATGTCAGCTGATTTTCTAAAAACTGATGTTTTTTATCTGAATGACAGGAAGGTTAAATTTGATAGTTAAACAAAATATAGAGAATTTTGGTAATGAAAATAGGGGACAGCATTTCTAACTTCAGAGTAGTTAGATTTTAGTAATTGGCAAAAAAGAACAGAGATGAGAAGAGAAGGAATGCATTCAATTGTTATGATCTGGAATCTGGCTGAAAGTGTTGATGGCAGATTCAAAAATATTAAAACTTAGAAAAAGAAATGTTGTAATTACTAGAACTGAACTTACAGGCCAACGTGCACACAAACATTAGTGGAAAAAACTGGATATACTGTATCTGCCTTGTTCATGAAGAGGTAAATGACTTCCTTCTGTCTTACTTCATTCTCCCCCAGACCCTTATAGCCAGATGCATCTAAAATGTTACATTGACCATGGGCACAAAATAGCAACTTCATTCCCACACTTCATTATCAAGTCTGTTCAGTTGTTATGTGTACAAAAATGAATTTTGATGTAAAAAAACACTTGAGAAACTCAGTAGGTCAACCAACATATGTGCAGGGAAACCAATGTTCAAGGATTCGGACTGTGACCTTGCATCAGGACAGGGTTTTGACACAAAACATTGACCATTCCCTTCCTTCCACAGACATTCCCTGGCACACTGAGTTCCTCTAATAGTTTGTTTTTGCCAGGATTCCAACATCTGCAGTCTCATCTGTTTCTCGGAACTTTGACGCATTTATTGCCAACTAATGATGACTTTCCTGCTGGAATCTTGAGCAAAACACGAAGTGCTGGAGTAACTTAGTGGGTTAGGCAACATTTGTGGAGGCAATGGATAGGCAATGTTTCAGGCCGGGACTCTTTTTCCGACTGACTGTAGAAGGGGGAAAAATCTGGAAAAGATGTGCTGGGCCAGATAAAGCTTGGCAAGTGATAGGTAGATAAGGGGTGATGAAGGTTTAATTGGCAGATGGGTGAAGTAAATGACAAAGGCTAGAGATGAAAAGGAGATGGAAGGGTGTCACCAGTTTGTATGTGGCCTTGCTCTGGCAATGAAGGAGGCCCAGAAGCTTAGAAGCTTGTCAGTACCAGGTCTGTGGAAAACATCATGTCTCGTGTCGGTTCCCAAAGCAGGGCGGCCTACCGAGATCAACGACTACAGACCATATCATGAAGACAATGGAGCGGCTACTCATTTGTCTCCTGAGACCACAAGTCAAGCACGCACTCGACCCACTACAGTTTGCATACCAGGAGAACATTGGGGTGGATGACGCAGTCCTCTACATGCTGCACCGGATCTGCTCCTTTTTGGACAAACCCGGTGGTTATGTGAGGATTATGTTCTTTGACTTCTCAAGTGCGTTCAACACCATCCAACCCCTGATTCTGAATGACAAGCTTAAGAAGATGGGAGTGGACTCCACCTTTATCTCCTGGATATACAACTACCTGACGTGTCAACCACAGTTTATTACGCTGGGGGACTGTGTCTCTGGCACAGTGGTGTGCAATGTTGGAGCCCCACAGGGTACGGTTCTGACCCCGTTCCTTGTCACCCTGTGTACTGCAGACTTTAACTATAAGTCTGACACATGCTACATAACAGAAATATTCAGATGACACAGCGATTGCGGCATGTGTAAGGAACGGGCAGGAGGAGGAATACAGGGACTTGACCAGTGCCTTCTGTGCCTGGAGTAAAGAGAACTCTCATCCTGAACACAACTAAGACTAAAGAGATGGTGGCGAACTTTGGCAGGTCCAATCTACCCCTTCAGCCGGTCAACGCTGCAGGGGCTGACATTGAGGTGGTGCAGACATATAAATACCTGGATTACAAACTGAACTGGTCTGTCAACTCTGACGCCCTCTACAAAAAAGGCCAGAGCAGACTCTTTTTCCTCAGAAGGTTCAAATCCTTCAATGTGCGCAATGATATGCTGCACATGTTTTACAACACTGCGGTTGCAAGTGTTATTTTCTACGTGGTTGTCTGCTGGGACAACAGCATTAGCGCAAAAAACACCAAGAAGCTGGACAAACTGGTAAAACGAGCTGGAGGGGAGGGTGGGCTCTGGGATGGATGTGCTTGAGAGGCGTATGAGGCGCAAGGTGCAGGTCATCCTGAAAAACCCCGGGCATCCCCTCCATGTAATTCTGGAGAGTCAAAAGAGCACTCGGAACAACAACCGGCTCCTCTCCCTGCCCTGTAGAACGGAACGGTTCAGGAGATCCTTCACCCCTGCAGCCATTAGATTTTATAATTCGGACCTTCGCTAGGCTGTAGGGGGATGCATTTTTTTAATTTTTAATTATTAATTATTGGTCTTTTTAAGTATTTATTGCTCTCAGGTAGTGTCCACATGGTATTTTATGTATTTTCTGTCTGCGTTCGTTTTGAATGTGTGGGTTTGTTGGTTGGGGGCTTCTGGACATCTGAATTTCCCTGAGGGGATCAATAAAGTATTTATTATTATTATTATTTTTGTATGAGAATGAGAAGGGGAGTTAAAAGGGATAAAAACCGGGAGATCCAAGTTCCAGTTCAAGTTCACATTTATTGTCACATGCACCAATTAGGTACAGTGATATTCGAGTTATCATACAGTCATACAAGTAAAGAAAACACAATACACAATAGAATTTAACATGAACATCCACCACAGTAGAATCAGCATTCTTCACTGTGATGGAAGGCAATAAAGTTCAATCATCTCCTCCTTGTTCACCCGTGGTCGGGGCCTTGAACCCTCCGCAGTCGCTGCTACTGATGTTCAGGCACTCTCGTCGGGAAGATCGAAATTCCGACGTCAGGACGGATCAGAGCACACGGATCATCCAGCAGGCCTTGATGGGCTGAGTGCAAGTGTTCAGCGAAACAGTCACTGAGTCTATGCTTAGCCTCGCCAATGTAAGAGGACACCACAGGAGCACGGAATGCAGTAATTTAGTTTAAAGAGGTGCATGTGAATCTCATGACTGAAGAAGGGTCTTGACCTGAAATGTCACCTATCCATCTTCTTCAGAGATGCTGCCTGACCCACTGAGTTACTCCGGCATTTTGGTCTATCTTTGGTATAAACCAACATCTGCAGTTCCCTTTATCTGCATGTGAACCTCCATATCACCTGCAAGGGCTGCTGGGGATCCTGGATGGAGGTGAGGAAGGAAGTGCAAGGACAGGGGTTGCATCTCCTGCAGTTGCAGGGAAAGTGCCTGGGGAGGTGGCGGTTTTGATGGGAAGGGATGAGTGAACAAAGGAATTGTGGAGGGAGTGGCCTCTGTGAAATGCGGAATAGGGTGGGGATGTGAGGATGTGATTGGTAGTGGGATGATGTTGAGGTGATGGAAATGTTGGAGAATGATGTTTTGGATTTGGAGGCTACTGGGGTGAAAGGTGAGGAACTAGGAACTCTATCCTTTTTCATTTTGGGGGAGAGGAGGGAGAGCAAGAACAGGGATGGCACTGTGGTGCAGCATTAGAGCTGCTGCCTTACAGTGCCAGAGACCCAGGTTCGATCCTGCATATGGGTCTTATCTGTATGGAATTTGTGCATTCTCTCTGTGACCGCCTGGGTTTTCTCCGGGTGCTCCGGTTTCCTCCCACACTCCAAAGACATACAGGTTTGACAGGTCGATTGGCTTCTGTAAATTGTAAACTGTCTATAGTGTGTAGGATTGTGCTAGGGTATGAGGTGATCGCTAGTTAATGAGGAGTCGGTGGGCCAAAGGGCCTGTTTCCATGCTGTATCTCTAAAATCTAAAATCTAATTGTTGAACATAGAGGAGACATAGGTGAGGAATACACCCACCAGAGCAGGGGAAAGAAATTATATTTGGGATGTCCTAGCGTGAAAAGTCTCAGATGCATCAGAGACAGAAATAGTAATGTGCCTGTCCCACTTGGCGATTTTACAGGGGTCTGCCGGCGACTGTTAAAAACCAGTAACTGGAACGGCAACTGTCAGAGTGGAACACACACACACACACACACACACACACACACACACACACGCACGCGCACACACACACACACGCACACACACACACGCGCGCGCACGCACACACACACACACACACACACACACGCACGTACGCACGCACGCACACACGCACACACACACACGCGCACACACACACATACACACGCGCGCACACACACACACACACACACACACACACACACACACACACACACACACACACACACACACACACACACACACACACACACACACACACAACCTATGCAGGCGGGGGACAGGGCATACAGGGGGAGCGCTGTCTGAGTGAAATTCACACAGTGCAAAGCCAAGGTGATACAGACACACACCGCAATGAACAGGAAGGTTGGTGCTGTAACTAAGACGGTTAAAGCACAGTGTACGGTACGTACTTGTACAGCACCGGCTACAACCTACGAGAACCTTCGACCACCTGGCAACCCACTTAGACCTCCTGGCGTCCCACCTACGGCATGAGAATTCTCGCTACTCCCCATGGCGGCTTCATTCTGGTCGACACTCATTTTTCAACATGTTGGAAAATGATGAGGCGCAACTAGTTCCCAGAATGCTGGAATTCCTCACCACCATGAAGGCGACTCCCTGGCAACCACCTGCGAACATGTGGCGACCATGTGGTGACTGCATAGTCTCCTGCAGTTGCCTAAAAAGTTGCCTAAGTGGGACAGGCCATAAGGGATAGTTTGTCATATTTGCTTTAATTTATTACTTCCTTAACCTCACAGAGGTTATGACTCGGGAAGGTCCTGCTGATCAATAGACAATAGACAATAGATAATAGGTGCAGGATTAGGCCATTTGGCCCTTCGAGCCAGCACCGCCATTCAATGTGACCATGGCTGGTCATCCACTATCAGTACCCCGTTCCTTCCTTCTCCCCATATCCCCTGACTCCGCTATTTTTAAGAGCCCTATCTAGCTCTCTCTTTAAAGCATCCATAGAACCTGCCTCCACCACCCTCTGAGGCAGAGAATTCCACAGACTCGCCACTCTCTGTGAGAAGAAGTGTTTCCTCGTCTCTGTTCTAAATTGCTTACTCCTTATTCTTAAACTGTGGCCCCTGGTTCTGGACTCCCCCAACATCAGGAACATATTTCCTGCCTCTAGTGCGTCCAAGCCCTTAACAATCTTATATGTTTCAATGAGATCCCCTCTCATCCTTCTAAACTCTAGAGTGTACAAGCCCAGCTGCTCCATTCTCTCAGTATATGACAGTCCCGCCATCCCGGGAATTAACTTTGTAAACCTACGCTGCACTCCCTCAATAGCAAGAATGTCCTTCCTCAAATTAGGGGACCAAAACTGCACACAATACTCCAGGTGTGGTCTCACTAGGGCTCTGTACAACTGCAGAAGGACCTCTTTGCTCCTATATTCAATTCCTCGTTATAAAAGCCAACATGCCATTCACTTTCTTCACTGCCTGCTGTACCTGCATGCTTACTTTCATAGACTGATGTACAAGGACTCCCAGATCCCGTTGTACTTCCCCTTTTCCCAACTTGACACCATTGCAGATAGTAATCTGCCTTCCTGTTTTTGATACCAAAGTGGATGACCTCACATTTATCCGCATTAGCCTTCATCTGCCATGCATTCTCATAGCATCCTCTGCACAGTTCACACTGCCACCCAGCTTTGTGTAATCTGCAAATTTGCTAATGTTACTTTGAATCCCTTCATCCAAATCATTGATGTATATTGTAAATAGCTGCGATCCCAGCACCGAGCATTGCGGTACCGTTAATCCCTACTCTATGTTTCCTGTCTGACAACCACTTCTCTATCCATGTATGCACTCTACCCCCAATACCATGTGCCCTAATTTTACCCACTAATCTCCTATGTGGGACCTTATCAAATGCTTTCTGAAAGGCCAGGTACACTACATCCACTGGCTCTCCCTTGTCCATTTTCCTAGTTACATCTTCAAAAAATTCTAGAAGATTAGTCAAGCATGATTTCCCCTTCGTAAATCCATGCTGACACGGACCGATCCTGTTACTGCTATCCGAATGTGCGGCTATCTCATCTTTTATAATTGACTCCAGCATCTTCCCCACCACCGATGTCAGGATAACTGGTCTATAATTCCCCATTTTCTCTCTCCCACCTTTCTTAAAGTGGGATAACATTAGCTACCCTCCAATCCACAGGAACTGATCCTGAGTCTATAGAACATTTAATAATTATCACCAATGCATCCACGATTTCTAGAGCCACTTCCTTAAGTACCCTGGGATGCAGACCATCAGGCCCTGGGGATTTATCAGCCTTCAGTCCCATCAGTCTATCCAACACCATTCCCTGCCTAATGTGGATTTCCTTCACTTCCTCTGTCACCCCAGATCCTCTGGCCACTACTGTATCAGGAAGATTGTTTGTGTCCTCCTTTGTGAAGACAGATCCAAAGTACCTGTTCAACTAATCTGCCATTTCCTTGTTCCCCATAATAAATTCACCTTTTTCGGTCTCCAAGGGTCCAACTTTGGTCTTAACAATTTTTTTCCTCTTCACATACCTAAAGAAGCTTTTACTATCCTGCTTTATATTCTTGGCTACCTTACCTTCGTACCTCATCTTTTCTCCCCATATTGTCTTTTTGGTTATCTTCTGGTGTTCTTAAAACATTACCCAATCCTCTTGCTTCCCGCTCATCTTTGCTACGTTGTACTTCTTCGCTCTCATTTTTATACTGTCCCTGACGTTCCTTGTCAGCCATGGTCGTCCCTTTCTCCCCTTGGAATCTTTCTTCCTCCTAGGAATGAACTGATCCTGCACCTTCTGTATTATTCCTAGAAACACCTGCCATTTTTGTTCCACTGTTATCCCTGCTAGTGTATCTTTCCAGTCAACATTGGCCAGCTCCTCCCTCATGGCCCTATAGTCCCCTTTATTCAACTGCAACACTGTCACCTCCGATCTATTCTTCTCACTCTCCAATTGTAGATTAAACCTGACCATGTTATGGTCACTGCCTCCTAATGGCTCATTAACCTTGAGGTCCTTTATCAAATCCGGTTCTTTACATAACACTAAATCCAGAATTGCCTTCTCCCTGGTAGGCTCCAATACAAGCTGTTCTAAGAATCCATCACAAAGGGACTCTACAAAGTCCCTTTCTTGGTGTCCAGTACCAACCTCATTTTCCCAGTCTACCTGCATGTTGAAACCACAGCATTACTTTTACTACATGCCAATTTTAACTCCTGATTCAACTTGTGCCCTACGTCCAGGCTGCTGACTGGAGGCCTGTAGATTAGTCCCATTGGGGTCTTTTTACCCTTACAATCCTGATCCAGACAAGAGCTCAGGTAACTCTTATGTTTCACAGTGAAACTGCTGCCGCAGCATGTACATTTCCAGTATTCCTTCTTACATGGACCAAAGGACCCACTGTCTGAGAATTCAGGATTTATAAAGACAGGAATATTTTCATTTTAGTTAAATTGCAACATCAGCTACCACTTTAGGAAATTCACCAGTTTAAGGTAAAGGGTCAAATCCGTTGCTAGTTTGAGCCAAACATTGTTTAAACAAACATTGGAGACATTGTGAAAGGGTTGTATTAGAGTGGTTACGGTACTGCAGTTTCCACTCTGGAAACCACTAATTCTCTTAGAAGCTGGCCTGATTGCTTCGGTCGTGGAAATGTCCACATGGCATGTTGTGAGCCACGACAAAGCTCTTGGAATGTGTTGTGTTTATGACTCAAAATCTTCCAATTCACCATTATCTGAAACATGTTTTCCACATCCCAAATATGAGATCTACGCATCAAAAATCTTATTCTTTTAAGACTGGGAACGAGTCGGCATAGCTATTGAACTTCTTTGCCAACTGCAATTCTTTTTCTGTTGTGAATTGGCAATCGCCTTCCCTTACATCCGCTGCCAGATTTCTATTCTCCCTCGTGCTCCCCTCGCGCTGGGATAACTTAGAACATTTTCTTCCTGCGTGCATATATCCAGATAGCTCACACAGGAACTAATCTCATGACTTGTCATTGCACTCCCACTCCAGCAAGCATATCTTATTTTTAGTTAAGAATACTAAATCACTACACAATATTATCTGTGTGTTAATTGTGGATAATAGTGTAATACTATGTTCTTTGACCAGCCTGTCTACTGGGCTTACACATCATTTCCTCCTTAACCACTCTCAGATTTGATAGTTTGGATGGTTACCCAAATAGTTCACACTAGACTAAGATGGCCAAAAATCACAGCGATACAGGGTAGCATTTTTTCTAAAATTTAAAAATACAGCGTAGACATGAAGTGGTCAAGATGAGACTTTTAATTATATGGATATGTCATGGTTAAATGCATCAACATAATACTGAAAAAATCTGTTTATTATATAATATAATAAACTAAGCTCTTCCTCTGATTCTCTCTTTCCAAACTCAGTCTACGCCACTTTTTTCTTCGCCATCTCTTTTATTCAACTTGTCTATACCAGGTGGTGCCGTAAGTGGCAGTCTCGCCAACAGCCTGTCTTGCCCATTTCTTCTTTTGTTGTTTTTAGTCTGTTTTATTTGCATGTTTTAGTGTATCTTTAGTTTTGTAGTATGTGGGGGGTTGGGGGAAACTTTTTTTTATCTCTTCCCTCGATAGAGATGCGACTTTTTCCTTATCGTATGTCCATCTGCACTGCGGCTTTAACATCATGGAGCTAGCATGCCATCGTGGAGCTGGCCAAGTCCGGAACGGGAGGAGCTGTGGTGGCGCGCTGCTGCTGCCTGACCCCGGAGATTCGGAGGCTCCAGCTGCAGGCCGGTGGACGGTAACACCGGGAGCTCGCGGGTCCCTGGTGGGTGACGGCTTTTTGGAGCTCCCGTGGCAGCAACTTCTCCCGCCCGAGATGCGGGGTTGAAATGATGCGGCCTTACATCGCCCGGCGCGGCTTTAATGGCCATGGGACTTGCTAGGGCCCACCGGGGGCTCCAACATCAAGACCCGGAGCGCGGCCTTGCATCGCCCGGCGCGGCATAAATGGCCGCGGGACTTATATACTATCACCCGCCGGGGGCTTTGACTCTGACCGGGAGAAGAATGGGGAGTGCAGGGGATAGATACGACTTTGCCTTCCATCACAGTGAGGAGGATATTCACTGTGATGGATGTTTGTGTAAAATGTGTTATGTCTTGGTTCTTTTTTTGTATGTATGACTGCAGAAACGAAATTTCGTTTGAACCTCAATGAGGTTTCAAATGACAATAAATGGTATTGTATTGTATTGTATTGTAGCAGTCCCTTTGTTAAGGATCGGCTTCGGGAGCACCAACCGCAGGAGCTTCAACCACCCCGATCGCGGGAGCCTCGATTGCCCCGTTCCTGGGGATTCGATCAACCACTGCTGGAGCTTCGATTGCCCCGACTGTGGATTTTTCGATCGCTCCGACCACAGGAGAAAAGGAGGAAGAAGGAAAAAGTTATTTGCCTTCCATCACAGTGGGGAATGTGAGGTCGCCGAAAAACTAGATGGACGTGCTGCCTGTGTTGGTGGGATTGCCGTGAGTGCAGTGATCTCGGTGTTTACGGGGACATCGCGCCATGAGAACATCCTGGAGTTTGGTGTGAGTGTAGACGGCTTTCTGACTGTTCAGGCTGACAGGGACTGCAGGGAGAGTGACAGCAGTCGTTACAACTCTGGTCACATCACGGTGAAGGAGCATGTGTGTGGCCCGGACATTGATGACTGTGGGTCTCCGCTTATGCTGTGTGCCCTAGGGATTCTCAGACGCTGCTGTGGTAGCTGTTTATGTTTAATCTTTATGTAGTTTTGCATCTTGTTGCTTGTTTGGTATGACTGTATGGTAAATCAAATTTCACTGTACCTCGGCACACGTGACAATATAGGACCATTGAACCATTGAACTATTTACAGTGGCCTCCATAATGTTTGGGACAAAGACCCATCATTTGTTTATTTGTCTCGGTTATTTGAGATTTGTAATAGAAAACAATCACATGTAAATAAAGTGCACATTGTCAGATTTCAATAAAGGCCATTTTTATACATTTTGGTTTCACCATGTAGAATTTACAGCAATGTTTATACATAGTCCCCCCATTTCAGGGCACCATAATGTTTGGGACACAGCAATGTCATGTAAATGAAAGTAGTCATGTTTAATATGTTGTTGCATATCCTTTGCATGCAATGAATGCTTGAAGTCTGCGATGCTTCTTCTTGCGTATGGAATGCACAGCCTAAAGTTGTAGGACAACTTGTTCTATTTGATCTTATTTAATTGTGCACGCCAGGTTGATTGCATTCATTGAAACCGGGCGGACCACGTGAAGGGTGCAATCTCCCACCCCAAAGTCACCAGTTGCTGGGTGTCTTCTCTGGTGATGCTCTGCCAGGTCTGTTTTACAGCCATCTTTGGCTTATACTTGTTTTGGGGGCTAGTCCCCTTCAGTTTTTTCTTCAGCATATAAAAGGCATGTTCAATTGGGTTCAGATTGGGTGATTGACTTGCCCACTCAAGAATTGACCATGCAATTTTTTATATTACAAATCTCAAATTGTGGAGTACAGAGGCAAATAAATAAATGATGGGTCTTTGTCCCAAACATTATGGAGGGCACTGTATACTTATGGAAAGTTCACCTTGACATTCCTCCTGCAATAGCAGTACTTTGTAACTGGTCATGTTCCTTCTTTTTCTTTCCAATGAAAAAATGCAGAACTGACTTCTTATCACCAACATGCCTGCAGGCAGATCATTCATATCAGGCATGCTGGTAAAGGGTCTATTTAAATGCTTGGCTTTAACTATTCTGAATCTATGTCTGTCGTTTGGTGCACAATCATGTTAGTTAGTTGGCTAAAGATACAAAACCCGATGGGGTTATGAGATTGATACATATGTCCGGGGATTTTCACAAGGACATAGACAAGTTGGTAAACATAGGATAGAAAGGTAATAACGTGGAAAATTTAAAGGTAATCCACAATGCAGAGAAGCAAAATATTATTTATATGATGACAGGTTGAAAAATATTGTTATTCAAAGATAACTGTATCTCCTTGAATACAAGTCACTGAGAGCTTACGTGAAAACAAAATGAGTGTAGGTGTTACTGCAAAAGCATAGACATGGGGAGAACACACAAATAATAGTGATTTGCTTTTACTAAAAAAAAGTTCTACTTGCCAGAGAGAGAATGCAATGAAAAGTCACAGCATTAGTTCCTGCGATGGTGATTTGCTGTATGAGCAGAAGACTCAACCTTTGCTCTCAACAGACTCTCTTTTTCCCTCCTGGTCAGTTGATTTCCTCTAACAACTTGTGTTTGGATGTCTTTCAGAGTTTAGGAGACTGAGAGATGATCTCATTAAAGCTGCAGAATTTTTAGTGTCAAATTAAATGAATGCTAGGTAGTTGGTTTCCTGCGCTGAGGAATCTTGAACCACAGGTAGAGCAATTAGGACTGAGGGTGGTGAATTTGTTTAAATCCTTTACCAGAAAGGGCCATGAATGTTCAGTTATTGTGTTTATTACAACCAGGGATTGCTTGATTTCTGAATATTAAATATTTTAAAGGACAAGGGATAGGTAGAGGAAATAGTCTTGAAGTAGAAAATCACCAATAATCTTCCTGAAGGGCAGTGCAGTTTAGTGCCAGATGGCTTACCCACGCTCTTTACTTTAATGCTCATATTTACCCAAAGTCATAATAACTGAAACATTACAATCAGATCTCCATTTAAATTCTAGAGATTAGAACTCTGGATTGTACCTCACTTTGTAATGTACCTATGTAACATTTAGATTAAAATTCCTTTCTCCAGCACTAAACACTTTTCCTAAGATGATGCTCCTTAACTCCTCACATTTCAAGTTCAAGTTCAAGTGAGTTTATTGTCATGTGTCCCTGATAGGACAATGAAATTATTGCTTTGCTTCAGCACAACAGAACATAGTAGGCATTGACTACAAAACAGATCCGTGTGTACATAAACCATTATATACTTAAATACACACATGAATAAATGCACTTCTCCAACTGTCGTGAAACTGGGGCTCAATTTACAAATGTTCTACTCTTTTCCAACTACAGTTCACTGGTTTTGCTCACCCACCAATTGTATTGGAAATCATGCCCAAAGGCCATGAGGTGAATGACTTTTGGCTTTGCGTAATCTCAGTTCAAGTCCTGGTGGACTCAGACTTAAAAAGCACCAAAAAAATATTTCAAACGTCAAGAGTGTTTAACTGTCAGGTGTGCCAGCAGAGGAACAATGAAATTCTTATCAGATGCATCCTAAGAGGCTCTCAAATACAATAAAACACAGATAAATATATAATAATCAATAATACAATAAATTAATAACTGTAATATGAGGTTCAAGGTTCAAGGTTCACATTTATTTTTCACATGCATCATAAGGTACAGTGAAATGAGTTTCCATGCAGCCATACAATTAAAAAGAACACAATACACAATAGAATTTGACATAAACATCCACCACAGCATTCTTCACTGTGATGAAAGGCAGTAAAGTTCAGTCAGTCTTCCTCCTTTGTTCACCCGTGGTCGGGGACCTTGACCCTCGCCGCTACGGCGGCCCGATGTGAAAGCCCTCTCATCGGGGTGATCGAAGTTCCAATGTCGGGACAGATCGAACACACTCCATGGCTTGGAGTTCCCGAATCGGCCGTAATAGTACAAATCCGAAGCCCTGTTGTGTAGCCAAAGATACAAAGACACCAGGAACACAAAGGCTTCCAGTGCTGGAATTTGGTAAGGAAAGTGATAATGACAACCATTAGGGGAGAGGTGGTGGGCAGATGGAGCCAGAGCCAGGGAAGGAAGGGGGAGCTGTCGGTGAAATGTGTGGGTGGAGCCAGGAGTCTACGCGACATTTAGTCTACGTGAAAGAGATACAAAAACGTTAAAAGGGGCTGGAGGGGGTTGTGGAAAAGGGGACATAAATGGGAGGACCAGAGAAGTATTGGAAGGAATAAGAGGAGACACACAGGAGGTCAGGGATACCTAAGATTGGAGGATTCAATGTTCATATTACTGGTGAAATACGAAGGGCTGTTCCTCTAATTTGCCTCACACTAGCAGTGGAGAAGGCTGAGGATAGACAAGTTAATGTGGGAATGGGAGGCCATATCGAGAACACTGATTACAGTCGACTACGTCCTGTGCTGCCGTTGTGACCTCAGCAACACCAACAAAACCAAACCAGACTGGAAACAAGAATTTTGAGCAAAAAAAAATTGCTGGAGGAACTCAGCAGGCCAGGAAGGATTTAAGGACAGACAATGTTTCAGGTCTGGAAAATTATGGCTTTTGGACCGGAGGTGTAAAAGTTGATAGAGAGTGGTCAGGGGAAAGTGGGGCAAGAATTCACAAGTGACTGCTCAGTTACTCCAGCTTTTTTGTGTCTACCTTCGATTAGCAAATGACAGGTGGATACAGGTGAGGAGGCATAATTGGAAGATGGGTGGAGCCAGTAATCAAGGCTAGAGGCAAAGTGGAGTAAAAAGGTAGGAGACCAGAAAGGATAAGGTAACGGGTACGCAGATCTCCTGTGCTCTGTCCACAATAGGGTTATACAGCACAGGTACAGGCCCTTAGGCGTAACTCATCCATGCAAACCAAGATGCCCCGTCTAAGCTTGTCCCATTTCACCAAATTTGGTCCATATCCTTTCCTATCCCTCTATACTATTACTAAAAGTCTCATCTTGACCACTTCCTGTCTACGTTATAAATACATTTTAGAAAAAACTATAGGGCACCTTTCTTTGGGATATACCTTGAGAGTTCAGAAACTGGGAACACCCACCCAACACCCAGAAGGTTGAGTTATTGTGTTGCACCCTCTGAAATAAAGGAACCAATGTAAGTTATAATGCAAGATTACCCTCTGAAGAAAACTAGAGGAATTACGTTTTGTAGCTGGAATATTAGGGGCGCTAACGTGCCAATTAAAAGGGGTAAGATTCTTGCCCAATTAAAATCACTCAATGCCGACATAATATTTTTACAGGAGACGCATTTTAAAGTTCAAGCTCAGACCAGGCTGAAGGCCAATTGGATCGGTCAAACATATCACTCCTCCTATCTCTCCAAATCCACAGGCACTGCAATTATAATCCATAAGAGCACACCATTTAAACGTAAAAACATCATCGCAGACAAAAAGGGGAGGTCTGTCATAGCTCTGGGGAGATACATTCTACCCACTTACCATGGTAAATATTTATGCTCCTAACTTTGACAACCCACAATTTTAAAATAAAATCTTGAATATAATTTCAGAGTCCACCCAGCAAAACGTGATAATTGGAGGAGATTTCAATTGCATTTTGGATCAATACTTCGATAAATCCGCTCAAAAAAAGAGACATAATACAAAATCAAAATCCAGTGAACTCGTAAATACGTATATAAAAATTACAAATATAACAGACGTATGGAGGATTGCAAATCCTTCCGGAAGAGAATACTCCTTCTACTCATCAGTACATAAAACCTATACACATATTGACTACTTTCTAGTAGGTATGTTGCAAAACTTACCTTGAGCAGCGCTGCAGTTCTGCTGCTCCCCGTGTGCGCGACTTTGGCGCCTTTCAGAGGGGGGCGGGCTTAAAGTGCCGTTTTTCAACAGGCAGGACAAATCGATGAATGTCGGGCGATTTGGTTGCGGAAGAAAAATCGCTCCGACATTTCATCAATGAAGGTATTTTTAAATTACTCTAAATTATTTATTAACTAGAGTAATTTAAAAATCACCTTCAAAAGCCATGAGCAACGACAACCGGAAGGATTTTGCGTAGGGGAGAAGAAAAGGTAAATAGTTTATTTTTATATTAAAAGTTGGTTTTTCGGGAGGCTTTAATAATATTTTTATGTTGCGAAATGGGGTCCCAAAAAATCTATGAACAAACAGTATTTTTCCTCCCGACTTCACCGCTAACCGCAGCGTTCCAATCCACCGCATTCCACTAAAACCCACTCGCTAGTTGATTTAAATGGCCATTAATTTACAGGAATCAAACACTAAATTCCTTTCATTTGGCCCAGAAATTCATGAAAATGAGATTTAAAAATAATGTTATATTGTGGATTAATGTGTGAATGTTATTTGGACACTTAGGCAATTTTAAAAAAGTTTATCTTTTCTTAAGAAATGGATAGATGTTTAGATCTACTCATTCAATTTTGTAATTAGCTACAATTAGATAACTAACTATAACTATAATTAGATAATTATATGCTTTAATTTCAGGTCATCCAAGTAAGATTGTTTCATATTTGTTTCAGAATGCTTCAATCTATAATAACTGAAAATTTCATTGAGTTCTCTTAATTTTTAAGAAAGTTATGGGCTTTTAACTTTTCCAGATCACAGCTTTTGAGTTAAGTCAATTGAAAGGCAATGGGGAGCAAGATGCTAATTTCCGAGTATGAAAATGGCCATAACTTTCTTAATACTGAAGATATGAAAGTAAATTAGGTGTCAAATTAAACTTCTTTTTATGCTTTATTTGATGGGATAAATTGCAGACTTGATTTTTTAAATCTCAAAATTTTGTAACATTGCTATTTCTAGTGGACACTAAATTAATACCCTTCACAACTAACCCTAAGTACCATAATAGTACTATTTCCAATTATTCTCTGCTAACCTTCTCCTTAAAACTAGAAGGAATGTTTAATAAAAAATCATTCTGGAGGTTTCATCCTCAAATACTAAATAATCCAGATAGTTGTAAATACTTAAAACAACAGATGGAACTCTTTTTTGAGACCAATGATACCCCAGATATCTCGCCCTCCCTATTATGAGAATCTTTTAAGGCTTTTATTAGAGATTCTATCATTTCATATCAAGCATATCAAAATAAAAAGAATAAGACAGAACAATTGCAACTAGAAGAACAGATCAGACAACAGGATTTAGAAAACGCGATAGATCCGACTATAGATAAGCACAACAAGATAGCAATATTAATATTTAAGCTAAACCAAATTCTATCTGCAAGACTTATTAGATTATTTCAAATTACAAAACAGGAACATTTCAAATTCGGTGACAAACCACACAAACCTTTAGCACGCCAGCTGAGAAAAGTTGACAAGGGCCATACTATCCTAAAAATCAAATCAGATAAAGGTGAACTGTTAACGCTTCAAAAAGACATTAATGAAAGATTTGTCCAATTTTATCAAAACTTATACACATCCAAAACATCAACAGAAAGCAGAAAAATTACAAACTTTCTTGACAATTGTAAACTTCCAACACTTAATCCGCTGGAACAAGAGGAATTAGGAGCACAGATTTCAATTAAAGAAATAGAAGAGACAATCAATTCACTGAAGAACAGTAAAACGCCAGGAACAGACGGGTTTAGTAACGAATTTTATAAAATATTTAACGAGGTAATTTCCCTACGTTTATACAATCTTTATACATATGCATTTAAAGAACAGACATTACCACAAACACTAGCTGAACCAACTATCACACTTATACCCAAAAAATATAAAGATCTAGAAGGCCCGGGATCATACAGAGAAATCGCCCTGTTAAATACAGATCAGAAAATACTAGTGTAAACTTTGGCAAGATTAAGTAAATACGTTAATAAATTAATACATTCAGATCAAACGGGGTTTATACCCAAGAGACATTCATTTTATAAGTAAAATACATAGAATTCATAAATGACATCTATGGAAACCAAGAAACGGGCGGATTGGTTCTCCCCAATTTCTTATATTATTATTGGGCAACGAATTTTAAAGATGTAATTTACTGGCTGGATAACGCATGCCAACAGGTAGACTGGTTAATAATGGAGATAGAGAATTGTTCGCCTTTTAATATAGGTGCGATTCTTCTCTCCCCAACAAAGCTGAATAACACACTATATGATAAAAATCTGATTATTCACAGCACTCTACGAATTTGGAGACAAGTAAAATCAACTTTTGAACTAAGAAATGTATCTCTTCTTTCACCAATAGCTAATAACCCTTTGTTCAAGCCATCTATTATAGATAAAACATTTACTTATTGGGAAAGACTTGGAGATCTCTACGAGATGGGAACTCTTCTTTCATTTCAGGAATTACGGTCGAAATACCACCTGAAAGGTAATCAATATTTTAGATATCTTCAAATTCGAGACTATTTGAAAACATATACCCATGACTACCAAACTATGCTGCCAGATATATTAGACAAATGTATAAATAGAAACTCAGAGTCAAACAATTTAACATCATATCTGTATAACACCCTTCTAAATATAGAAATGTCATCGTCAGACGCAATTAGAAGAGACTGGGAAGAGGAACTAGGCCTAAAAATTCCAAAAAGACAGATGTGAAGAAATATTTTTATATATACAAAATTGTCCAATTAATGTTAGACATCATTCAATTTAAAACACTGCACAGACTCTACTATTCAAAGATTAAACTGCATAAGATCTTTTCAAATGTATCTCCAATTTGTGACAAATGTCTCCTTCAAGAAGCAACTATAACACATTCCATCACCTCTTGCATAAAACTACATAACTTTTGGAAAGGAATTTTTGAAATTTTTTCCAAAACATTAACAACAAAAGTGGACCCCGACATGGAACTGATTATTGTCAGAACATCAGAAACCTGCCCTGAGCTATCAATATTTCAAAGACATTTCCTTAATTATGGCCTGATAATGGCGAAAAAACTAATACATAAATTCTGGAAAATACATCTGCCCCTACTCTTAAAATGTGGATTACAAATGTGTCTGAGACATTACATCTTGAAAATATGAGACTTGTCTTAGCAGAATAACCAGAGCAATTTTCGAAGACATGGACACCATTCATTGATTCATTACAAGGATAGTATGGTGCAACACAATTTTGGAATTAAATCGAATTACGGGTTGGGTGATGTGTGGGGGGAGATATGAAGCAGGTATATCATCACTTTTTGTTTTTCTTTCTGTTTTTGTCTTTTTATTTCTTTACGTTTTTCTTATTTATTTTATTTACTCACTCTTTGGCTACACCATTTTGGTAGTCTAGGGGTTCTATTCTTGCACATTCACTTTCTCTCTCTCTTGCTTTTTCTCTCTTGTTCTTTCTCATCTTTAGCTAAAAATTAAAATTGAAGCTGTACATAAATGTATTATGTCATATGCCATGGTTTATACTTTTGTACACTGCTTCTAATAAAAAAATAATATTAAAAAATAAATGTTTTAAGGAAAAACTCTACCCTGTGTCGCTATGATTTGTATGCCATCTTACTCACCGTCCTCCTCTCCTCCAACCGCCCCAAGGTTTTTTCCGATTGGTAAAATAATAAAGAAGTTATGAATGTTTAAAAAATCATCAGATCAGCATATTGGTTTTCTCGCTAGTCAGTCACCATGATGAAGGTAACACCCCTTCTGGGGGGCCTGGACGTGTGTCAGTCACCCCAGACGACCGTGAGAGTTAAGTCCAGAACTGTGAGTCTACGCTGTGAGTGAACTGAACTGTGAGTCTGCACTGTACTGCTTGAACTGAATTGAATGGTTGGTCTGCACTGTGCTGCTTGAACTGAATTAAATGGTTGGTCTGCACTGTGCTGCTTGAACTGAATTGAAGGGTTGGTCTGCACTGTGCTGCTTGAACTGAATTGAAGGGTTGGTCTGCACTATGCTGCATGAACTGAATGTCACGCTCATTCCGGAAGTCCCGCTCACTGCGGAAGTCCCGCTCAGGGGAGAGGCCGCGCTCAACCACGTGAGTAGATTCAAGAGAATATATATGTTGTGTGTAAGTGTGTGAGAGTGTGTAATGGATGGTGTGAGAGATGGTGTGTGTGAGAGATGGTGTGTATGTGAGATGGTGGGTGTGTGAGATGGTGGGTGGGTGTGTTAGATGGAGGGTGTGTGTGTGTGAGATGGAGGGTGTGTATGTGAGTGTGTGGGTGTGAGAGATGGAGGGTGTGTGTGTGCGAGCCCACCAGCCATGAGTGAGTCAACTGCCAGCCCACCAGCTGTGAGCGAGTCAACTGCCAGCCCACCAGCCGTGAGTCAACTGCCAGCCCACCAGCCATGAGTGAGTCAAGTGCCAGCCCACCAGCCATGAGTCAGTCGGCTGCCAGCCCACCAGCCATGAGTCAGTCCGCTGCCAGCCCACCAGCCATGAGTGACTGAGCTGCCAGCCCACCAGGCCCGAGTGATTGAGCTGCCAGCCCACCAGGCCCGAGTGACTGAGCTGCCAGCCCACCAGGCCCGAGTGACTGAGCTGCCAGCCCACCAGGCCCGAGTGACTGAGCTGCCAGCCCACCAGCCCCGAGTGACTGAGCTGCCAGCCCAAGAATCCATTCTGCCCACAATGTCCATACTAGTCCTCTGGAAACCAGTCCCTTCTGCCCAGAACACCCATACTGGCATTCCAGGAAGCCCCCACCCCGCCCCCCTCCCCACTGGCCACCAATATTGGAATTGGTGGAGATGTAGAATATTGCGTTGGGGGACCAGCCCTCCCGTGTGAAAACGGGACCCAACGGATCCCACTTAGTCTACTATAATATAGATAAATGTGAGGTTATCCACTTTTGTGGCAAAAACAAGGGGGCAGATTGGGGTTAGGTTAGTTCGGGGGGGGGTACAGCGAGACTTGGGTGTCCTTGTACACCGGTCGCTGAAAGTTGGCGTGCAGGTACAGCAGGCATTGAAGAAAGCTAATGGAATGTTGGCCTTCATAACAAGAGGATTTTAGTATAGAAACATAGAAACATAGAAAATAGGTGCAGGAGTAGGCCATTCAGACCTTAAAGCCTGCAACACCATTCAATATGATCATGGCTGATCATCCAACTCAGTATCCTGCACCTGCGGTAGAACCTCCCTGCTCCTATACTCAAATCCTTTTGCTATGAATGCTAACATACTATTCGCTTTCTTCACTGCCTGCTGCACCTGCATGCCTACTTTCAATGACTGGTGTACCATGACACCCAGGTCTCGTTGCATCTCCCCTTTTCCTAATCGGCCACCATTCAAATAATAGTCTACTTTCCTGTTTTTGCCACCAAAGTGGATAACCTCACATTTATCCACATTATACTGCATCTGCCATGCATTTGCCCACTCACCCAGCCTATCCAAGTCACCTTGCAGCCTCCTAGCATCCTCCTCACAGCTAACACTGCCCTCCAGCTTCAGGTCACCCGCAAACTTCGAGATGTTACATTCAATTCCTTCATCCAAATCATTAATATACATTGTAAATAGCTGGGGTCCCAGCACTGAGCCTTGCAGCACCCCACTTGTCACTGCCTGCCCGTTCTCTCCTGCTCTTTGCTTCCTGTCTGCCAGCCAGTTCTCTATCCACATCAATACTGAACCACCAATACCGTGTGCTTTAAGTTTGTATACTAATCTCTTGTGTGGGACCTTGTCGAAAGCTTTCTGAAAGTCCAGATATAACACATCCACTGCTTCACCCTTATCCACTCTACTAGTTACATCCTCAAAAAATTCAATAAGATTCGTCAGACATGATTTACCTTTCGTAAATCCATGCTGACTTTGTCCAATGATTTCACCACTTCCCAAATGCGCTGCTATCCCATCTTTAATAACTGACTCTATCAGTTTCCCCACTACCGGTGTTAGACTAACTGGTCTGTAATTCCCCGTTTTCCCTCACCCTCCCTTTTTAAAAAGTGGGGTTACATTAGCTGCCCTCAAATCCTCAGGAACTACTCCAGAATCTGAAGAGTTTTGAAAAATTATCACTAAGGCATCCACTATTTCTGGGGCTACTTCCTTAAGTACCCTGGGGTGTAGCCTATCTGGCCCTGGCGATTTATCGGCCTTTAATCCATTCAATTAACCTAACACCACTTTCCGGCTAACCTGGATTTCACTCAGTTCCTCCATCTCATTTGACCCGCGATCCCCTGCTATTTCCGGCAGATTATTTACGTCTTCCTTAGTGAAGACAGAAGCAAAGTAGTTATTCAATTGGTCCTTGTTCCCCATGATCAATTCACCTGTTTCTGACTGCAAGGGACCTACATTTGTTTTAACTAATCTTTTTCTCTTCACATATCGATAAAACCTTTTGCAGTCAGTTTTTATGTTCCCTGACAGTTTTCTTTCATAGTCCATTTTCCCTTTCCTAATTAAGCCCTTTGTCCTCCTCTGTTGGACTCTGAATTTCTCCCAGTCCTCTGGAAGGCTGCTTTCTCTGGTTAATTTGTACGCTTCATCTTTTGCTTTGATACTATCCCTGATTTCCCTTGTTATCCACGGATGCACTACCTTCCCTGATTTATTCTTTTGCCACATTGGGATGAACAATTGTTGTAGTTCATCCATGCAGTCTTTAAATGCCTTCCATTGCATATCCACCATCTACCCTTCAAGAATCAATTGCCAGTCTATCTTGGCCAATTCACGTCTCATATCCTCAAAGTTACCTTTCTTTAAGTTCAGGACCCGTGTTTCTGAATTAACAATATCACTCTCCATCCTAATGAAGAACTCAACCATATTATGGTCACTCTTGTCCAAGGGGCCACGCACAACAAGGCTGCTAACTAACCCTTCTTCATTACTCAATACCCAGTCTAGAATAGCCTGCTCTCTCGTTGGTTCCTCTATATGTTGGTTTAGAAAACTATCCCGCATACATTCCAAGAAATCCTCTTCCTCAGCACCCCTGCCAATTTGATTCACCCAATCTATATGTAGATTGAAGTCACCCATTATAACTGTTTTACCTTTTTTGCACGCATTTCTAATTTCCCGTTTGATACCATCCCCAACTCCACTACTACTGTTAGGTGGCCTGTACACAACACCCACTAGCGTTTTCTGCCCTTTAGTGTTTCACAGCTCTACCCATATCGATTTCACATCCTCCAAGCTAATGTCCTTCCTTTCTATTGCGTTAATCTCCTCTCTAACCAGCAATGCTACCCCACCTCTTTTTCTTTTCTGTCTATCCCTCCTGAATATTGATTATCCATGGATGTTCAGCTCCCAGCTTTGGTCACCCTGGAGCCATGTCTCCGTGATCCCAACTATATCATAATCATTAATAGCTATCTGCACATTCAACTCATCCACCTTATTACGAATGCTCCTCGCATTGAGACACAAAGCTTTCAGGCTTGCTTTTACATCGCTCTTACCCCTTATACAATTATGTGGAAAGGTGATCCTTTTTGATTTTTGTCCTGGTCTGCCTACCACTTTTCACCTTGCTACCTATCGCTTCTATCCTCATTTTACACCCCTCTGTCTCTCTGCTCACACATTTAAGAAACCCACCACCTCTTATTCTCTGTTTATTATTTTTTTCTTCTTTCCCCCCTACGTGTTGCGTCTGATTGCTTCCCTTCTCTGCCTCCTGCCTCACACACGGTCTACTTGCTTTCTCTATTTGAGTCCCTCCCCCCAACCGATCTAGTTTAATGTCTCCCCAGTAGCCTTTGCAAATCTCCCCGCCAGGATATTAATTCCCCTCGGGTTCAAGTGCAACCCGTCCTTTTTGTACAGGTCACACCTTCCCCAAAAGAGGTCCCAATGATCCAGAAACTTGAATCCCTGCCCTCTGTACCAGTCCTTCAGCCACGCATTTATCCTCGACCTCCCTCCATTCCTACTTTCACTGTCGCTTGGCACAGGCAGTAATCCTGAGATTGTTACGTTTGCGGTCCTTCTCCTTAACTCTCCTCCTAACTCCCTAAATTTTCCTTTCAGGACCTCTTCTCTTTTTCTACCTATGTCATTGGTACCTATATGTCCCACGATCTCTGGCTCCTCTCCCTCCCATTTCAGGATATCTTGGACACGTTCAGTCACATCCCGGACCCTGGCATCAGGGAGGCAAGCTACCATCCGGGTCTCCTGACTGCGCCCACAGAATCGCCTATCTGACCCCCTAACTATAGAGTCCCCTATTACTACTGCCCTCCTCTTCTTTTCCTTACCCTTCTGAGCAACAGGGCTAGTCTCTGTACCCAAGGCCCAGCCACTTTTGCTACCCCCAGGTAGGCTGTCTCCCCCAACAGTACTCAAACAGGAGTACTTATTGCCAAGGTGTACAGCCATCGGGGTACTCTCTAGTCCCTGCCTCTGCCCCTTGCCTCTCCTAACCGTAACCCACGTGTCTGCCTCCTGTGGTTTTGGAGTGACTACCTCCCTGTAACTCCTCTCTATGACTTCCTCACTCTCCCTGACCAGATGGAGGTCATCGAGCTGCTGCTCCAGGTACTGAATACGGTCCCTTTGGAGCCTCATCTTGACGCACTTGCCGCAGATGTGAACGTCTGGAGAGCTATCTGACTCCATGACCTCCCACATCTGACATCCAGACTAGTAAACTGCCCTGGCACTCATACTCCCCCTAACCCTGGCTATAATACAAAGTACAATGTACAATACAATACAGTACAAAGCAAAGATTATAGCTGGAAGAAATCAGCAGGGATCTGGCTGTCAATCAGCTGCTTCCTCTAGTCTGTTTTCACCAATCAGCGGCTTCCTCAAGCCCACTTGTTTTGAACTGCGAGCTGCGAATGGAACGTTACAGATTTGGGTTCCTCCAACTGCAACCGCTCCTGGGCCTCTGTGGAAACAAGCCCCGCGAGTGAGTTTTTAAATTTACAGCTCGGACGTCGCTCCTTCCGCTGCAACCGCTCCTGGGCCTCTGTGGAAACAAGTCCCGCGATTGAGTTTTTAAACTTGCAGCTCGGACATCGCTCCTCCCACTTGAACCGCTCCTGGGCCTCTGTGGAAACAAGCCCCGCGATCGAGCTTTTAAACTTACAGCTCGGACGTTGCTCCTCCCACTGCAACCGCTCCTGGGCCTAGGAGTAGAGAGGTTCTTCTGCAGTTGTATAAGGCTCTGGTAAGACCACATCTGGAGTATTGCATACAATTTGGTCTCCTAATTTGACATCCTTGTGATTGAGGCAGTGCAGCGTAGGTTCACAAGATTGATCCGACACTGTCATATGAGGAAAGATTGAAAAGACTAGGCTTGTATTCACTGGAGTTTAGAAGGATGAGGGGGGGTCTTATAGAAACATATAACATTATAAAAGGACTGGACAAGCTAAATGCAGGAAAAATGTTCCCAATGTGGGGCGAGTCCAGAACCAAGGGCCATAGTCTTAGAATAAAGGGGAGGCCATTTAAGACTGAGTTGAGAAAAACTTTTTCACCCAGAGAGTTGTGAATTTGTGGAATTCCCTGCCACAGAGGGCAGTGGAGGCCAAATCATTGGATGGATTTAATAGAGTTTGATAGAGCTCTAGGGGCTAGTGGAATCAAGGGATATGGGGAGAAGGCAGGCACGGGTTATTGATTGGGGACGATCAGCCATGATCACAATGAATGGCGTGCTGGCTTGAAGGGCCAAATGGCCTCCTCCTGCACCTATTCCCTATGTTTCTAACTACACCACAGGATCCATCAAGTCCTTGTCCTGCTGGATGTTCTGTGCTAACAACTGCCTGATGGACTTATGGTCAAAGTACTGGCCGGGAAGAACCTTTCCACAAGGGACAAGTCATGTGGTAATGTGCAGCAACTGGCACATTGCAATGGAGCCAGGCCCATCTTTCGCAACACTAGTGACAGGTAGAACCTCAGCAGAGAGTGACACTTAGTGCCCACCTACATTGACTCTATGCACAGCCTGATACAGCCACACATGTACCAAATGACTCCCAGTTGCAGGCTATTTCAATACACCTTTCCACACTGACCTGTCTGTTCCCGGCCTCCTTCACTTTCAGGATAAGGTCCAATGTAAACAGAAGGAGCAAGGTTTCATACTTCACCTACAACCAATGGTATAAACATTAGATTTTCCAATTTTTGGTGATCCAGACCTTTGGTTTGTTTCTCCTCCCGATTTCTCCTTCTGTCCCACTTTGACCCCCTTCCCATTCATCTCCCTCCAGCCTCCTGTCACCCCTTTTTATTTCCATTCCCCTTCTAGTTCCAATAGCCTACTACCTTGGCGCATCAGTCACTGGCTCCCTCCTCCACTATGTGGTTGGTTCCATCTGCTCTTCACTTCTACCATAATTGTTTTTGTTATCACCTTTCTTAGCATTCTAGATCCCAGCGTTGGTAGCCTTTGTGTTCCTGTTATCACCCCCTACCTATCTCCTGCAGGTCTGTGTAGGGGTAGAGGGGATAGGAGGGGTATTAGGTACCTAAAATTGGAGAATATATGTTGATGTTTATATCATTGAGCTGTAGGCTACCCAATCGGAATATAAGATCGTTTCCTCTAGTTTGTGTGTGTCCTCACTCTGACAATGGAGGAGGCCTGGAACAGAAAGGTCAGTATGGGAATGGGAAAGGGAGTTAAAATGATTAGCAACTGGGAGTTCCAGTAGGCCATAGTGGACTATGTATAAGTTTTTCTGCAGTTGTATAGTGCTCTGGTGAGACCACATCTGGAGTATTGTGTACAGTTTTGGTCTCCTAATTTGAGGAAGGACATTCTTGTGATTGAGGCAGTGCAGCGTAGGTTCACAAGATTGATCCCTGGGATGGCGGGACTGTCATATGAGGAAAGATTGAAAAGACTAGGCTTGTATTCACTGGAGTTTAGAAAGATGAGGGGGGATCTTATAGAAACATATAAAATTATAAAAGGACTGGACAAGCTAGATGCAGGAAAAATGTTCCTAATGTTGGGTGAGTCCAGAACCAGGGGCTACAGTCTTAGAATAAAAGGGAGGTTATTTAAGACTGAGGTGAGAAAAAACTTTTTCACCCAGAGAGTTCATGATGACAATGAATGGCGGTGCTGGCTCGAATGGCCGAATGGTCTCCTCCTGCACCTATTTTCTATGTTTCTATGTTTCTAAGTGTTCAGCGAAGCAGTTGCCAAGTCTACACTTGGTACTCCAGATGAAGTTAATGTCATTGTCAGCAAGACAAAGGAGATAACGATTGACTTCAGGAAGCCAAGAGGTCCACATACCCCAGTTTGCATTGACGGTGCCGAAGTAGAGATGGTCGAAAACGTCAAATTCCTAGGAGTCAATATTGCCAACAACTTCTCCTGGACCATCCACATTGAAGCAATGACCAAGAAAGCACACTAACGCCTCTACTTAATTGGAAGGCTTACGACGTTTGCATGTCCCCTACAACTCTCACTAACTTCTACTGATGTGCCATAGAAAGCATTTTATCAGGATGCATCACAGCTTGGTTTGGGAACAGCTTCATCCAAGACCATAAGAAATTACAGCAAATTTTGGACGCAATTCAGACCTTCACATAAACCAACTTTCTTTCTATTTACTCCATTTATACCTGACATTGCCTCGGCAAGGCCAGCAGCATAATCAAAGATGAGTCGCATTCTAGCTACTCCCTACTCCACTCCCATCAAGCAAAAGGTATAGAAGTGTGAAAACGCACATTTCCAGATTCAGGGACATTTTCTTCCCAGCTGGTGTCAGGCAACTGAATCACCCTACCATAGACCTACCACAGCTCAGCTGAGTTCCTCCAACATTGATTGATAGCTTTTAGTTGTAGTCATGGTAGTCCAAAGTGAACTGACGTTTGACCTACTGGTTTGTGGTAAAGCAACTATTACTATTTGAAGAAACAAGTAATAAATAATAACATCTGTCCGGCAAAAGATGGAAATGTTCTACTGCCTCCAGTACAATTAAACATTATTAATGCTGATTATCAGTCTGATGAAGGTCTCGAATGTCACCCATTATCTGTCACCCAGATGCTGCCTGTCCCGCTGAGTTACTTCAGCATTTTGCATCTACCTTCAGTCTTCTTCTTATCGAGTCCACACACAAGACTAGAAGTTGTTCAGCCAGAGCTGAACACACTTCTCGCATTCTGTATACAACGGTGTCTGTCTTATCGCTTCTTGTAGCTTTGTTGCAAAACATACCATCAGCTGCGCTCCAGATCTACCACTCTGCCAGATCTGGAGGGGTGGGATTAAAAGACAGGTTAGTATTGGTTGTCGGAGAGGAATTTCCTCGGCTGTGAGCTGATGAAGAAAAATCGTTCGTGCTTTTGTTCCAGGGTTTTTTTTTTTTAATTTGTTGGACCATTGCATCACTGGATTGAAGTTAAATGCGACTTCTAACGCCTTCAACCACGGATCGCAATATCAGGCCAAAACAAAAGGTATGTCGTTTATTTAACATATTATCTTGCTTTTTGGTGTGGCTTCATTTTAATCTAATGAATCGCAAAATGTTATTTAGGCATTTTACAAATCAGGCATGTCTTGCCTGCTGATATGGGCTTAAAATGGCCACGGCAACATTCCAATCGATCACATTCCAGAAACATCCACTCTCAATTCTTTTTTTTTGCATAATCATGTCATAAGAACATCTAAATCATCTATATTTTGTGTTATTTGATATCCATGATCAATATTTTCATACTAAATATCCACAGTACTGTTTTATATGTATTGTGTAAAAAATAATGATTTTAATTATCTTAAGAGTGGATGTTTCTGGATTAATTTATGGGAATTAAACATGAAATTCCTTCCATTTGGCACATAAATTCATGACAAAGTGAGATTTAAAAATCATGTTATATTGTGAATTCTTGTGTGAATTGGGTCAGTTTGTTATTTGATATTTAGATACAGGCTATTTATTTTTTTGCCTTTTCTTAAGAAATGGATAGATGTTTAGATCTAGTAATTGAATTTAGATGAATTTAATTGATTAGATGAATTTAATTGATTTGATGAATGATGAATATGATTTTTTTGTTCAGTATTAACTATTTGTTTTAGTGTTTATCTTTATAATTTCTTCCTTTTTTCCCCTAAAACTGTAAATAATAACTTGTTAATGCTGTTCAGTGGTTTTCTTTCTTTACATTTTAAACAGATGTCTCCGAAGAAGAAATGTAAGATTGTTAATCCAAATGCCCAGCAAAAGTGACTGATTTAGACAGCATTCGCAGAGATTATCCGAATTTGGACTACTCGAAATGTGATGATCTACAGGACACTCTTTTTTTTTCTTTTTTTTCTTTTTATAAATATTTTTATTAGAAGCAATGTACAAACATAATAATCATGGTATATAACATAATACATTTAATGTACAACTTATTTTTAAAATATTGTTGGATAGAAAAGAAAGAAAGAAAAAAGAGAAGCTTGAGGATAGTAGTGATGTGTAGGGCGCAATAATTAACGGTTGATGATTGATAATTAGATAAGTAGACTGTCCTTAGAAGTTTTTAAAAAAAATTAAAAAGGCCCTGAAAATAAAAGGGCCTTAAGAAAAGAAAGGAAATGCAAAAAAGATAGAACTGAACAGAAAAGAAATGGAATGTGCCTAATTCGTAACGTTACATACCCTTCACCTAGTTCTAAAACGGTTACTTTCCAGGGTTATGTTGCACCATATTACACTTAGAAACATAGAAACATAGAAAATAGGTGCAGGAGTAGGCCATTCGGCCCTTCGAGCCTGCACCGCCATTCAATGTGATCATGGCTGATCATCCAACTCAGTATCCCGTACCTGCCTTCTCTCCATACCCCCTGATCCCTTTAGCCACAAGTGCCACATCTAACGCCCTCTTAAATATAGCCAATGAACTGGCCTCAACTACCTTCTGTGGCAGAGAATTCCAGAGACTCACCACTCTCTGTGTAAAGAATGTTTTCCTCATTTCGGTCCTAAAGGAATTCCCCCTTATCCTTAGACTGTGACCCCTTGTTCTGGACTCCCCCAACATCGGGAACAATCTTCCAGCATCTAGCTTGTCCAACCCCTTAAGAATTTTGTAAGTTTCTATAAGATCCCCCCTCAATCTTCTAAATTCCAGCGAGTACAAGCCGAGTCTATCCAATCTTTCCTCATATGAAAGTCCTGACATCCCAGGAATCAGTCTGGTGAATCTTCTCTGTACCCCCTCTATGGCAAGGATGTCTTTCCTCAGATTTGGAGACCAAAACTGTACGCAATATTCCAGGTGTGGCCTCACCAAAACCCTGTACAACTGCAGTAGAACCTCCCTGCTCCTATACTCAAATCCTTTCGCTATGAATGCTAACATACCATTTGCTTTCTTCACTGCCTGCTGCACCTGCATGCCTACTTTCAATGACTGGTGTACCATGACACCCAGGTCTCGTTGCATCTCCCCCTTTCCTAATCTGCCACCATTCAGATAATAGTCTACCCTCATGTTTTTGCCACCAAAGTGGATAACCTCACATTTATCCACATTATACTGCATCTACCATGTATCTGCCCATTCACTCAGCCTATCCAAATCACCCTGCAGCCTCCAAGCATCCTCCTCACACCTAACTATACCCCCCAGCTTGGTATCATCTGCAAATTTGGAGATGTTGCATTGAATTCCCTCGTCCAAATCATTAATATATATTGTAAATAGCTGGGGTCCCAGCACTGAGCCTTGCGGCACCCCACTAGTCACTGCCTGCCATTCTGAAAAGGACCCGTTTACTCCTACCCTTTGCCTCCTGTCTGCTAGCCAGTTCTCTATCCACATCAATACTGAACCCCCAATACCGTGTGCTTTAAGTTTGTATGCTAATCTCTTATGCGGGACCTTGTCGAAAGCCTTCTGAAAGTCTAGATATAACACATCCACTGGTTCTCCCTTATCCACTCTACTAGTTACATCCTCGAAAAATTCTATCAGATTTGTCAGACATGATTTACCTTTCGTAAATCCATGCTGACTTTGTCCAATGATTTCACCACTTTCCAAATGCGCTGCTATCCCATCTTTAATAACTGACTCTAGCAGTTTCCCCACTACCGATGTTAGACTAACTGGTCTGTAATTCCCCGCTTTCTCTCTCCCTCCTTTTTTAAAAAGTGGGGTTACATTAGCTACCCTCCAATCCTCAGGAACTACTCCAGAATCTAAGGAATAAATTCACTTGTAATAAATCAATGAAAGATGACCATATCTTAAATAATTGTTCTGGTTTTCCTGCTAGAACAAGTCTAATTTCCTCGAGATGTAATATTTCCGCCATATTTGTAATCCGCATTTTAGACGTTGGGATAGGTGCGTTTTTCCAGAATTTAAGTATAAGTTTTTTTGCCGTTATCAAACCATAGTTGTGGAAACATCTTTGATATGACGTTAGCTCAGAACAGGGTTCCATTGCTCCGAAAATAATCAATTCTGTGTTTGGGTCCAGTCTTGTTTTAAATAGTTTTGAAAAGGTTTAAAAAATCTCCTTCCAAAATTTCTGAAGTTTTACACAGGAGACAAATGAATGTGCTATTGTTGCTTCTTGTGTTGGAGACACTTATCACAGATGGGAGACATTTGGAAAATGTTTATTTAGTTTAGTTTTTGAGTAATACAATCTATGTACAATTTAAAATTGATTTTTTTTACTACTGGACATTCTTAATGGGAAAGTAGTAGAAAGGCATGACATGCGTGGTTCAAAGAGCAAAAACTTGTAGTTTACAATGCCAAATTTGAAAAGTTGAGGAAAAACAAGGTGTACAGAGTTGCTTATTTGTTACAACCTGAGGAGTATGAGGATGCTACTGATTATGATATGTCAATGTACCAGCTAGCAACTGATCTTCACCATAAAGACTTGGTCTTTTGCAATAAATTGTAATTTATTTGCCTGTCTGTTATGAACTTACAGCATATAATGCAATAATATTAAAATTCTGATCTTGAGAATATCACATTTTTGAATTTTCAAGGCAGTCTCGGTGTTTATTACTATTTCCGTCATAACAGTCAATTTTGTAATTAGCTACAATTGGGTAGCTAACTAATTATATGCTTTAATTTCAGGTCATCCAAGTAAGATGTTTCATATTTGTTTCAGAATGCTTCAATCCACAATAATTAAAAATGTCATTCAGTTCTCTTAATTTTTAAGAATGTTATGGGCTTTTGACTGTCCTCTATCACAGCTTTTGTGTTAAGTCAATGGAAAAGCAATAGGGAACAAGTTGCTAATTTCCGAGTATGAAAATGACCATAACGTTTTTAATACTGAAGATATGGAAGTGAATTTAGGTATCAAATTAAAGTTATTTTTATTTTATATCTGATGGGGTAAATTACAGGCTTGATTTTTAAAATCACAAAATGTTGTACTATTCCCACTTCTTGTGCGTGGTGGTAAAAAGATTGGTGGAAACAGGGCCGCGACGTGAACGCTCTTTCCATGACCCCGTCTACCTTCGGTGTAAACCAGCATCTGCAGTTCCTTTTCACACATGTTAACACTTTATTTTGTTTGGTATGCATGCGTATCGAGAAAAATTGCAAACTAAAATAACACAATGTTTCGTCCAACAGCATCATAAAATACGGCAAATAGTAATTGTTTTATAAAAACAGTATTATAAAATAGAGCCGCGCCCGCTAGAAGCGCCTGTGGAGCGATGGAGCCTGCCAGGCCCGCTCCGCGGCCACTGGCTCCGGCTTCGCATGGCTCTCATGTTGCGGCGCTCGACGGTTCCCCCTGCTGGCCGCGCAGCCCCGGCCTCTCGCTCACTTTCCCCCGGCTCAAGGTCGCTGTTTTCGCTCTCTGGCTGGTGGGTCAACTCAGGACAGGGGCGCCGTGCAACAGCAATCCGGCCTAAGGGAGACCGAACCGTCTTGACATCGCCGCTCTGCAAGGTACCACCCCCTTCCCCAAGGGTATTTTGTCTTCATGGGGGAGGGAAAAACAGCAGGGAGGCGTGTCATTCTGCAAATGTTTGTGCGCTTTGATGGGTGGGGAAATTGAAAGGACAGAACTTTAACCGCCCGAGCCTGCTAGATACGTGAGTAACACTCAGGCTCGCTGACGTGCAGGATTATCTGGCTGTTATTGGGGGGGAAGGGTGCATGTCAACCAACTGCATTGACGAGCCGCCAGGGTGAGATCTTGCAGTCGGGGTCGGTGCACTGGCGGGGCGCTGTCTTTAAATGGCGGCCCGGGCTTGCATGGGTCCTGGAGTATGTGGCTCTAACTCTGTGCCCAGAGCCTATCCGCCAGCCTTGCAGCGTCCCGCACGGGAGAGGCGGGGGGGAGCGAGTCTTCGCCTGCCACGGCCGCCGCAGGTTGGCTGAAATGCGTCACATTGGAGCGCAGGTTCGATCCCGGGGAGATACATCGTGGCCACTGAGTGACAACCGGCCCAGCCTGGCCTGGCCTGGCAGCATCACTGGCTGCAGGGCGCTGAGTCATTTATTTTAATAAATTTAAAGTAATTTGGTCGTTGAGGAGTGCTTGTCAGCTCTCTCTTGGTTTATGAACAGAGCTCCCCCATCCCGCCCACCAACGCCAAACGTCACTCATCCCTTCTTTCCAGAGATGTTGCCTGTCCCGCTGAGTTACTCCAGCATTTTGTGTCTATCTTTAGTTTGTGAGAACGTTGGCTTCTTGCAACTTTAGAATCTGTCCAGTTATGTTTCCAAGGATTCTGATTTAAAATGCCTTCACTAATTTACAACAGCAGCATATCCGGATGCGATGCAATGCAATCCCTTCTTGCAGATCCTTCAGCTAGTACGTTGGTTTTGTTTGGCCTCCGCCGGGTTTTTCGCCCCGTTGCTACTCTGCTTGTTGACGGGGAGGGATAGTACAAAGTGCAGGACTGGCGTTCCCAGCGCATTCCTTCAACTCAACGTGAACGCGGTTTTCCAGTTGGTCTTCACGTTCCTGGTGTGACGATTGACGCTTGCTTCGTGTACGGTCGATAGGTGGATGCAGCGGGTAGCGCTATGGATCGGTGTGCAGAATACTGAAAAGCCGAGGGAAGAATCAATCAGCAGCCGGGCGTCCACAAAATTGCGCTGTGTACAGGCGTTCAACGCCCAGTGTGTCCATCTGATTTGAGGTAGTTGAAGCCGAGCGTTTTACTCTTGGGCATTTCTGTGGGGAGTCACGGTATTGTTGTTAATTCGTTGTTTATGTTGAATGACATTTTGCAGTCTGGTTCGGTAGTAACCACTTTGCCTCAACTTGTTTTCAATTTGTTGGGGGGAGTTCAGCCGAGCTCTGCGCGCAGGCGACGTTGCCCTCTCCGCGGTGGCAGTAAATGATGCCACCAAGTCTTCAGGCGACCGTAACACCCTTCGTAGTTCCTTCCTTGTACCTCAAACCCACACACGCTGGCTGTCATTGGATTGCAGGAGAAGTAATGGCGAATAAATCGGTCGGACCGGACAGGTAAAGTTGAGTTGTTTGCTACTGCGTTTACATGCAGCAGGGATGTGAATCTGGCAGTGACACGAGAGCGAGAGAGAGACGTTTTAGCCATCACGCTGAACAGCACAGACACTGCCCCTTCGGTCCACCCTCACTGTCATTAGATACCCAGTAAAAAAAACAACAATCCAGGAAGAAAAGCGCGCCTTTTCCATTCGTCTAAATGTTTTTTTTGGCAGGAAGTGAAACTATAGCACATGGGGGCAGAACATTTTGAAGTGTGATGGCACTTTATTTTTATTTTTTTTGGAGGTTAATTAGAGTGCACCTCTTTGCGTTATCTTTCCATTACATTCCGGTTTTCATTTATTTACTATCCGTACAAGTTTTGACATTGAATTGCCTATTCTAATTCCTGGCTCAATAAGAATCTACAGACTAATTAAAGAGAACATCACCATTTTCACTCAGCCCCACTGTTGTGGCAACTTAAAACTGTAAGTTGCTTTGGAAGAGCCGGAGAGGCTAAAAATAAAAATAAAGTGCAGGTGTACTGCATCGTCTGCACCGTGTGTATGCCCCCTGACTGGTAATATATTATTAAGTAATACTTTATTCTGTGAACAATTTGGCCAATTTAGTACAACAATGTTGCTGTAAAATATTTAATCGGCTATGAAGTGCTTTGGGATGATAATAATAAAGAGTGTGAAATATGTAGTGTTTTCTTCACGGTGTTTTTTGTAGTTAAACTTGTCACCGGTAATACGGTAACTGCCATACGCAGAGTAAATTACAGTCTGTTTGCAAGGGAATAGGTCCACAAAGCTGGACCTTGGATGTATAAAGTTGTCTCATTTTTGGATTTTTTTGTTGTTGCCTTTTTCATTTTTTTTCACTCTGTATTCACATTACACCCTTGTGCAAATTAATTGAATCGAGCATGCACTCGTATATATCAAGTCAATATACATGTCACAGAGGTACCTTTCATTATCATCTTTCCATTATATCTTTAGTACATTATATTGTCCACCGGGTTCTTTATCAAGTATTTGACATGATTTGGCATGGAGTCGGCCAGATTCTGACAGTTTCTGAGGATTTTTTCATCTCAATACCACAGCTGAATTATAGACTCGATGAGCTTCTGCATTGTGGTATAGTCTTATAAATTCATGTCATGTAAAATTGGGCCTTTCAGCCTGCCAAGTCTACACCTGCCATTCAAGCACGGCTAATCTATCTTTCCTTCTCAACCCCATTCTCCCACCTTCTCGCCGTAACCTTTGACATCCTTACTAAATCTCTGGTTTTAAAATGCCAATGACCTACACAGCCGTCTGTGGCAATAAATTCCACAGATTTACCATGCTCTGGCTAAATAAATTCCTCATCTTTTCTAGAAGTATGTCCTTTAATTCTGAGGCTCTGCCCACTCGTCCTAGACTCTCCCACTAGTGGAAACATCCTCTCCACATCCACTATACAGGCCTTTCACTATTTGGAAGGTTTCAATGAGATCCCCCTCATTCCTCTAAACTGTAGCAAGTGCAGGCCCACAGCCATCAAACGTTCATCATGCATTAACCCATTCATCCCTGGAATCATTCTCATACTCGACCCTCTCCAATGCCAGCACATCGCTCCTCCGATGTGCCTAAAACTGTTCACAATACTCCAAAACACCACATCCCTGCTTTCTTTGATAATTTACCACAAATTCTCAGATTCAGGTCAGGTTGCTTACCAGGCCAGCCCAAGACATACATTCCCTTCTGCTGGAAACATTAGGTCACCATCTTTGATGTGTGGCACGGTGCAAAGCCTTTATTAGAATATCACAGATCTAACTGGAAAAGCCTTTGCCATTTCGGAACCCCACTTCCCTAAAATACAGTGATGCATTGCAGCGGTCTCCTCATTCCATCTACTGGGCGCAGCGGATCAACATTACAGAAGCTGAACCAAACCCCAGAACATCATCTTTTCATGATGTTTGACGAGTGTGTCGATGCGTCATTTTCTCCCTGGCTGTCAGGCTGATTTCTGAACATGTTGTGGTTGGCCCTAAACCAGGAAACGACTTTCATCGCTGAATAGTACCTTCGGTCCTCGATGTCCAATCAAAATATTTTATGGCCCACTGGCATTGTTTCTTCTTCACCCCAGCAGTTAGTTGTTTTTTCACAGATCTTCTGGCTATTCCGTTGACTTCAATGAGGTGTTGGCGTACAGTGCTTGAGCTTGAGCAGCAGCTGCTGCGTGTTTCAAAGGGCCACGGTGATGCCGCGGCAGCTACCCAGCCCGGACCCTGCTCGCCCCGAAGTCCAGGATCCGGAGAGGAGGTGGAGGGAATCGGGTGGCAGGCATTAGATAAGGGATGGTAGAACGAACCGGGGGGGGTCTTACTTTCAGTGAGCTGGGGTGTGAGGGTTGAAGATGGGCCGAGCAAGGAGAAGGATGATGGTTCGCGAGACCACCGGACAGAGACGACAGCTGCAGCAGGCCTTGATGGCCAGCCGTAGCTGGGACTGTGAAATGGCATCTATTACATAAAGAGTCAGTGGGCCGTTTCTTTGCATTGAATGCCAACCTGGTATTGTACTTGTGTTTGGCAATAATCTTATTGACCAGAATGCAAAAAAGGAATCTCACTGTACCTTGGCACATTTAATAATAAGGAAACCATTCTCCATCTCTTAGGCTATGGTGATCAATTTTTGGGCCCTTGCTTGACAATCCTGGATACAGAAGCTTGGCTCATCCCTACCAACTTTGCAATCTCGAACAACGTTGATGCAAAGTTATGATATATGTTCGCCTCCTTGGAATGGTATCTATTTTGTGAATTGCCCTAGTTCTTCTCAAATGATGATAAACCGCGCATGCGCAAATTGGCCTCCCCGTCTGTTGATCGCCGCCACGCAGATTGGTCACCTCTCCTGTCAGTCCCTTCCTGCACCATCACCACACTGATTGGACGAGTCCGCTGTCAGTCATGGGTGGCGCTCGCCTCGCCCAGCGAGGAGAATATAAAATTGAAGGAACGGAGTGAGCATCACTTACGGCTCTGCCGGCTGGAGCTGCGTCTGCAGGCGCCGCCGTGGTGCCGAGCCCACGAAAGGAGGAGGAGGGAGCGGTGAGGGAGGGATTGCAGAGAGGAAGAGGAGAGGGGAAAGAAGAGGGAGGGTGAAGAGGAGGGGAGGGAGTGCTGGGGATGAGGGGAAGTGAGCTGCACCTGCGCAGTTGGGGGCTATATTGCTTTGGGGGAACCGGTGAGTGGTGGAATATTGCATTAGGGGAGCAGACCCAACGGGTCTGCATTTAGTCTATTTGGTTTTAAAAGAACAATTGGTGGACATAGAAACTCATCATATGAAAAAAATAGCGAAATCAGCTCATGATCCAATTAATTTGCACAAGAATGTAATTATAAATGCAACTTGAATCAAGCATTGCTGTGTATTTGTGGCTGACCACCAGTTCTTCTGCACTGTATTGATGTAATTTCATGCACGATTCTTTTGGCATGATTTTTTTTCTTCGCCAATTCCACTAGTCCCTACTGACCTAAATAGTATCGCAGCCTCTCAGTGCCACTAATTAAAAATTCCACCCTTCTGTTTAATCTCCTTGTGCTTCTTGCATCTCTAATTCTCTTATTCACCACCATCTCAATTTCCAATCCTCTGTGATCTCTTGTGCTGTGATCACTATTGGCAGTTCACAGTTGAAAACCATCACCCGCATATCACACTCCTCTGGCATTTTCTCCCCTTAAGTTTATTTTAAATTGCCTTATGCTACTACCCCTTTGCCATTCAATAATGTTTTTACTTGAATAATCACTGCTTGTCCCATCATGTTGTGGGACAACTGCCTCATTTCAAACACTGCTAAGAGCAGGCCATTGTAACCTTTGGTAATTTACCTCAGCAAATTACTTACAATAACACAATAAAATTAAATGTCTCTTCATTGGAGTTCAAATGGACATGAATAATCTACAGATATTTTGTTTGCATTTATTCCAATGACAACAGTAAAGTGAAGCTGTGTGAAACCAGTTAATTACAATGCAAGACGCAGTGTATATTGCTGCAGCTACAAGTAGAATGCTGTCCACCCTCTCCCCAGATTCCTCTTCTCAAAGTTGGCGTTCACCCCTCAGAAAACATACTTCAAGTTTAGGCAATCTGGTGCAGAAATTCTGGATGAAAACTGTTCCTTGACAAGTCACTACAGGCAGCTCATTTGATGTGTGCGGCTCAAATCCACAGCCCACTGTGCATGTTCTGATCCCATTGCTGGAGATCAGTTGAAGTTCTGTTGCCTTTAAAGGTCATGTTGTTGATGGTGCTTATGTCCAGCAATATAGTTTGGGAAATTAAGGGCTTTGATTACAGAATACAAAATGAGATATGGTGAATTCAGAAAGCATTCAGAAAGTATTCAGGCCTCTTCACTTTTTCCACATTTTGTTACGTCACAGCCTTATTCTAAAATTGAATAATTTTTTTTTATCATCATCATCATCAATGTACACACATAATAAAAAAGCAAAAACAGGTGTTTAGAAATTTTTGCAAAGAAATATAAAATAAATAAGTGAAATATCACATTTACATAAGTATTCAGACCCTTTGCTATAACACTCAAAATTGAGCTTAGGTTCATCCTGTTTCCATTGATTATCCTTGATTTCTACAACTTGATTGGAGTCCACCAGTGGTAAATTGAATTAATTGGACATGATTTGAAAAAGCACACACCTGTCTATATAAGGTCCCACAGTTGACAGTGCATGTCAGAACAAAAACCAAACCATGAAGACGAAGGAATTGTCCGTAGACCACCGAGACAGGACTGTGTCGAGAAACAGATCGGGGAAGGGTATAAAACAATTTCTGCAGCATTGCAGGTCCCGAAGAGCACAGTGGCCTCTGTCATTCTTAAATGGAAGAACTTTGGAACCACGAGAATTCTTCATAGAGCTGGCCGCCTGGCCAACCTGAGCAATTGGGGGAGAAGGGCCTTGGTCAGGGAGGTGACCAAAAACCTAATGATCACTCTGACAGATCTCCAGAGTTCCTCTGTGGCGATGGGAGAACCTTCCAGAAGGACAACTATATCTGCAGCACTCCACCTTTACCTCCACAAACAGGCCTTTACGGTAGAGTTGCCAGACCGAAGCCATTCCTCGGTGAAAGGCACATGGCAGTCCACTTTGAGTTTGCCACAAGGCACCTAAACAAGATTCACTGGTCTGATGAAATGAAGATTGAACTCTTTAGCCTGAATGCTAAGCAACACGTCTGGAGGAAACCAGGCACCGCTCATCATCTGGCCAATACCATACCTATGGTGAAGCATAGTGGTGGCAGCATCATGCTGTGGGGATGTTTTTCAGTGGCAGGAACTGGGAGACTAGTCAGGATTGAGGCAAAGATGAATGGAGCAAAGTACAGAGATATCCTCAATGAAAACCTGCTCCGGAAGGTTCTGGAGCACAGAATGGGGCAGAGATTCACCTTCCAACAGGACAACGACCCTAGGCACAGAGCCAAGACAACGCAGGAGTGGCTTCGTGACAAGTCTGTAAATGTCCTTGAGTGGCCCAGCTGGAGCCCGGACTTGAACCCGATCAATCACTTCTGGAGGGACCTGAATATATCTGTGCATTGACTCTCCCCATCCAACAGGACAGAGCCTGAGAGGATCTGCAGAGAAGAATGGGAGAAATTACCCAAATACAGGTGTGCCAAGCTTGTAGCGTCATACCCAAGAAGACTTATGGCTGTAATCGCTGTCAAAGGAGCCTGAACAAAGTACTGAGTAAAAGGTCTGAATACTTATGTAAATGTGACATCAGTTATTTATTTTTAATTACTTTGCAAACATTTCTATGCACCTGTTTTCACTATTTTATTAAGGGATATTGTGTGTAGATTGATGATAAAAAAAATAATTTAATCCATTTTACAATAAGGCTGTAACATAACAAAATTTGGAAAAAGTGGTTTGAATACTTTCTGAATTCACTGTAAAATTGACTATAATGAGGAGAAAATTTGAGAAATTATAAACCAATATTAATGCATTTATCAGGACTAGGCTGCCTTGAACATGTTACTCCTGTAGTATTGGTTCATTATTATCAGTATGCTAAGATGCAGTGAAAAACGTCCAGGTAAATCAAGCCATACTTTACAAGCAGTGCTAAATGAGAAACAAAAGAGTGCCAAAATATTATAACTACAGTAAAAGTACAAATTAAAACAAATCCAATGGCTGCAACAAGATAGATGAATACATATTTAATTTATGAGAGGTTCATTTGATAGTCTAACAGCTGGAAGATGGTGTTCTTCAACCTGGTGGTATAGAACAGAATGGTAAATTTACAGCATACATTGGAATTGACAAGGGAAGCACAAACCTTTGGAAGCAGGTGATGTTTTGAGGTTAATGTATGAGCATAAGAAAACAGTAATCGATTAATAAATCCAATATGGTGGTGTATCAACCTCTTTTGGAAAGCATTTGCAAAGTTGCGCAAGTATTCTAAGAAACGTTTTATTAATGTAATGTGGGGGAGGGGAAATGAGAAAAATACAATTTCCAGTGTGCAAAGAAATAAACTGCTGGAATAACTTTGGCTATCCATATAATGTATTCATTTTGCCCCTGATAAATCTATCCAGGACACCTCTCCCTTTATTCATCTCTTGAGACCCCTACCCCCCTCATTATCCAGCTCATTTACCCCCCCCCCCCCCATCTGATTTTATTTGCCCATCATCCACATACCTGGGATTCTTCTCTCTTAACATTTCCTGTCGCCTCCCTCTACCCTAACTGGTTTAATCTGCGCATCAGTCCTCCCTTATCTGGTTCCACACATTTGCGTACCAGCCTCTGTCTCGCCCCACCCTTTCACTTCTATTTATGGGTACCTTCTCTCGAAACTCTGAATCGTAACGCAAGGTCTCAACTTGAAACATTAACCATCCTTTTCCCTCTGCAGATGGCTGTTTGGCCCCGTGTTCTTCCAGCTGTTAATATTTTCACTCCTGAATCCAGCATCTGCAGTCTCTTATGTCTACATTTATCTGTATGCTATATTTTCTTAAAGAAATCTGTACCTTTGCGTAAAGAAAGGGAGCACACTTCTTTCTAAAAGAATTGGTAAACATTGTACATCAAAATTGCTTAATTCAATTATATTGAATTTATTTAAACAATGAGAATGATTAAATATTCAAATGTAACTCTTGGTAAGCAGTGAGTTCAGAAATATTTTGGATTGTTTTTTAAAAAATGCCATATTATGTTATTCACTGAAAGTAAGATGCCAAATAGCTTCAATTGTTCGTGTACTTGAGTCAAACTTTTTACACAACATTGTCAGAGGTTTTTGCATGCCAAGTTATACTTAATATTAACTTCAATAAATTGAGAGCGATGTTAGATTAAGCTGAGCAACACAACAGCTGGTTCGCGTGTTTTCCTAACACGGTGAAGTTACCTTAGATTTAGCATGAGGGGGAAGATATTTATCTGATGGCTGTGTACAGTGAACATTAGTGCCAATTGCAATATTTGTTTTTCTTTAAGAATGCTTTTATTTGATGTTGGTCAATGAAATTTGAAATGATTTATTGTATTCTTCCCTTCTCCTACCAGTTCGGATTTGTTTATTCACATCTATTCGTGTGATCCCAGTTGCGTATACCTGACAAATGCTTTCATTTTCTTCACAAAAAGTGTTCCCTATTCTTTCCAGCCTTCCCCTTCATTCTAACTGGAACACGCTGGTTGTGAAATCTTCCTACATCACGTTTAAAAGCATCCCACTTGCCAGTTGACCCTTTACCTGCAAACAGCTTTTAATCAATCAAATTCTGAAAATTCCCACCTATTACAATCAAAGTTGCCCTTCCCCAATTTAGGACTTCCACTTTTGGACTATACTTTTTCATAGTTATTTTAAATTTAATAGCATTATGGTCATAGGTCCCAATGTACCCCCCCACTGGCACTACATCGATTTACCCTCCCTTATTTTCCAAGAGGTGGTTATGGAGGCCCAATATCTGGCAGGGCCTTCAACATACTGATTGAAAATATTTTCATGAAAATATTTTGCCCTATACAATCCTTAGCACAGTGGCAGTCCCAATCGATAATTGGAAGTTAAAATCCTCTACTTTTACAACGCTTTTATTCTTGCAGCTTTCTGAGATTTAGCTGCATATTTCTTCCTCTAATTCCTGATGACTGTTGTGTGGCCTACAGTAGAATCCCATCAAAGTGATGGCGCCCGGGTCTCTGAGAATTTGGAAAAAATTCTCAAGGGGAAAGGTTGGCAGCCAGAGGCCGTTGTATCTATTGTTACCAACAACATGGGTAGGAAAATGCACAGTAGTACAGGAGAATTTTGGCAGGAGATTAAAAGTAGGACCTCAAAAGGCAGTAATCACTGGATTACTCTCAGTGCCACATACGAGTGAAAAGAGGAATAGGCTGATTAATGTATGGCTAAGGGGGCACAAATTCATGTTTTTGGATCATTGGGATCTCTTCTGGGGCAACGGTGACATGTACGAGAGAGACAGTTTGCACGTGAACCATAATCCTCGGTGGAGATTTGCAAGGGCTAATCGGGTTTGTTTAATATGGCAGGGAGAAGGGACCAAAAACAGGAGTGAGGCAGATGAGAAATTTGAGGCAAATACAGAAATTAAAGAGAGCAGGTTCAGTCGATCTATTCCGTACTTCACTATTCCTTCGCCTAAACTCGACGTGATTTAAAATCCTCCATGGTTTTGGACAATTATTCACCTATCTATAGGACTTGGTTTGTTGTATATGTTTGTGTCAGCAGAATATATGGCTCCATGCAATTATCCAAGTCATGGGAGAAAACCCACATAGGCAGATACTGCCTCCCAATTTACTGAGTTATTTCATATAGTAAATAAGCTAATTAAAACGAATTTATAATTTAAATGCACAGCTGTGGGTTTGAGGATCAAGATAGTATAAAGGTACTTTTGAGTTTTGAAAGTAAGTAATCACTTTTTAGTATATGGACAGCCCAGGAAGGCCAGTATTTACTGCACATCTTTACTTGCCCTTGAATTGCATGGCTTAGTAAATCAATTCAGAAGACATCTATAGGTCAATCACATTGGTGCATCATGACAGGAGCCAAATTATGGTCAAAAAGGGTTTCTCACCAAAGGACATTAATGAACTCGATGGGTTTTATAGCAATCCACAATGTTTAAGAGAGATCATGAATATAATGACAAGTTAAGTCGAAATTTTTTATTTACATTTCCCATTCTGCCACAGTCTGATATATCCATTGTCCAAGCCATTGAGTTAATATCTGGTAATCTAACTACTACCCCACCACTGTAACTAGAAGTGTCAGCTACAACCAACAAATCTCTGTTGCTTGCCGATCAATTCTCAGTGGAGGTGTAAGATTTTCCTTTTCTGAATATTAAATTGATTGAAATAATTCGGGTGGTATCCATTGAAAAATCGAGTGATTCTAGCTTTACATTTCTAAGCCGAATGTCATTCTTTTCGGGGGGAGGGGAAGGAGGCAGAAATGGTCATCGGTAAACCGAGTGGATATAATTGTTTGAAAGTGTTAAAAACAATTCTCAATATCTTTCATGTAACATGTAAACTATATGTTTTGAAGATTTAGGATTCTGAACATGTAAGCTATATGTAAGAAGGTAGACAAATCTCCTGGAACTGACCAGGAATATCCGAGGACAATGTGGGAAGCTAGAGAGGGAATTGCAGAGTAATCATTAAATACGGGTGAGGTGCAAGAAGACTGGAGGATGGCAAATGTTGTGCCTCTATTTAAGAAGGGCTGCAGGGAAAATCCTGGGAACTACAGGTCAGTGGGTCTACCATCTGTGATCAGAAACTTACTAGAGAGTATTCTAAGGGATAAGATATACATGCATTTAGATGAACTGGGGCTGATTAGGGATTGTCAGCATGGTTTTGTGCATGGAAGATGATTTCTCACAAATCTTACTGAGCTTTTTGAAGATCAGCTTTGGTCACCCTGTTTTAGGAAAGATGTTGTTAAGCTGGAGCAGGTGCAAAAAATATGTTGTCAGAACTAAGAGAGAGGTTCAGCAGGTTATTCATTGAAGTGCAGGAGAATGAGGAGTGATCTTAGCAGGCAATCGAGAACCAGAGGACATGGGGGAAGATTTAAGAGGAGCCTGAGGGCTAAATCTTTTACATAATGTTTTGAAGAATTGACACTGAGCTCTTTGTGCTGACCATCTTTCACATAATTTAGATCAAAGAACTAAGCCCAGTAACCCATTGACTGGCCATTCTGTTCATGACTGGCTTGGTTAATCTCTGAGTTCTGCTTGTGTATCATGCTATCACAAAATCTCTACTTCCTCCTCCATGGCCCAACTCCTCAGCTTGACTGCAGCTGAAACTTTTGCCCAAGCCTGGCATTCCATCTAAAACACTAATTATAAATACATTATGCCAACCATTTTTAATTCTCTTCATTTCCTTCAGCCACCTTACAGTTATTCCCACTGCCTTGGAGACAACCTCAGATTATCTCCATTATCTGTATGCATGTGCTACTAACATGACTTTTCAGCGACTGTCATTGACCTTCAAGCTCGAGGGCACTCGCCTGAAAAACCTTGAGCTGGATCGACCGTCAGCGATGAAACTGCGAGCTGGATCATCCGTCTGTACGCACGCACGCACACACACACCGCAAAGGCAGGGGGCCAGGAAAAGTGGGGGAGCGCTGTCTGAAATTCACACCTGTGATGAACAGGAAGGTAAAAGACAGCTGGCACAGTTACGGTAAGTCCTTTAGAGAGCACGTGAAGGGGAGAAAAGGAGGGGGGGAGAAAGAGTGGAGACACTTTTAAGAAGCCAGACAACTTTTAATAAAGTTTAGCGTGCATTTAACATTACCGGTCGGTTTACTTACCTTTTTTTTCCTCAACGAGCTTTACCTTCGATTACCTTCAATTACCTACGATAGCATTCCGACCTACTACCACCAACCTCAACTAAACCTACGAGTAAAAAAAATATTGTTTTTTTTCCCATGGCAACATTTTTTTACTCGCGGGCATTTTTCAGTATGTTGAAAAATACGCCGCGACCTAGCTGAGGCCTCGAGTACGTGGGGACTACCCTCGAGTGGGAAAGAGTTACAAAGAACTCCTAGGACCTCGTGTCGACCATGCTGCGAGTATGAGTTGAGGGCAAACTCTTCTAAACTCGCAAATTAGGTCGCCGCAGTGGAACAGGCCCTTAAGCATTCCTTTGGTCTTGTGGTTTTCTGAGGTGGAATTTTCTGAGAACTTTCCAGTGATTTGATTATTTAATCCTGTGCTGCCACACAAACCAGGTCTGATTTATTTGGTGGAGTAGAAATATGCTGTGATTTCATAGTGTGGGTGGTAACCGTATATAGTATTTTCCCCTTGTAGAGAAAAGAACTACTTAAAGTAATAATTATCCACTAATTGCAGCCCAGTCTGAAATTTCTTCTACATCATTTGAGTATGTTGGATAATATGTCATCCTATTAGGCAGAAGAGATTTAAGTGGGAAGGCCTTGTAATATTGTGATAAACATTGTGCTTGTACATGGTCTCATAGAAAGAATGTGACTGCATAATTGTCCTAAATCAATATGGATTGCTTTTCAAAAAGCAACTATATAATTAACATGTGAGGTGGAATTGGCCATATAGCTCCTTGAGTCTAGTCTGTCCTTCAATAATATTATAACTGATCTGATTATAACGTTAACTCCAGTGTTCCAAAAGATAGGCAATACAAAAAGTATCAGTGAAATATTGAGGAGGATAATATGTTCAATGGATTGTAATGTAGAATTGGGTTGGCAGAAGTAAGAAATGGGGAAAGAAGACGCAGCTTAAGTGGTCTATAGGCCTCGAGTGTTGCCCTATGATATGACAAAGCATAAATAGGAAATATTGGCAATATGTTGGTAGCGGCATTGTTGACGTGAAGTGCCTTGGGAGGTAAAGTGTGAGTCTTTGGTTCGAGAGTCTTTGACGAGGAGGCTGGGGCTAGGAGGCTACACTTGAATCGGTTCTGCATGTGTCCGATATTTAAACTTGTGACATATTGCAGTGCAGAAGGAGGCTATCAGCAGCAAAGAGAAGGGAATAGGTTTCACTCAACTCTTGAGTGTGTCCCATTTATAATTTGTGATTTTGTCCACTGAAATAATGGCAGGCAAGTTGTTACAGTGTCCCTCTTGTAGGATGTGGGAAGTCAGGGACACTACTGGTGCCTCTGACAACTACACCTGTGGAAATTGTGTCCAAGTGCAGCTCCTGAAGGACCGTGTAAGGGAACTGGTGCAGCAGCTAGATGACTGGAACCAGGATGAAACCGAGAGTTTCCTGGACAGTACCTACAATGTCACACCGAGGATACAGGAAGAGTGAAGGTGGGTGACAACGAGTAAGAGAAATAAACATGGAGTGCAGGAGCCCCCGGTGGCTGTACCTATTGAAAACAGGTACACCATCTTGGGAGCTGTTGGAGCGGACGACACGACAAGTTTGAATGGCAGCCAGGGCTGTGACTCCAACCCTGGTGCCGAGATTCAATGGGGAAGACTGATGTCAGGCAGAGCCATAGTGGTGGGGGGCACGATAGTCAAAAGTGCGGACAGGAGATTCTGCAGCAGCAGTTGAGACTCTAGGGATGGTGTGTTGCTTCCCTGGTGCCGGGGTCCCGGATGTCTCGGAGCGGCTGCATGGCTTCCTCAAGAGTGAGGAGGAGCAGCCGGAGGTTGTTGTGCATGTTGGCACAAACAATACAGGTCAGAAGAGGAATGAGGTTATGCAACACAAGTTTACAGAATTGGGTAAAAGACTGAAAAGCAGGACCTCCAGGGTAGTGACCACAGGATTGCTTTCGGTATCTCGTGTTAGTAATGGTAAGAACAGGAAGATAACAGAAATGATTGTGTGGCTGAGGAGGTGGGGCAGGGATTCAATCTTCTGGATCATTGGGATCTCTTCTGGGGCAGAGGTGATCTGTACAAAAGGGACAGGTTACACCTTAACTGGAGGGGGACCAACATGCTAGCGGGCAGATTTGCTAATGTTACACGTGAAGGTTTAAACTAGATGAGCAGGGGGTGGGATCTCGTACAGGACAGAGGCATGTAAGAGGCTAGAAGTTGGTGTGGGAAAGGTTTGTGGACAGAATAGGCAGGTGAAAGGTGGAGAGTGGGGAAGGAGGGCTGGTTTAAACTGCACGTATTTTAATGCAAGGGGCCTAACTGGTAAGGCAGATGAGCTTAGGGCATGGACAGGTACGAGCGACTGGGGCGTTGTAGCCATGACTGAAACCTGGTTAAGGGAGGGGCAGGACTGGCAGCTCAATGTTCCAGGGTACAGGAGCTTCAGGAGAGACAGGACTGAGGGAAAAAGAGAAGGGGGGGGGGGGGGGGGGGGTTAAGGAGGATGTTACGGCAATGATCAGAGGTCGTCTAGTGAGGCAATATGGGTGAAGCTGAGGAATAAGAAAGGGATGGTCACCTTGTTGGTGGTGTTCAATAGACCCCCAAATAATTAATGGGAATTAGAAACAAATATGCCAGGAGATTGCAAATAGCTGCAGGTCAAATAAAATTGTTGCAGTTGGGGATTTTAACTTTTCCAATATAGTCTGGGGAAATCATAGTGTGAAGGGATTAAATGGGGTGCAATTCCTCAAAATTGTTCAGGACAGTATGTAGAAGCCCCCACACGTGAGAGGGCAACGCTGGATCTAGTATTGGGAAGGGCGTGTTAATGAAGTGTTTGTGAAGGAGCCTTTTTGGACTCGTGACCACAGTTCGATTAGGTGTAAGATAGTGACGGAGAGGGTCCACGTGTTAAAATGCTGAACTGGGGTAAGGCCAACTTTGAGAGTATGAGAGAAGGTCTCGCAAAAGTTGACTGGAGCAGGTTATCTGAGAGGAAGGGAGCATCGGCCAAGTGGGATGTTTTTAAAAGCGTGCTGATTGAAAGCTCAGGATGTGTACGTCCCTGTTAGCGTGAAGGGCAAAGCAGGCAAATGTAAGGAAGCTTGGCTGACAAGGGAAATTGAGGCGTTGGTCAAAAACAAGAAGGATGCATGGGACGGGTATAGGCAGATGGAATCAAGTAGAGGAGTTTCGAGAACTAAGAAGTAAATTGAGAAAGGAGATCAGAAGGGCAAAAAGGGGCCAGGAGATACCTCTGGCGGGGAGCATTAAGGACAATCCAAAAAGATTTTATAAATACATAAAGGGGAAAAGATTAACGAAAGAGAGTGGGACCTCTCAGGAATCAAAGTGGTCACCTCTGTGTGGAGCCACAGGATATGGGCAAGGTCCTCAATGAGTATTTCTCCTCTGTATTTACCGAGGTGAAAGACTGTAGGTCGGAGGATCTTGGGACAGTCAATGGAAGTGTCTTGAGAGCAGTCAGCATTACTGTCATAGAAACATAGAAAATAGGTGCAGGAGTAGGCCATTCGGCCCTTCGAGCCTGCACCGCCATTCAATATGATCATGGCTGATCATCCAACTCAGTATCCCGTAGCTGCCTTCTCCCCATACCCCCTGATCCCCTTAGCCACAACTAACTCCCTCTTAAATATAGCCAATGAACTGGCCTCAACTACTTTCTGTGGCAGAGAATTCCAGAGATTCAGCACTCTTTGTGTGAAAAATGTTTTTCTCATCTCGGTCCTAAATGACTTCCCCCTTATACTTAGACCGTGACCCCTTGTTCTGGACTTCCCCAACATCGGGAATAAACTTCCTGCATCCAGCCTGTCCAACCCCTTAAGAATTTTGTAAGTTTCTATAAGATCCCCCCTCAATCTTCTAAATTCTAGCGAGTACAAGCCGAGTCTATCCAGTCTTTCTTCAAATGAAAGTCCTGACATCCCAGGAATCAGTCTAGTGAACCTTCTCTGTACTCCCTCTATGGCAAGAATGTCTTTCCTCAGATTAGGAGCCCAAAACTGTAGGCAATACTCCAGGTGTGGTCTCACCAAGTCCCTGTACAACTGCAGTAGAATCTTCCTGCTCCTATACTCAAATCCTTTTGCTATGAATGCTAACATACCATTTGCTTTCTTCACAGCCTGCTGCACCTGCATGCCTACTTTCAATGACTGGTGTACCATGTCACCTAGGTCTCATTGCATCTCGCCTTTTCGTAATCGGCCACCATTCAGATAATAGTCTACTTTCCTGTTTTTACCACCAAAGTGGATAACCTCACATTTATCCACATTATACTGCATCTGCCATGCATTTGCCCACTCACCCAACCTATCCAAGTTACCTTGCAGCTTCCTAGCATCCTCCTCACAGCTAACACTGCCCCCCAGCTTCGTGTCATCTGCAAACTTAGTGATGTTGCATTCAATTCCCTCTTCCAAATCATTAATATATATGTATTGTAAATAGCTGGGGTCCCAGCACCGAGCCTTGCGGTACCCCACTAGTCATTGCCTGCCATCCTGAAAAGGACCCGTTTACTCCTACTCTTTGCTTCCTGTCTGCCAGCCAATCCTCTATCCACATCAACACTGAACCCCCAATACCATGTGCTTTAAGTTTGCATACTAATCTCTTATGTGGGACCTTGTCGAAAGCCTTCTGAAAGTCCAGATATAACACATCCACTGGTTCTCCCATATCCACTCTACTAGTTACATCCTCGAAAAATTCTATAAGATTCATCAGACATGATTTACCTTTCATAAATCCATGCTGACTTTGTCAACCTTTCCAAAATTTTAATATTAATTTCTTCCCAGTTATTATATTGTAGTCTAGAAAGTTTCTTTGGCTTGTTGTGAGTGTTAGACTTTGTTCTGATATTCCAAGCATTATCAGTTTTGAGTCGGGGTCCAATTTTAGTATTAACAAATTCAGAAATTATTCTAAAAATATCAATCAAGAAATTGTTGATTTTTATACTGTTTGCAAAAGTATGTGTTAAGTTAGCCTCTAGATGCTGACATTTATCGCAGATAGGCGAGATATGTGGGAAAATTCTATTTAGGTTTACTTTAGAGTAGTGTAATCTGTGTAAAACTTTAAATTGTATTAAAGCATGCCTGGCATTTAGCGAACATTGATGTATATATTGTAGACTTTTGTCCCAAATATCTTTTGTTATAGGTTGGCCTAATTCATTTTCCCATGTATGTCTATATGATTCCATCAATGGGACCTCACTGTCTAAGAGGGTATTATAAATATGTTGTTCATTTTTCTGTATCAGGATGTTTATTCAAACATTCATCAAGGATTTCTGGTTCCCTACTCCTATAATCTTGTGCATTAGATTTAACATAATCTCCAAGTTGTAGATATCTAAAAAAGTTATTTGAGTGTAGTCCATAAATGTGTTGTAACTCCGGAAATGAAAGAAAAATTCCTTTCTTATAAAGATGTCCCATCTTTTTAATTCCGTGATTTTTCCATTGTGTGCAATCTTTAGCCAATATGGAAGGTTTAAATAAAGGATTGTTTACAATGGGGAAAACAGAGTGATATATTATCCAATTTTAAAGCCTTTTTTAATTGTTTCCAGATTGTGCAATTTTGTGGGCGAAACATAATCGAACCAATTTCAAAAGGCAAACAATCTCCCTTTTCCATCCTTAACAATTCTGGTTGCCGATCCATTTCTTCCAGCCAGAAATTCATATTTTTAATATGGACTGCTCATTAACCCATGTACAGTACTGATCGGTATTTAAGAGAGCTATTGCTCTATATGAACCTGGGCCTTCGAGATCCTTATCAGTTTTTGGTATAAGTATTATTGTAGATTCTTTTAAAGTTTCTGGGAGTTTCTGTTGCGTATAAACGTGTTTATACAATGTCTGTAAACATGGGGAAATCAGATCATTATTTTTTAAAATAAAATTCAGAGGTTAGGTCATCAGGGCCTGCGGCCTTTCCATTTTTTAGAGATCTAATTGACTCTTCAATATCTTTTATCGTTATTTCACCACCTAGTAATTCTCGCTCTTTCAGATCTAAACCCGTAAGATTACATTTCTATAAAAATGCTTCCATTCCTGGTGATTGTTCTGTCACTTTAGTTGAGTAAAGTTTTTGATAGTATTGTGAAAATCTGTCATTAATATCTTTGGGTAGTATTAATATTTCTCCCTTGTCTACTCTAGTTTTATAAATTGTTTTTTCCCGGTCCAATTTACGAAGCTGACGTGCTAATAGTTTTTGTGGTTTATCACCAAATTCAAAATTTAATTGTTTTGTATGTTGATAAAGGGTGTGAGCTATAGGGAGAGGTAGATTAGGCTGGGTCTCTATTCCATGGAGTGCAGGAGGATGAAGGGGATTCAATAGGAATCCGAGGAGTAATTTTTTCACACAAAGGGTGGTGGGTGTATGGAACAAGATGCCAGGGGAGGTAGTTGTGGCTGGGACTATCCTATTGTTCAAGAAACAGTTAGACCGGTACATGGATAGGACAGGTTTTGGGGGATATGGACCAAGCGCAGGCAAGTGGGACTAGTATAGCTGGGGCATTGTTGGCTGGTGTGGACAAGTTGGGCTGAAGGGCCTTTTTCCACACTGTATCATTCTATGACTATGTGAGAAGGGAACTGCAATTATCAGGCGTTATTTTAATCCGTTTGTTAATTGGACTAAACAACCTGGCACAGGCAGCATGGAAAAGGAACTTTTAAGGTACATTAGGGATTATTTATTGGAACATGTGTTATGGAACTCATCTGTGAATAAACCATTTCAGGTTTGATTTGTGTAATAGTAAGATTAAACGAGAACTTACCTGTTTGAAGTTTGATCTTTATTTTATGAGGAGTTACGATGAGCGATTACGTGAAGAAGCCCGCCTGGCGCTTGATCGGCATACTTCAAAGCAGCGGCATGAAAAACACAGAACCAATAGCCAGAGTAAGATAGTAAGGCTCAACATAGACTAGAACTACCAGATGATCATTTATATTATGAGGGCTGGGAGCGGAGGACACGTAATCCCTCATCGTAACTCCTCATAAAATAAAGATCAAACTTCGAACAGGTAAGTTCTCGTTTAATCTTACTATTTTACTTCGGAGTCACGTGAGTGACTACGTGAAGATTTTAAAGCTCTGTGTTTTTTATGTTGTAGATTCATTCCATACGACACTCTGTTTAGTCAATACAGTAGCGAGTAAATAGTATTTAAAAACATTGTTTCAATTTATGTAATAAGTCTTTTAATCATAAAAGAACAATTTTTTAAATAATAACCCCTCTATCCCAGGGGAAAATATTTCAACAAAAGTGATAATGATATCAAATGATAACATAAATCGATAATATAAATCGATAATATAAAACAAAGCAAGCATTTAAAGTGAACCCAACACTGCGTGTCCAAATCCTGGCACCGTGACAACAGGTTTATCGTAGAACTTTAAAAAAGTTTCTTCTTTACACCACCCTGCGGCCTCTAAAATTTTATCGAGTGGTACATCCTGTACCTTTGCAGCGGACGCAGCTGCAGCCCTAGTGGAGTGAAACTTAAACACATCAGTGTCTACTCCTGCTAAAGCCAAAACCTGTTCTAACCATCTAGAAATGGTTTGAACTGCAACTTTTGTATGTGTTTTTTTTGTGCGTTAGCAGTAACGTTGTCTCAGCACCTCGGAGATTTTGATTACTTCAATCAATCAATCAATCAGTTTTATTCGTCACATTCCACACAAGTGCAAGTGATTGAATTTGTCAGCAGTGGTACAATGATAAAGTGGTACAATGATAACTGTACAATGATAATATATTCAATATATTTAGTTAAATGCATAACTTCTCACAATGTTTCATTGACGGGATATGCTTTCAACATTACCCTGGCTCCAGTTTTTCCGGGTCTGCTTTGTTTGGTCAGATCATAAACATAAAACACAATGTTATCTGAAGCCACATGCATGCAATCTAACCGTATAATTGCAAAGTTTGTACTTTTTGAGCTGACACTAATGCCATTACATTACTACCTTGAATGTTAACCTTTGCATTGAAGTAATTGGAGTCCATTGCCTAAGCAAAGTGAGAACAATGCTAACATCCCAAATTTCTGTATCACTGGGCTTGGGAGGATTTTTATTAAAATTCCTTTCATGAACCGGGATATTTAATGGGTGAGACCCAATTGAATCTCGATCAGAATTTTTCCTAAATAGGACGAAAAAGCACTACGAGCACTATTAATGGCACTATAACTTAAGTGCTCATCAAAATGCAACCCAGCAAGGAACTCCAATACATTTGATATGTTCGCAGTATAATAAGACATCTTTGACTGTCTACAGAAGACTTCCCATTTCTTTACATGCGACATATTGTTTTTAAGTGCTATTTCTCCAAGCTGCAGCTATAACATACATGGTCCTATCCGACAGTCCAAGCTCTTGCAATGGTCTGGTCAGAAGCTGCAGATTAACAAATTCATATGATCATGCAATGGATGAATTTCTTTTGTCACTGGTTGTATCAACAATTGTTGCAACTAGGAATCATCATACATGGTTCAATAATAATTTTAAGCATCAACGGGAACCATGACTGTGTAGGCCAATTTGGCCCCACCAAAATGCCCTTGGCAGCGTCTTGTGCTATTTTCTTGAGACATTGCCCAATCAGACAGAATGGGGGAAAGGCATAAAAGAACGTATTCCCCCAGTGTAGCGAGAAAACATCCACCGCTACTGCCCCTGGATCGTGTTCCCAAGACACGTATTTGGGCAATTGGTGATTAAATCTAGATGCAAACAGATCAATGTCCGGTACTCCAACCGACTGACAATATTTTTGAATTTAACATCCATTCTGTATTTTCTTAAAATTTTCGTGATCTTGCAGACATGCCACAATATTGTCTCCCCCTGGGAGATAAATAACTGAAACCCGAATATTCTTACCAATACACCAATGCCACACCTGGTTACCCAGATGATCATATGATAATGATCTTACTCCACCCATGTGATTGATATATGCCACAGCTGTGGTATTGTCTACTTGTAATTGGACATGCAAATCCTTCATAGTAGAACAATAAGCTTTTAATCCATAAAATGCTCCCAGTAACTCCAAATAATTTATATCATATGTTTGGAGAAATACATCCTCTTGGACAGTCCATCTGCCCCCACAGCTGGTATCATTATCCGTAGTACCCCATCCGAGAGAACTTGCATCAGCTTGCAAAATCACTGCTGGCTGCTGAACCAAAATGTTTTTAACAGCTTGTGGAACATTCTCAATCCATAAATACAATTCTAATAAAGCTTCATTTGGCAATTGCATGGGCCCAACAAAAATGGCCTGCTCGCTGTATTAGCTTGTGTTTTTACCCTTTTTGGGATTTTGGTAATGCAGTGGACCAAATTCTACTGCAGGGAATGCTGTTAGTAACTTCCCAATAACATTATCAACTTCTCGGATGGAGGGATAAGGTTTGTCAATAAGGCACCGACAAAAATTTGTAATATCAACAATCTTGTCTATTGGTAAAGTTACTATCATGGGAACTGAATTAATCACAAACCCCAAATATTCAATAGTTTGGGATGGCTGTAACTTTAGATTTTGTTGGATGAATCAGGAACCTAGCCTTACAAACAGGCTTGTAGTCACCGAGACTGATTTTTCAGCTGACTCCTGATTAGCATTGACAATTAAAATTTCATCTAGATAAGCCATAACGATGTGTTTTTGTGCCCTGAGCAAATGCTGGTTTCAACAATTAGTGAACAACCTAGGAGCTGAGCTTAATCCATTAGGTAATGCTTTGTATTACCACAGCTGTCCCATCCAATTAAATGTCAATACCTGCGAATGTGATGATGAATTGGTACTGAATAATATGCATCCTTCTGGACAGACGTATTAAAAGTGTGAGGTCTAAAATGATTCTACAACCCCCATCTTTCTTTATGTCTGGGGAAATATTTGATACAAATTGTTGTGGATCCTCACTTGATTTCTCGATACCTCCTTTTTTACACCAATTCTTAACTTCTTTATCAATTTGAATTTTTTCAAATACAAAAACACCAAATACAATTAGGCTTATTCTGTCCTGGTGGATCAATACCTTCTACAAAATCAATGGTTGATCCTAAGACAGTACCTAATATAACACGGTCAGATGTTATACAGTCCCATTTATCATAAAACATTTATAGACTACCACCAATCTGAGGTTCATCCAAAAATTCTTTTGTAATAGGATAAAGTTTTTGTACCTCTCCAACCGGACGTGGTAGTCTCCTTCTCCCAACATATGGGTAACATTCGGCTGTGCTGGTTGGTAATATTTCCTTACCATACTCCTGCCTCTGCTTGTTCCAGCTCCAAATCAAAATCCCCTTCTTGTTTGACCGGCCCTTTCTTTGGCCAAACTGAAGGGTTTCATGAAGTCAATAGTCTTTGCCTCTTTATCAACCTCTTTATTTATTTAAACAGATTCTCTCCGAACAAATAGCCAGGAGCTTGAACATTGCTTGATCTGCACAAACCTGCAAATCTTGGATGTAAACTAGGCCAAATGGCAATCTCCCTCATACAATTAATCTTAAATATTGAGTTGCAGAATAATGCCAACATATCCTTCTGAACTTTGGTCATTCCACAATCTTCCACTTGCTTTCCAAAAGCAGTGATCCCAGCCGAATCATATCTCCTGCACCTGCATCATTGATGACATTGGCGCCAAAAAGCCGAATTTCCCGTAGGTACCTTCAGTGAGGTATAATAATTCTGCTGTATCAACCATAACAGCTTCTTGAAGCTGGTGAGAGACCAAATAATTTATGTTGGCCACCAGGTTTCTTCCATGGCCTCACCGCCTCCTCCAGGTATAGAAAACTTTGTGCCACATCAGACACACCTGGAACAATAGTTTTGTATTGTGGTGGGTACTCATGACCGAAATCACCACCTTCAGGATCAGTCTCATGCAGCCCTGGTACTCCTGAGACTTTGCTCAAGGATTTTCTCCAGCCCAATTCCAGGGTCTGGAGATTCAAATTCCCAATTCAAACTGGCACCATATTCATGATATGGAACCCCCTCAGGGGCTGCCTGGGAATATTCTGGTTTTTTAGACCCTTGGTTGATTATTGTTTGGAGTGTTTTCTCCATTTGTATTCCATTCTAAGCCATAAGGCTTTTTTCTCTCTGGAGGACTTTCAGAATCAGATTAATCAGAACCCACAGGCCTTTCAGATTTTCTTTTACATTTTTTTTAGGCACTGGGTTTTCCTCCGTGGTTTCTGTTTGTGGAGCAACCAAAGGCTCACTAACGGGTATTTCAACAGCCACCGGTATCGGAACCGGCTCCGCAATAATCTGCTGTCCCGACTATTTTCCTTCTCCACCCTGGGACGCACGTTTTACCCTTTTTTTAAAAAACTTTTTCCATTTTATTTTTAAACTCCTCCTGGTTTACCCACCAGCCTATGGAGTTTTAAAAACGCCATGGAAGTAAAAGTAAATTACTTACCTGCGGGCTGTTTCCTTAGCGCTGTGTTGGAGCTGTGCTCTGCAGCTCTTTCCCTACCGACAGCGTCGACGTAATGCCGATCAAGCGCCAGGCGGGCTTCTTCACGTAGTCACTCACGTGACTCCGAAGTAAAATTAGATAGCATTAGTAAGAAGTCTTGTAATTAAAGATCCTCAAGGGAATAGTAATTGCAGCATCGTAAAATTTCAGATTCAGTTTGAGAGCAAGTACCTGGACTTCTAAATCCGGAGTGTAAATGGTGAGAAACCTTTTCTTTGCAGAAGTGTTTTTAACCAGAGGACATAGGTGTAAGGTAAGGATTGGGAGACTAAGAGAGGACTAAGAGTTTCAGCCGTGGAAAGGCAGGGATTTATCAGAGATAGCTAGCATGGCTTTGTCAAGGGCAGATCTTGTCTGACCAATTTGATTAAATCTTTTGAAGATGTAACGAAGTGTATTAACGTCAGTGCAGCTGGTGTGCTTTACATGTTCTTAGCACAGAAATGGGCCCTTTGTCCCAATTTGTCTACACCGACCAAGTTGCCAACCTGAGCTGTTTCCACTTATAACCATATAACAATTACAGCACGGAAACAGGCCTTCTCGGCCCTTCCAGTCCGTGCCGACCATCTATTTTCCTCTAGTCCCATCTACCTGCACTCAGACCATACCCCTCCATTCCCTTCCCGTTCATATACCTATCCACTTTACTTTTAAATGTTAAAATCGATCCTGCCTCTACCACTTCTGCAGGAAGATCATTCCACACAGCCACCACTCTCTGAGTAAAGAAGTTCCCCCTCATGTTACCCCTAAACTTCTGTCCCTTAATTCTCATGTCATGCCCTCTTGTTTGAATCTTTCCTACCCTCAATGGGAAAAGCTTATCCACGTCAACTCTGCCTATCCCTTTCATCATTTTAAAGACCTCAATCAAGTCCCCCCTTAACCTTCTGCACTCCAAAGAATAAAGACCTAACTTGTTCAACCTTTCTCTGTAACTTAGTTGCTGGAACCCAGGCAACATTCTAGTAAATCTCCTCTGTACTCTCTCTATTTTGTTGACATCCTTCCTATAATTAGGCGATCAAAATTGTACACCATACTCCAGAATTGGTCTTACCAATGCCTTGTACAATTTTAACATTACTTCCCTACTCCTATATTCAATGCTCTGATTTATAAAGGCCAGCACACCAAAATCTTTCTTTACCACCCTATCTAAATGCGATTTCACCTTCAGGGAACTATGTACAGTTATTCCTAGATCCCTCTGTTCCACAGCATTCCTCAATTCCCTACCATTTACCATGTACGTCCTATTTTGATTTGTCCTGCCAAGATGTAGCACCTCACACTTATCAGCATTAAACTCCATCTGCCATCTTTCAGCCCACTCTTCCAAATGGCCCAAATTTCTCTGTAGACTTTGAAAATCCACTTCATTATCCACAGCACCCCCTATCTTAGTATCATCTGCATACTTATCCAATTTTCCACCCCATCATCTAGATCATTGATGTACATGACAAACAACAGTGGACCCAACACCGATCCCTGAGGCACCCCACTGGTCACCGGCTTCCAACCTGACAAACAGCCGTCCACCATTACTCTCTGGCATCTTCCATTCAGCCACTGTTGAATCCATCTTGCTACTTCGCCATTAACACCCAAAGATTGAACCTTCCATGGGGAACCTTGTCAAAGGCCTTACTGAAATCCATATAGACAACATCCACTGCTTTACCCTCACCAATTTCCCTTGTAACCTCTTCAAAAAATTCAAGAAGGCTTGTCAAACATGACCTTCCAGGCACAAATCCATGTTGACTGTTCTTGATCAGACCCTGTTTATCCAGATGCTTATATATATTATCTCTAAGTATCCTTTACATTAATTTGCCCACCACTGACGTCAAACTAACAGGTCTATAATTGCTAGGTTTATTCTTTGAACCCTTTTTAAACAATGGAACAACATGCGCAGTACGCCAATCCTCCGGCACTATTCCCGTTTCTAATGACATCTGAAATATTTCTGTCATAGCCCCTGCTATTTCTACACTAACTTCCCTCAATGTCTTAGGGAAAATCCTGTCTGGACCTGGAGACTTATCCACTTTTATATTTTTCAAAAGTGTCAGTACTTCCTCCTCTTTGAATCTCATAGTTTCCATAGCTACTCTACTTTTTTCCCTTACCTCACAGAGTTCAATATCCTTCTCCTTGGTGAATACCGAAGTAAAGAAATTGTTCAATATCTCCCCCATCTCTTTTGGCTCTGCAGATAGCTGTCCATTCTGGCTCTCTAATGGTCCAATTTTATCCCTCGTTATCCTTTTGCTATTAATATAGCTGTAGAAACCCTTTGGATTTACTTTCACCTTTCTTGCCAAAGCAACCTCATATCTTTTAGCTTTTCTTATTTCTTTCTTAAGATTCTTTTTACATTCCTTATATTCATCTAGCACCTCATTTACTCCATGCCTCCTATAATTATTGTAGATATCTCTCTTTTTTCGAACCAAGTGTCCAATTTCCCTTGAAAACCATGGCTCTTTCCGATTTTTACTATTTCCTTTCAACCGAACAGGGACATAAAGATTCTGTACTCTTACAATTTCCCCTTTAAATGTTCTACATCCTTCCCATCAAACAAAATGTCCCAATTCACTCCTTTTAAATCCTTACGCATTCCCTCAAAGTTAGCCTTTCTCCAATCAAAAATCTCAACCCTAGGTCCAGTTCTGACTCTCTCCATAATTATATTGAAACTAATGGTATTGTGATCACTGGTCCCGAAGTGCTCACCAACGCATACTTCCGTCACCTGACCTGCCTCATTTCCTAACAGGAGGTCCAGCACTGCCCCTTCTCTGGTCGATACCTCTATGTATTGCTGCAAAAAACTATCCTGCACACATTTAACAAACTCCAAACCATCCAGCCCATTTACAGAATGTGTTTCCCAGTCTATTTTTGGAAAATTGAAATCTCCCACAATCACTACCTTGTGCTTACTACTAATATCTGCTATCTCCTTACATATTAGCTCTTCCAATTCTCGCTCCCCGTTTGCGGTCTATAATACACCCCTAAAAGTGTTGCTACACCGTTCCCACTTCTCAGTTCCACCGAAATAGCCTCCCTAGATGAGCCCTCTAATCTATCCTGCCAAAGCACTGCTGTAATATCTTCTCTGACAAGCAATGCAACCCCTCCACCTCTGGTCCCTCCAATTCTATCACACCTGAAGCAACGAAATCCTGGAATATTTAGTTTCCAATCACAGCCCTCCAGCAACCATGTTTCACTGATTGCCACAACATCATATTTCCAGGTGTCAATCCAGGCTCTAAGTTCATCCACCTTTCTTACAATGCTCCTAGCATTAAAATATACACATTTTAGAAACCCACCACCCCTTATTCTCTGTTTATTATCTTTTTCCTCTTTCTCGCCTATATTTTGGGTCCGAGTGCTTTCCTTCTCTGCCTTTTGCCCCTCGCCCCGCCCCCTAGCCCCCTCTACCCGAGTCCCTCCCCCCAGCCTTTCTAGTTTAAAGTCTCCTTTGCAAATCTCCCCTTGACTGCATTTGGCCCATATCCTTCTCAACCTTCCCTATCCATGTACCCGTCCAAGTGTCTTTTAAACTTTGCATTTGTGCCCACCTCTACTGCTTCCCCTGGTAGCTTGTTCAAAATACCTACCATCCTGTGTGTGGAAAATGTTGTCACTAGGTCCCCTTTAAATCTTACCTATATCACTTTAACTCTGTGCATTGTAGTTTTAGACTCCCTTTCTCTGGATAAAAGACTGTGACCATTCATCTTATCCACAACCCATATGATTTTATATACCTCTAGACGGTCACCACTTAACCTCCTACCCCACAGGTAAAAAAAAAGCTCCAGTCCATCCAATCTTTTCTTATAATTCAATGCCACCAGTATCACCTATTTGTCTGCATTCTTTCTAGCTTGACACATCCTTCTTGTAGCTAGGTGACCAGAACTGCACATAATATGCCAAGTGTGGTCTCATCAACGTCTTCTTCAGCAGTGTGTGGCATGACATCTCAACTCTTGTCCACAGTGCCCAGGCTGAAAAAGGCCAGCATGCTAACTGCCGCCTTCACCACCCTGTCTCTCAGTGTCGCCACTTTTGAGGATCTATGTACCTGTGCCTCTTGGTCTTTCTGTTCTACAACACTCTTCACACTTCAGGGCCCTTCTTCAGTGAGGCTTTCAGATTTCCACATGGGTGACTGGGCCAATAGGTTATGGAATCCTATGGGATCCAGGGGAAGATGGCAAATTTGACCCAAAATCAGCTTGTCAATAGGAGATGGATAGTGATGGTAGATTGTTTTTGTGATTGGATGCCTACACTAATCAGTTTCCATAAGAATCAATTTTGCGATCCTTTCTGCTTGGAAAGTAGTTGAACTTAATGTGTTGGTGAAATGGGCTGAGAAATGACAAATGTAGTGTTGTCCTGACAAATGTCATGTGATCCAAGTGTTTCCCAACTGGAAACCATGGATAAACCAAGAGGTTCATTCCAAGGTGAAAGCCAATTACGCAGCATACAAGTCAAACGATCCCAAGCAGTACAAGATAGCTCGCTATGATCTTCGCAAAGCCGTCAAGAATGCCAAGAGGCAATTCCAGGACAAACATTGGTCCCATTATAATCATTCGGACACCTGCAGAATGTGGCATAGTCTGAATATTATAACTGGGTGCAAAGCTAAGTCGGATAACATCACTGGTAATAGTGCGGTCCTACCCGATGAAAACAAAATTTTATGTTCGCTTTGAGCAGAAGGCCAATGGGGTGATGACATCCATCCCATCAGACTCAAGTGTGCCAATTCTCAGAGTTACTGTTGCAAAATTAGATCGGCCTTCCTGAGGGTGAAGCCATGGAAAGCAACTGGCCTGGACAGAGTCCTTGGCAACGTTCTTAGAAACTGCGTGGATCAATTAGCGTGAGTATTGATGGACATCTTTAATCTCTTCTTACTCTGTTTTGAGATACACACCTGCCTCAAGAAGACCACTATCATCCCAGTGCTGAAGAAAAGCAAGTTCTCATGCCTTAACAACTGTCCAGTGGCCTTGACATCTGCCATCATTAAACTATTTGAAAGACTGGTTATGAAACGCATTAAATCTAGCCTACCCAGCAACCTTGACCCCCTGCAGTTTGCCTATAACCACAACTGGTCCATGGCTGATACTATCTCCCTAGCCTTACACTCATCCCTAGAATACGTGGATAAGAGAGATAACTATGTCAGACTTCTATTCATTGACTACAGCTCGCTTTTAATATCATGAACCAATCCAAGCTTATCTCCAAACTCACGGAACTTGGAGGCAGCACTCATCTCTGCAATTGGATCCTCGACTTCCTGACCAACAGACCACAATCAGTGAGGATAGGGGACAAATCATCATTTATGATAATCTTCAAATAGGAGGAAAGGGTGAAAGGCAAAAGAAAAATTGCAATTTTACAGCGTAGGATGAAAAAAAATGAAATGTGTTTTCAGAAATGTCATCATCAGTTAGGTTTATTATTGTCAGCTGTATCCAGCGATGCATGTTTAGTTTAGTTTTAGTTTAGAGATACAACACGGAAACAGTCTGCACCGGCCAGCATTCCCCACACACTAGCACTGTAATACACAATAGGGATAATTTTACATTTACTGTATACCAAGTCAATTAACTACAAATTTGTACTTCTTTAGAGTGTGGGAGGAAACTGCAGATCTCAAAGAAAACAGATGCAGGTGATGGGAAGAACATACAAACTTCATATAGCAAGCACCCGTAGTCAGGATTGAACCCGGGTCACTGGTGATGTAAGGCATTAGCTCTATTGCTATCCCATCATGCTATCCAATGAGATCTGATAATACTATACAGGAATATAATCAAGTTAACTTCAAGTATGATAGATAGGGCAAAATATTGCAGAATTTAGTTCTCAGCATTGTAGTGCATCAGTTCCATAGACAATGTCAACAATGGGGTAGAGGTGAATCAAATAGCACACTTGCTTATAGAAGGACTGTTCAGGTTATTAATACCAGAGGGAAAGAACTATTGCCCAGGTACTTGTTACCCCAAATATAAGTTGAATATGGAGTCTAAAAGGCTATAGACTGTTGAAACACAATACAGCTTGTTATTCCTTGAACTCCATGTAATCTGACCTTCGATTTCTGTTTGGTTATCAGTTACACTTTGGCCTTATTATTACTTCATTTCTCTTTCTACAAAATATCACACATGCTGGAGAAACTCCTCAATGTGCCATCAGATATCTGGAATATTAGTACATTAAATCAACAGCCATAAATGTGTATGTTTGTCACGCTTTAGTTTAGTTTATGGTAGCGTGGTACAGTGAAAAGCTTTTGTTTCATGCTAACCAGTCAGCAGAAAGAAACCAGTCACCAGTCAGCAGAATACATGATTACAAACAAACCATCTACTGCAGTGGTTCCCAACCTTTTTTAGCTCATGGCCCCCTTGGGATCTTTAATTTTTCTGTGGCTCCCCCTGACATTATTAGCGGAAAAAATAATACCTTCCATAAAAATATCAGTGTCTATTAATTGCACATTCTCTTTTATTCTATTCCACAAACATCAAAAATATTTTGTGGGTTCAATAAAACAACCATTTATAATCATACATTATTTTTCTGATGTAGCAGGCGCATTGAGGGCAAACACAGCGTCTCGACAGGCATACGCAGCGTCTTGATGGCAATGGCCTGTCGGCCCGCAGGCGCATTGAGGGCGTACGCAGCGTCTCGACGGGAGTACGCAGCATCTTGACGTTGTATGCAGTGTCGTATGCAGCGTCTTGACGGCGTACACCTAGCGCGTGGTGTTGCGCGATGACATCGGACCGCCCCCTCCCCTTGCAACCGCGCGTTGCGGGAACAGACCCAACGGGTCTGCACTTGGTCTAGTATTTTATAAATATCATGCTTAGGGTTTCCGTATAATATTAGTTTTTTTTATGATAAATGAGAAGATACCAAAATCAAAAACAATGCTGCACACAAACAAGATTGTCACAGAGCAGAAATGGTGGTGCAAGTTGGAACATGGATACTGACTGACTGATTTAGCATCATTCATCTGGCGTCGCAACTCCAACGGTCATTGGCGCCGTGGAACATGGATATGACACTGCCAAGCGTATAACTAATAAACCAGTACAATGTTATTGTACGTCGAAGGGTAAGAAACTCAATGTTTAGTAACTCGTAAATAGTTGCTAGTCACTAGATTGACAGATTATGGAGAGCTACATATAGTCAAATATGCCATATTGTCAAAGAGGCCAAAAATTAGATAATTTTTGAATTACTATAATCATTTTATAAGAAAATGAAAATAATTTCATAAATAAAATTCAAAAATATATTTCAACTACATAGATTTAAATTTATTAGAACTGAAATTTAGGAGGCAACAGGGTGGTAGCTCTGTGGCCCCCTTCATTGAACCTGTGGCCCACTAAATCCCCAAAATATTCTGTGGCCCCCCCTGAAATTTGCAATATGGCCCCAGGTTGGGAATCACTGTGTACAAATACATGATCAATGAAATAATGTCTAGTGCAAGGTAAAGTCCAATCAAAGATAGTGCGAAGGTCTCCAATGAGGAAGATAGTAGTTCAGGACTGCTCTCTAGTTGGTGGTTGGATGGTTCAATTGCCTGATTACAGAAGAAATTGGAAGAAACTATCCCTGAATCTGGATGTGTGCATTTTCACACTTCTATACCATTTCCTGGATGGAAGAGGGAGTTGCCATGGTGAGACTCATCCTCGATTATGCTGGTGGCCTTGCTGAAGCAGCGTGAGGTGTAAATAAAATCAATGGAAGGGAGGTTGGTTTGTGTGATGGTCTGGGCAGCATCCACTATTCTCTGCAATTTTGTTCGATCTTGGATGGAGCTTTTCCCAAGCCATGCTGTGATGCACCCGGATAACATGCTTTCTATGATGAATCGGTAGAATTTGGTGGGAGGTGTTGGGGTCATGCAAACTTTCTATGCAAGTAGAGGTGTTGGTGTGGTTTTGTGGCCATTTCTTCAATGTGGGTGGTCCAGGACAAATTGCTGGTGATATTTACTCCTAGGAATTTGAAGCTTTATACCATCTCTACTTCTATGCCGTCAATGCAAACTAGAGTATGTGTAATGCTTCACTTCCTGAAGTCAATCACTATCTCCTTTGTTTTGCTGACATTGAGAGAAAGTTGTTGTCTAAAAACCCATTTATGAGGTTCTTAATTTCCTTCCTGTACTCCATCTCATCATTATTTGATTTCTGGCCCACAACGGTGCTCTCGTCTGCGAATTTGTAAGTGGGTGATATTGTGGATAGTGAAGATGGTCGTCAAAAATTGCAGCGGGATATTCAGCCTTCCCGAGGTGTCGTGGACCGAACTTGACAAAACACCAGTGAAGAGAGGTGCCCAGTTAATAACCCCAATGATATATTTGCATCTACACAATCAGTCTCGATGTCCTTGTGAACACAGATAGCCTATTATTGCATATGGAGTTAGTTGTTGTCCGTAGTATAAATGTACATAAGATACTACTACTTTGGTTTTGGGCTTTGCATTCTTGGTTGAGCGCTTATCCTGATGTTATAGCACGTACTTTGTTTTAATAATAATTTTGATTGGTCAGAGGCTGAGAAATGTTTGATGGAATTTACTGTGGAGAAATGCAAGGTGTTGCCTTTTGGAGTCTAACATGGGCAGGACCTACAGCGTGAACTCCCCACTCTGGGGACTGTTGTAGAGCAGAGCGATCTCAGAGTGCAGGTATGTAGTTTCTTGAAGGTGGCATCACATGTAAATAGGGTGTTCAAAAACGCTTTTGACACATTGGCTGGAGTCAGAGTATTGAGTATAGAAGTTGGGAGGTCATGTTGCAGTTATATAAGACGTTGGTGAGGCAACATTTAGAGTATTGTGTTCAGTTCTGGGCACCATGTTGCAGGAATGATGTTGTCAAGTTGGAAAGGGTACAGAGAAGATGTACGAGGATGTTGCCGGGACACGAGGGTGTGAGCTATAGGAAGAGGTTGAGCAGGCCCTCTTTTCCTTGGTGGGCAGGAGGATGAGGGGTGATCTTATAGAGGTGTATAAATTCATGAGAGAAACAGTTTGGGTAGATGCACACAATCTCTTGCCCAGAGTCGGGGAACCGACGACCAGAGGACATAGGTTTAAGGTGAAGGGGAAAAGATTTTATAGGAATTTGAAGGGTAACCTTTTTACAGCTACATGGATAGGAGGATATGTCTAAATGCAGGCAGGTGGGACTAGTGTAGATGGGACCTAATGGTCATTGTGGGCAAGTTGGGGCAAAGGGTCTGTTTCCACGCTGTATCTGTATGATTCTATGTCAAGGATCCAGTTGCAGAGACGAGTGCTGACTCGTTGGTTCCACGAGTTTGGTGATGAGCTTGGATGGGATAATGGTGTTAAATAATGATCTCCCTCCCCCTCCCCCTCCCCCTCCCCCTCCCCCTCCCCTATTCAGCAAAAATGCATAGTACAGCACATCAAAAACACATTCAGAGGTTACAGTACATCAAGCAATCAATATAGTATAATGATGCAGTCATTATTTATCATGCTCTCGACCCCACGCAGTGACCAGTGCTCACGGAAGGCCTCCAGAGTCCCCGTCGACACCGCATGTTCCCTCTCCAGTGACACGCGAGCACGGTCATAGGCCCGGAAGAGGGGCAGGCAGCCGACTCTGGCGCGACCATTCACCGCCCGCTGCCTGGACCCGCGAATGGCGAGGCTCAGGAGCAAACTGAAAGGGAGGTCCCACCCCCCCAATTGGCTATCCCCACTCCCTTCCTTGTGTCCAAACACCAGGATTGTAGAGCTAAAATGCAACCAAAGCTTCAGGAACAACCTCTTCAGATATTGGTACAGGGGCAGCAACCCCACACACTCCATATACCCGTGGAACACATTCTCTTCCTCTCCTGCTGAGATTTCTGCATGGATCAGTGGAGAAGGGATCCATGTGTCGCTAACTCCAGTAGCAATTCAACAGCGCTTGCAGCGCCGGAGACCCAGTTCGATCCTGGCCACGGACGAAATGCAGGTCTGTATATACGCAGCAGCTCAGCTGCCTAGAATGTTTTTCTCAAGTGAACTGGGCATGCGCAGTCGGAATACCAAATTAGCTTATTGACCATGCATTTTATAAGCTGAAGAGAAAACTGAAGGGGACTAGCCCCCAAAACAAGCATAAGCTAAAGATGGCTGCAATGCAGGCCTGGCAGAGCATCACCAGAAAAGACACCCAGCAACTGGTGATGTCCATAATCACAGACTTCAAGCAGTCATTGCATGCAAAGGATATGCAACAAAATACTAAATATGACTACTTTCATTTACATTACATTGCTGTGTCCCAAACATTATGGTGCCCTGAAATGGGGGGAGTATGTATAAACACTGCTGTAATTTCTACATGGTGAAACCAAAATGTGTAAAAATGGCCTTTATTAAAATCTGACAATGTGCACTTTAACCACATGATTATTTTTTTTCAGGTCAAAAAAATAAATGATAGGTCTTTGTCCCAAACATTATAGAGGACACCAAGTACTTGTTACCCAACAAAAGCTGAGCATCTGTGAAACTGCTCCTGTGCTGTTTGATATCAAGTGCTGACCACTCATTCACACCTTTATTGGAAGTTGTTCTGCAGTTGAACTTGCATGGTTGCAGCTTATCTACAATTGAACAAGGAGTTATTGCTGCACATCGAGGAGGCAGAAAGGCTACACTGCAGACCCAGATGAAGCTACAAATAAGTAGCATTAGGAGAACAGTGCAAACTCTCAGATCCTAGTTGCAGTGTTGAGGTTTTGACCTCCAAAATGTCAACCCTTGCCATAATCAACATACCATCTGACAATAAAACAGAAAAAGCTGGAGAAAACTCAGAAGGTTCGACATCATGTGTGGAAAGAGAAATGGTTAATGTTTTTGGTCTGGTGCCCTCATCAGAACTGAGGGGGAGAGAAACAAGTTGGTCTGCGTTAGCAGCAGAGAATGTGAGAAAGGGCAGTGGCAGGAACAAAGAAAATGTATTTGAAAGGGTGAAATAAAGAGACAATTAAGAAGATATTAAGTTTTAAAATTAGATTTGTTCTTACTTTCAACAACTACTTGTTCAATTTCACTAATTTTCTGTCATTTTGTGGGCAAAAGGATTATTTAACACAAAAATGCAGCAAGGTGTTTTTCTGAGGATGTTAGTTCTTTGGAAACCTGTGATTTGCACTGCTGTCTTGCATGAACAGGTGAGCAGCTAAGAGAAGGAAAGAAGGGTGGAACACCCCCCCCCCCTTCATTGACAGGTGGGCTGACTTTCTATAATACATATATTGTGTGAATGATCAAATTATTTTTTGCTTTCGAGAAACCAAGGGATGATTCATTGGTAGTCTTTATAATTATGAATAATTTGTCAATATACGTCTAGGGAAGTATATAACTAGCGACCCCCTATTACAGGACAGTCAACCAATAAATCTGAGAGGGAATTCAGATGATCCTTACCCAAAAATAGCGAGACTGTGAACACATCAATAAATTAGTTGATGAAGGGACCAGTACATGAGTAAAAAGGGAATGGAGGGTTACACAGATAAATTTAGACGAGGAAAGTTGGAAGGAAGTTTGAGAGTATGAATGCTGGCATGGCTTTACTGGCAGGTACATCCATGCAATATGACTGTTTTAGAATAGTAAGATTAAATGAGTTTGATCATGATTTTTTGAGGAGTTACGTTGGTGATTACGTGAAGAAGACCTGCCAGGCCGCATGCGCACCAATCTTCAAAGCAGCGGTATGAAATCACAAAAAACAACACTGAAGTACATAGTAAGATCAGTGACTCGAGAACTATCATATGATCTTTATGAGAGAGGGTTGAGCGTGGCGGGCACGTAATCACCAACGTAACTCCTCATAAAATCAAGATCAAACTTCAAACTGGTAAGTTCTCATTTAATCTTACTATTTTACTTCGGAGTCAAGTGAGTGATTCCATGAAGAATTCAAAGCTTAGTGATTTAATGCCGCAGATTGCAAACTCGGCATCCCGCTGCATTGATTGACTCGAATGAGAAATAATGCATTAGTAGTAACATTGCATTCAATGTAGTAATAGGGTTTATTTAATAACGTAAACAAACTACAGTATTCTTTAATACCAGGGCATTTAAACAGAACTTAAAATGGCATTAGCAAACAGCCCTGGATCAACAATCGGGCGATGATAAAAATTCTGAAACATCAGCTCATTTGCCCATCCGGCGGCCACCATAATATGGTCGACGGGCACGTCCTTCGCATTGGCTGCCGAAGTAGCTGCTGCCCTAGTGCAATGAGATGTAAATACATCTGTGTTAATACCTGTATCAATCAAAACTTGTTTCAGCCACCTGGAAATAGTGTTAACTGATACTCTTTTATTATCACTGATACTTATGTGGTTTTTTACAACTGGAAAACAATCCTGTCTCCATATTACGTAAATTCTCTGTAATTGCAATGTATTGCATCAAATGTGTTTTTACGCATAAAGATGGATCCGTAGGATATGCTGCAAATACTATTTTAAATCCTGTGACACCTGGCCTGCTCTGTTTGAGGAGGTCGTAAATGTAAACCATAACATTGACCACAGCAGTTTCCATTCTGTCTAACTGTAATTTTTGTAACGTCTGTACCCTTTGTGTTGAAACCAATGCCATAAGCATGGCCAATTGTATGGTAATTTTGGTCAACGTCAAAGATGATATAGGAAACCACTCTCGTAGTTTCCTAAGGACTATACTTACATCCCAAATAGCCATATATCTAAGTTTGGGAGGTCTGGAATTGAAAATCCCTTTCATTAATCGAACAACGAGAGGGTGAGATCCAATCGAATGTTTGTCTGACTTCATCACTAAATATAATGATAAAGCACTTCTTGCTGTATTGATTGCACTATAACTTAGCCCTTCATCATAGTAGAGGGTTGACAAAAATTCCAAAAACGTGAAATACGTGCTGCACAATAATCAATATCATTTTGTACACAGTAAACTTCCCATTTCTTTACATAACAAAAATACTGCTTTTGAGTACTCGATCTCCAAGATGCAGTAAGCATGTCGATAGTTCGACCCAACAATTCATGCCCCAGGTATGGCCTTCTTAGAATCTGCAAATTAACAAATCAATACGGTCATACAACGGATGACATTCACCAGTCACTGGATGCACCAATAAATTCCTTCATTTAGGAACAGCCATCAAAGGTTGTGTCATCAGCTGTCGGATCAAAGGATACCATGGCTGAGTAGGCCAGTCGGGTATAACCAGTACCCCTGAAGCATTGTCCTGCTTGATTTTAAGCAGACATCGATTTAATGGACAGAAAGGTGGAAATGCATAAATAAACATACCACCCCAATTCAGCGAGAAAGCATCAATCGCTACTGCCCCAGGATCTGGTTCCCATGATACATATTTGGGAACCTGGTGGTTTAGTCTAGATGCGAACAAGTCGACATGTGGTGTTCCATATTTGGCAATGATGTCTTTGAACACATCGTGATTTAACATCCATTCTATGTTGTCATGGAATTTCTGTGACCTGGTGTCTGCCACTGTATTAAGTTTTCCTGGCAGATAAATAGCTGAGAGCCAAGTGTGTTTATCAATACACCAGACCCAGATTGGGTTTACCAGTCTGTCACAAGATACCGACTTGATACCACCCATGTGAATGACATATGCCACTGCCGTGGTGTTATCAATCTGGAGCTGAACATGCAGACTGTTTTTGTTAGAACAATAAGCTTTGAGCCCATGAAATGCTCCTAAAAGCTCTAAATGGTTAATTCCTCATCTCTGCAGAAGCACAGCTTCTTCTAAACTCCATCTTTCTCCACAACTTGTATTTGTGTGTGTGGCACCCCATCCAAGTGCACTTACATCAGTCTGCAAAACCATGGAAGGTTGTCCCAGCTTTATTGTGCTAAAACTTCTGGAGACATGTTAAATAAAATATCAGTAATTGCTTCAGCTGATAATTGCATGGGCCTATCATAATGCCCAATTTGTACCTTAAGTGCCTGTTCTTTTGCTCTTTGTAATTGCTGATAATGCAAAGGCCCAAATTGGACTGCTAGAAAGGCTGCAACCATTTTCCCAAGAAGCCTTGCCACTTGCCTAATTGAAGGTTTATGCTTGTTTAAAAGCGTTACACAATCCTCAATTAGGTCAGTACTTTTTTCAATTTGACAAAGTGATTACCATTTTGATAGAGTTAATTGAAAACCCCAAATAATCAATTGTGATAATTGGCGTAAGTTTGGATTTTTCCAAATGAATGACAAACCCCAGCTTTTCAAATGTGGATTTGACAACTGCCACTGATATTTCGGCTGAAGCTTTTGTTTGTCCAATTATTAAAATATCATCCATATAGGCCATAATAACATGGCCTAAATTGGTTTTAACAATTTAGTAAATACTCTAGGGGCTGAGGTCAATCCATTTGGCAATGCGTTATACTGCCATAATTGATTCATCCAAATGAATTTAAAATACCTTCTATACTCGCAATGAACAGGCACTGAATAATAAGCGTCCTTCAGATCTATTGTAGCCATACAACAACCTTTAGAAATTAGTTGCTTGGCCGTAACCAATGTTTCCATTTTAATGTGTTTATAAAGTACAAATGGATTTAATTTTGTTAGATCCAAAATGATTCTACATCCTCCGTCTCTTTTGGGACGGGGAGAAATATTTGACACAAATTGATGGACTTGATGATCCGTCTTTTCAATTACACACTTTTGTTATATAATTTTGTATGTTCAGCTTGAACCTCTATAACCTCTGTTTGTGAAAAATAAAGTGTTCTAACAGAAATATGTTGGAAAGGTAAAGTACCATTTGGAATAAATTCGATCCAAAACCCTTGAATTACACTCCTGATAAATAGATCTGAAGTAAGCTGTTTCCATTCGTTATAAAAAAGCCGTAATCTACCACCAATTTTTTCTTGAGTTACATTAATATGTTTTTATGAGAACCAGGTCCACTTACCTGCCTGGTGACTGGTACACCCTGCTGACTCCAACCTCTGGCAGTAGCTCCCATAGTTGCTCGTGCTCCCACCGAGGGATACCATCCACGTCCTTGTGATGAGGACCGGCTTGTTCCTGGAATAGCCCCGGATGCTGAGGTGGTTTTGTAGGGATACTTTCTGTTCAGCTGTCTGCCCGGCATCATTGGTCTCATCAGACTAATTGTTCTAGCATCTTCATTTATTTATTTGACCTGTTTGGTTAGATCTGTGCCAAACAGCAGATCAGGTGGTTGGATACTTGCTGGCTTGCAAAGCGCAGCATATCTAAGATTAATGGTGGCCTTATAGCCCTTTCCCTGAGACCATTGATCTCAAAATGGGTGTTGCATAACAACCCTAGAGCCTCGGTGTGTTCTGGTCACAAAACCACCATCCATTGGTCTTGCGAACGCTGTAATACCAGCAGCCAATAATTTTAAAATTCTTTGCATTTTTATTTCTTGGCTTCACATACTGGGTCCCATCTGACCCCAAATGACTTGATTCACTGTTGGAACTCTTAATAACTCACAGTTGCTTGGAGGCTCGTGTTTTTTGGCTGTCTCACCCATAGTAAGCTCCTGAAGCTGATGAGAAACCATGTAATTAATTATGGTTGCCAGCTCTTCACCTAGCTGCTCACCTGCTCCTGATGGGACAGCAAATGGAAGTGCCATTGGTGGAACATTTGGTAGTTCTTTTTCTCCTGTCTGCACTTCCCCACTTCCCCATCAGAATCGGGCTCAGGACTAATCTGGCCCATTGCACTCTCTTCAAATTGATAAGGAATCTCTGGCAGCATTGTTGCTGCTGGCGCTTCTTTTTCTAAGCGCTGACACTCCCTTCTCGTGGAGTGACGTTCTCTGGAGGACTGTATGCAACATTTCCTCCACTTGGGATAGGCGTGTACACACTCTATCCAGCCCCGCTGAGGAATAATCCCCCGACTCTGTGGGCCTAGCAGACTTATCTGTTGCCTTGTGCCCTAATGGCAACGGCTCTGTGCTGTGTAGCACTAAGTCTGCAGTCACTGTTTCTGTACTTAGCGACTGAATAGGGGTATGAGGCAGGGCTTCCAAGCCTGAACTGCTGCGGCCGGTTGAAACGCGCCGTTTTCCCTTCCCTGTTTTTTCCATGCTAGCACTCGGTATAGCGTACCGGCCATACCAGTGGAATGTTTTAAACTTACCTGGAGTCTGCATACTTACCGCTGGAGGAGCTCCGTTCCTCGCAGCCTCCGTGCGTCAAATGCAGCTGACGTACTTTTGGTGCGCATGCGGCCTGGCGGGTCTTCTTCACGGAATCACTCGCGTGACTCCGAAGTAAAATTATGGTATGCTGCCCCCAGGTTAAGTGGCATAACCTACAAGGGCTATCATGTCATGACTGTAGGAGCTGCAAGTTCAGCGATTGATTGGAATTGCATTCTCAGGACTCTGCGTGTTTCTCTGTTGCTACACAAGGAGAGTCTCTTTGAGTAGGAGTGCATTGGTGATGTGTCTGAAGCAGCAGTGATCTACAAATTGCTATAGTCGGGCTTCACCACCTGCCATAATACGATGGGTCAGAAGCGCAGAAGACTTATTTTTCTTCTACTGGCAGCGGGGTCTTGGCACATACAATGCATTCAGAAAGTATTCAGACCCCTTCACGTTTTCTACATTTTGATACATTACAGCCTTATTTTAAAATGGATTGAATTCTTTTTTTAAAATCATAAATCTACGCAAAATACCCCAGAATGAAGAAGCGAAAACAGGTGTTTTGAAATGTTTGCCAAGTAATTAAAAATAAATAACTGAAATATCACATTTACATACCAGTAAGTATTCAGACCCTTTACACTTAACATTGTCTGTAGACCTCCAAGACAGGATTGTGTCGAGACACAGATCTGGGGGAGGGTATAAAACAATTTCTGCATCATTGCAGATCCCGAAGAGCACAGTGGCCTCCGTCATTCTTAAATGGAAGAACAACCAGGACTCTTCATAGAGCTGGCCGCCCAGCCAAACTGAGCAATCGGGGGAGAAGGGTCTTGGTCAAGGAGGTGACCAAGAACCCAATGGTCAGAGGGTAGTTGAGGCCAGTTCATTGGCTATATTTAAGAGGGAGTTAGATGTGGCCCTTGTGGCTAAGGCGATCAGATGGTATGGAGAGAAGGCAGGTACGGGATACTAAGTTGGATGATCAGCCATGATCATATTGAATGGCGGTGCAGGCTCGAAGGGCCGAATGGCCTACTCCTGCACTTAATTTCTATGTTTCTATGTCACTCTGACAGAGCTCCAGAGTTCCTCGGTGGAGATGGGAGAACCTTCCAGAAGGACAACTCTATCTGCAGCACTCCACCAATCAGGCCTTGGAAACATAGAAACATAGAAATTAGGTGCAGGAGTAGGCCATTCATGGCTGATCATCCAACTCAGTATCCCTTACCTGCCTTCTCTCCATACCCTCTGATCTTCTTAGCCACAAGGGCCACATCTAACTCCCTCTTAAATATAGCCAATGAACTGGCCTCAACTACCCTCTGTGGCAGAGAGTTCCAGAGACCCACCACTCTCTGTGTGAAAAGATTCCTTCTCATCTCGGTCCTAAAGGATTTCTCCCTTATCCTTAAGCTGTGACCCCTTGTCCTGGACCTCCCCAACATCGGGAACAATCTTCCTGCATCTAGCCTGTCCAACCCCTTAAGAATTTTGTAAGTTTCTATAAGATCCCCTCTCAATCTCCTAAATTCTAGAGAGTATAAACCGAGTCTATGCAGTCTTTGTTCATAAGACAGTCCTGACATCCCAGGAATCAGTCTGGTGAACCTTCTCTGCACTCCCTCTATGGCAATAATGTCCTTCCTCAGATTTGGAGACCAGAACTGTACGCAATACTCCAGGTGTGGCCTCACCAAGACACTATACAACTGAAATAGAACCTCCCTGCTCCTATGCTCAAATCCTTTTGCTATGAAAGCTAACATACCATTCGCTTTCTTCACTGCCTGCTGTACCTGCATGCCTACTTTCAATGACTGCTGTACCATGACACCCAGGTCGCGCTGCATCTCCCCTTTTCCTAATCGGCCTCCATTTAGATAATAGTCTGTTTTCCTATTTTTGCCACCAAAGTGGATAACCTCACATTTATCCACATTATACTGCATCTGCTAAACATTTGCCCACTCACCCAGCCTATCCAAGTCACCTTGCAGTCTCCTAGCATCCTCCTCACAGCTAACACTGCCCCCCAGCTTAGTGTCATCCGCAAACTTGGAGATATTGCCTTCAATTCCCTCATCCAGATCATTAATGTATATTGTAAATAGCTGGGGTCCCAGCACTGAGCCTTGCGGTACCCCACTAGTCACTGCCTGCCATTGTGAAAACGACCCGTTTACTCCTACTCTTTGCTTCCTGTTTGCCAGCCAGTTCTCTATCCACATCAATACTGAACCCCCAATACCGTATGCTTTAAGTTTATATACTAATCTCTTATGTGGGACCTTGTCGAAAGCCTTCTGAAAGTCTAGATATAACACATCCACTGGTTCTCCCTTATCCACGCTACTAGTTACATCCTCGAAAAATTCCACAAGATTTGTCAGACATGATTTACCTTTCGTAAATCCATGCTGACTTTGTCCAATGATTTCACCACTTTCCAAATGTGCTGCTATCCCATCTTTAATAACTGACTCTAGCAGTTTCCCCACTACCGATGTTAGACTAACTGGTCTGTAATTCCCCGTTTTCTCTCTCCCCCCCTTCTTAAAAAGAGGGATTACGTTTGCTACCTGCCAATCCTCAGAATCTAAAGAGTTTTGAAAAATTATCACTAATGCATCCACTATTTCCGGAGCTACTTCCTTAAGTACTCTGGGATGCAGCCTATCTGGCCCTGGGGATTTATTGGCCTTTAATCCATTCAATTTACCCAACACCACTTCCCGACTAACCTGGATTTCACTCAAGTACTCCTTTGACCCGCCGTCCCCTGCTATTTCCGGCAGATTATTTATGTCTTCCTTTGTGAAGACAGAACCAAAGTAGTTATTCAATTGGTCCGCCATATCCTTGTTCCCCATGATCAACTCACCTGTTTCTGACTGCAAGGGACCTACATTTGTTTTAACTAATCTCTTTCTCTTCACATATCTATAAAAACTTTTGCAGTCAGTTTTTATGTTCCCTGCCAGTTTTCTTTCATAATCTATTTTTCCTTTCCTAATCAAGCCCTTTGTCCTTCTCTGCTGGTCTCTGAATTTCTCCCAGTCCTCTGGTATGCTGCTTTTTCTGGCTACTCTGTACGCATCATCCTTTGCTTTGATACTATCCCTGATTTCCCTTGTTATCCACGGCTGCACTACCTTCCCTGATCTATTTTTTTGCCAAATTGGGATGAAAAATTTTTGTAGTTCATCCATGCAGTCTTTAAATGTCTTCCATTGCGTATCCACCGTCAACCCTTTTAGAATTGATTGCCAGTCAATCCTGGCCAATTCACGTCTCATACCCTCAAAGTTACCTTTCCTTTATGGTAAGGTCCTTTATGGCCTTTATGGTAGAGTGGCCAGAAGGAAACCATTCCTCAGTAAAAGGCATATGACAGCCCGCTTGAAGTTTGCCAAAAGGCATGAGAAACAAGATTCTCTGATCTGATGAAACCAAGATTGAACTCTTTGGCCTGAATGCCAAGCGTCACGTCTGGAGAAAACCAGGCACAGTTCATCACCTGGCCAATACGGTGAAGCATGGTGGTGGCAGCATCATGCTGTATGGATGTTTTTCAGCAGCAGGAACTGGATGACTAGTCAGGATCGAGGGAAAGATGAATGGAGCAAAGTACAGAGAGATCCTTGATGAAATCCTGCTCCAGTGTTCTGGACCTCAGACTGGGGCGGAGGTTCACCTTCCAACAGGACAATGACCCTAAGCACGCAGCCAGGACAATGCAGGAGTGGCTTCGTGAAAAGTCTGTGAATGTCCTTGAGTGACCAAGCCAGAGCCCAGACGAACCCAATCGAACATCTCTAGAGGAACCTGAAAATAGCTGTGCATCGACGCTCCCCCATCCAATCTGACAGAGCTTGAGAGGATCTGCAGAGAAGAATAGGAGAAATTACCCAAATACAAGTGTGCCAAGCTTGTAGCGTCATACCCAAAAAGACTTGAGGCTGTAATTGCTGCCAAAGGTGCCTTAACAAAGTACTGAGTAAAGGGTCTGAATACTTTTGTAAATGTGATATTTAAGTTATTCTTTTTAATTACTGCAATAATGTCTAAACGCCTTTTTTCACTTTTATTATGGGGTATTGTGTGTAGATTGTTGATTTAAAAAAAAAGAATTTAATAGAATTTAATCCATTTTAGAAAAATGCTGTAACGTAACAAAATGTGGAAAAAGTGAAGGGGTCTGACCACTTTCTGAAAGCACTGTATATGACCAAATCTTTGCAGATAGGGACAGTTGGCTGCCATAAATTTCCTGAAAGCATTTACTGTTAAAGTTAATTTCTACCTTGGGCAATTAATCACCTCTACACTTTAATGAGGAATTTTCTAGAGGATGGGTGTGGAAAATGAGAATTGCACCTTCCCTCATCATTTAATGTCCTTCAGCGTGTTGCCATTGCAATCAAGATCTCTTTTGCACCTGGGCATGCAGAGCAGCTTGTGGGGCTACCGCAGAGTCATCTAGAGCAAAGAGGTATGACGTGAATGAAGTTTCTCGGTGCATGCCACCAGTTTAGAATTCAGCTTGCCACTGGATTTCGGGACCTTTGCAGTTGACACAGATGCTTTTATCTAACTCTTGCTAACAAAGTGGTTGATTCCACATATAATACCACACCGGCTATGTGCTGTTTTGAAAACTTTTTTTTCTCGTGAGTAGTCCACGATATTTCTTAATCAGAAAGTTTTAGATAAAATTTCAAAAGGAAATTTACCTCAGTTTCCAGTTTTGAAGTAATTAGCCTGAACTAATCTATTGAGTATCCAATGCATTTTTTTCCTTATTCCAAGTTTTAGGATTTGTATGGTTCACTTTCACATTTCAGAGGGATTGTAGCTTGATTATTTGCAGTATTCATGTATATCAGTATCCAATAATAAGAGTTCTGCATGTTGTTTTGGAGATATGGTGTTGAAACAGGCCCTTCGGTCCACTGAGTCCACGCCAACTAGCGATCAACGGGGAACTAGTTCTATCCTGCACACCAGGGACAATTTACAGGTTATTTAACCTACAAACCTTCAGACCTTTGGAATGTGGGAGAAATCCGGTGCTCCCGGAGAAAACCCGCACAGTCACAGGGAGAACGCATAAACTCCATTTAGACATCACCTGTAGTCAGGATCAAACCTGGCTCTGTGATACTGTAAGGCAACAATTCTACTACTGTGCCACCACTATTCTGTTGCACAAACATACTCTTTCAATGGGGAAGTGGAAGTTTGCAGCCACATTGCATGTCCCACTTACGTGCCCTTGGCAAGCAAATTACGTGACCTCGTCGTCGCATTGAGGCACACGGGCATCGTGTAGCTGCGCGGGGCTGGTCCCACTGAGAAGCACGGAGGGGTATGGAGTTGTGCGCGGTATCGCGCGGCGCTCTGAAATTTTGTAGCGAACGAAATATTCGCGCGCCACCGGCCTGTCGCATAACTGACGGCCAAAGTGGGACAGGCCCAAGAGTCTGGTGCGACGCAACGTCTCACCTCCAACAGCAGCAGAAGCAGGCAAACAATCGCCGAGCTCGGCCTGGGGCTCACGGCCGTTGCGGTCCGGATCCGCCTCCACTACTACTCCCAGAGCGGGGCCAAGAAAATTGAAGATAGATACAAAATGCTGGAGTAACTCAGCGGGACCAGCAGCATCTCTGGAGAGAAGGAATGGATGACGTTTCGGATCAAGACTCTTCTTTCAGACTGAAGATGGGTCTCGACCCGAAACATCATCTATTCCTTCTCTCCAGAGATGCTGCCTGTCCCGCTGAGTTACTCCTGCATTTTGTGTCTATCTTCAAATGATGTCATGCGCTCCAGACGGCTGTGCGGATGCATAAAGTCGCGCTTGACCTTCGCGGGACCATCGTGCCTCAACACGACCACATGTGTTCACGTAATTAGCGTTCCAAGGACACGTTACTGGGACAGGAGCTTTAGGCTAATAGCCTTTCAATTTATAGTCTTTGCTCTTCCTCATTGCTTCCACTTATTTTGTCTAACAAACCGTCTATCTATTCCTTGCAGAGTGACTCTACATAGTTACGTCCACATAACACGGTAAAAGGATGTTCTACTTCAAGGGTGGCAAACTCTAATGCAGTTGTCTCATTTAATCACCCATGCCCAGGTGAGTGAGTTACGTTATGTCTTATGCTGTGAGGTAATCTGGTTAACATTTGATTTTAAATTTCAGCATATATTAATTTAATCTCAAGTAAAAGCACAATTACCCAGCAACAGGATGTTTTGCGCTTTGATGACTATTGCCAAGATGTTTGCATTTTAAGTTGTAAATACCTTGAGAATTAGCATTAACTGTTGGTAAAGATATGGGAACACGATTTATAGATGTATGTTGCAACTAATTTTACATTATCTTTTAAAAGAAGTTGACTGAGATGACCTAGCATGTTATATTATAGGAGAAGTAAATACAGGCAAGAATTATTGCCTGTATAATAGTAAGATTAAACGAGAACTTACCTGTTCGAAGTTTGATCTTTATTTTATGAGGAGTTACGATGAGGGATTACGTGAAGAAGCCCCGCCTGGCGCAAGATCGGCATACTTCAAAGCAGCGGCATGAAAAACACAGAACCAATAGCCGGAGTAAGATAGTAAGGCTCACATAGACTAGAACTACCAGATTATCATTTATATTATGAAGGCTGGGAGCGGACGGCACGTAATCCCTCATCGTAACTCCTCATAAAATAAAGATCAAACTTTGAACAGGTAAGTTCGCGTTTAATCTTACTATTTTACTTCGGAGTCACGTGAGTGACTACGTGAAGATTTTAAAGCTCTGTGTTTTTTATGTCGTAGATTCATTCCATACGACACTCTGTTTCAGTCAACACAGTAGTGAGTAAATAATATATATTTAAAACATTGTTTCAGTTTATGTAATAAATCTTTTAATCATAAAAGAACAAAAATAATAACCCCTCTATCCCAGGGGAAAGTTTACAACAAAAGTGATAATGATATAAAGTGATAACATAAATCGATAATATAAATCGATAATATAAAACAGGGCAAACATTCAAAGAGAACCCAACACTGCATGTCCAAACCCTGGCACCGTGAGAACAGGTTTATCGAAAAACTTTGAAAAAATTTCCTCTTTACACCACCCTGCGGCCTCTAAAATTTGGTCGAGTGGCACGTCCTGTACCTTCGCCGCGGACGTAGCTGCTGCCCTGGTTGAGTGAGATTTAAACACATCAGTGTCTACTCCTACTAAATCCAAAACCTGTTTTAACCATCTAGAAATGGTTTGAACTGAAACGTTTTACGCGTTTTTTTGTGCGTAATCAGTAACGCTGTCTCACCACCCCGGAGACTCTTTGTTACTTCAATATATTGAGTCAAATGCTTAACTGCACACAATGTTTGATCGACAGGGTATGCTTTAAATATTACCTTGGTTCCAGTTTTCCCTGGTCTGCTTTGTTTGATTACATCATAAACATAAAAAACAATGTTATCTGAAGCCACATGCATGCAATCTAAACGTTTGCAATGTTTGTACTCTTTGTGCTGACACTAATGCCATTAGCTTTACTACTTTAAATGTTAACTTCTACAAAGACATTGACGTAATTGGAGCCCATTGCCAAAGCAAAGTAAGAACAATGCTAACATCCCAAATTTCTGTATATCTGGGTTTGGGAGGATTTTTATTAAACATTCCTTTCATAAACCGGGATATTAATGGATGAGACCCGATTGATTCCCGGTCAGAAATTTGTCCTAAATAGGACGACAAAGCACTACCAGCACTATTAATGGCACTATAACTTAAGTGCTGATCAACATGTAACCCAGCAAGGAACTCCAATACATTTGATATGTTCGCAGTATGATAAGATATCTTTGACTGTCCACAGAAGACTTCACATTTCCTTATATGCGACATATATTGTTTTTTAGTGCTATTTCTCCAAGCTGCAGCTATAACATCCATGGTCCTATCCGACATCCAAGCCCTTGCAATGGTCTGGTCAGAACCTGCAGATTAACAAATTCATATGATCATGCAATGGATGACTTTCTTTTGTCACTGGTTGTACCAACAAATCACTGCAACTAGGAATCGTCATAAATGGTTCAATAATCATTCTAAGCATCAATGGGAACCATGACTGTGTAGGCCAATTTGGAACCACCAAAACGCCCGTGGCAGAGTCTTGCACTATTTTCATGAGACATTGCCCAATCAGGCAGAATGGGGGAAAAGCATAAAAGAACATATTCCCCCAATGTAGCGAGAATGCATCCACCGCTACTGCTCCTGGGTCAGACTCCCAAGACACGTATTTGGGCAATTGGTGATTTAATCTAGACGCAAACAGATCAATGTCCGGTAATCCATACCGACTGACAATATTTTTGAAAACTTGTGGATTTAACATCCATTCTGTACTGTCTTTAAATTTTCGTGATCTGTTGTCTGCCACAATATTGTCTCTCCCTGGGAGATAGGTAGCTGAAACCTAAATATTCTTAGAAATACACCAATGCCACATCTGGTTAAACAGATAATCACATGGTAATGATCTTACTCCACCCATGTGATTGATATATGCCACAGCTGTGGTATTGTCTACTTGTAATTGGACATGCAAATCCTTCATAGTAGAACAATAAGCTTTCAAACCATAAAATACTCCAAATAACCCCAAATAATTAATACCATATGTTTGGAGAAATAAGTCCTCTTGGACAGTCCATCTGCCACCACAGCTGGTGTCATTGTCCGTAGCCCCCCCATCCGAGAGCACTTACATCAGTTTGCAAAACCGCTGCTGGTTGCTGAACAAATATGTTTTAAGCAGCTTGTGGAACATTCTCAATCCACCACTGTAACTCGGATAAAGCTTCCATTGGTAATTGCATGGGCCTATCAAAATGGCCTGCACGTTCTTTTAGTGCTTGTGTTTTTGCCCTTTGAAAGTTTTTAATAATGTAGTGGACCAACTCGACTGCAGGTAATGCTGCTACTAATTACCAATAGCCTTAGCTGCTTCTCGGATGGAGGGATAAGGTTTGTCAACAAGGCAACGACACACATTTGTAATATTGACAACTTTCCCTATTGGTAAAGTTACTGACATAGTAACTGAATTAATCACAAACCCCAAATAGTCAATTGTTTGGGATGGCTGTAGCTTAGATTTTGTTGGATCAGAAATCCTAGCCTTTCAACAGGCTTATAGTTGCTGAATGATTTTTCAGCTGATTCCTGATTAGCATTGACAATTAAAATGTCATCAAGATAAGCCATGACAATGTGTTTTTGTGCCCTTAGCAGTGCAAGTACTGGTTTCAACAATTTTGTGAACAGTCTAGAAGCTGAGCTTACCCATTAGGTAATGCCTTATATTACCACAGCTGACCCATCCAATTAAACTTCAAATACCTGCGAAAATGATGATGAATTGGTACTGAATAATACGCATCTTTCAATTCTATAGTAGCCGTGTATCAACCTGTTGATAACAATTGCCTTGCAGTGTTGAAGGTATCCATTTTCAAATGCTTATACTGGACAAATGTATTAAAGTGTGTGAGGTCCAGAATGACTTTACCACCCCCATCTTTCTTTGCCTGGGGAAAATATTTGACACACATTGTTGTGGATTATTAACCGTAATTTCAATTACTCCATTTTCAAATAAATTTTTTACCTCTTTTTTTTATCTGAGATTTTGCAGGTGCAGAAAACACCAAAATACGATTAGGTTTATTCTGTACAGGTGGATCAATTTCTTCTACAAATTCTATTGTAGATCGTGACACAGTATCTAATATAAACCGATCAGATGTTATGCAGCACCATTCATCATAAAACAATTGCAATCTACCACCAATCGGAGGTTCACCAAAAGATTCCTCTGTGATAGAATGAAGTTTTTGTACCTCCAAATGCACGTGATGGTCTCCTTTTCCCAACATATGGGTTTACATTAGGCTGTGATGGGTAATAATATTTCCTCACCATACTCCTGCCTCTGCTTCATAATCAAATCCCCTTCTCATTGAACCAGACCTTCTTTGACCAAATATGAAAGGTTTCATAAGCCTGATAGTCTTTTTCTCTTCATCAATGTCTTTGATTTGTTTAGGCAAGTTTTCATCGAATAAATACCCAGGAGTTTGAATATTGCTTGATCTGCACAGACCTGCAAATCTAGTGTGCAGTATGGGCCGAATGGTGATTATTCTCATACAATTGACTCAAAGTATGAGTTACAAAACAATGCCAACATATCTTTTTGAATTTTGGTCATTGTACATCCTTCCACTTGCTCTCCAAAAGCAGTGATGCCACCTGTAATAAGCTTGAAATTCTTTGGAATCGTATTTCCTGCATTATTGAAGACATGGGTGCCCAAATAGTCGGATTCACCGTTGGCACCCTTAGTGAAGCACAATTCACAGGTGTTTCATATAATTCTGTTGTTTCAACCATAACAGCCTCCTGAAGCTGGTGAGAAACCAATTAGTGTTGGCCGCCAAGGTTACCTTCCATGGCCTCACCGCTTCCTTCAGGTATAGCACTTTGTGCCACATCAAGTACACCTGGATTTATACTCTTGTGCTGTGGTGGGTACTGTGTGGTGACCAAAATCACCACTTTCAGGGTCAGTCTGAAACTTGCACAAGGAGACTACCTCCAGCCCAATCCGAGCCTCTAGAGGTTCATATTCCCACATTGGTAAGGCACCATATTCTTGATATGGAAACCCCTCATGGCCTTCCTGGGAATGTTCTGGGTTCTTTAGACCCTTGGTTGATGATTGTTTGGAGCATCTTCTCCATTTGATCCATTCTTAGCCATAAGGCTTTTCTATCTGGAGGACTTTCACTATCAGAGTCATCAGAAACCACGGGCCTCTCAGATTTCCTTTTACTTTTCTTTGCCACTGGAATTTCCTCCGTGGCTTCTGCTTGTGGAGCAACCAAAGGCTCACTATCGGGTAATATCAACGGCCACCGGCATCGGAGCCGGCTCCGCATTAATCTGCCGTCCCAACTTTTTCTTCACCCCGGGACGCCCGTTTTACCCGCGTTGATTTTCGGAACATTCTCCATTTTTATTTTTAACTCCTCCTGGCTTTGCACGCCAGCGTCATGGAGTTTAATTTGCCCTTGAAGTAAAATAAATGCACTTACCTGCGGGCCTGTTCCTTACCGCTGGTGGAGCTGCGCTCTGCAGCTCTTTCCCTACCTACGGCGTCAACGTAATGCCGATCATGCGCCAGGCGGGGCTTCTTCACGTAGTCACTCACGTGACTCCGAAGTAAAATTGGCATGTGTCTGTAGCATGTGTGTGTGTAGCAATGAGTCCTTCCAGGGTAGTTGTTGAAGATTTGTTTTTTCTTGTCAATAATTAGTGACAGAGTGACAATCTTCCCTCCTCCCTTTATGATTTGATGAGTAATTCACTGTCATTCAACAGGTCAAGCACCATCTGTGGTGAGGGAGCAAGAGTTAACTTTTCAGATCAATGATTATTCCCCAGTTGCAATGATGCTTGTCCAGTCCGTCACTCCCAGATGCATCACTGTGGTTAACTCCTGATTATTCTGTGAGTGACACTTCAAACACTTAATTTGAGAGGAAAAATGCATGATGTCTTTGTCAACATTAACCTGCCTGATCTGCTGAATATCTTCAGTATTTTGTTTTTATTTCAGTTTTCCCAATATTCTGCTTTTGCATTTTAATAGTAAAATTAAATGAGAACTTACCAGTTTGAAGTTTGATCTGTATTTTATGAGGAGTTACGATGAGGGATTACGTGAAGACCCCGTCCAGCACGCATGCGCGACATTCTTCAAAGCGGCGGTGTGGAGTCACAGAAAAAACACAACGATTGAAATAAATATAGTAAAGAAAAAATAAGAACTTAATTACCAGTTGATCTGTATAATAGAGGGTGGGAGCGGAGGGCACGTAATCCCTCATCGTAACTACTCATAAAATACAGATCAAACTTCGAACTGGTAAGTTCTCATTTAATCTTACTATTTTATTTCGGAGTCACGTGAGTGACTACGTGAAGACTTCAAAGCTCTGTGATCCCGAACCGTCTACCAGCTCATGCTTCACTCTCTGTCTGAAGACCTTTGAGGGAGGAAGTATGTTATCACAATCAACAATAACCTGTTTGTGAACAGAAAAGGTTTATTAATAACAACAAAAAACAGAGAGCTCCCCCGGGCTTAAATTAAATATTATCTGCAGACTCTAAAATTCTGTCTGCAAATAGAGCAGGTTCCGCCAGCGGCTTATTATAAAACCTTTGGAAAGTTCTTTCCGAGGACCATCCTGCTCTGGCCAGAATATGGTCCATAGGCACATTCATTCGCCTAGCCGCCGACATGGATGCAGTGGGAGTGGAGTGAGATTTGTAAACATTAGTGTTGATTCCCACGGACTTAAGCACCTGCTTGAGCCACCTTGAAATGGTTTGGCTCGTCACCTGACAATGGGGCTTCTTGTGGCTTAGCCATAAGACTCTTTCTCTCCCTCTTAAATTGTATGTTGTGTCTATGTAAATGGCGAGATGGGTCTTGGCACACAGCCGTGGGTCAGATGAATATGCCCGGAACTCCATAACTGGAGGCGTGGTTCCTGGTTTCGTTTCTTTGACCAGACCCTGAATATGGAATGTGATACAGTCCAATGACTCTGTCATGCTGTCCAGCATCAGAAGGTGGAGGGACTGTACCCTTTGTGCTGACACTAGTGCCATGAGCATGACTGATTTCAGGGTAAGTTGTTCCAGCAGCTGGAACCAAATAAGCTGACAACGCACTCCTGGCTGTATTGATGGCGCTGTAGCTGAGTCCATCCCGTTGTAATCCAACCAGGAACTGCACAACATGGGTAGCTGTTGCTGTTGAGTAGATAGTTCCTGTTTTGGAGCAATACCGTTCTCATTTCCTTATGTTGGTCAGGTATTGTCTTTTGGTGGACTCCCGGTGGGATGCGGTCATCATGTTGATGGCGTCCTCAGACAGTCCCAAGCCCAGTAGAGGTCTTTTTAGAATCTGCAAGCCAGGAGATTTTTCTCTGTCATGGCACGGGTGACTAATGCCTGACACTGGGTGGATTAATAATTCTGGACTGCTGGGGAATTCCAACGGTGTTTCGACAGCCATGGCTGTGTAGGCCAGTCGGGTATTATCAAGATTCCTGAAGTGGAATCCAATTGAATCTTGCGTAATACCCGACTGATGAGGCAGAAGGGAGGAAAAGCATAGAAGAACATTTTCCCCCAATGCAGCGTGAATGCATTAACTGCTGCTGCCTCAGGGTCTGGTTCCCAAGCGACATACGTTGGTACCTGGTGATTCAGCCTAGATGCAAATGGATTGATATTTGGTGTGCCATATTGCTTTGTAATTTCAGCAAATGCTTTGGGATTTAACATCCATTCGATGTTATCGTTAAATTTGCGTGACCTGGTGTCTGCCACTGTATTTTGCTTACCTGGTAGGTAAGTTGCTGATAACCAAATATGTCTTTTGACCCACCATTGCCAGATTAGGTTGACCAAATTGTCACATGATATTGACTTTACACCATCCATGTGGTTGATATAAGCCACCACCGTGGTATTATCTAATTGCAACCGGACATGTGCGTGATGCGTATTAGATGAATATGCTTTTAAACCATAAAACGCACCCAACATTTCGAAATAGTTAATACCCCATGTCTGTAGGCAAGATGATTCAAAATTAGTCCATCTGCCCCCTGTGCTGGATTGCATGTTAGTTGCTCCCCAGCCCAAAGCATTGGCATTCGTTTGAATGGTTGATACTGGGTTAGTGATTATTATGGGACTGGAGCTAAGCCCAATGTTCCTTGTCCACCATTGTAACTCTGGAATGGATTCAGCAGTTAAATTCATAACTCGGTCAAAGTGACCTGAGTTTTTCTTTAGCGCGTGCACTTTTGCTCTTTGTAAATTTTGATAGTGCAGAGGCCCAAATTGTACTGCTGGAAAGGCTGCTACCATTTTCCCAATGACACTAGCTACCTGCCGTATGGTTGGGTGATGATTAACCATTAGTTCGTTGCATGATTGTGCCAATTCTGATGCTTTCCCCTTCGGCAGAATTAGTCATGCGAATAGTGTCAATCGTAAATCCAAGATAGTCCATGGTTGTGGACGGTGTCAAATTGGATTTATCTGGATGTATGACAAACCCCAAAGTTTCAAACAAACGTTTGGTGGCTGCTACTGCCGAAATTGCTGTCTCCAAGGTTTTCCCTACTATTAAAATGTCGTCTAAGTACGCCATGACTATATGCTTTTGTTTCCTTAATAATGCCAAGGCAGGTTTTAAGATTTTTGTGAACAACCTTGGAGCTGAGGTTAGCCCATTTGGTAAGGCTTTAAATTGCCATAGCTGTTTCATCCAGATAAACTTTAGGTATTTACGATGCTCCTTGTGTATGGGTACTGAGTAGTAGGCATCTTTTAAATCAATGCTTGCCAGAAAGTACCCTCTAGAAATCAATTGTCTGTCTGTTTCAAAAGTTTCCATCTTGAAATGTATATACTTAACAGATTCGTTTAAAGAAGTTAAGTCAATGATGATGCGACATCCACCATCTTTTTTAGTTTTAGTGAAAATATTAGACACAAATTCCAAAGGTTCATGTTTTGTTCTTTCAATGACACCTTTTGCTAGCAGCCTCGTCAGTTCAGCTTGACCCTCTTGTTTCTCTTTGACTGAGAGGGTGAATACCCTTTGGCATATATGCTGAACTGGCAGCATGTTTTCATGAACAAAGTCAATTTTATAGCCATGAATGCTGCTGAGTATATATTTGTCATTAGTGATAGACTCCCATGCATCCAAAAACAAGTGCAATCTCCCCCCCTGTTAGTATAGAGCCCCTACTACTCATATGCCGAGAGGAACCAGACCCACCTACCTCCATGGTTACTGGTGCTTCTTCTGCCTCTTCGCTGGACGATGAGGTGTCTGCTGGGCTGTAGAGGGCTGCTGTTGATATTGATGTTGCTGTTGATGTTGATGTTGGGGGTGGCGCATTTTCCATGGGGTCCGCTCTGGGCCCTGGCCTAAAAAAGGCTTACGTGGAATGGTTGCGGACCCCGAGCTTTCACCATTCCCATATGGCAGTCGGCGACTGGTGGACGCCGTGGGGTACTGCCACCTGGGTTTGTTAGGTCTGCTCAGTCCCAAACCTGCCCTCATGAGACCAAAGGTCTTGGACTCTTCCTCCAGGTCTTTCACCTTTTTTGGAAGGTCCGTTCCAAAGAGCAGAATTGGAGGTTCTGAACCCGGTGTTTTGCAAAGTCCTACAAAATTAGGGTTGAGGGCAGGCTTGATGATATCCTTCCGTAAATTGTTAATCTCAAATTGAGTGATGCACAGCAGATCTAATGTATCTTGCTGATTTGTGGTGATGTCCACACCATCTATGGACCGAGCATATGAAGTTATTCCTGCTGTCAGGAGTTTTAGGGTTTTCTGGAGCTTCAACTCCAGGTTCCTGATATTCTGCCCCAAATGTCCCCAAATGTGGCTGTTTACAGCTGGTACATTCAGTGATGTACAATTTTCTGGGGCTGAATATAATTCAAGAGCCACATTGACCACCCGTTCTAGTAGGGGTTTTGAGGACAGGTGGTCAATGCTGGCTGTAAGTTTCGGCTCTAAAGGCCGACCCGCTCATGGAGTGGCCATGTAGCGGTTGACCACACCCAGCATCTCTTCCTGATCCTGTACACCCTGCGTACTCCGGACATCTTCAGCCAGCGACCCCTCTTCTTGACCAGCCCAGACCTGGTCGCCAATGCTGCCTTCAATAGAAGGTGAAGCAATGGCCAGTGCCGTAAAGGACACTGCGGGAGTGCCTGAGCTCCCTTGGCGAGTCTGCTACTGCTCTCTCAGCAGATCTCGCTGGAGCAATTGCTCCATAAACCGTTCCATTTGGCTTAGGCGGCTGCCTTTGCTGCTCTCGAGCGGTGAGGCATCTTCATCCGAATCGTCGGATACTACCACCTGGTTATGGCTGCAGGTTCCTCCAGCCCGCTGCTCAGGCTGCACTAGCGGTGCTGGGCTCGGCTCGGTAGTTAATCCTGCCCCCTCTCGCCCCCCGTCCAAAGAACACTCCTCAACGGGAGACGAACGGGGGCGAGGTCCAAATTTCTTTCCTCTGGTCTTGCTCATTCTTCTGGAACACAAAGCAGACCACAGAAAAATACACACGGCCACGGTAAAACACTTACCTGTCGGCCCGACTTTCAAATTGTAGCGGGAGCGCCTTGAACACTCACGTGACTCCGAAATGAAATTATTGTTATGTTCCTCCATGTGTCAATTGTTAAGGATCTTCGCAGTGCTTGTTTTGTTCACTCTGGTTTACTGTTTGCCCTCACTGCAAAGTAAATGAATTGCGCTCTCAAAAATCTGACTCAGAAAATAAAACCTAAAGATACCAGTTAAGCCCACAGACTGTTGCAAAATCTGGGTTTGGGTTTTACTCTAGACTGTCCACCCCCACAGGAAGAAAATGATACCACAGCCGAGTAGTTTTGGCACAAAAATATATCCTGCTGTTTTTCCCTTTGGTCGGTTCTATGATCCACAGCTCCCAGCCTGGCTGCTAGAATCGTGAGGGATTGCATTATTTTGCATACTTTGCTGTTTGCATTATTTAAAATTTTAATTTGTTGAGTGAATTGATAAAACTCTCCCAAATTTGAATTTGTTACATAAAGCTCACCTTCCCCATTCTGCCATCATGGTGATGAGACAGCGTGAGTTTTGCCCCTCAGTGCCTTGGCCTGATCAGTGGAGAGATTGCTTGCTATCACATGAGATATTAGTCTGCAGGTGATGCTTTGAACAAAACGTGATGGTCTCTGAGTGGCAGAGGGACGTGCCATTTTATTGATGGAAGTCGGCTTCATTGCTGATGAGATGCTGCAAACATGTGGGCACTATGGCGCACTAGATGTTCCATTTAGCAAAACTTTAAGCAAAGCTCAGTTCAATACCATATGAAAATATTTTGGACTTGGAAACTTGGTATTCATAACTTGGTGCCAGAGGGAGTGCAGGCAATCTTGTGTCTACCAGAGGTAGTTGGGGATTGTGCAGAGTCTGAGAAACTGAGCCAGGCAATGTAATTTCAGAATGTTCATGGAATGCATGGTTGAGTGACTAGAGAAACTAGACCAATCATTTTAATAAGTAGACTCTTTTTGTGAAGGCAATGAAAATTAGTTTTGCTGGAACTGGCACTGAGAAATATGCAGCAGTTCAACTGGCTCCAGCTGCAAAGATAAGCTTATTAAGCAGAGCAACAGGGCCAGTATTGGTGGTCACCCGATTGGTAGCTTGGCCTCCTGTTGTTTGTCATGCAAGGGAAACCTCACAGCTTCCTTCTGCCATTTGATGCAACCCCCTGTTATAATTGGGCATTATTGGACATAATTGTAAAATTTCTGAAGCAAACAGAACATGGTTGACAGAAACTTGCAACTAGCAACTTGTTCAGAGATGCAAATTAAACTGACTTAACCACCCAGACAGGGTGAAAACCATTGATGTCAAATGATGCCAAACAATGCATGTTGAGTGATATACATTCCATGGATGGTACCAACTCTGCCCTTAGATCATAATGGGAAGGGCACATTGTCGATAATGACAGCAGGGATTAGTCACAATTTAGGGACATATTTGGAAATTGCGGATTACAAAGTTTAAATGTTGAAAACTGATGTCTTCAAAACCAAGGCAATTCAATATATCAGGGAAGTGTGAAATTGAAGCTCGTAGTTGACCAATCAGAGCAGACTCTGGTGGAATTGGATGGGAGTTTGGCAGATTGAGATAAAGAACCCCCAAAATTGCTTCTGATGGGGAAAACCAAACACTCTCGAAAATTGGGCGGAGTTGAGAAGTGTTACAATAGCTTGCAAGGGTAATACTTGAGGCCTGAGAAAAGCTGCCTGACAGTCAGCCCAATTATAAAATTATGTCTTGCGTATGGCATGCACAGCCCAAAGTTGTAGGACAACTTGTTCTATTTGATCTTATTTGATTGTGCATACCAAGTTCATTGCCTTTGTCGAAACAAGGTGGACCAGGTGAAGGTTGCAATCTCCCACCCCATAAAATTATGTGACTCATCTGGAAGAACACGCTGACCAAACTAACAGCAAATTCTTTAAAAGGATGGGGCTGTTCTCATTCTTTGCCATGTTTTTAAAGTGTGAAGCAGCTATTGAATGAAGTTAAACAAACTAGTTGGAGAAAAAATTAGAAGCATCTCTGTGCAGTATCACAGTGAATTATAAGGCCCATTTCAAATATAATGGAAAATGTGGGCAAAGCATGGCCGTCCGAAGGGGGGGGGGGGTGCGTTGGATGCGACCGCACCCCCCTTTTTTCCAGAAGAAATAAAAATTCAGAGGAATTTTTTTTAAATACTTGCGAACATCCGCACCGTGGGGGGGAAGCTGGTGACCAAAGACGCAGAAGCGGCGCAAAATGGCGCCGTCTCTCCGGGGGGGGGGGGGGGGGGTATGGTGTGTGCCCGCCCGGTCCATCGGCTCCATCCGCCGGACCCTCGCCAGCGGGTCCCGTCTGCTGTCGGTCCGGGAAGACCGTTCTCCCGTCGCCGGGCGGGAAACGGGAAGAACTGAATCTGAACCCAGTCCTGGCAGCGGCCATAACCTGACACCAGGCGCTGCTCAGGCCGGGTCCACATCACCACCACCTCCCCCCCCCCCCCCCCTCCTCCTCCCCGCCGGTCCCTCGCCCCCCATCCTCGCCTATCTCGGAACCCACCCTCGCCTTTCCCACCCCGCGCCGTGGACCCCCCCCCCCCGCCGGGCCCTCGCACCCCAACACCTCGCCTTTCCCACCTCTCCTCCCCCCACCGAGCCCTCGCACCACCCTCGAGGAGTTCCCAACTGCCTCTCTCTCTCTCTCTCTCTCTCTCTCTCTCTCTCTCTCTCTCTCTCTCTCTCTCTCTCTCTCTCTCTCTCTCTTTTTTTTTTTTTTTTTTCATTTCAAAAACTTTATTCAACACAAATCATAAAATACAACACATCAAAACACAATCAAAAATCACACTATAATGAACAGATCATTGTAGTACAGCAGTACATTCATTTATAATCGCCTCAACCCCACGCGGCGACCAGCGCTGACGGAAGGCCTCCAGAGTCCCCGTGAACACCGCGTGTTCCCTCTCCAGGGACACACGTGCACGGACGTAGGCCCGAAAGAGGGGCAGGCAGCCGACTCTCGCCAGACCGTCGACCGCCCGCTGCCTGGACCCACGAATGGCCATCTTGGCCAGGCCAAGGAGCAAACCGACAGGTAAGTCCCCCCCCCACACTCGGCTCTCCCCACTCCCCGCCTTGTGTCCAAACACCAGGATTGTGGGGCTGAAATGCAGCCAGAACTTGAGGAACAACCCCTTCAGATATTGGTACAGGGGCAGTAACCTCACACACTCCACATACACATGGAATACGGTCTCCTCCTCTCCGCAGAAAATACATGCGGCAGACGAGCCCGTGAACCGACTCAAAAGTTTATTACAAACCACCGCTCCATGCAGCACTCTCCACCCCAGGTCCCCAATATAAAGGGGTACAACTCCCTTATAGAAGGACCCCCACTGGGGCCCCCCGCCGCCTTCGGATGGTAACACCGTCCTCCATGGTGAGTCAGGACGGGAGACGAAGGCACGGTGGTTCAGAATGTGCAGGAGCATCCTGTACAGTGCGCGTCTCCTTGCATCACAAAATGGCATGCTGGTCATCTCAGAAAGGCAGCTCAGATTATGCGGAGCCGGAGGCCGAGAAATATCCCGAAGCCTAGGCCCGATGAGCAGATCTGACGGAGCAGGGGTAAGCTCTATCTGAACCACTCTAGGCTCGCGCCTCTCCTCGACAACCACCATGACAGGATGAGGACCAGCCACACCCGCAGCCACAACATCCCCCTCACCTCGTGGAACAACACTCTGGCTGAACACCACCAAACTCCTCACTCTTAACACATCCCTATAGAAAACAGGCAAGCCCCTTAGAGCGGGTCGACTGACACCCGCCACCGGGAGCCGCGAGACCCCCCTTAGGCAACGACCCTGACGAAAAAAATACGTGGCCAGAGCGTGCCATCTGGGAGGGTTCTCTACATACATGTATCTCCGCAGAGTCCTGAGACGGAGAGCCGCCACCTGGGTGCGCACGCACACCAAGGACTGGCCGCCCTCCTCTAACGGAAGACTCAGGACCGCCGCGGAAATCCAATGCTTCCTATTTCCCCAAAAGAAATCCACCAGCTTCTTCTGTATAGCAGTTACAAATATAGAGGGCGGGACAAGAGTAGCCAGCCGGTACCATAACATAGAGGCCACCAGCTGGTTTATGACCAGCACCCTCCCCCGAAAGGAGAGAACTCCAAGCAGGCCTGACCAGCGCCCCAGCCGAGCAACCACCTTCGTCTCCAACTCTTGCCAGTTTGCCGGCCAAACATCCTCAGTGGGACTCAGGTACACCCCCAGATAGAGGAGGTGCGTGGTACTCCACGCATACAATGCCATCTCCTCCGGCAGGGAGTCTACCCGCCACTGACCCACCAAAAGTCCAGAGCACTTACTCCAGTTAATCCTAGCAGAAGATGCAGCCGAGAATATCTCCTGGCAGTCACGCATCCTCCGCAGGTCACCAGGATCAGTGAACATAAGAAGTACGTCATCGGCATACGCCGATAGAATCACCTCAACCCGCGGGCCAGGTAGGGCCAGGCCTGTCAACCTCCTCCGAAGAAGACACAGGAACGGCTCCACACAGACCGAATACAACTGGCCCGACATAGGGCACCCCTGGCGAACCCCCCTCCCAAAATGAAAAGGAGATAGCACCGCGCCATTAACCTTTACAAGACACTCCGCAGCAGCGTACAAAAGCCGGACCCGGGCCACGAAGTGTGGTCCAAACCCAAACGCTTGCAACGTCCCAAATAGGTATTCATGCTCTACCCTATCAAAAGCCTTCTCCTGATCAAGAGACAGAAAAGCAGCTGACTCACCAGTACCCTGGACTAAATGAATCAGGTCCCTAACCAGGTGGATGTTATCCTGGATGGACCGGCCAGGGACTGTATAAGATTGATCAGGATGAATCACTTGATGCAGCACGGAGCCCAGGCGATTTGCCATTGCCCGTGCAAAAATTTTATATTCTGTGCAAAGGAGAGAGACTGGACGCCAGTTCTTCAACAAACGGAGTTCGCCCTTCTTAGGCAGCAAGACAACAACCGTCCTACGCCACGAGAGAGGCATCACTCCAGTCGCCAGGCTCTCCCCCAAAACCAACATATAGTCACCCCCTAGGACGTCCCAGAATGCTCTAACAAACTCCACCGTCAACCCATCCAGCCCGGGGGACTTACCCCTCCTGAGCTGATGCAAGGCGCAAGTCAACTCCTCCAAAGATAAGGGGCCATCAAGAAGATCAGCCTCCCCCCTATCTACGGTCGGTAGACCCTCCCACAGATCTTGCTGAGCCTCCACACTGAATCCTTCCGCAGAGAACAGGGTCCCATAAAAGGACCTAACCAAGGCATTAATCCTCTCTGGATCAGTGACAGAGGAGCCGTCATCTGCAAGCAACTCCACGAGCTGTTTTCGAGCTCCCCGCCCCTTCTCCAAAGAGAAAAAGAAAGGCGACGCTCGGTCCAGCTCGTGCAGCATCTGGACCCGAGACCTCACATAAGCGCCTCGAGATCGCTCAAGCAGCAGACTCCTCAAAACCTCCTTCTTCCTCTGAAACTCTCCCCATTCGCTGGAGTCTTCACCAAACTGACCCAGGCGAGACTCAGCGTCCTGTATCTCCCTCTCCAGCTTCTCGACCGCTGAGTCCCGCCTCCCAGTCGACCCCCATGTATATTCCTTACAAAAGAGACGGATGTGAGCTTTACCCACATCCCACCACTGCCTAAGGGAAGAGAAGCACCTCTGCCTCTCTCTCCACTTCACCCAAAACCGAGTGAATGACTCCCGGAAACACCGATCCTCCAGCAGCCTGTTGTTAAAGTGCCAGTACGCGGACCCCGCCCGAGCGCACGCTGGATTGAAATCCACACGCACCAGACAATGGTCCGAGCACGGCACCAGCCGCATTGAGGCCGCTGAGACACGGGAAACAAACGCTCGGGAAATATAAAACCGATCAATGCGGGAACCACCGCCCTCAGACCTCCGCGAAAAAGCAGTGGAATCAGGGTGAAGGTCCCTCCAAACATCAACCAACTCAAAGGAGTCAATCAAGCCTCTCAGCTTCTTCGCTACAGCAGGCGCACACTGAGTACCAGAACGGTCCCGCACCTCAAGTGTGCAATTAAAGTCCCCACCAAGGAAGACACACTCTCCCCTATCAATAGTGCCCAACAGAGCATTCACCTCCCGAAGCAGGCCGGCCTGCATCGTGCCGGAGCTAGGGGCATACACGTTAATGAAATGCAACGGCATGCCATCCAGGCTCACGGCCAGATGGAGCAAACGTCCTGGCACCACTTCCTGCACTTTTAAAATGCTTGGCAGAAAATTTGGGGCCAACAGAAAAGCCACCCCACTCGAATTTGAGCTGAGATGGCTCATATAAACCCTCCCTTCCCACTCCAGTTGCCAGGTAGGTTCATCACTAGCAACGGTATGTGTCTCTTGCAGATAACAAACTGCAAATCTCCCCTCCCTTAGGGCTGATAAGAGCTGAAATCTTCGAAAACTCGCTCTACTCCCATTTAAATTTAATGTAGCTACTGTGAATGTGTAGACACATTAGATTGTGACCCTCACACTCCCTGTAGTCACAGGAGGTCCTTTTTTGAGGACCTTCAACAAACCCCGAAACTGCCCCAAATCCGAGTCAGAAAGACCACTATCCTTGTTACTAAGGATAGCCTCGAGACTCTCCCGCACATCTAGCCAATCCTCCCATCTCCTTGTAACGGCCCACCATAATGTTTTGGGAGCACGACTTATTTTTAAGAACTCTCGCACCTCAACAATAAGCTTCGCCTCAGACACGGCCTTGGAGTCTGGGCTCTCAGCCAACCCGCTCGCACCTGAATCAACAACCTCAGAAAGACCAGAACTGTCTGACACAACACTCTCTGAGCCCCCCCCACTGGCCGCATCGCTATCCTCCTCCACAGCCATGACACGACCACCCGGATCAATGCTGGGGGTGGGTCCCAACACCCCTACCTGCGACTCGCAGCCCTCTGAATGGCTGGGCTCCTGCCCGCTACCATCACCCTCCTCTGGGCCTGGGGAAGCAACAACAAGAGGCATCCCCAGGGCCTGTGGAACACTGGCACCCTCGGAGTCTGAAAGAGGATCACGTCCCATAACAGCCCTGACCTCCACATCATCCAGAGTGCCCTCTCCACAGGCATCACCCAGAGAATCACCACCTGCCATTAACCTCACCCCAGACAACTCATCCGGTGAGGCATCCCGCCCCCCAGCACCTCCACTGGCACTGATATGGAGCACAGACTTGAACGACAACACCCCCGAAACTCCCCCCTCAGCCTGACTCTGCACATCCCCCGTCACAGAGGGCACACTACCAGAGGAGCCAACCACGTCACCTACCGTGCTAGCACCCTCAGTAGGCCTCTGAAACGAGGGGACCTCATCCGACCCAGAGGGTACACACCCAAGGGAGCTAACCACAGCATCCGCCGAGATAACTCCCTCAGAGGGCCCCTGAGATGAAGGGACAGACTCCCGCCCAGTGGACACAACTCCACCGGAATCAACTTCAGCACCCAGTCCGGTGACACCCGCTGTAGATCCATGAAGAGAAGGCCCAACCACCGACCCAGAAGACACCGGGTCAAGACCACTTTCAGCCACCTCAGTGGTGGAAAGCCCGGAGAAAGACATCCCCTTCGCTCTGGACCCACGCCCTTCCTCCTCTTCACCAGGCAAATGCCTCCTTTTAGTCCCACTCGCATGCGGAGGTGCGGTAACCTCCATAAGGGAAGGGTCATCCGCCTCCACATTACCCCCAACCACTTTGCCACCCACACGTTTAGACTTCTTTCCCCCCTTCCGAGCCACCACAACTCCCCCCTGGGCCCCAGCAGGTGCAGTCTGCACCACACTGGAGCCAAACTCACCCGATTGCACTTTCTTCGCTCGGGCAGCCCTATCCCTCTCCTTCTTCTTATTATGCTTCCCCTGCTTCTCCCAAAACCCCCCCTCAACACTCCCCTCCTCCTGCGCCCCACCTCCATCCACCGCCACAGGCGCAAGACGTAGGGGACGTGGGGGGCTTGGGCTCTCACTGCCCAGGGTCCCCAAAGCGGAACCTCTGGACCCAGAAGGCTTAGCACTGCCGCCCCGGGTCACCAAGGCAGAACTGGCAACCTCAGCCGGGTCAGCAGTACCACCCCGCGCCGCTGAGGTTTGACCAGCCACCCCAGATGGGCCAGCAGCGCTTTCCTGGGCCACTGCACTAGAACCTCTAGCAGTGCCCCCCGCGAAAAAGACACTCCCTACGGAGATGTCCAAAATCGCCGCACGCATGACACCGTGCCTTTCCCCAACTCCAACGCACGGTTCTGGGTACACCCTTATGCACCACCTCAAAACTCCCCTCGGCACCATCCCCCTCACCCACCTTCATGAACACCCTCCTCTTGAAACTGAAGACCCCTTTTTCCTCCGGGTCCCCCCCGGGATGCAAGAGACGAAAACATTTAGACCGCACCTCCCCGAACTTGGACAGGTGTGGAATAAGCACTGCATCCGAAAAATAAGTGGGGCAGCTCCGCAGGAGAACCGGTCTCACCCTGGATACCCACGGATCCACCTGTACGTGGACCCCCCCCACTGAGATCCCCTCCTCCAACGCTCGGGCCACACACTCCCGGGTCTTAAGTATCATCTCCACCTTTCCCCTTTCGAGCTCAGAAGAGACAATAGCCCCCCTCCCAAGAAGTTCATTCATGGCCTTCGTAATTACCCCCCTAGACATCATAGGCCCAGTTTGAACAGAAATACCAAAACTGTCCCCATCCAAGTCAACATGAGGCTCAAGCTCAGATGGCCTCGCACCCGCCACTGATGCCGTCGCTGCGTAGGTCCGGACCTTCGGCCGCGCCCCTTCCATCGCCATCCTCACAGAGGCACAAACCAGCTCCAAGCACCACAGCAGCACAGCTCCAAGTTAAGTCCCAGAGACAGTCACAGTCAAAGACAGGCAGCAGAAAACAGAAACCTCCAGCTGAAGCAGGAAAGTCCCCAGGTTCGTCCACAGCCAAGAGCAGCTTACGGGAAACTCGATCCCAGTCGCGCTGGACGCAAAAGTACCTTCTTCACATTAAGCCAGGCAGCCGCACTGACAAAATGACTTTAGGGCAGAGAAGCGGAGCCAAAAACGACAAAGACACCGCACAACTTCAGCCCACTGAGATCACAGGCACTCTTGGCAATCCGCCAACGCCAACCGCACCCTCGACAATGTGGAGAAACTCAGGAATCTTCACACAGATGGAGGCTCCCCAGACCAGAGAAAAGCTTCAACAGCCCAACGATAAGTTAAACTATGAAGCCCCTCTGTGTCTGTGCCCTCATCGACAGCAAAGTCCTTGAAAGGCAGCTTCAATCCTTCACAACTGCAGAGCTGAGAAGAATACACGACCTCTCTCTCTCTCTCTCTCTCTCTCTCTCGCTCTATCTCTCTCTCTCTCACTCAATCTCTCTCTCTCTCTCTCTCTCTCGCTCTATCTCTCTCTATCTCTCTCTCTCTCACTCAATCTCTCTCTCTCTCTCTCTCTCTCTCTCTCTCTCTCTCTCTCTCTCTCTCTCTCCATCTCTCTCTCTCTCTCTCCCCCCCCCCCCCCCACTGACATCTCCCACGCTCTCCCCTCACCATTATACCTACTCCAACCAACACACACTAATTCCCCTGCCTCAATCCATCCATTCCGCACCGATTGCCTTGTGAACCCCCCTCCCCCCCCCCCCCCCACCACCACCATCTATCCACCCCGCACTGATTCACCCAGCTCCCCCCACCCTTGAAAGAAATAATACAATAAGGGAAGTGGGGGGTGGAGGGCAGAGAGGAGTTCAGTCTACACTCGCTGAATCCATCCCTGTGAAAAGTTAGAGATGGTGATTGGATCTGGAAGCGGACCAATACATCTGTAAATAAAACTGGACAGACGTCTTTTCATTTGCACAATTCATTTTATTGTATTAATTTTAATATATTAATGTTTAAAATCCATGCATTGAATTAAGAATATTTTACAGGCCATCTGTTGTCCGTAACCCCAACCCTACCCCTAACCGGTCGTCACCCACAGGACAGCATATGACAGGGCACACGACATGATGAGACACCCAGATGTCGCCCTTGGATTTTGAACATTCCAAAAACCAGATGTGACGGAGTCACCGCACGTTACCACATGCGTCACCACACATCAGGCCGCGTCACGACTCGACAACCTTTTTTCAGGCTGTCACCGAAAATGGCACCCAAGTGCGACAGGCCATTCATGCTGCGAAACTTGAGGGCAAGGCTTTCGGTGTTGGCGGCAAACTTCTCCCTGGCCAGGTTGTCAATCACCTCAGGCTCCAGTCCGCAGTGCTCGAAGAAACTGTCCAAGCCCGAGCAGGCTCGGGAGAACCGGCAGCTGAGGTCATAATCTGCCTTCACCAACCTGCCGCTTGAGCGGCTCCTTGGGGCGACCTGCTGTTGCTTCTCATGGCGCTGCTGGCGTGGTTACTTGTGCACCCTGGGATGCTGCTGGCGAGGCTGTTGTTTCTCCCTGGAGTGCAGCTCGTGTGGTTACTTGTGAACCCTAGCGTGCTGCAGCCTCTGTACCCTCAGCTAATTCTCCCCCTCCTGATGTTGCTGCTCCCGTTGCCAGCCCCTACTGCTTGTAGCCCTGGCTGCTAGAGCCAGGCAGCAGCCAATGGTCCAGGCTGCCAGTGCCCTTGAAACTGCGGGCACTGCTGGTGGCCGCCGCTCCTCGCACAAATTCACACTTCTGCCGGTGCATGACCAGCGAGTCGAGCCTGAGCTGCCTCCTGGAGCTGGAGCGACGCACAATGTCAGGCGGGAGCACCAGTTGCCTGCTCTGCTGGGGCTGCCGGGGCCAGGTAAGTCTTCATGCTGCTGCTGGCCCCGCTGCCTTCCTCGGAGGCAGAGCTGCCCAAACCATTGGGCTCCACTTTGCACCCACCCGCCGTCTGGCTCTTCAAGTATTTGGCCTTGTCGGCAGCCACTCTCTCCACGGCGCTCTGCCAACCCCACCTGTCCCCCTCCATTTGACTGCGGAGGTAGCCGAGACCCTTGGTCATGAGCCTGAGCGGCAGTGAGATGCTCACCTCACGCGACATGCTTGCAGTGGGCGCGATCGCGCTCGGCATCTTACTTTGATCCAGCCAACGAGGACAACCACGTTTTCACATCCGCAAAGAAGGAAAGACGAGGGCTTCCACGAACAATGACAGGCTGTCTGCAATTGCCTTAATCCACATTCACTATGATTTTGCCCATAACTTGAACAAAGCCGTGACTAGGTTTGCGCAGTTACATTCTTGGAAAATGGAATTGGAAAACATGATATATGGCTAAATGGCAATATATGCAGGCGTGCCACGAGTGTCCGTCGCCTGCATCACTACGCCTTAATGCACATTCACTATGGCTTTGCCCTTGACTTGGATAAAGTGGTGAGTAGGTTTGTACAGTTACATTCTCGGAAAACTGAACTATTTCATGTTGAGGTTGATGTGATGTGAAGTCGTTAGGTCAGGAGGACCATTAAAGGTGCACTGCACACACTAACACAGTCTAACAGTAACAGGCAATCAAATCACCACATAAAACATTTTCTAAAAAAAGGTTTTCTTTACTGCAAAAACTTAGTTTTTTTTTGGCAGTTTTTGCATGCTCCTTTATAACATTTTATATAGCATTTTACACCAGTTCTTAATTTTTAAAAAATGTATACAACAATTACTCCAATCATCCCATTCCACACACTCATTATTCTTGACTCAACCCAAATTATTTCTGAAATACTGGTCGTACATTTGGTGCAGAAAGCTCAAAAATAAGACTCAGAATGCACCAGAGAACATCTAAAACCCCAGAGCTTTCAGGGCCCTTAAGTGGGCCCTGGAATCTGGACGTGAAGGGCTTCCCGCTTATGATGTGCACTGTGTGGGAAATATTTCACATATTTTTGGAATCCTGTCATGCCACCCCCCTTTTTGAAAAGCTTCGTACGGGTCTGCAAAGAATTACTTTCTTTGGAAGAAAAATAATGCTTTCAGTCTGTAATGAAAGCTCTAAAGTTAGAGATATATGTTTACTGCAAGGGCTAGGAAGTGTCAAGAGTTTAGTTTAGAGATGCAATGCGAAATCATGCCCTTTGGTCCACTGAGTCTGCGCCAACAGGCAATCCCATACACTAGCTCTGTCCTACACACTAGGTACAATTTACAATTTTTACTGAAGCCAATCAGCTAACAAACTTGGGTGTCTTTGGAATGTGGGAGGAAAGCGGAGCACCTGGGAAAAAACAATGCAGTCACGGGGAGAACATACAAACTCCGCACAGACAAACACACATATTCAGGATCATACCCGGGTCTCTGGTACTGTAAGGCAGCAATTCTACCGCCGTGCCGCCCCGGTAGAGGATCTTTTTCACGAAGAAATTGATTTTTGTATTTTGGAAAGCACTGTCTGACGGGGTGGGGGAGCCAAGCACTTGCAACATTTAAAAAATAAGTGGACGAGCATTGAGCTGCTCATGTATAAATGGCTGTGGACCAAGTTCTAGTAAATGGGCCAAGTATAGTTGGGTACATGATGGTCAGTGTGAACATGATGGGCCAAAAGATTTTTTTCCGTGCTGTATTATTCTATAATCAATTTGCAACCAAAGTCTTCAGATGGAACTTGAAGTTTTTTGGAGCAGTAACTGAGCTGCAGAAAATGCCTGCATGAACACCGACATATATGAGAGCTAATATATTGGATGATTTGTCTTCAATGACATTGTCATGTGCAAGAACTAGTCAATTCTGTTTTGGAGTAGGAATTGGAGAGGTAGTGAGATTCATGTAGTTGGAAATGTAATTATCTGATCAAAGAAAATGACCCCTTTCAAGAGATTTCAACACAAGTTTGTGGCTGATCTCTTGACAATCTTTATGAATCCTACAGACATTTCATACCTTTTGGTGTTGTACTCATTGAAACTTAACATTAATTGCATGTGGAATCACCATTGAAATGGAGTTAAGCAACATGGTCATCTCATGGTTATCCACTTTGTAGACAACATGCATTCTTGTGGGAATTAATTGAATCACTGGCTGGTTTAGTTAATTTTATTTGTAGATATACTATGTCCACCATTTGTTCTTGTACTTTTCTGAAAACCTATACATTTTTCAGAAAGTTCTTCTGGTCATTTTTTCATTCTCCGAGTATTCACTTCCAGTGATTTATCATCATTTGAAAAGAACTTGTCAGGCAATTCACAAAATGGATATTAAGCAATGCACAAAGTGGATATCACTCCAAGGAGGTGAAGCAACATTATAAACTTGCTTCCATATTAATTAAAGGTAGACAAAAGTGCTGGAGAAACTCAACGGGTGAGGTAGCATCTATGGAGAGAAGGAACAGGTGACGTTTCGGGCCGAGACCCTTCTTCAGACTGATGAGGAGGAGGGGGGGGGGGGGGTGGGGGGGGTTGGGAAGAAGAAAAGAAAGGCGGAGACAGTGTGCTGTGGGAGAGCTGGGGAGGGGAAGTAGGGAGAAAGCAAGAACTACGTGAAATTGGAGAAGTCAATGTTAATACCGCTGGGCTGTAAACTGCCCAAGCAAAATATGAGGTGCTGCTCCTCCAATTTGAGGTGGTCCTCACTCTGGCCATGGAGGAGGCCCAGGACAGAAAGGTCAGATTCTGATTGGGAGGGGAAGTTGAAGTGCTGAGCCACCGGGAGCTCAGGTTGGTTAGTGCGAACCAAGTGGAGGTGTTGGGCGAAGCGATCGCCAAGCCTGCGCTTAGTCTCACCGATGTAGAGCAGCTGACACCTAGAGCAGCAGATGCAATAGATGAGGTTGGAGGTGCAGGTGAACCTCAGCCTCACCTGGAAAGACTGCTTGGGTCCTTGGATTGAGTCAAGGGGGGGGTAAAGCGCCAAGTGTAGCCTTTCCTGCGGTTACAAGGGAAAGTACCAGGAGATGGGGTGGTTTAGGTGGGAAGGAACAAATTGACCAGGGAGTTACGGAGCGAGCGTTCTCTGTGGAAAGCCAAAAGGGGAGGAGATGGGAAGATGTGACCAGTGGTGGGATCCCATTGGAGGTGGTGAAAATGTCGGAGGATTATCTGTATGTGACGGCTGGTGGGGTGGAAGTTGGGGCAAGGGGGACTATGTCCTTGTTATGTGGGGGGGATGGGGAGTGACAATAGATAATAGACAATAGGTGCAGGAGTAGGCCATTCGGCCCTTCAGCCAGCACCGCCATTCAATGTGATCATGGCTGATCATCCCCAATCAGTACACCGTTCCTGCCTTCTCCCCATGTTCCCTGACTCTGCTATCTTTAAGAGCCCTATCTAGCTCTCTCTTGAAAGCATCCAGAGAACCTGCCTCCACCACCCCCTGAGGCAGAGAATTCGCCAGACTCAGAACTCTCTGTGAGAAAAAGTGTTTTCTTGTCTCCGTTCTAAATGGCTTACCCCTTGTTCTTAAACTGTGGCCCCTGGTTCTGGACTCCCCCAACATCAGGAACATGTTTCATGCCTCGAGCGTGTCCAAACCCTTAACAATCTTATATGTTTCAATAAGATTCCCTCTCATCCTTCTAAACTCCATAGTGTACAAGCCCAGCCGTTCCATTCTCTCAGCATATGACAGTCCCGCCATCCCGGAAATTAACCTTGTAAACCTACGCTGCACTCCCTCAATAGCAAGAATGTCCTTCCTCAAATTAGGGAACCAAAACTGCACACAATACTCCAGGTGTGGTCTCACTAGGGTTCTGTACAACTGCAGAAGAACCTCTTTGCTCCTGTACTTGACTCCTCTTGTTATAAAGGCCAACATGCCATTCGCTTTCTTCACTGCCTGCTGTACCTGCATGCTTACTTTCATAGAATGATGAACAAGCACCCCCAGATCCCGTTGTACTTCCCCTTTTCCCAACTTGACGCCATTTAGATAATAATCTGCCTTCCTGTTTTTTATACCAAAGTGGATAACCTCACATTTATCCACATTAAATTTCATCTGCCCACTCCCACAACCTGTCCAAGTCACCCTGAATTTTCATAGCATCCTCCTCACAGTTCACACTGCCACCCAGCTTTGTGTCATCTGCAAATTTGCTGATGTTACTTTGAATCCCTTCATCCAAATCATTGATGTACATTGTAAATAGTTGCGGTCCCAGCACCGAGCCTTGCGGTACCCCACTAGTCACTGCCTGCCATTCTGAAAGGGACCCGTTAATCCCTACTCTTTGTTTCCTGTCTGCCAGCCACTTCTCTATCCATGTCAGCACTCTACCCCCAATACCTTGTGCCCTAATTTTGCCCACTAATCTCCTATGTGGGACCTTATCAAATGCTTTCTGAAAGTCCAGGTACACTACATCCACTGGCTCTCACTTGTCCATTTTCCTAGTTACATCTTCAAAAAATTCTAGAAGATTAGTCGAGCATGATTTCTCCTTCGTAAATCCATGCTGATTCGGACCGATCCTGTTACTGCTATCCAAATGTCGGCTATCACATATTTTATAATTGACTCCAGCATCTTCCCCACCACCGATGTCAGGCTAACTGGTCTATAATTCCCTGTTATCGCTCTCCCACCTTTCTTAAAAAGTGGGATAACATTAACTACCATCCAATCCACAGGAGCTGATCTTGAGTCCATAGAACATTGGAAAATTATCACCAAGCATCCACGATTTCTAGAGCCACTTCCTTGAGTACACTGGGATGCAGACCATCAGGCCCTGTGGATTTATCAGCCTTCAGTCCCATAAGTCTACCCAATACCATTTCCTGCCTAATGTGGATTTCCTTCAGTTCCTCCGCCACCACAGATGCTCTGGTCACTACTATATCAGGAAGATTGTTTGTGTCCTCCTTAGTGAAGACAGATCCACAGTTCCTGTTCAACTCATCTGCCATTTCCGTGTTCCCCATAATAAATTCACCTTTTTCAGTCTTCAAGGGTCCAACTTTGGTCTTAACTAATTTTTTTCTCTTCACATACCTGAAGAAGCTTTTTCTATCCTCCTTTATATTCTTGGCTAGCTTACCTTCGTACCTCATCTTTTCGCCCCGTATTATCTTTTTTGTTATCTTCTGTTGCTCGTTAAACATTACCCAATCCTCTTGCTTCCCTCTCATCTTTGCTACGTTGTACTTCTTTTTATTTTTATACTGTCCCTGACATCCCTTGTTATCCACGGTCACCCCTTACTCCCCTTTGAATCTTTCTTCCTCCTAGGAATGAACTGATCCTGCACCTTCTGTATTATTCCTAGAAATACCTGCCATTTTTGTTCCACTATCATTACTGAGTGAGAGCAGAGCTACGGGATATAGAGGAGAGCCTGCTGAGAGCCTCATCTATAGTCGAAGAGGGGAACCCCTGTTCCCTAAAGAATGAGGACATCTCTGATGCCCTGGTTTGGAACACCTTATCCTGGGTGCAGATGCGGCGTACACGAAGGAATTGGGAGCAGGGGATAGAGTCCTTACAGGAAGCAGGTTGGGAAGAAGTGTAGTCCAGATAGCCATGGGAATCAGTGGGTTGTGTAGTAGATATTGGTCAGTGGTCTGATATTAATTAATCCATATTAATTAAAGTCACAGTGGGAGATCACAAAGTTGGTAGGTGTGACCCACGCATTTGTATCCATGATTGTCTACATAACAGGATCGCTACTGCCCAAGAGGACAGAAAGGTGCAGCTGGAAAAGGAAGATGACTCCAAGAGATGAAGACTTGCTGATTTGGGAAAGTAAGAAGTTTCGGAGAAAGTCAAGCGATGCCTTGAAGAAAGATTTGGAGGCAGCAGGAGTCTTATGTTCAAGCACCCTGCACTAATGCCTCATTGACGTTTTCTTGTGAAAAAAATAACTTCTAACTCATGCAAGGAAAAATAAACCATGCCTGTTTTTTAAATATAAAGATTTTATTTGGGCCTTAAAATATAAAGATTGCATATACGAGGAATGGAGAAAGGTGTTAATTCAGTGATGAAAGCCATTTCTTAGTCCAGGGCTGACGGTCAACATGTTCAGATATCAGTCTGTAAATTGCCATCAATGTGCAGGGAGTGAATGTGAAAATGGGATAAACATAGAATTAGTGTGAACGGTGATCAATGGTCAGTGTGGACTCCTTGGCTGAAGGGTTTGTTTCCATGATGTTTCTCTAAAACTAAATGTATTTTCATAAATTAATTGTGCATAACTTAACTAATCAGAGCGTAAATTATTAGCTATTTATACATCACTATTCCCTTTTCAAAGGACAAAATATTGTGTCCTTTTGATTTCTAACACCATAACATCATCTTGCTTGCACTTCAGTTGAAGACCAATTGGCACAAGTAAATGTTGTTTTCATTTGAAGCTGTGCATGAATGAGTGATAGTGATACTCGGCTCTAGAGTCCAGAAGAACCGCAGAGACATTACAGTTGTCCTAATCTCATCAGCTGGGAAGGGGAGGGGGTAAGCAGTTTGACACCTTTTCACCGCATCAACCTGAATCAAAGTACTTAGCTACTTTTAATGTGTAGGAAGGAACTGCAGATGCTTGTTTAAACCAAAGATAGACACAAAGCTGGAGTAACTCAGTGGGTCAGGCAGCATCTTTGGAGAGAAGGACTGGGTGACGTTTCAGGTCGAGACCCTTCTTCAGACTGAAGGCATTGGTAAGGACAGCATGTAACTCCAATATACCTCACCCCAGACTAGATCAATGGCCAGTTTCTCATTTACAAATTGTGGGGCCTTGGTGTGCATGAATGCCATAGAGGGGGTACAGAGAAGATTCACCAGACTGATTCCTGGGATGTCAGGACTTTCATATGAGGAAAGATTGGATAGACTCGGCTTGTACTCGCTGGAATTTAGAAGATTGAGGGGGGATCTTATAGAAACTTACAAAATTCTTAAGGGGTTGGACAAGCTAGATGCTGGAAGATTGTTCCCGATGTTGGGGGAGTCCAGAACAAGGGGTCACAGTCTAAGGATAAGGGGGAATTCCTTTAGGACCGAAATGAGGAAAACATTCTTTACACAGAGAGTGGTGAGTCTCTGGAATTCTCTGCCACAGAAGGTAGTTGAGGCCAGTTCATTGGCTATATTTAAGAGGGCGTTAGATGTGGCACTTGTGGCTAAAGGGATCAGGGGGTATGGAGAGAAGGCAGGTACGGAATACTGAGTTGGATGATCAGCCATGATCACATTGAATGGCGGTGCAGGCTCGAAGGGCCGAATGGCCTACTCCTGCACCTATTTTCTATGTTTCTATGTTTCTATGAATTGGTTACATGTAATTTTCAAAAAATGAAAGTGTAGTCTTGAAATGTTTGAAAGATGCTATGTAAATCTAAGCATTTTTATTTCAAAAATTTAACATAAAATAATAGTTCAATAATAAATAGTTCTAAAACTTTACATCTTAATTAGAAAATTAGGCTTTGATTTATGATGCTTTAAAATCGAAGCTCTGGATCAACATGACATTAATAGCTTACAATAACTTAAAACTTCTAACAATTTAACTTGATGGTTACCTAATAATTGTGGCTGAGACACTGAAAATGAAATTCATTACAGAGACAGATAGTTAGAGATGGGATAATTAACAGAGGTACCAAAAAAACACTGAGAAATTCCAGACTGACTGTCTCAAGAATATCCATGGGTGTCAATTCTAAGCATTATTCAAATCACGTAAAATTACTGGACTGAGTTAAACATGCTCTTTATATGACCCACCTTGAATACTGTAAAGAAAATTTCCAAGCACTGCAAGAGGTGCAGAAAAAGTATGGGGCTGGTATTACATGCTAGAGAAGTCACGATGAGGGTTATAAGAGAAATGATGATGCTGATGATACTTTATGGTCACGTACCAAGCTAGGTGCTGTGAAATTTTTTTGTTTGTGCATACAAAGTATACAAAAGAGTCACCACAAAGGCGCCGACAGTTACAAAAAGTACTCTTTCCTTCTTCGTCCTTCCCCACTGGGTTCCCCATAATTATCGGCTGCTCCCCCACGACAGGTTCCCCTTTGTTCTCTCGGTGGTCCTCTCCACGCCAGGTCTTTGGTTCCCTTGGCGGTCGCCCTTTATTCTCAGCGACGCAGCCCATCCATCTCGGCCCGATTCCTACCTCAAGGCTCTGTCCTTGGCCTGACTGCATTCAAGGTCTGACCCGACCTTGTCCTCGATCCCGACCTTGAGGCTCCGACCCGACCTCATCCGCGGTCCGACCCGACCTCAATATAAAAGATGTTAATATGAAAGGAAGAATCAGTCCGTTTATCTACATTGTATTTATGTTCTCGTTTTCATTCCATTAGTTTATTTTCATTTTGATTTCTGAAAGCTGTGAATACCTTTATTTCTTGTCTTTTCTATATTGCTGTTGGAGAAAGGTGATGCTTCTATTTCTTGAACCACTGATGATGGAACTTGCATGATGTTGTGTGACCTGTGGGGAATGTACTAAAGGTGATGTTTTACTGCATCTGCTGCCCTGGCTTCTTGCCAGTAGAGATTGAGCCTTTTGAAAGGTACTGTTAGCATTGGATTAGTAACTGTGCTACAATTTGTAGATGATTCACACTGCTGTCACATTATGTTCATGGTGGCAGGAGCAACCTGCCTTTTACTAGATGGTGTTAAGCTTCTTGAAGGTAGACACAAAACGAGTGATGCTGCCTGACCCACTGAGTTACTCCAGCATTTTGAGATTCTTTGATGTAAACCAGCATCCACAGTTCCTTCCTACACACTTTAAGGTTCTTGAATGTTGTTACACCAGCACAAAACTGGAAAGTGGCAATTACTCTATCAGACCTTTGACTTGTGCTTTGCACATGATAAAGGTTTTGGGATGGCAGGAGACTCTTGGAGCCACATACAGAGGTGGTGAACCAAAAGAGTTTCAGGTTCATGGTGGTGTGGATGGGGTAACGATAAATAGTATTGAACATCATATATAATTGGTTACATTCTGTATTTGGAGAAGGTAGAGTGCATGTGGAATTGAACATGTAATTATTGATGAACATTCTCACGCCAAAGCTTGGAGTAGAAGGAAGCAGCTGAAGATGATTGAGCCTGGATCATTGTCCTGAGGAACTCTTGAGCTATGAGTGCTGGGATGAATAACCTCAAAATGAGCTTCAGATAACATTCTAGGTCAGAAGGCACATCCAAGTCTTGAGCATCAAGGCAAAATGTTCATGGTATTACTGTGTATGAACATTAAGCACCGTTTTGAAAAGAGTTGTAAACAAAAATAGTTCTCTGTTCAGGTGGAAATAAATCATGGCATTATTCCAAAGATATACTGGGGGTTTCTCTAATTTTACTTTGGAATCACGTGAGTGACTACATGAAGAAGCCCCGCCTGGCGCTGGATCGGCATTACGTCGACGCTATCGGCAGAGGAAGAGCTGCAGAGCGCAGCTCCAACACAGCGGTAAGGAAACGGCCCACAGGTAAGTAAAATTATTTTACTTCCAGGGCGTTTTCTAAAAACTCCGTAGGCTGGTGGGTAAACCAGGAGGAGTTAAAATTAAAATAAAAATGTTTTAAAAAATCGCGGGTAAAACGTGCGTCCCGGGGTGTAGAAGAGTCGGTACAGCAGATTATTGCGGAGCAGGTTCCGATACCGGTGGCCGTTGAAATACCCATTAGTGAGCCTTTGGTTGCTCCACAAACAAAAACTTTGAAAACCCAGTGCCTAAAATGTAAAAGAAAGAAGCTTGAAAGGCCTGAGGTTTCTGAAAGATCCTGAAAGGAAAGCCTTTTGGCTAAGTATAGATCTAATGGAGAAAATACTCCAAACAATATCAACCAAGGGTCTAAGTACCCAGAATATTCCCAGGCAGCCCCTGAGGGGGTTCCATATACATGAAAAATATGGTGCCAGTTTGAATTGGGAATTGAAACTCCAGTGCCTGGGATTGGGCTGGAGGAAGTCTCCTTGAACAAGTTTCAGGAGTACCAGGGCTGTATGAGACTGACCCTGAAAGTGGTGTTTGTGGTCAGAAGTACCCACCACAATACAAATCCAGGTGTGTCTGATGGGGCACAAAGTTACTATACCTGGAGGAGGCGGTGAGGCCATGGAAGGAAACCTGGCGGCCAATGTTAATTATATGGCCTCTCACCTGCCTCAAAAAAGCTGTTATGGTTGAGACAGCAAAATTGGATTTAAACACCTATTTATTGGTCAGAAGTACCCACCACAATACAAATCCAGGTGTGTCTGATGGGTTACAAAGTTACTATACCTGGAGGAGGCGGTGAGGCCATGGAATGAAACCTGGCGGCCAATGTTAATTATATGGTCTCTCACTTGCCTCAAAAAAGCTGTTATGATTGAGACAGCATATCGGATTAAAACACCTATTATTGTACCTTAAAGAAGGTACCTATGATGAATCCAGCTTTTTTGGGCGCGAATGTCAGCAATAATGCGGGCGCAGGAATTACGATTCAAAGAATCCTCAAGCTAATTTTGGCATCACTGTCTTTTGGAAGACAAGCTGGAAGGTTGTGGAATGACCAAAGTTCAGAATAAAAAACATATGTTGGGCTTATTCTAAATTCATTTTGAGATAAAATATATAAAATGGAAGATTGCCATTCGGCCTCTTTTACATCCAAGTGTTTCAGGGTTGTGCAGGGCAAGCAATGTTCAAGCTCTTGGTTATTTGTTCAGAGGAAGTCTAAACAAATTAAAGAAATGGATGAAGAGGCAAAAACTGTTGGCCTTGTGAAACCCTTCAGTTTGGCCAGAAAGGCTGGTTATATGAGAAGGGGATTTGATTTTGGAGCTGGAACGAGCCGAGGAGAGTATGATAAGGAAGAATACCAGCCAGCACAGCCGAATGTACACCCATTATTGGGAAAGGAGATCATTTTGTCCGGTTGGAGAGGTACAAAAACTTAATCCTATTAAAGAAGGATGTTTGGATGAACCTCAGATTGGTGGTAGACTCCGAATGTTATAATGAAAGGGAGGTATGGATCCATTGGGACACAATAAGCCTAATCATTCTTTGATGTTCAGTCTTGAAAGTATTCAAATTGACAAAAGAGGTTAAGTATTTGTGTGAGAAAGGAGTTATTGAGAAAACAAAAAGGAGAGGATCCACAACAATTGTATCAAATATTTTCCCCAGACCGAAGAAAGATGGGGGTTGTAGAATCAATTTAGATCTCACACTATTGAATACATTTGTCCAGTATAAACATTTAAAAATGGACACATTCAACACTGCAATGCAGCTGGTATCAACAGGTTGTTATATGGCTACAATAGATTGAAGGGTGCATATTTTCGGTCCCAATTCACCATAGTTTCGCAGGTAATTAAAGTCTATGGATGGGACAGCTGTGGCAATACAAAGCTTTGCCTAATGGATTAAGCCAGCACTTGCACTGCTAAGGGCACAAAAAATAAACACATCGTTATGGCTTATCTAGATGACATTTAATTGTCAATGCTAATCAGGAGTCAGCTGGAAAATCAGTCTCAGCAACTACACGTTTGTTTGAGAAGTTGGGTTCCTGATCCATCCAACAAATCTAAGTTACAGCCATCCCAAACCATTGAATATCTGTGGGTTTGTGATTAACTCAGTTACCATGTTGGTAACTTTACCAATGGATAAGGTGTTGGATTTGACAAATGTGTGTCAGGACCTGATTAACAAACCTTATCCCTCCATCCGAGAGGTTGCCAAGGTTATTGGTAAATTGGTAGCAGCATTTCCAGCAGTAGAGTTGGTCGTCTACATTACCAAAATCTTCAAAGGGCAAAAATTCAAGCGCTTATTCAGCGAGCAGGCCATTTTGATAGGCCAATGCAATTGCCTAAGGAAGCTTATCAGAATTACATTGGTGGATTGAGTATGTTCCACAAGCTGCTAAGAACATTAGTTCATCAGCCAGCAGTGTTTTTGCAAACTAAAAAAGACGCAAGTTCTCCTGGATGGGGGGCTACGGATAATGAGACCAGCTGTGGAGGCAGATGGGCTGTCCAAGAGGATTTTTTGCTCCATACATATGGTATTAAGTATGTGGAGCTACTGGGAGCATTTATGGATTAAAAGCTTATTGCTCTTCATTAAAAGATTTGCATGTCCAAGTACAAATAGATAATACCACAGCTGTGGTATATATCAATCACATGGGTGGTGTCAGATCAATATCATGTGATCATCTGGTAAACCAGATGTGGCAATGGTGTATGGCAAAAAATATTGGCTTTCAGCTATTTATCTCTCGGAGAGAGACAATGTTGTGGCAGACAAAAGATCACGAATATTTAAAAACAATACAGAATGGATGTTAAATCCACAAATTTCAAAAATATTGTCAGTCGGTATGGAGTGCCAGACATTGATCTGTTTGCATCTAGATTGAATCACCAATTGCCCAAATACGTGTCTTGGGAACACGATCCAGGGGCAGTAGCGGTGGATGCTTCTCGCTACACTGGGGGAATACGTTCTTTTATGCTTTTCCCCATTCTGTCTCATTGGGCAATGTCTCAAGAAAATAGCGCAAGACGCTGCCAAAGGCATTTTGGTGGTGCCAAATTGGCCCACGCAGTCATGGTTCCCATTGATGCTAAAATGATTATTGAACCATGTATGACAATTCCCAGTTGCGACAATCTGGTGACACAACCAGTAACAAAAGAAATTCATCCATTGCATGATCATATGAATTGTAAATCTGCAGGTTCTGACCAGACCGTTGCAAGAGTTTGAACTGTCGGATGTTATAGATGCAGCTTGGAGGAATAGCACTAAAAAACAATATGTCGCATATAAGGAAATGGGAAGTTTTTGTACACAGTCAAAGATATCTTATCATACTGCAAACATTTCAAATGTATTGGAGTTCCTTGCTGGGTACACTTTGATGAGCATTTGAGTTATAGTGCCATTAATTGTGCTCGTAGTGCATTGTCATACTATTTAGGACAAATTTCGGATCGGGATTCATTGGGTCTCACCCATTAGTATCCCGATTCATGAAAGGAATTTTCAATAAAAATCCTCCCAAGCCCAGATATACAGAAATTTGGGATGTTAGCATTGTTCTCACTTTGCTTAAACAATGGACTCCAATTAATTAAATGTCTTGCAGAAATTAACATTCAAGGTGGTAATGTTAATGGCATTGGTATCAGCTCAAAGAGTACAAACTTTGCAATTGTTATGGTTGAATTGCATGCATGTGACTACAGATAACATTGTGTTTTATGTTTATGACTTGATCAAACAAAGCAGACCAGGAAGAACTGGAATGAAGGTAATGTTTAAAGCATATCCTATTGATGAAACATTGTGTGTAGTTAAGCATTTAACTCAATACATTGAGGTAACCAAAAATCTCAGAGGTTCTGAGAAAGCGTTATTGATAACACACAAAAAGCCACATACAAAAGTTTCAGTTCAAACCATTTCTAGATGGTTAAAACAGGTTTTGGGTCTAGCAGGAATAGACACTGATGTGTTTAAATCTCACTCCACTAGGGCGGCAGCTACGTCCGTGGCAAAGGTACAGGACGTACCACTCGATCAAATTTTAAAGGCCGCCGGGTGGTCTAGAGAAGAGATTTTTTCAAAGTTCTGCAATAAACCTGTTGTCACGGTGCCAGGATTTGGACACGCAGTACTGGGCTCTCTTTAAATGCTTGCTTTGTTTTATATTATCGATTTATATTATCGATTTATGTTACCATTGACATCATTATCAATTTATTTTGTAATTTTCCCCTGCGATAGAGGGGTTATTATTAAAAAGTTGTTCTTTTTATGATTAAAGGACTTATTACATAAATTGTAACAATGTCTTAAAATACTATTTACTCACTACTGTTTTGACTAAACAGAGAGTCGTATGAAATGAATTTACGACATAAAAAACACAGAGCTTTAAAATCTTCACGTAGTCACTCACGTGACTCCGAAGTAAAATAGTGAGATTAAACGAGAACTTACCTGTTCGAAGTTTGATCTTTATTTTATGAGGAGTTACGATGAGGGATTACGTGCCCTCCACTCCCAACCCTCATAATGTAAATGATCATCTGGTAGTTCTAGTCTATTTTGAGCCTTACTATTTTACTCCGGCTATTGGTTCTGTGTTTTTCATGCCGCTGCTTTGAAGTATGCCGATCCAGCGCCAGGCGGGGCTTCTTCACGTAATCCCTCATCGTGACTCCTCATAAAATAAAGATCAAACTTCGAACAGGTAAGTTCTCGTTTAATCTCACTATTGTTTCTCTTTTATTTTAAGGATATTCCATCCCCTGAATTTTCTACCCTTCAGTGTTTATCCTGTTTTCTTTGATTTGTTTTCATCTGTCACATCCTCAGTTCTTTCTAGTGAATCATCTCTACATCATCTTAGAGGTTTAAATATCCAGAACAGTGATTTGCTATTAAAGCAAAGATTGTACAATCTTTTTAACAACATTCTTGCGTGCTTGGTTTGGGATTTCACCAAGGCCCCAGGGCTAAGAACCTTATCACAAACTTGGTCGAAACACACAGAATAAACCTGAATATCAGCCATGAGTGATTGACAGCAAGCTGCTGAATGTTATTTCAAGGAGTCGTGCTGAACCTGAAATTGGTTGGCATGAAGAAAAACTTTGTTCATTGGAGATACTGTATTTCCCGGAAATGAAGAGGCTATTTGTTACCCAATAATAAGGCCCGAAAATTTACCTGCCTCTTGGAGGCCGAAGGTTAGATTGTTAGCCAAGAAAGATAGACTTGGGCCAAATCACTTTTAAAACATGGGGGGGACCCAATGAGGCCTAACACCGGGGTCGGCAACCTTCGGCCCGGATCCGGCTGTAACCCCAACTCATCTGGCCCATAGGCGTTTTTTTTTTTTTTCAACTACCAGTAGTTTTCGCAACCTGGGGAACTGCAGCCATTCCCGGGGCACGTAGGCGACCTGGGAGCTGCAGCCGGACCTGGGGCAAGAGAGCCGACCTGGGCGCTACAGCCAGACCTGGGGCACGCAATCGACCTGGGTGTCACAGCCAGACCTGCCAGCCGACCTGGGCGCTAAACCAAACCGTTGATCCTGTCCCGCCAGCCTTTTTTCAAAATTTAGCGACTCAAAATGGGGGTGCATCTTCGACGCAGGTGCGTCTTCATTGCCGGGAAATACGGTATACCGTTTAGAAAATAAGCTAGTCGTGACATTTGGAATGCAATCTTCTCAACCCAAGGACATTGGTACAGGTCAATGTTTAGGCCCAATATAGTCATCTATCAGAAGACTAAAATTAGTGATGCTTGGTGATTTACTTTCCAACTTATGACAAAATAGGTCAATGCCTAAGTACAAGGTGGCTTGGGCAGTGTAAGCCGGTGACTGTTTCCAACCAGAGAACGCCTCATGGTGTTCAGTGGCACTACTATCACTGAGTCTGCCATTTACAACATTCTGAGAGTCACAGGAAATCTAACTGGACCAGCCACATAAATATTGGGGCTACAAAAGCAATTCAAAGCCTAGGCATCCAACAGCAATTGATTTATTTTCTGACATTTAATTCTTCCCACCATCTGGAAACAAGTCAGAAGTTTGAGCGAAGGCTGACCACTTGCCTAGAGAACTCTGGTTCAAGCAACACTCTAAAACTATAATTATTAAAAGCAGCTGCTTGTTTGGATTCCATCCACAATCAAGGATTAATTCCCTCCAACCTTGGCACATGCTGTGGCTGCAGTGTGTATCATTTACCAAATGAAATGAAACAACTTTCAAATCCATGACCTCTGTCACCTGACAAAGCGGGCTGCAGGCAGATGAGGAAGCCATTCCTCGTTGAACTCCTTGTTTATCAGTCTATGAAAGTAAGCATGCTGGTACAGCAGGCAGTGAAGAAAGTGAATGGCATGTTGGCCTTTATAACAAGAGGAGTCGAGTATAGGAGCGAAGAGCTCCTTCTGCAGTTGTAAAGAGCCCTAGTGAAACCACGCCTGGAGCATTGTGTGCAGTTTTGGTCCTCTAATTTGAGGAAGGACATTCTTGCTATTAAGGGAGTGCAGCGTAGGTTTGCAAGGTTAATTCCTGGGATGGCGGGACTGTCATCTGCTGAGAAAATGGAGCAACTGGGCTTGTACACTCTGGAGTTTAGAAGGATGAAAGGGGATCTCATTGAAACATATAAGATTTTTAAGGGCTTGGACACGCTAGAGGCAGGAAACATGTTCCTGATGTTGGGGGAGTCCAGAACCAGGGGCCACAGTTTAAGAATAATGAGTAAGCCATTTAGAACGGAGACGAGGAAACACTTTTTCTCACAGAGTGGTGAATCTGTGGAATTCTCTGCCTCAGAGGGCAGTGGAGGCAGGTTCTCTGGATGCTTACAAGAGAGAGCTAGATAGGGCTCTTAAAGATAGCGGAGTCAGGGGACATGGGGAGAAGGCAGGAACAGTGTACTGATTGGGAAAGTCTAAACGAAATTTTATGCCTTGCAGTCATAACATAGAATAAAATATCAAAACACACAATAAACACAGATTTAACATCCACCTCGAGGTCAGTCCCAGTTGGAGGCCGCCATCTCCGCTATTAGGCCTCAACGCAGACGGAGACGGGGGATACCACAAGAAAAGGTCGCATCCCCCCGAAGGAAGAGACCAAAAACATGTTTCTCCCACCCCCCCCCCCCCCCCCCACACACATACACAACCTAAATAAACTAAAATTAACTGAAACGGGACAAAAGAAAACAAAAAAAAAAGAAAAAACAGACGGACTACAGGTGAGCCGCAGCTGCTGGGGCAGCGCCGCCACTTCCAGATCACATTGAATAGCGGAGCTGGCTCGTAGGGCCAAATGGTCTCGTCCTGCACCTATTGTCTATTGTCTATTCCCTGCAGCGTCCACGCCTCATCATACAGTCAGATTCGCCAAAATCTCTGGACAGCATTGTGAGATACTTTCACCATGTAAACCACAATGATTCCTGGCAGAGGCTTGCCATTGCCTTCTGCAGAACAATTAGAACTGAAATAGCAACTAGTTTGTTGCTTGTGATGCACTCATCCCATATAAACAGGAATACATTCTCCAATGCTTCTCAGTGAATCCTGTTTTAACAGGGTACCATTTAGCTGATGCTGTACATCATCTAATTATTTTCTATTCGAGTTTATCTCAGTTCTAGCCTTTTTTGCTGATCATCTTTGGCACAGGCAGAGTGGTGTTCACAACAATTTTTGTTGGAATCACGCAGTGAAAAGAAATCCTGTGCCAGACATCTGTCAATGCTAATACTTGGGTTTAGCGCTTTATTGTGCTGTGGTTAGTCAGAGTTAACCACCTAGAGTTTGTTGTTTTGTGAAGGTTTAGCTTTTTTTTTCTATTTTAAAAAAGGGAACATGCTCCATTATAACAACCCATGCATGGAAATGATGACATAGTTAATTTTTAATTGGATTCTAGTGCATGGTATCAGTGTCAAGGTCTTCCTTTTAATTGCTTTGCTGCCAAACTGAAATTATAAGCCAGAATGTCCAACCCGTCGTTCACTGACATTTTATCTCTCAGTTTATGGTTGCTGTGCGCACCCATCAATAACCCTTGCTGACCTGTCTGAGCTTTCAAAGCTGCCAGGTATTCCATCGCACCGATGATTTCAACGATGCATTGGTCTCATTTGTGCGTGCACAGAAGATCATATGACTTGCTTACTTGTGACGCCAAGAATGTCACCCTTAAAGTCTCCTTTATATTGACCTCCTGCTTCAGGACTTAATTACAAAGACCAAGAAAGTGCCAACTATGGAACGTTTTACTATGGAATGAGTTTTTTCCCCTCCATCCATTCGGATGATCAGCCATGATCATATTGAATGGCAGTGCTGGCTCGAAGGGCCGAATAGCCTACTTCTGCACCTATTTTCTATGTTTCTATGTCCATCCACAAAAATGAACCCAAAATCTTTCAGCCAAGAAAATCAGCTGGAGTTCCTGTTCCCGATTGATAGCCAAAGATGACTATTAGAAAATCACAGATTTAATGGTAAATGTACCTTCAGGTTTAACTTTGGCCACCTGGCTTTGGCTAGCTCCGCCCGCATTAACCAGTAAAACCATATCTCAGTGAGACTCCATTCCTTCCAGAAAGGAAAGGCTGTGGGAGAGAATGCCGGTATTTTATACAAGGTTGAAGAATGGTAATACAGGGCTCGAAATTAGCGGTTGCCCGGGTGCCAATGGCCTCCCAAAGTTCCGCCGGGCAACCTAAATGCGGAGACATTTTGCCCGGCTTGGCATTGCAGATACTGGTTTATACTGAAGTTGGAAACAAAAAACTGGAGTAACTCAGCGGGTCAGGCAGCATCTCAGGAGAAAAGGAACGTGACGTTTCGTGTCGGTGGTGGTAACAAGCTGTAGTGTGGGACAAAGATATTAGGTGCGGGGTGACGGAGGATCGGAAGAAAGACGGGCCCCGCACGGCAGCGGCAGCGGCAGCGGCAGCACCTCCTCCTCCTCCTGCACACCGCCCGCCCTGATAATGGCCGCTGCTTGCCAACAGTGCTTTCAAAACAAACTCTCCTGCATGCTGAGGCCGGGAGGAAGGGGGAGGTCCTCTTCTGCCGTCTGAAACACCTGCACCACTCGGTCCCGCACTTTCCTGTTGGCTGGCGGAGGAGGGGAGACAGTGGCAAGGAAATCCCAACTGCCTCCCCCTTTAAAAATAGGTTGCAAGTGTGACAGAGATTACATTTATTGTTGATCATGATATTCGGACAATATCCAGCCATACATCTTTCCCATGGGTGATTCAATACTCTTGACACTGAACCCCCACCAGATCCAGAGCCCCGGTTCCTTCTCCGGATCTCACTCATCATAGACCACTGATCATTTAGCAACTCGGTGTCTGCCAAAACCTCACTGCGATTGGGCAACGGTGAGGTCCCAGTGACATGGTGCAGAGCCAGCTTTATTTTTGAGTGGTAAATTAGTGATGGACGAGCAACTCTGCCAATTGTCCATCTGCGGAACAGAAGTGTGGGTGAGTGCTGGTAATTTCAGCGGCCACGCAGAGGGTTTGATATTCCAGCAAAGTTACTGAACATTCAAGTTGATCTAGTTGAAATAGTTTCACCTGGTTTCACCTGGCTACATAAATAGGAGTAGGAGTAGGCTTCTTGGCCCCTCTACAGATCTGCCCTAGGATTCATCTCTTTTGTGTCAATATGTCACAGCCCACAATTCCATAATCTTTCAAATAATTATTTATTTCCTCTTTAAATACATCCAACGATATAGTTATCTCTAACCTTGTGGGTAGAGTACTCCAGAAATTCAGCACACTCTGTGAGAAAATCTATATTCAGGGGCACCACTTGGATTTCTGAATCATGTTGCAGGATATTGCAGATCACTTTATTGCTCATGAAGTACTTGAATTGTAGTTCCTTTTGTAATACAAAGAATACACTGGGCAGATAATCTGTTTTATTGCTCACTGACAAGTAAATATTGTCCGGGAAACTGAGGACGACAGAGGGCCATAGTCAGCAGCGTGTATAATATATGCAAGTAACAAAGACAGTGTCGTAACTGAATTAGTGACTGTAGACAATGTCAGTGGGCCAAAGCTGCCTTGCACTAAAATCTGCAAGTTAATCAAATCATAAATCATTTGAAATAATTGGGATAATTAATTAGTTACATATCTATAATGTCTTGGATTCTACACTTTTGGTGATGAAGCAACTATTATCGTTAATTTAAAAAACGGAAAATATGAGAAATATTCAGCGTCAGGTAGAAACAGTTAATCTATTATGTTTGAAGTATCTGTATCCTGATAATTAATTAGTTACTGATATTCCAACAACCCAAAGGTAGAAAGGTGATTTTCAGACTCTAAGCTTGTGACAGGTGGTGTGCCTTAGGGATCGATGTTGGGCCTATTACTATTTGTGGTTGTATAATGTACAAGGCCAATTTAGTACATTTTCAGATGACACTAAAGTGGGTGGTTTTGTAGATAGTGAATATGATTACCAAAAACAGCAGCCTATTGATCAGCTGGGCAAGCAGGCTGAAGAATGGCCAATGAATTTAATGCAGATAAGTGCAAGGTATTATTTTTTGGGAAGTCAAACCAGGACAGGACCTTCACAGTGGACCCTGGGGAATATTGTAGAACAGACGGTTCTGGAAGTACAGGTACGGGGTTCCCTGAGAGTGGCATCACGGGTGGATAGGGTGATTAAGAAGACCTTTGGTACATTAGCTTTTATCAGTCACAGTATTGAGTATAATAGTTGGGACATTATATTACAATCGTACAAGACATTAATGAAGCTATTGGCTTGATGCAAAATGCAAGACCTTGCACTTGTAAGATTTAATAGTAAGATTAAACAAGAACTTACCAGTTTGAAGTTTGATCTTCATTTTATGAGGAGTTGCAATGAGGGATTTCGTGAAGACCCCGCCAGGCACGCATGCGTGACATTCTTCAAAGCAGCGGTGTGGAATCACAGATAACAACAATGACTGAAGATAGTAAGATTAAAGAAACTCGAATATACCAGTTGACCTTATGATAGAGGGTTGGGAGCGAAGGGCACGAAATCCCTCATCGCAACTCCTCATAAAATAAAGATCAAACTTCAAACTGGTAAGTTCTTGTTTAATCTTACTATTTTACTTCGGAGTCACGTGAGTTACTTCATGAAGATTTCAAAGCTCTGTGATTACATGCCCTGGATCACGTCCATGCTCACACACTGCCGTAATACTGATGGAGGAAGTTTGTTAATGTATTTCAGACTTGAACAAGCTGAAAAATAATAACATTTGTAAATACAACAATAAACCCCTGAACTCGGGGACAAACGTTTAGGGAACAGCACTTAAAACTGAATCCGCCAACGTTGTGGGAGCGGCCACAGGTCTGTTATAAAACCGCTGAAATGTAGTTTCACTGGCCCAGCCCGCTATTGCGAGGACATAATCCATGAACACCTCCATGGTCCTCGCCGCTGATGTGGATGCAGCCCTGGTAGAATGGCATTTTAAAATGTTAGTGTCTTACCTGCTGCACCGAATATCACCTTGAGCCATCTCCTGATGGCCATTTTCAGACCTGTAGTCGCAGGTTTGTGTAGTTTAAGCAACTCTTCTATCACGCAGTCACTTTATTGTGGGTCAAAACCATTCTATCCAGGTAATTCCTGTAGAGTTTGGACCCGTTGTGCTGTGTTCAGTGCCATTACCATCACCACTTTGAAGGTTAATAAGTTCAGTGGTAAATCCGCCAAAGGCGACCAGCTCCTGAGTAGGGTCAACACCACCCCTATATCTCTGGTAATATATCATGGTCGGGGAGGGATAGAACATACCCTTCAGTGTGGATACCAGCTGGTGAGATACCACTCCAATGTTGAGATAGGATGGCAGTACACTCCTAGCACTGTATATGGCACTGTAACTGAGGGACTCATCATAATGCAGGCCCGTGCTGATTCCAGCACATTGGAGATCATTGCAGATATGTAGGTGGTCTAGGTCCGACTATAGAAACCTCACATATCCTTATGTGGGCGAGGTACTGCTTCCTAGTAGACTCTCTCTGCACACTGCTGTATGATGTTCATGGTCCTTTCTGTTGCAGAATCTGGTTGCGTTTTCTGCAACACCTGTCTGATGAAGCAGAATGAGGGAAAGCATAGAAAAACCCATTTCCCCCCAATGTAGCGAGAATGCGTCCATCGCCACTGCCCCAGGATCTGGTTCTCAAGAGACATATGTTGGTATCCAATAGCTCAACCTGGACGCAAGGAGGTCGATATCTGGTGTTTTATATTAGGCTATAGTTTTAGCAAATATTTGGAGGTTCAACATTTACTTGATGTCATTATTAAATACTTGTGACCTGGTGTCCACCACTGTATGTCGAAAAAACAAAGGAGGTCATCGTCGACTTCAGGAAAAACCGGCACAGTCCCATACCACTTCACATCAATGACAGCGATGTGGAGGTGGTCAGTAGCACTAAGTTCCTGGGGGTGCAGATCACTAACAGTCTGACCTGGTCAAATACCATCTCATCAACAGTTAAGAGAGCGCAGCAGCGGTTGCACTTTCTGCGCCGGATGAGAAAGCTCACCTCCCCCATCCCATCCTCACCACTTTCTACAGGGGCACCATAGAGAGTATTTTGACCAGCTGTATCTCTGTCTGGTTTGGGGACTGTAAAGCCTCTGACTGGAAGTCCGTGCAGAGAGTTGTGAGGACAGCGGAAAAAATCATCGGGACCTCTCTCCCCTCAATCGGGGATATTGCGACCAAACGTTGCGTGTCTAAGGCCAGCAGTATTATAAAAGACCCAAAAAAAATCTCCATCACGGACTGTTCACTCTGCTGCCCTCGGGCAAAAGATATCGCAGCATAAGGAGCAGAACATCAAGGTTCTGCAACAGCTTCTTCCCACGAGCCATCAGACTCCTGAATGCCATGTAATGGGCTGCCACCATTGTCTATTTATCCTTTTATCCTTTTTATCCATTTTATCCATGTTTATCCTTCTGTTAATTATCGTGTTGCACAGGGAGCCAAATGCAACGGAATTTCGTTTGGAACTGCATATATCGATGTATTTCTAAATGACAATAAAGTTTGTTTGACTTGACTGTATTGAGCTTAACCGGAAGGTACGTGGCTGATATCCAAATATTTCTTTCAATCCACCAGAGCCAAATTGATTTTCCCAATTCATCACAAGATATTGACTTGATACCACCCATAAGGTTTAAATATGCCACCTCAGTGGTATTATTGAAGACGGACATGCGTATGCTGCAGATTAGTGCATTAAGCCCGTAGCCTGTGACATGCTCCCAGCATTTCTAAACAGTTTATACCTTGTGATTGAAGAAAAGTAGACTTGTGCAAATCCCATGTACAGCCCCAACTGGAATGGTGTCAGTAGCTCCCCAGCCCTTGGCGCTTGCGTCGGTTTGTAACACGACTAATGGGTTTGATGTAATGATGGGATTTAACAATCACAAACATTGCTAATCCACCATTGTAGCTCAAGTTATGCCTTGATTGGCAGCTGCATAGGCTCATAAATGTCCAGCATTCGCTTTTAATGCTGAGATTTTTGCTTTTTGTAAGCTTCGATAGTGTAACGGCCCAAATTATGTGGCTGGAATGTAGCTACAAATTTACCAATTACCTTAGCAGCATGTCTAATAGTCGGTTTCCTGGCGCAAGCAAGGCTGTTACATGCCTCTATTATGTCTATTGCTTTGTTCCCTGGGATAGTGACAATCAGAACCCAAGAATGTATGTAACCTCCCTCCTACTTGTGAGGTTATGCATGCAGTACTTCCAAGAGAACCAGACCCCCTTACCTCCATGGTTACCGGCGGGCCTGACGTTCTGGTTTCTGGTGTTCCGTCGTTGCTGGGTTGTGTTGAGGTGCTGCCGGCGCGTAGGTCTTTACTGGTCTTTCAGGTGGCCCCCGAGGTCTTGCATATGGTGTTTGTCTGCGCACTGCCGGCCTGCTGGAGGGAGGTGGGTTCATCAACCCGACTGCCTTCACCTCGTAATCCAGGTTCTAGACCTGTTTGGGCAGGTCCTCACCGAACAGCTGTCTGGGTGGTGGCGTCGCAAATGCCCCGCGAATATGGGGTTTGGAGTCGGTTTAATGGCGATAATACGGGAAGCGTAATTCCATGACTAATGACGCAGAGCATCCTCCTGCTCTGCCGTCATTTCCGTACCGTCAACCGACCTGGCAAAGGCAGTATCCCCAACGTCAGCAATTTCAGGATCTTTAGGAACTTCAGCTCCTGTGCCCTTATCCCCGGACTGATGTTGCCCCAGATAGGCGTGTTGACTGTCGGCACATTCAACGATATGCAGTTGTTTGGGCCTGGTATATGTTGATCGCCTCGGTAAGGACCTGTTCTTGCAGCTGGTGTTTATTGAGGTAGTCTATGCTGGCCACTGGTTTGGGCTGCAAAGGCTGACCTGAGTGCTTCAGCTGGGCGAACTTGGAGACCACAATCAGCAGTTCCTCCTGGGTTTTCTCAGGTACTGCAGGTTCCTGCGCCAACCCTTCTTGCGTGTCAGCCAGCTGCTGATCCGTGGCATTCCCCACCGATGACGGGGACATGCTGGGTGGCCCAGCCGCATGTCTCCTGGACTGGAGGACATCTGGTCCAGCTGCAGAGATTGTGCTCTTGGATACGTCCATCATGCGCTCCACCGAGCCATGCGACCGCCGCCGCATATGCGGACAACAAGTCGACTTCCTCAGGTCCTCCTGAACTACTGAGGCTTCTGTCATCGGCCCGCACCTCGTCGAGGTGATGACTATGGGTGCCTAGACAGGAATGTCGCTGCCTGCCACTCCAGCGGGGCTTTGCGACTCCCGCGCGGACATGCCGCTGGTCCACAGTCTTCCGGACGGTGGCGGCCCGCCTGTCTGGAAGACATGAGCGGTGGTGAGTCGGTACCTCCTGCTCCTGCAGGGCTCCCCGACTTCCCAGCAGATCCATCACCGGCCCGCAATCTAGCAGGTTACCCTCGGCGGCATGTCGATGCCTTCCACTGCAGCGGGGCATGACCTTGGCGCAGCTCTCCCCCTGGTCCGCCCTCTGGTGACCTGCATAGTAGGGGAGACAGAACGTGCCGCCGAGCGGGTCACACGTTTACGCAACTTTGCTCCACTGTCCACTGCTTAGGTGACAGTGGTAGGGAGTCAGGATCTTGCCTACTCTGCTCCCGCGTGGTGCTCCTACCACTTTGCGGCTCGATGGTCAGCCGTGGTGGAGAGACGGGTCCTGGCTGCGCAGGGCTCCCCGATTTCCGCGTTCTTATCCCGGTCCGCAGAGCGGGTGCTGCCGGTGTTGCAGGCAGCCCCGAGAATGGTGGCCGCTGACTCCCATCCGAAGTCCCATGGCCCTTGGAGGCATGCTTCGATGCCTTCATTCTGGTCTCCATCCATCGTTTCTGTAAGCAAAGTCTAGTACAGAAGCTCAGCAACTCAAGGTTAGTATCTAACCTGAGGGTCTTTAAGAAGCATCCGGTGGAGGAGCGCACTGTCCCCCCCCCCCCAGCTCCAATGGTGACCAGACTCTCATGCAGGACCATAGACTGCCGCTAACGGCAAGCCTCCCGCCTATGTAGTGAGTCGGGCCCCGGCTCTGCCTTACTACCTCCATAGGGTAGCATAGCCGTCAGTCCATAGTATTCCTGCGGCCTGCGGCGTTCAGTTGGAGCTCCTGCTCTTCCTTCACTACCCGCGAATGGCAGTCTCCGAGCCCGGTCCCTCCTGGTCATGGGCTTTCCCGACTTCCGGGTAGCGTCTTTTGAACAAAATTGAAAGGATAACAGTACTGAATTAATAAACTTTATGGTAAAATCATGGGGTTTCTAATTTATTTCCCACACTTATAGGAGAAACATGAACAATTACACAATGAAAAAATCCCTTTATTTTTGCCTCTCCTTGGCTTCCGGGCAGGCAAGAGGTTGGAACATGTGTAAAATTTGCAAAGTTCCCTTGGGCAGTTCCCAGCCAGCTGGCACACTCCCACTTTGCAATGCTGCACTCATGCCGACAGTCCGCAGTGACCCTGCGGGCTGCGGTGTAGAGTCGGGCTGCCGCTCTACCCCATTACCTGGTTAATGTAGACAGCCCACAGTATCCCTGCAGACTGTGGAGTAGAGTCGGGCTGCTGCTCTGCCGTTGCTCACTCCGAACGGCCAGCCTCCTTTAATAATGCCGTCAGCCCGCAGTATCCCTGCAGGCTGTGGAGTAGAGTCAGGGCTGCTGCTCTGCTGTTGCTCACTCCGAACGGCAAGCCTGCAAGCCCCACTCTTTTAATAATGCCGTCAGCGCGCAGTCTCCTGCGGGCTGCGGTGTAGAGTCGGAGCTGCTGCTCTGCCGTCGCTTGCTTCGTACGGCGAGCCTGCAAGCCCCACTCCTTTACACATGCCGTCAGCCCGCGGTGTCCTGCGGGCTGCGGTGTAGAGTCGGCTGCCTCTGCCGTCCTCCGACCGGTGAGTGTGTGAGCCCGGACCCTCCTGGTCAACGGGCTCTTCTCGACTCCAGTCTGTTGGTGCCGCCGGTCACTGCCCGCGGCAGTCAGTTTCGAGGCGGCCTGGAGACCCTGAACAGAATCACCTGAAAAGAAAAAGGACTGCAGGTTAGTTTCCTTACCTGCAGGTCCCTGCAGTAGAGGAGCAACGCTCCTCCCTGCCTGTCGCTCGCATTCGGTCGACAATATGTCGCGCATGCGTGCCTGGCGGGGTCTTCACAAAGTCACTCACGTGACTCCGAAATAAAATTTCATCTGCCATTTCACCTACCCAATTTCTAAATCTAACCTTCCAGACTAGCCTACCATGTAGGACCTTGTGAAAGGTTAAAGTCCACATAGACAACGTCCACAATCCTGCCCTCATCAATTCTCTTGGTGACGTCTTTGAAGAGGGAAGTTGAAATATCCAACATGATATGCTATTATTCTTACAGCTATCTGTAATATTGCTGCACATCTGCTCCTTAAAATTCCACTGACTGTCAGGGGGCCTAGAATATAATCCCATCAAAATGATAATTTGCCTTCCTGTTTCTAGATTCTATCACATATGGTCATACTGGATGATCCTCCAAGACAATCAGAAAGGCAATCCCCTCTTCCCTCTAGCCTGCATTTCTATTAGGTCTGTGGAATCTGTACCCTGAAGCTGTGAGCCCTGCGCTTCTCTCAGCCCTGTTTCTGTAATAACTATAATATTTCAGTTCCCAAGCAAATCCATGCCCTGAGATCTTGAGCCTCCAGCTAGTGCTGCTCGGGAGGATTTAAACGATTGGCAGGGGGAGGGTCAGAGGGAATGGCGAGAGGATTCCCGCACGTTCTGCCTGGTCATTTTACGCTTCCTTTTACTACTTTCTCCAGGCGCTTTAGACGTGACCACCTCACTAAAACTCCTATCTTTGAGGCTGTCTCCCACATCATCCTGAGGTCCTCCAGCTCCATCACCTCGTGCAGTCAGTCGGGGGCTGCAGCAGTACACGGTTCCCACAGGCGTAGTCACCAGGGACTCTGGAAGTTTCCTTGTTCTCCCACATCCTGCCCTTTCTGCCATCCCAACTGAACCAAGACTAAAGAAGAGAGATTTTAAAAAATCCTTACCTAACTAACCTTGCCGTCACCCCCTGTTCAGCCTCTTGGCCGAAGTTGCTGGAACCAAGGCTCTGAACTATTCTGTACACTTTTCTACAAACAAAGCACATCGTGCACTGTGGAAACAGGATATTGTAGCGGCACCTAGTGGTGGCTTGTGTCAATGCGAACCCCCGCTATTGGCCGGCGCCGTCACGTGATCGCGGGTGTGTATTCGCAGGCTTTTGGTTTCTCAGTTGATATATGTGGCTGAACCAGCACACGATATAGGTATACAACTTTTGTTTGTCGATTGCAAATAAAGATTTATTTTACTCAACCTGCTCGTCTCGCCAAAGTGGTGATCCCGCTGGTCCGATCGTGATTTTGGATCCCGACAATGAATACTACCGCAAACCTCGACGCCCAGCTCGCCCAGCAAAACGGCGTGGGCCTCAAACTGCCCGTTTTCTGGGCGGTGTAGCCTCAAGAGTTGTTCGCCCACATTGAGGCCCAATTTGAACTCCGTAATATCGTCGCAGACGCCACTCGCTATTTTTACGTAGTTGGGGAGTTCAGTCAGGAGACTGCAACCCGATTGCTGCCTTACCTGCAGAATCTACCCGCAATCGGCAAATACGAGGACCTTAAGGTGCTGCTGCTCCACACTTTCGGGCTCAGTCGCCACAACCGCACTGCATGCCTTCTCCATATGAACAGCCTCGGCAATCCAAAGCCACCCGCGCTGATGAGCGAGATGCTTGTCCTGATGGATGGCCACCAGCCCTGCCTGCTTTTCGATCAGGCTTTCCTGGAGCAGATGCCCGATGACATTCGCCTGCTCCTCGTTGGTTCGGATTTCGCCGACCACCTGCAGCTCGCTGAACGGGCCGACGAGCTGTGGCTCGCCAAGCAGCAGGACGGTGGGTCCATCAGCTGGGTGTCTGCGCCCTCACACTAGCAGCCTCGCAGAGGCGTCCAGCCCACCACAGCCATCGTCGCACCGCAGCCGCCCGCCGGTGACAGTGGTAAGCGCCAGTGGTGCTACTGCCACCAACGCTGGGGTGCAGAGGCTCGCCGATGCTGCGCCCCCTGCTCGTTTCCGGGAAATGCCTCGGCCGATCACCAGTAGATCACCAGTAGGTCCCTTTATTTGGCTGTCTGCCATTTCTGTTACTTCCTCAAGGGCAGGCACTTCACGCAGCACGAGGGTGGCGAAATGGACGTTTACCGGACGGCTGCCTCGGGGTTGACGTTGGCCGAGGTCCCTTTTGGTCCGGCAGGGATGTCGGCCTTCTGCGGGAGAAAAAGCCCTACTGTCCCCGTGGGTTGGCAGCGACGTGTTTTCGACGCTATCCATGGTCTGGCACATCCTTCCAACCGGGTGACTTCTACGTTGGTGGCAGACAAGTTTGTCTGGCAGGGCCTTTGTAAGCAGGTTTCGGCCTGCGCCAGGGCCTGTATTCCCTGCCGGACGTCGAAGGTCCAGCGACATGTGCGGGCACCAGTGCAGGATTTTGTGGTTCCCTCCTGCCTTTTCCAGCACGTTCACGATTTGGTGGGCCTGCTGCCGTCGTATCACGGTGCTACACAACTGCTGACTGTCGTGGATCGCTTCACGAGGTGGCCGGAGGCAATTCCGCTCGCTGACACCTCCGCCGCGTCTTGTGGTCGGTTTTGGCGCCACTGTATGGCGCACAGTGCATCACACCACCGCCTATCACCCTCAGGCCAACGGGTTGGTGGAGCGCTTCCATCGGCATTTGAAGTCGGCGCTGAAAGCACAGCTCACGGACCCGAACTGGGTCGACCAGTTGCCTTGGGTGTTACTGGGCATTCGCACGGCACCGAAGGCGGATTTGGACACGTCGTCCGCTGAACTCGTGTACGGCTCCCTGCTGCGGGTACCTAGGGATTTCCTTCCTGCGGCTCGAGGGCAGCAGGAGCCCACTTCGTCTGTGTAGGCGAACCTCCGGGAGAAAGTGGGCGGCCTGACTCCCATCCCGACCTCTCGGCATAGGACGGCTCCGTTATATGTACCGCCGGAGCTTAAGAATCGTTTATTTGTATTTCTCCGCAGGGACTCACACCGGACTCCGCTGCAGCGGACTTATGAAGGTCCTTTCCGGGTGTTATGCCCCAGTGTCGCGACTTTTATTTTGGATGTCGGGGTTCGGGAGGAGATCGTTTTGGTCGCTCGCCTCAAGCCCGCCAACGTGGATATCGATAGACGGTGGTGGTCGCTCAACCCTGGCGTAGAGGTCATCCGCTGGTCATCCCAGTTGCACCTGTTGTGCCTGTTTCCCCTGCGTCGTTAACGTTTTCCTGGCTCTGTTCCGCCAGTTCCGCCTGTACCACCGGTTGTGCCCCTCGTTTCCACTGGATCCGGTCGCCTCATCCGGCCTCCCGCTCGATCCTTACCTCGGGTTCTGGGGGGTGGGGGGGGGGGGGGGGAGTTCCTGTAGCGGCACCTAGTGGTGGCTTGTGGCAATGCAAACCCTCGCTATTGACTGGCGCCGTCACGTGATCGCGGATGTGTCTTCACGGGCGTTTGGTTCATCAGTTGATCGAGCTACACCTGTGTAGCAGGAGCTTCAATATATTTGGCTGACCCAGCACGCGGTTTTGGTATACATTTTTTGTTTGTCGTTTGCAAATTAAGATTTATTTTACTCAACCTGCTCGTCTCGCCAAAGTATATTCTATTTCATAAATAGAAGAGTTCTTCGGACTGGTGGTATAAGTCAATGATTAAACCTAAACGGGCCATCTCTCACAAATTGACAAAGGTGTGTGTTTTGATTCATAGAAGAGCTTGTCTGACCATATAAACTGGAGAATTTAGTGATGTATTTTTCAAACATTTCAGGGATTCGAGGGTGATTAAGTTTAAGCACTTACCTGTCTTATTGAAAACTGTGTCCACAGGGTGTTCATTTATCAGTGTTTAAAAATCATGAAATTAGAACTGACTCTTTAAGAAAATGCCTCTTGTCTTTTATTTTGCCTTGATATTCCTTCAAATTTGTTATAAATTTAATGAAGAAACGTGCAGTTCTACACAAATGCAAGGCACAAATTCAACAGATACACCTCTGGATCAATTTGTGTACGTTGTGGGAAATAATCACAGTAAAAGCTTTATTAAGTGGATGAAAACACTTGATCCCTGATTATTTACCATGGAGAAGCTGCAGTAAATAGATATCTTTTGATATTGTTACTTTCCAGACAGCTATATCAGTGGGAAGTCAAAGAAAAACAGAAGTGTTTTTGTGAAATTGGCTATTTTGTGTAAGTCATGGTGTGAAAATAGACACAAAAACTCTGGAGAGAAGGAATGGGTGACTTTTCGGGTCGTGATTCATATTGAAGCCAATTCTGGTTGAACATATTTGCAATTTAAGTTCCAAAACCTAATTAAGTGGGAATTTGGAACTAAAGAAGGCAGCTCAAAATTGAGGAATAATTGGGGAAAAAAGGGCCAACTTCGCAGCTTAGTGAATGTAGCCAAAGAAAAGAGAAGGAAAAATGGCACCTTCTGTCATTTGTGATTTAAGGGTATTAATCTTTAATATTAACTCTCTTTTTCTCCCTCCATAGATGCTGGTTGACCTACTAAGTATTTCTAGCATTTTTGTTTTCAGATTTCTAACACTTACAATCATTTGCTTTGGGAAGTACAGATAAATAAGAAGAATGGGAATGAGATTAATGACATTCCTCTTCTTGGAACCAGCAACTTTTATAGTATAGTTTCTTTATTGTCATTGTAACATGAACCAAGTACAACAAAATTAAAAAATGTCAACCAGTCAGTGCACCATTCAAACCATAAAAGCTAACAATACATACAAGGTAAAATATTAAAAAAGATAAACAACTAAAATAAATATGAAATATGAAAATAGCACGCATAAACACCCAACCCTACATCCTTCTGTCGATTTCACAGTGTACCAACCACAGTCCCTTAGTCCCCGCGTTCCTTGGCGGCTACATTTAGTGCCTTTATAGCAGTGGGGTAAAAACTGTTTTTAAGTCTGTTTGTCCTTGTCCTTGTAGATCTGTACCATCTGCCTGACGGCAATAGTTCAAACAGGGAGTGTCCGGGGTGGGAAATGTCCTTTATAATATTCTGGGATTTTTTGATGCAGCGGGAACTGTGTAAGTCCTCCAAGGTAAGGAGAAGGCAGCCGACAATCCTCTGGGCGTTGTCAATGGCCCTCTGGGGGTCCACCGTAGTGTCATCCGCAAATTTGACAATGGTGTTGCTGTGGTGGGTGGAGGTGCAGTCATGTGTGTAGATGGTGTAGAGCAGGGGGCTCAGCACGCAGCCCTGTGGAGAGCCGGTACTGAGGCTGAGGGCCGTGGATGTGTGATGGCCCATTCTGACTCTCTGGCTGCGGCCCGACAGGAAGCTATTTATCCGCATGCAGGTAAGTGTGGAAGTCCCAAGTCCCCCAGTTTGTCCACCAGTTTGTGGGGAAGGATAGTATTAAAAGAAGAGCTGTAATCCACAAAGAGCATTCGCACATAGCTTCCCCGCTGCTCCAGGTGGAACAGTGCAGCATGGAGAGCTGTGGCTACAGCGTCCTCTGTAGATAGAAACATAGAAACATAGAAAATAGGTGCAGGAGTAGGCCATTCGGCCCTTCGAGCCTGCACCGCCATTCAGTATGATCATGGTTGATCATCTAACTCAGTATTCCGTACCTGCCTTCTCTCCATACCCTCTGATCCCCTTAGCCACAAGAGCCACATCTAACTCCATCTTAAATATAGCCAATGAACTGGCCTCAACTACCCTCTGTGGCAGAGAGTTCCAGAGACCCACCACTCTCTGTGTGAAAAAGTCCTTCTCATCTCGGTCCTAAAGGATTTCCCCCTTATCCTTAAGCTGTGACCCCTTGTCCTGGACCTCCCCAACATCGGGAACAATCTTCCTGCATCTAGCCTGTCCAACCCCTTAAGAATTTTGTAAGTTTCTATAAGATCCCCTCTCAATCTCCTAAATTCGAGAGATCTATTCGCTCTGTACGCAAACTGGTGGGGGTCAAAGCATCGGGGCAGGAGTGATGTGATATGACCCCGGACCAGTTTTTCAAAGCACTTCATCACCACTGGTGTGAGTGTGACTGGCCGGTAGTCGTTGAGGCTGGAAATGTGGGTTTTTTTGGGCAAGGGGACTATGGTTGCGGACTTCAGACAGGGTGGGACAGTGGACTGGGCCAGAGACTGGTTAAAAATCCTCATGAAGACTCCAGCCAGCTGGGCTGCGCAGTTCTTCAGCACGCGTCCAGAGACGCCGTCGGGTCCAGTAGCCTTCCTTGGATTGATGGCCCGCAGCATGCGCGTCACCTCATGCTCCTCTATCGTGAGGGTTAGGCTACTGTGGACCATATGGTGTGTTGTGGCTGTCTCGGGTGGCTCCACTTCAAAGCAAGCAAAGAAGAGATTCAGCTCCTCTGCCATCTGCTTTTCTAAGCGTTTCTGGTTGCACATTACAGGAAAGGTATGGAGGCTTTGAATAGGGTACAGAAGGGGTTTACCAGAATGCTGGTTGGATTAGAGGACATTATTATCTGAATGGTGGCCCATTAGGAAAAGGGGAGATGCAACGAGACCTGGGTGTCATGGTACACCAGTCATTGAAAGTAGGCATGCAGGTGCAGCAGGCAGTGAAGAAAGCGAATGGTATGTTAGCATTCATAGCAAAAGGATTTGAGTATAGGAGCAGGGAGGTTCTACTGCAGTTATACAAGGCCTTGGTGAGACCACACCTGGGGTATTGTGTACAGTTTTGGTCTCCTAATCTGAGGAAAGACATTGTTGCCATAGAGGGAGTACAGAGAAGGTTCACCAGACTGATTCCTGGGATGTCAGGACTTTCATATGAAGAAAGACTGGATAGACTCGGCTTGTACTCGCTAGAATTTAGAAAATTCTAAATTTTCTTATAGAAATCTTATAGGGGATCTTATACAAAATTAAAAAATTCTCAAGGGGTTGGACAGGCTAGATGCAGGAAGATTGTTCCCGATGTTGGCGAAGTCCAGAACAAGGTGTCACAGTTTAAAGATAAGGGGGAAGTCTTTTAGGACCGAGATGAGAAAAACATTTTTCACACAGAGAGTAGTGAATCTGTGGAATTCTCTGCCACAGAAGGTAGTTGAGGCCAGTTCATTGGCTATATTTAAGATGGAGTTAGATGTGGTCCTTGTGGCTAAAGGGATCAGGGGGTATGGAGAGAAGGCAGATACAGGATACTGAGTTGGATGATCAGCCATGATCATATTGAATGGCGGTGCAAGCTCGAAGGGCCGAATGGCCTACTCCTGCACCTATTTTCTATGTTTTCTATGTTTCTATGTTACCTCTGTCAAGAGTGTTTTATTGTCATTTGTCCCAGATAGAACAATGAAATCCTTACTTGCTGCAACACATCAGAATATGTAGACATAGTACACTGTAAACAATATGATAAACAAGAGAGAAAAAAACAAGTTCACTGTGTATATATACACATCATCATCATCGGCAGTCACTCGAAAGGAGTATGACGGTCCTCTCATGGAGGACACCTGTGCATAACTTTATTTAACATGGGGAGACTGGTGTACAGACAGCCACCACACGGTCCTTGATAGATCTGGGTCAGAATCTAGTGGCATGGAATCCGAGACGACCGGAGACACTTGCTGCAGCCTTCATCTGCCTTCCCAGCCATTGTGATGCTCCACTAAAGTCACCCATCATCCTCCGCCTGTCCACTGTTGTGGTCTTGGTTGGAATGCTCTTTGTCAGAGACCTCCCCCTCGACCTTACCGCCCTTGGTGACCCTGCCAGGAGCATAACTCCAGACGGCATAACAGTGGTGCAAGACATAGAAACATAGAAAAATAGGTGCAAGACATAGAAACATAGAAACATTGAAAAGTAGGTGCAGGAGTAGGCCATTCGCCCTTCGAGCCTGCACCGCCATTCAATATGATCATGGCTGATCATCCAACTCAGTATCCCGTACCTGCCTTCTCTCCATTCCCCCTGATCCCTTTAGCCACAAGAGCCACATCCAACTCCCTCTTGAATATAGCCAATGAACTGGCCTCAACTACCTTCTGTGGCAGAGAATAGTAAGATTGAACGAGAACTTACCAGTTCGAAGGTTGATCTTTATTTCATGAGGAGTTGCGGTGAGGGATTTCGTGAAGAGCCCGCCGGCACGCATGCGCGACCTTCTTCAAAGTAGCGGTGTGGAATCACAGAAACAACAACAGAAATGATTTGGCATAGTAAGATTAAAGAGACTCTAATTACCAGTTGAGTATGATCGAGGGTTGGGAGCGGAGGGCACGAAATCCCTCACCGCAACTCCTCATGAAATAAAGATCAACCTTCGAACTGGTAAGTTCTCGTTCAATCTTACTATTTCATTTTGGAGTCACGTGAGTGACTTCGTGAAGACTTCAAAGCTTCTGTGATTACACGCCCTGGACCACGTCCATGCTGACACACCACTAGCAAGGATGGATGGGAGTAAACAAGTTGATGAAACCAGGTTATACTGAAACACAAAGAATATTTATTAATAACACAGCAAAATCCCCTTATTCGGGGACATCCCCACGTTCTTGCCCGGCGTTCAGCACGGCCTCCGCGAACTGTAGGGGAGCAGCAACAGGCTTATTATAGAACCGCTGGAACACAGCTTCGTTCGCCCATCCTGCTGTGGCGAGAATATGGTCCATGGGCACCTCCATGATCCTCGCCGCCGACGTCGATGCAGCCCTGGTGGAGTGAGACTTGAACACATTAGTGTCAATACCTGACTTACCCAAGACGATCCGGAGCCACCTGGATATCGTCTGGACTGTCACTCGATGGTGAGGTCTTTTATGAGTGACAAGCAGGTATTGCTCCATTCCTCTGATGCTCCTCGTCACCTTGACGTAGTAACGGATATGAGTGGCTAAACATAGCCGAGCATCTGCGGGGTATGCCGGGAACTTCAGCTGCAGCCCTGTGCACCCAGGTCTATGCTGCTTTAGTAGCTCATCAATGAAAAAGACTACTTCTCCAGGGGTAGACGTCATCCTATCAATACGGAGTTTGTGGAGCGTCTGAACCCGCTGTGCTGAAGTCAGCGCTAGTAACATCACCAGTTTCATGGTGAGTTTGTCCAGCTGTAACCCTTCCATGGGTGACCACGTCCTGAGCAGGGTAAGTACATCCCTGACATCCCAGGTGATGTGATAGCGTGGTGTAGGCGGATTCAAATTGAATATTCCCCGCATTAGTCTGGACACTAGCCTGTTTGATCCTACCTCGATGTTGAGGTAGAATGACAGCGCACTCCTGGCGCTGTTGATGGCACTGTAACTTAAGTGTTCATCGTGGTGCAACCCCGCGAGGAATTCCAGGACGTCGGCTATGGAGACATCATCATAGGCGATGCGAGAGCGGCTGCAGTAGGCTTCCCACTTGGCGATGTGGGAGAGGTATCTTCACCTGGTTGACTCTCGACATGATGCCCCAATGGTGTTCATGGTTCGGGTGGAGAGACCATACTGCAACCATGGCCTGGTCAGAACCTGCAAGCCAGTAAATTTAAATAGGCATGGCAGGGGTGTGACTCCCCTGAGACAGGGTGAGAAACTAATTGCGGGCAACCCTCTAAAGGGACCCAGGGTTGACTAATCATGTCAAAGACCACCGGATACCAAGGCTGTGTGGGCCAGTCGGGTATGATAAGAATGTCCCGAGCGGCATCCATCTTGATTTTTTGTAATACCCGACTGATGAGGAAAAACGGGGGGAATGCGTAGAAAAACCAACTCCCCCAGTCTAGCGAGAATGCATCCATCGCTAATGCCCCAGGATCTGGTTCCCATGAAACGTATGTTGGTACCTGATGGTTCAACCGTGACGCAAAGAGGTCAATATCCGGTTGACCAAATTTGGCTGTAATTTTGGCAAATATTTGAGGATGCAACATCCACTCAATATTATCGTTAAATTTGCGTGACCTGGTGTCTGCCACAGTATTAAGCCTACCTGGCAAATAGGTGGCTGAAATCCAAATATCCCGATCAATACACCAGAGCCAAATGGTATTAGCCAATTTGTCACATGAGACTGACCTGGTACCGCCCATATGGTTTAAATATGCCACCGCCGTGGTGTTGTCTATTTGGATACGGACATGAGCTCCACCGAGATTGGAACAATAAGCCCGAAGTCCGTGAAATGCTGCAAGCAGCTCCAAATAGTTTATCCCTTGCGATAGCAACATGCTAGCTTCAAGGGTGTTCCACCTACCCCCACAACTAGAACAGCTGTCCGTAGCTCCCCAGCCTTGGGAGCTTGCATCAGTTTGCAAATATACCACCGGATTGGGCACAATAATGGGTTTGAAGGACCTGCCAATATTGGACACCCACCATTGTAGCTCAATCTCAGCATTAGGAGGCAGCCGCATTGGTCTGTCGAAATGACCAGCGTTCTTTTTTAACGCGGCAATCTTGGCTGGTTGCAAATTTCAATAATGCAAAGGCCCGAATTGGGCTGCCGGAAACAACGCTACGATTTTGCCAATCACCTTAGCTGTTTGCCGGATAGATGGTATACTGGCGAATGCAAGATCCTGACATGCTTGGGTGACATCCTCAACCTTGTTAGTTGGTATGGTGTCCCTCATCCGATTGGAATCCACCGTGAAGCCCAGATAATCCATAACCTGGGACGGGTAGAACTTGGACTTGTCTGGATGGACAATAAACCCCAGCCGCTGAAATATCGTGACAGTGGCCGAAACTGCCCTCTCAGCTGCCTCCAGGGTTTTGCCAATAATCAGGATATCATCCAAATAGGCCATTACAATATGTTGTTGTTTTCTTAATTGGGCCATAATAGGCTTGAGCAATTTAGTAAACAGCCTAGGGGCGGTTGTAAGCCCATTTGGCAAAGCCCTGTATTGCCAGAGCTGATCCATCCAAACAAATTTCAGAAACTTCCGGTGATGTTTCCGAATGGATACTGAATAGTATGCATCTTTTAAATCAATACATGCCATAAAGCAACCATGTGAAATCAGTGATTTGGCTGTCTCAAAAGTGTCCATTTTAAAATGGGTGTATGTTACAAAAGTATTCAGCTGGGTCAAGTCAATAATCACTCGACAACCTCCATCCTTTTTTGGTCTAGTAAAGATATTGGAGACAAATTCAATAGGTTCGTGCATAGTTTTCTCTATCACGCCTTTTTGTTCCAAACGAAAAATTTCAGCTGTGCCTGCTGCCTGTTCAACGGCAGACAGCGTAAACTTCCGTTTAGGCATATGCTGGGATGGAGGAATGTCCCCGTGAATAAATTCAATAGTATGACCCCGAATATTCTGCAAAATAAACTCATCTGAAGTAACAGTCTCCCATGCCTCAGGAAAGAACCGGAGTCGCCCTCCAACATGTGATGTTAAAGGAACAGGAAAAAGAAAACCAGACCGCCTTACCTCCATGGTCACCGGTGGTCCTTGACATGTTTGGTTGGCCGCGGAGGTGCTGGGTTGGGTTGATGGTGGGGTGGCTTCATTTTCCACTGGGGTCGTTGTGGACCTGACCCCAAAAAAGACCGCTGCTGCTGGCCCTGTTGATATCGGTGTGGTGTCGCAGCATATGATCTGGCTGCTGAAGCGGCCGAGCCTCGCGGTCGAGCAGGTGGAGCTTTTGGCACCGACGGTCTGGGGGCGATCTGAGACCGCATGAGTCCCACCGTCTTGGCTACCTCGTCAAGCTCTTTGACTCTCTTCGGAAGGTCCTCTCCGAAGAGTTGTCGGGGCGGCGGTGGCGGTGGTGGTTTACACAACCCAGCGAACTTAGGGTTGATGGATGGATGGATGCTGTTTTTTCGGAAGGCATTGATTTCGTGTTGAGTGGCACACAAAAGTGCCAAAGCATCCTCCTGGTCCAACGAGAGATCACCACCATCGACCGACCGCGCAAAGGCAGTAATACCGGCCGTGAGGAGTTTTAAAATCCGCTGGAGCTTCAGCTCCTGATGGCGGATTGCCACGCCGATGTTGCCCCATATGGGCGTATTGACCACAGGCACATTAAGGGCATTGCAGTTGGAGGGAGGTTTGTGGCGATGAATAGCCTGCGAGAGGACTTCCTCCTGGAGCTGGTGGTTCGTAAGGAAGTCCACCGTGGCCGCCAGCTTGGGGTGAAGCGGAAGCCCAGTTGTGACCGGGGCAGCGAATATTGCCGCTACATCCAGTAGATCTTCTGTCGGTGGCTCCGATAGAGCTGGCGTAGGGTCAACAAATCCTTCTTCCTCCGATAGTTCGCTGACGATGGAGGCTGGTGAGACGGCCCTGTGCCTGTCGATGTTGGTGGACGCTTGCTGCTGTTGATTATGCAGCAGAAGCTCCAGCAGCCGCTCCATACGGTCAATACGCCCACCACCCTGAACACTCGAGTGGTCGGAGTCCTCCGGCTCAGAAAAATTGCCGGGGCTCCTGTCATCGGCCCGCACCTCGTCGAGGTGATCTCGGTGCCGGTAGTTGTCGCTGCCGGCCGCCGAAGCAAAACCGCGTGATTCCCGCGCGGGAGAGGTGTTCAACCGCCTCCGTTTGGTGGGAGCGGAAGCCGTTGCCACAAAGGGCCCTGACAGCTGGGGGTCGGCTCCAGCAGAAGCATGGAGACCCGACGCCCGCGCAGGCTTGCCGGCTGTCCACATTGTGGACGATGCCGACGCATGGTCTCGTCCTCCCATCCATGGGGGACTCGGCGACCGAGGCGGGACCGTACCCAAGCCCCCCGTCCCGGCGGCGGGGTTTGGGAGTTGGGTAGCAGACCTCACAGACCCAGGTCCCGCCGTTGCACCAGACCGCAACTCGGCGGCAGGTGAAGCCTTCGCCCGTACCGGGTTAGGCTTACGGGCTCCTCCCCTGCCCTTCTTCGAAGGGCTAGCGGAGGGGGGCCGTGCAGCCGCACGAGACCCCTTCCCCGTGGTCGCCGCTGGCGACCTGAATGTGGCAGGGTCCACCTGTTCGGGTGGCACCCCGTTGTCGTCCTCCACGAACTCCTCCTCGGAGCTGTGGCGAGTCAGCGGGTCCCGACCTGCGGAAGCAGGAGGCATCGGTCTCCCCGCCTTTCTCCCGGCCCCAGGTGTAAACGATGATGAGGGCGCCGGGCCGGTCGGTCGACGACTTCGACCAGACATACTGACGAAACTCCAATCCACGCCCTTACTGAAAGACAAACAGACAGCAAGGGCCAACCAACTTAAGGTTAGTCGATAGGGTAGACGTCAGAACCTATTTCCCAGGCCATACCTTTAAGGCGAGTAGGGAAAAGTTTAGATCTCATGAGCGGGGCGATTTCTTTTCAGAGTGCAGGATGCCTATAATGGGGTTGTGGTGGATGCAGATTTGATCATGCTATTTAGATTGGTCCATGAAAATGCAGGGAGGGTGGGATATGAATGACATGCAGGCAAAAGATATTAGTTTAATTGCCAACATGTTTTATTCGGACATCATGGGATGACAGGCCTGTTCCAGTGCTTGTACTGTTCTGTATTGTGAACATTTCTCAAGATTTATGAGAATGATGGGTACACTTACAACGAGAGCATAAGTGGGTGATCAAAGATTTGGTCAAGGTGGTTTGTTTTTAAACAAAGGAAATTGTTATAGTTTGAGAAGGAAAGTCATTTCTGAAGGCATTCTGGCTATGGTCAGATGGGTATTGATGGAACAAAGGCATTTACCTAACAACAGTTGATTAGTTGATTGTAAGTGAATCACGATTGCAACCAAGTTGAGTAGGTCGAATACACTTCGTGCACGATCACAGAAATGATTTTATTCTTGACTATGTTCAAATCCAACTCTGCATCTTCGGAAGCATGAAGCTTGATTAAGGATGAATTTGAAGGGTTGTAGTCCCAGATTTAACAGAATGGAGTCTGATGAAGGGTCTATTCCTTTTCTCCAGATATGCTGCCTGACTCACTGTGTTACTCCAGCATTTTGTGTCTATCTTTGGTGTAATCAGCATCTGCGGTTCCTTCCTACACAAAATGTACAGAGTCAGAGGATGGAAATTAAATGCAGTGAAAACAGATTATGTTAAGGATACTATAGGTGGGAATGTGCAATACTGGTTGGCTGCTTAGGAATTAGATCAAGAATATATTTATATACTGTAATATATTATATATTTATATTATATAATATATATAATATATAATATAGAGATAAGAATATATCAACAATATATTTATAGCCGATTTTAAAAAATAGTAATTAAAAACATTTTCTTCAAAAAGTCCCTTCATTTTTCGACAATGCAGCTTCACATTGACCTTGAAGCATTCTCATGTAAAAATGACCAGTAAATGCCAGGAACCTATGCAGATAAAAACAGCATCACCTAACTAAAGGGGCTGTCCCACTGCGGCAACCTAATCTGTGAGTTCAGAAGAGTTTGCCCTCGACTCAAACTCGCAGCATGGTCGACACGTGATCCTAGGAGGTCTTATGAGGTCACTGGAACTCTCCTTCATGCTCGGGGGAAGTTCCCGATTACTCGCGGCCTCAGCTAGGTCGCGGAAAATTTTTCAGCATGTGGAAACCTTTTCCGCGAATAGAATTTGGTCAGCATAGTTCTTTTTAACTCGTAGTGCAGTGGAGTGGGGTCGCTATTTAGTTACATGCAGTCGAGGGCAGCCATATGCAATCTCCTTCGCTCACCAGGCATTTTGAGTGGCTCGTTGGAGTTTTCAGGTCCAAGGAAAACCGACCGGTAGGTAAAATGCCCGCTAAACATTATTATACTTCTTAAAAAAGTCTCCTCGCCTGCTCTCCCCTTCTCTCTCCTGCTCTCCCCCTCTCTCCCCTGCTATTCCCTTCTCTCCATCCCCCTCCCATGTCCGTGCTCTCTAAAGGACTTACCATACACTTTACCTTTCTCTTCATCGCAGGTCTGAATTTCAGACAGCGCTCCCCCGCTTTCCCTGGCCCCCGCCTTTGCGATGTGTTTGTGTGTGTGTGTGTGTGCGCGATTGGTCGATCCAGCTCGCGGTTTCAACGCTGACGGTCAATCCAGCTCGAGCTTGAAGGTCTAAGACACTCTTCTTAACTCTTCTTAACTCGCGGATTAGGTTGCCGCAGTGGGACAGCCCCTTAAGTGAGCTCTTGTTATAACATAAACAATCCTGGAAATATCGGAGAATGGGCGATTATGGAGAGAGTACCATCCTGGTATTCACCTAGCAGGGCTGATTTACCCATTCTGAATACCCTGGGGTGCTAGTAATGGGTTCTAACATTGCAGAGAGCAACACAAAGATAGACACAAAATGCTGAAGTAACTCAGCAGGACAGGCAGCATCTCTGGAGAGAAGGAATGGGTGACGTTTCGGGTCGAGACCCTTCTTCAGACTGCAGTTTCTTCCACACATTTTGTCTGCAGTTCCTTCCTACACATTTAGTTGATGCTGCCTGTCCCGCTGAGTTATTCCAGCATGTTGTGTCTATCTTCAGTTTAAACCAGCATCTGCAGTTCCTCCCTACGCAGAGATCAACACAGCGGATTGGAGATCTCATATGGAATCAACATCCCCTGATGAATTAAGTTGCAACTCTTCATTGCTTCCTAAAAATCTAATGCTTGTTAAAATAGCTGCAAAAGTTCATGCCAGTATTCCTGCCTGGAACAGGATAATTTCAATCCACAAGTGATTGATTTTGGGTTTGATTTTGTAGACGTAATTTGTCAACTCCTTCCTTTGAACATAAACAATGTTTGTTTTACTAAGATGATCAATATGTTGTATTTCACAGAAACTCTTGCTAATAACATGTTGATGTGTATTTTTTAATCCTTTGTTTGAATTATTCTGTCAAGATTAGCTAACAACAGTGTTAATAAGTACCCTGTCAAATTAATGCATAGAGCATGTGTTTAAGAGTACAAGACAACTCGTCTTAACTGGAGTGCCGTTTTCATTTATTCTGTTTTTTTTCTGGCAAGGCTACTTGATTTTGAGTCCAAGTGTGGAGGGTTCTGGCGAGAGTTGAACGTGCTAATTTAAACTTGTTTTTTTTGTTTGTTTATGTTTGTGTATCAACCAATTTCTGGACTGTTAGGGGGGAAAAAACAGTACTTTATTTGTCTTCAGTTCGACAAAATCTGTTTCGAGCTTTCGGGGGATTATTGACCAACTAATTTAAGACTTGCTGTCTTAAAGCTCCTTCCTCCTGTAACCTTTTCAGCAAAAATGTTGTGCGCATCAAGAGCAATGAACTGATTGTTAACATGTCGTCTCCTTGCATTATTTATGGACCTGTTGTTTATGGACAAGTTGTCTCACAAATTTTGTATTGATTTGCAAAAGGTCCAGGTCCTGACAGGATATTCCCTAGGACATTGAGGGAAGTTAGTGTAGAAATAGCCGGGGCTATGACAGAAATATTTCAAATGTCATTAGAAACGGGAATAGTCCCCGAGGATTGGCGTACTGCGCATGTTGTTCCATTGTTTAAAAAGGGCTCTAAAAGTAAACCTAGCAATTATAGACCGGTTAGTTTGACTTCAGTGGTGGGCAAATTAATGGAAAAGATACTTAGAGATAATATATATAAGTATCTGGATAAAGAGGGTCTAATTAGGAACAGTCAACATGGATTTATGCCTGGAAGGTCATGTTTGACTAATCTTCTTGAATTTTTTGAAGAGGTTACTAGGGAAATTGACGAGGGTAAAGCAGTGGATGTTGTCTATATGGACTTCAGTAAGGCCTTTGACAAGGTTCCTCATGGAAGGTTGGTTAAGAAGGTTCAACTGTTGGGTATAAATGCAGGAATAGCAAGATGGATTCAACAGTGGCTGAATGCGAGAAGCCAGAGAGTAATGGTGGATGGCTGTTTGTCGGGTTGGAGGCAGGTGACTAGTGGGGTGCCTCAGGGATCTGTGTTGGGTCCTTTGTTGTTTGTCATGTACATCAATGATCTGGATGAAGGGGTGGTAAATTGGATTAGTAAGTATGCAGATGATACCAAGATAGGGGGTGTTGTGGATAATGAAGAGGATTTCCAAAGTCTACAGAGTGATTTAGGCCAGTTGGAAAAATGGGCTGAAAGATGGCAGATGGAGTTTAATGCTGATAAATGTGAGGTGCTACACCTTGGCAGGACAAATCAAAATAGGACGTACATGGTAAACGGTAGGGAATTGAAGAATACAGTTGAACAGAGGGATCTGGGAATAACCGTGCATAGTTCCTTGAAGGTGGAATCTCATATAGATAGGGTGGTAAAGAAAGCTTTTGGTATGCTAGCCTTTATAAATCAGAGCATTGAGTATAGAAGCTGGGATGTAATGTTAAAATTGTACAAGGCGTTGGTGAGACCAAATCTGGAGTATGGTGTGCAGTTTTGGTCACCCAATTATAGGAAGGATGTCAACAAAATAGAGAGGGTACAGAGGAGATTTACTAGAAAGTTGCCTGGGTTTCAACAGCTAAGTTACAGAGATAGGTTAAATAAGTTAGGTCTTTATTCTCTGGAGCGCAGAAGGTTAAGGGGGGACTTGATAGAGGTCTTTAAAATGATGAGAGGGATAGACAGAGTTAATGTGGACAAGCTTTTCCCTTTGAGAATAGGGAAGATTCAAACACGAGGACATGACTTTAGAATTAAGGGACAGAGGTTTAGGGGTAACATGAGGGGGAACTTCTTTACTCAGAGAGTGGTAGCGGTGTGGAATGAGCTTCCAGTGGAAGTGGTGGCGGCAGGTTCGTTGGTATCATTTAAAAATAAATTGGATAGGCATATGGATGAGAAGGGTATGGAGGGTTATGGTATGAGTGCAGGCAGGTGGGACTAAGAGAAAAAAGTTGTTCGGCACGGACTTGAAGGGCCGAGATGGCCTGTTTCCGTGCTGTAATTGTTATATGGTTATATGTTATATGGTTATATTTGGTTCAGTCCAGGCTAATATGAATTATATATTACTACTTTGTACCACATTCCAAATGTTGGCATTGAACAAGGTGATGGTGTGAAATGTAAAACCAGCAAGAGGCCTTGGGAATGCTGCCCATTTCACAACTCTATCAAGGGCTTTTGAATATTGAATATTTCCTTGCATGGGTCAGGGTTTGCATGGAATGCTTAATTATAGATAATTACAGATTAAATCAATGAAAGCGGATGCCTCCTTTTACTTTAAATTGCGATATTTCCCAAAAGAGATTATTTCAAACCCTCTAATGATGTTTATGCTTTTATGGTCAATGTAAAAAAAAAACAATGTTTCTCCCATGTTTGGTGTGCTAAATTGGCCAAGTATCAAATCGGGTCATCAACAAAATCATAAAATTAGAACATTCTTGTTTTAAGAAATAGTTATTGTGATTACTATGTTTTAAGAGGTGTTCAATCCAGATGTGGCCGATGAAACAAACAGAGGCATGGGCACAGGGCTGGGAATCCTCATGACAACCACGACTCCGTAACTGGAGCAATAGTTGATTTTGTCATCTATGTTTACCATTATATCGGGGAGGAGTACCAGGCATGAGCTGAACATTTTTCATACCTGTAAAAGACACAAAGTGGGGGACTTCCGGTGGCGCTATGGAGTAGGAGAAACTAGCGCCGTCCAGCTCCGCAAAAATTGTATTTAAATCGGGGAAAAACGGGGTTATTTATAGTAACTTACCAGAGAGGAGCATTTCTGAACGGCACCGGCAGCTAGATAAGGTCCGTGACGTCATCAGGCGCGCAAATTTTGCAGCTTTAATGTCGATCCAAAGAACCCCCCCCCCAAAGGGAAAAAAACAGTGCCGAAAAAAGAGGTAGGCCCAGTTGAAGCCTCGACCTCGAGTTTGACTGGCTCTCTGGAGGATATCCCAAAGAAGAAATCAGAAATGGAGGACCTGAAAACTACCATTATGGGTGAGCTTAAAAAAATGAAAAAAGAATATAAAGAAGAATTTAAGTTGCTCAGAGCTGATATTGAGGTATTTAAAGAGCAAGTTAAAGAGGAGGTGAAAAAAGAAGTTGTAACCACAGTAAAAATTATGATGGATGAATGGAAGATAAAAGCAGATGCTGATCTAAAACAACAGATGGACGAAGTAAATCAGAAAGTTGATGGTCTGGAACTCGCGGTTGATCTCAAGTTGGAACCTATTATGAGAACACTTGATCAACAACACTATGCATTAAAGGAATTGACCAGTATTGCTGACTCAAGTGCTAAGGCGAATGACAAACTTCTCTCCGAGAACAAGCGTTTAACAGATTTATTGAATAAAATAACTGAGAAATGTATTGACTTGGAGGGAAGGCAACTGCGCAAGAACTTGCGTATCGTGGGTGTGCATGAAGGCAAGGAGGGAGCTCAAGACACCAGAGAGTTTGCTGCAAATCTTCTGAAGAATGTCTTGCATCTGGAACAAGCACCCCTACTTGGCCGTGCGCACAGAGCACTGAGACGACGTCCAAAGACGGGTTCGCCACCAAGACAACTGATTGTGAAAGTGGTCTACGATCATGTTTTGGAAGATATGATGAAGATAATAATTCGCAAACAGAATCTGCTTTATGATGGTGACAAGATCAGCATATTCAGAGATTATCCTGCGGAAGTGGCCAGGAGAAGAGCCCTCTTTACTGAAACAAGGCACATCCTCAGGAATATAAAGGGCGTGAGATATGGCCTGATGTATCCTGCCACATTGCATGTAAGCTATGATAATAAAGAGCATCACTTCACTAAACATACCGAAGCTCTGGAGTTCGCCCGTAAAATCGAGAAGGAGTTGGATGAGGAAGAAGAAGGAGAAGCAGAGGGAACACAGAGAGAAGATGAAGATGAGGATGAAGAATAATGAACTTGAATTCATTACCTGATGCCGATGTTCACCCAGCAATAAGGAGGAAGAATGATGAACTTTTAAAATTATTGGACTTGGAGAGCTTAATGATTATTAATAATAAATTAATATACAATAGTATTAGTTTAGTACTAACCATTATTAACAAATGTATGTGATACCTCCTTAAACAATTTAAAATGATAGCAGTAATTAAAATAATATAGCATTAATAAGAATGGAAATGTAACACCCCGCCCCTAAATATTATGCCCTTAAGGCATTTACGGAGCTGGAAATATAAACATCTTTTTTTTTCCCAACGGAAGTCCGTAGATTAATAGCCACGCTAGTGTGGCTTGCACTAACATCACTTTTCGTAGCTATAGACACTTTTTCTTTCCTGCACTTTTCTAATAATATTATTAACTTTTTTTCTTTTTATTTTTATATTATTTTTTTTAATATATTATATGTGGAATTATATTACTTTACTTTTGAATGGTATTATACAGTAGACTGGAGGAGATATGTATGTCAGATAATGTTATTAGTATTAATTGATCACAAACTAGGGTACGAAATTGGGATGTATATGCTGAGACATCTACCTCATTATAATCCACCATAATACCTAAATGCAAGATACTAATAAGAAAAAGGGGGGTGATGGAATCACCTTCTGTAGTTGGAATGTAAAAGGTATTAATGAACCAATTAAAAGAGGTAAGGTTTTGGCGCAATTAAATAGAATGAAAACTGATTGGATATCTAGGGTGTATCATTCATCATTTACTCATAAATCTCGAGGAGTTGCCATCCTTATTCGTAAAGGTATTCAATTTAAACATAGTTCAATAATAGAGGATCCTGAAGGTAGATATATAATAGTTACGGGTGAACTATACTCGAAGAAGGTTGTACTTATGAATATATATGGCCCAAATTTTGATAATCCGCTATTTTTTAAGAAAATATTTAACACTATTCCTATAGTAACACAGCACAATCTAATAATTGGGGGCGACTTAAATTGCACTTTGGATAATTATTTGGATAGATCATCAACCAAAAGGAAGGCTATTTCTAAATCAAGCGAACTCATAAATTCCTTTATTAAGTCAGCTAATGTCAAAGATATTTGAAGAAATGATAATCCTAATGGTCGAGAATACTCATTTTACTCGCCGGTATTTGGAACATACTCTAGGATAGATTATTTCCTAATAGATTCAAAACTTGTCCCATTTACGTATGATTCAAAATATCATAATATTATCTCGGATCATGCTCCATTAACATTCAAGATTAATTTAAAGGGTATAACTAAAGGATATTCGCAATGGAGATTTAATCCTCATATATTAAATGATAAAGCTTGCTCAGATTATCTGGTTAAACAGATTGAATTATTTTTTGAAACCAATGATAAGCCTGGAATCTCATCATCTCTTTTATGGGACACATTTAAAGCTTTTATACGGGGTGCTATAATTTCTGCGCAGGCACATCTGAACAAGGAAAATCGAAAGATTCAACAGAAATTGGAAAATGAAATAAGGCAGTTGGATATGGAAAATGCTGTGTCTCCATCTAGGGTTATACATAACAAAATTGCAACATTAAAATATAAATTAAATGAGATACAATCAAAGTATGTTATTAAACTTTTTCAAAAGACCAAACAAGTATATTTTGAATTTGGGGATAAACCGCAAAAATTGTTAGCTCGACAACTAAGAAAATCAGAAGAAGAAAAAATGATATATAAGGTCAAATCTGAACAAGGAGAAATATTAACTTTACCAAAAGACATTAATGATAGATTTCAACAATACTATCAAAAACTTTATACATCAAAGGTGATGGATCAACTCGAGGGAATGGAAACGTTTCTCCAGAAATGCCACATTAATGGATTAGATCAGGAAGGTAGAGAATTATTAGATGCTGAAATATCAGCAAAAGATATTGAAGAATCAATTACATCATTGAAGAATGGTAAAGCCGCAGGACCCGACGGTTTGGGTGTTGAATTTTATAAGAAGTTTCATGATTTGATCGTCCCACAGCTACAAACTATGTACAAAGATGCCTACTAACAAGAACAGCTTCCAGAAACCCTAAAAGAATCCACGATTACACTTATTCCTAAAGCAGACAAAGATCCAGAAGACCCAGGATCATACAGAGCAATAGCTCTTTTAAATACAGATCAAAAAAAATTAACAAAAACTTTATCTCAAAGGTTAAGTTTAGTGATCAATAGATTAATACATCATGATCAAACAGGTTTTATTCCTAAACGATACTCCACTTATAATTTAAGACGTCTATTTAATATCATTTACTCGAAAAGAGTGAATGATATTGAATTAGCAATTATATCCCTGGATGCGGAGAAGGCGTTTGACCAGGTTGAATGGCCTTACTTATTTAGGATAATGCAGAAATTTCAACTGGGAGAAGGATTTTGCAAATGGGTCAGAATTTTATACTCTGGCCCAACAGCAAGAATCCTAACAAACCAAATGATATCAGCAAAATTTAATCTTTCTAGGGGTTGTCCGTTATCACCCTTATTATTTGCACTCACTATAGAATTATTGGCAGAAAGGATTAGATCAGAACCAGAAATTTATGGATATAATACTAAAACCACAATGAACAAAATATCTTTATATGCAGATGATGTTTTAATATACATAACAAAACTGGACACTAGTATTCCTAAATTACTTGAAGTTATAAATGAATTTAGTATGTTCTCAGGATATAGAATTAACTGGAATAAAAGTGAAATTATGCCTATAATAGGAATTAAATTAAATAAATTACAAAAATTTCCATTTAAAATAGCTAATAATCAAATTAAATATCTTGGAATTAATGTATCAAAATCTTATAACTCTTTATTTAAATCAAATTTCCCCCAATTACTAAATAAATTAAAAAATAATATTTTATATTGGAAAACATTACCGATATCAATGATGGGTAGAATAAATGCCATTAAAATGATTTATTTGCCACAATTACTATATTTATTTCAAGCCATCCCGTTATATCTTCCTAAAAATTTTTTTTTTTTAATTGATTTTATAGTTAACAGCTTTATTTGGGATTATAAAAATCACAGAATAAGTAAAACACACTTATGTAAGTCTAAGATAAATGGCGGCCTAGCTCTACCTAATTTTTTATATTATTTTTGGGCGGTTCAGATTAAGAACTTTAATTATTGGTTAGTACAGATGGAACAAGACCCGGTTTGGTTAAGAATAGAAAAGGAAGATTGTTTCCCATTCGATATAAGCACAATATTCCTTGCCCCTGGAGTGGTACAAAAAAAACATATAAGGAAAATCCTATAATATTAAATAATATACGTATTTGGAAACAAATCATTAAGACTTTACATTTAGAAACTATGCCACTTTGTTTACCAATTATGAATAACCCTATGTTTAAACCCTCGACATTGGATGTGGGGTTTAGACATTGGAAAAATTTAGGAATAATAAGGATAGAACATCTTTATAGGAATGGGAAATTTCTCTCATTTCAGTTGAAAGAGATTTATGGATTGCAAGCAAATAATTTATTTAGATATTTACAAATTAGAGATTATGTCAAATTAAATAGGCAAGATTACAGAAATAGAGATCCAGGTTTACTGGATGAAGTACTTAATAAGCATCCAACAACAGAAAAATTAATAGCATATATATATAATATTCTTTTGGACAGGGAAATGCCAAAAACTGAATTATTTCGACAAAAATGGGAAAATGAAATTGGTTTACTGATATCAGAAGAGTTTTGGGAAGAAAGCTTACAACAAATTCATCGCTGTTCGTTAAATGCCAGACATACTTTGATACAATTCAAAGTAATACATAGATTACACTACTCAAAAAAGAAATTAAATAGAATTTTTCCTAATATATCACCACTGTGTGATAAATGTCAGCACATAGAAGCTGATTTAACTCATAGTTTTGTCATATGTACAAAACTTAATAGTTATTGGACTGAGATTTTCAAAATTATTTCCATAGTTTTAAAGATTACATTAAGCCCTGACCCAAAATTAATTATATTTGGGGTCTCAGATTCAAACCAAACTTTAACAGTAAATCAAAGAAATTTTCTGCATTATTGTTTAATAATTGGAAAAAAATTAATATTAAAATTTTGGAAGGGACCATTATCCCCTACAATTAAAATGTGGACAGTGGAAATGTTGGAGACGTTGCAATTGGAGAGAATTAGGTTTATCCTAATGGATAAACTTGAACTTTTTGAACAAATATGGTCTCCATTCACTGATTATATGAAGGGGTAGCTGGGCTCGGCATTGAAACTCAATAAGTACCCGGTGGGAAGATCAAACAAAAATGTTTAATTTCAGATTTATATACTTGTCTCTATATATTATAATTAGAAATTGTTCCATTCATTGATAAGATGTATACTGTTTTCTTTTCCTCAAGTATAATAATTGTTTACTAGTTATAGGTTTTTTGTTTTTTTTTTAATTTTATTTTATTTTATTTTTTATTATTATTTATTTATTTATTTATTTAATCCCTTTTAATCAAATATAATCATATTCTTTAAATTACTCACTATTCTTTCTTTATACTTTTTTCTTTTTCTCTTTTTCATACTATAAAAAAAATGGAGGCCTATATACATCGTTTGGTAATATTTATATTATTTTGGAAAGATGTATTAAGTATATCTGAAAAAATTGTTATATTATTTGTAATACGAATGGCCTCTAATAAAAATATATTAAAAAAATAAATAAAAGACACAAAGTGTTGGAGTAACTCAACGGGTCAAGCAGTGTGTCTGGAGGCCATGGATAGGCAATGTTTTGGGTCAGGACCCTTCTTCAGTTTGTTTGTAGGGAAGAGAAGAAAGCTGGATGAAGTGAGAGGCAAGACAAAGCATGGATGCAGGTGAGGGGTTTTTTTGATAGGCAGATGGTTGGAACATGGGCCGGAGATAAAGGAGAAGGTGTGAGAGACAGGATTAAAGAGTTGCAAATTGTGAAGCTAGAGAGGGAGGATCAAAAGCAAGAGGAAGGGGAGGGGAGAAATATATGAGAGTCTACATGGGTCCCTGGGGAAGAGGGGGAAGATAAACAATTGTGGGGGGTGGGGGGGGTTAGTAGTAACAGGTTGCGTATGATTGAAGAATTCTCTGATCATACCATTGGGGTGTAAGTTATCTAGGTGGAATAAGAGGTGCAGTTCCTCCAATTTGCATGTAGCATCATTCTGGCAATAGAGGCCCAGGACGGAAAGGTCAGTGTGGGAATGAGAAGATGTTAAAATGGTTAGCAACCGGGAGATCCATTAGGCCTTGGCAGACCAAGCGCAGGTGTTCAGCGAAATGGTCGCCAAGTCCGTACTTGGTCTCACCGATGTACAGGAGGCCACATTGGCAACACCAAATACAGTAGATGAGGTTTGAGGAGGTGCACTTGAACCCCTGTCTCACCTGGGGAGGTGAGGGAGGAGTATAGGGACAAGTGTTACATCTCCAGTGGTTGCAGGGGAAAGTGCCCTGGGAGGGGGTGGTTTGGGTGGGATGGAATGAGTGAACCAAGAAGTTGTGGAAGGACTGGTCTATGTGGTAGGCAGAGAGGGATGGAGATGGGAAGATTTAACTGCTGGTGGGATCGTGTTGGAGGTGATGGAAATGTCAGTGGATGATGTATTGGATGCAGGTGGAATGAAAGGTAAGAACCAGGGGAATTGTATGCTTGTTCTGTCTGGCGGGAGGGTGATCGAGAATATAACCATGGAACACAGAAGGGACATGGGTGAGGGGCCCATCTATAACAGAAGGGGGGGAAACTACATTGCCTGAAGAAAGGGTAGATGGAAGTATAGTCCAGATAACTGTGAGAGTCGTTAGGTTTAGAGTTGACATAAGTTGATATTCGGTTCCCTGGGATGGAGACAGAGAGATCAAGAAGGGGAGAGAGGTGTCAGAGATGGTACAGGTGAATTTGAGGGCAGGGTGAAAGTTAGTGGTGAAGTTAATGAAATCAACGAGTTCTGCATGAGTGCAAGAGGCAGCCCTGATGCAGTCATCGATGTAGTGGCGAAAATGTTGGGGGGTAGGGCCAGTGTATGCCTGAAACAAAGACCGTTAGACACAACCAACAAAAAGGCAGGCATAGCTGGGGCTCATGCAAATGCTCCTGGCTGCACCTTTAACTTCGAGAAAGTGATAGGTGTCAAAAGAGTTGTTGAGGGTAAGGGTTCTTATTCTCCAGTGATGCTCCTGACCTGAGTTACTCCAGAACTTGTGGGTTTTATAATGGTAAATCAGCATCTTCAGTTCCTTGCGTTCATATTTCCCACCCATCTGCCTGCAAATGCCACTGTCCTTTCCAAGATTTGGGAATCCTTCCTGGTCATGTGGATATACTTATCTCTAACAAGGATAAGATTTGCGAGGGAAGCCATGCAGGGTCAGTATTTCAAAGAAACGTAACCGTTTTTCCTGTAACAACTCTTTGAAATTGCAGTCAATGCTAGCCTGGAGTTGGATCAGCTGCAGAATGGACCTGGTGCCAGGGTCTGGCAACACTGGGGTCCTGAGCAATGACCAGATGTTCAGGAAAAGGTACGGGATAAGTCCTCAGCCACAGTGGGCTTCCCAGTCATTGAGAGATCATGTCACCCATTGCTTCGATTGAGGAGCCAAGGCTGTAATGGGAATCCGCAGACTTGCACCATTGGATTTAAGGACAATTTGGCACCCCTTGCCTGTGCAATACATACCAGACAGCATTATTGTCAGAATCAGTGAGTACTGTATGATACAGGATTGTTGGTAACCCTGACCACTCATGTGCAGGACCACAGATGTGAGTCTGTGTGTCTGTACTTCAATCTGTGTTCGTCACTGCCATCAATCATATTTTTAACATATTGAATGAATTGGGGGGGGGGGGGGGAGGGGGGAGAGGGATTATAAAATACAAAAATATAGTACATTTTAAATCACACATGGTTCACTAATTTATTGTCATGTGCTCCTTGTTGAACTGTGAATTAGTAACAGAGGTTATAAAATGCAACCTTTGCATCCAATTTCTGTTGGTAAATAATTAATGGGTACTGTTCGCATTGATGGTATCCCATGTAGAAAATACAGTAGCAAAACTACACAAGTATTTGAATGAATCGCAACAAGTGACAACAAGATTTCAAAAGGAAATGTTCACAAAAGTGCATCCTAAACACTTTGAATGCACTACATATGCATGAAAACTGTCAATAATTGTTTCAAGGGAATAATTGTCTACAGGGAATGTCACTTCAAATCCTGGCAGTGTTAGAGTAACTGAATCTATTTGGCTTTATAGTGATCAAAGCTTTCTAATCCTACAATTTTAATTTAGTTTAGTTTAGAGATACAGCGCGGAAACAGGCCCTACATCCTACCGAGTCCGCACCAACCACCGACCTGCACATTAACACTATCCTACGCACAACAGGGACAATTTACATATGCACCAAACCAATTAACCTACAAACCTGTATGTCTTTGGAGTGTGGGAGGAATCCATAGATCTCGGAGAAAACCCACGCGGTCACGGGGAGAATGTACAAACTCCGTACAGACACCACCCTTGGGATGGAACCCAGGTCTCCGGCGCTGCAAATGCTGTAAGGCAGCAACTCCACCGCTGCGCCACCGTGGTCGCCCTAAAGGATATTAACATTTGCCTGCACAATGCTTTTTTTTTCATAAATACAGTTGCGGATTGGGAATTTTCAAGAAACTATGCTTATTGCCGTTTCTTAACAATCCACAAATCTGAGTGTTCTGAGTAGGAGAATTAGAATACAAAAGCAAGATATTGATTCTGTTAGAAATCTGGAGGAAAATTATTGGAATTACTCAACTGTTGTGGCGGTGGGAGGAAATACAGTTAAGACTTCAGGTATGTGATCTCACATACGAACTGCAAAATGTTTGGAACTGTAACACACTCCAAACAAATACTGTACCTTGGAAATCAGAGAAAAGAGGAAAGAATAAAGGGGAAAACTTGTGAGAATGGAAATGAGATCAAACAGAATAATAATTGTTCAAGGTAAAAGCTGATGAAGTTAACATTTGAGTAAATTTGTAGGTGACACCAACATTGATAGTATGGCAGTCAGTAAAGAAGGATATCTAGGTTATAAGATGAAGTTCAGTTGGGAAGGTGGGCCAAGGAATGACAAATGGAATTTAATTCTGACACACGTGAGGTGGAGCACACTTGGAGTACTGTGTGTAGTTCCTGGGCTTTCAGGGCTGAGTTATAGGAAGAGATTGGATAGGCCAGAATTTTTTACAGGTATATAGGTTCATGATGGGAATGGATGTTAAAATTTAAAAGACATTTGCACAGATATGTGGATAAGAAGGATTTAGAGGGCTGGAGACCAAATGCAGGCAAATGGGACGTCACATTTTCCAAATTTGGGGCCTTGGCTCAATTTGGAGGATTCCAGAGCAAAAGATGAATGTTACACTTTTGTTAGATGAATTATCCTTCAGATTTCCAATCTGAGAGCTCCAGATTTAGCCTTACCCTGGCAAAAGTTACAAGAAGTGGTATCATTGTAACTTTTTGTTGCATTGGTTAGATTAGATGATACACACTTAAATCAATAACTTTAGAGTAAATTAGTAGCAAGATTAAAGGGGAGATGCTTATGATTAGAGCTAGAGCATGGAAACTAGTGTGAGCGGGTAATCAATGGTCAGTGTGGACACTGACCATTGATTTCCCGCTCACACTTGGTGTATGTTATTCCACCTCCACATCCACTTCGTCGGCGCCGGATGTACGTATAAGCTTAACAAGCTTAAGCTTAGGGCCTCGAGATCTAGGGGGGCCTCGCAAAGCCGGATTTACCACTAGGAAGCCTAGGGCCTCGAAGTCTAGGCGGCCTCCGGCCAAGGCAGGACACCTGCCGTTCAACTCTGGGCGGGCCCCCCTCTCTATTTTTCTCTCTCTGTCTGTCACTCTCCGTCTCCTCCCGCTATCCGTGTCTGGGTCTCCACTCTCCACTCGCTCCTCATCCGCCGGCACGGCTGGCCGCCTTGCACATGCGCACAGCCATGGGCAGCACGTCCTCCCCTGCACAGCACTCGCCGCGACCACTGAAAACCAACGCAGAATCGCTCCCTGACCCTGGATCTGGAGTAACTCCCTGGAGTAACTCTTGCTTCTGGTTTCCTGTTCCTCCATAAATATTCTAAATGGAATTTAAACTGGAGGTGTTGGAGGGCTGAACAATAACAGCCTATTGCATTTTATCTGGTTATTTTTTGTATATTTATATGATCTATGGTATAGAAACACACTGAACTTTTATCTCCTGTTCTGTATTATGTTTACATATTCTGTTGTGCTGCAGCAAGCAAGAATTTCATTGTCCTATCTGGGACACATGACAATAAAACTCTCTTGACTTGGACTTAAACAAAAAATGTTCTTGGGGAAAAAAGAGGTACCTTAAATTTAGTTGCATCTGGTTGGGTAACTATAGTAGGGTGAAGATTATTCCATGCTTTAATTGTGCGGGGGAACTCCATGGAGCAGCCAGCAACTCTGGATAGAAGAAATTGGGTGACGTTTTGGGTAGAGACCCTTCTTTAGATGCCCTCGGGTTTTAGTGTTTTTAGTTTAATTTAAAGATACAACGTGGAAAAAGGCCCTTCGGTCCACCGAGTCCATGCCGACCACCGATCACCCGTACACTAGTTCTATCCCACGCATTAGCGGAGTAAGTCAAGAATGTTTTATTCTTTCACGTCCCAGTTAGAACAATGAAATCCTTACTTGCAGCAGCACAACAGAATATACAAACATAGTACTCTGTAAACAATGTTATAAACGAGAATGCAAAATGGTGTATATTTTTATATGAATATCTATCTATCTATCTATCTATCTATCTATCTATCTATCTATCTATCTATCTATCTATCTATCTATCTATCTATCTATCTATCTATCTATCTATCTATCTATCTATCTATTATACTTTTAAAACTATGTGTGTGTGTGTCTGCTGTGTGTGTTTGTGGGTGTATGTAACATTACATTTTTTTTCAGATAAGATTTTTGGCCTTTGATTCCATGGTCCGCCAAAACCACACATTCAAACTCCGAGATTTTTTCCATTTCACTAGACATTACACTTTTACATTCACTACTGCATTCCTCGTTACATTTAGACATTTTTATGTACACATTTTGAAATAAAATCCTTCCCCCCCCCACACTCACTCTTTTTAAAATCTAAACGGGACCTCACGAGCTGCTGACGTCACAATCCCACATGCTGACCAATCCAAGCCGCTTCTCTCTCTCTCTCTCTTCATTTGGCAGCTGGAATCGCTCGCCCGCTCCAACCCCCCCCCCCCCCCCCCCCCCGCCCCTCCATTCTCAAAAAGCTCTGCCCTTTGGGAGCAGAGATAAGGCGTAAGTTCCGCTGAACTCACAGCTGGCGCAGCTCGCGAAGCCCCTCCCATCCCCTGCGTGGATGGGATGTCAATTCTTCCCTTCCCTCCCGCTCAACTCCTTCCCCGGGCACTTTCCCTTGCAACCACAAGAGATGCTACACTTGTCCCTTCACCTCCCCCATCCACTCCTTTCAGGGACCCAAGCAGTCATTCCAAGTCCGACAGAGGTTCACCTGCACCTCCTCCAACCTCATCTACTGCATCCGTTGCTCCAGATGCCAGCTGATCTACATCGGTGAGACCAAGCGGAGGCTGGACGAACGTTTCGCCGAACACCTTCGCTCGGTCCGCAATAACCAACCCGACCTCCCGGTGGCTCAGCACTTCAACTCCCCCTCCCATTCCGTATCCGACCTCTCGGTCCTGGGCCTCCTCCACGGCCAGAGTGAGCAACACCGCAAGTGGAGGAACAGCACCTCATATTCTGCTTGGGGAGTCTGCATCCTCTGGGCTTAAACATTGAATTTTCTCAATTCTGTTAACCCAGACTGCCCCCTCCCCTCCCCACCTCTCCCCCAGCCCTCGGGCCCTGACATTCCTTCTCCATCTCCCCCCCCCCCCCCCCCACCCCAGTCGCACTAGCTTCTCATTTTCACACCACAAACAGCTCGCAATGGCCTGTTTCCTTTATCATCAATACTTTTTTGCATATCTTTCATTCATTGTTCTTTATCTCTCCACATCACTGTCTATATCTCTCGTTTCCCTGATCCCTGACCAGTCTGAAGAAGGGTCTCGACCCGAAACTCGCCTATCTCCTTCGCTCCTTAGATGCTGCTGCACCCGCTGAGTTTCTCCAGCTTTTTGTGTAACCTTCGAATCCAGCAGATGGCTCCGTTAATGGATTCATTCCACAGTGAGTTCAGTTCGGTAACAGCAACCCCTTCTCTCCCCCCCCCCCCCCCCTCCCTCTCCCTCTCCTCCCTCTCCTCCCTCTCCCCCCTCTCCCTAGAATTTAGAAGATTGAGGGGGGATCTTATAGAAACTTTCAAAATTCTTAAGGGGTTGGACAGGCTAGATGCAGGAAGATTGTTCCCAATGTTGGGGAAGTCAAGAACAAGGGGTCACAGTTTAAGGATAAGGGGGAAATCTTTTAGGACCGAGATGAGAAAAACATTTTTCACACAGAGATTGGCGAGTCTCTGGAAATCTCTGCCACAGAAGATAATTGAGGCCAGTTCATTGGCTATATTTAAGAGGGAGTTAGATGTGGCCCTTGTGGCTAGAGGAATCAGGGGGTATGGAGAGAAGGCAGGTACGGGTTACTGAGTTGGATGATTAGCCATGATCATATTGAATGGCGGTGCAGGCTCGAAGGGCTGAATGGACTACTCCTGCACCTATTTTCTATGCTTCTTCCTCCCTCCCTCTCTCCACCCTCCCTCCCTCTCTCCCCCCTCAACCGCACGTTCGGGGAACAGACCCAACGGGTCTGCACTTGGTCTAGTATACTTTTATGTGTGTGTGTGTGTGTGTGTGTGTGTGTGTGTGTGTGTGTGTGTGTGTGTGTGTGTGTGTGTGTGTGTGTGTGTGTGTGTCACATTCCGCCAAAACCACACCCTCAAACTCCGAGAGTTTATTCATCTTGCTAGCGATTTCGCTTTTACATTCACAGATACACTCCTCGTTACATTTAGACATTTTTATGTACACATTTTTAAATAAAATCCTCCCCCCCCCCCCCCCCAACCACACTCACTCATTTTAAAATCTAAACGGGACCTCACGAGCTGCTGACGTCACAACCCCACATGCTGCCAATCCCAGCCTCTTCTCTCTCTCTCTCTTCATTTGGCAGCCATGATCATATTGAATGGCGGTGCAGCCTCGAAGGGTCGAATGGCCTACTCCTGCACCTATTTTCTATGTTTCTCCCTCCCTCCCACCCTCTAACATCCCCTCCCCCCTCTCCTACCCCACTACCCCTCTCCCCCCCTTCCCGCCCTCTCCGCTCTCCTCCCACTCCCCACTCTCCTCCCCCTCCCCATCCTCCTCTCTCTCCCACGTCTCCCCCCTCTCCTCTCCCTCCCCAATCTCTCCCCTTTCCTCCTCCCCCTCTCCCCTCCCTCCCCTCCCTCCCCTCCCTCCCATCTCCCCACTATCCCCACCCAATCTCGTGAATCTACGCTGCACTGCCTCAATCACAAGGATGTCCTTCCTCAAATTAGGAGACCAAAACTGTACACAATACTCCAGATATGGTCTCACAGAGCCCTATACAACTGCAGGAGAACCTCTTTACTCCTGTACTGAAATCCTCTTGTTATGAAGGCCAACATTCCATTAGCTTTCTTCACTGCCTGCTGTACCTGTAAACCAACTTTCAGTGACCAGTGTACAAGGACGCCCAGGTCTCGCTGCACCTCCCCCTCACCTAACCTAACCTAACCCTATTGAGATAATAATCTGCCCCCTTGTTTTTGCCGCCAAAGTGGATAACCTCACATTTATCTATATTATACTGCATCTGCCACACATCTGCCCACTCACTCAACCTGTCCAGGTCACCCTGCAACCTCCTAACATCCCCTTCACAGTTCACACTGCCACCCAGCTTTGTGTCATCCGCAAACTTGCTCGTGTTGCACCTAATTCCCTCTTCCAAATCATTAATATATATGGTAAACAGTTGCGGCCCCAACACCGAGCCTTGCGGCACTCCATTCGCCACTGCCTGCCATGCTGAAAAGGATCCGTTCACTCCTACTCTTTGTTTCCTGTCTGCCAACCAATTTTCTATCCATGTCAACACCCTACCCCCAATACCATGTGCTCTAATTTTCATCACCAGTCTCCCGTGCGAGACCTTATCAAAGGCTTTCTGAAAGGCTAGATACACTACATCCACTGGCACCCCTTCATCCATTTTACTTGTCACATCCTCAGAAAATTCCAGAAGATTAGTCAAACATGATTTCCCTTTCATAAATCCATGTTGACTTGGACTAATCCTTTACTGCAATCCAAATGCTCCATTATTACCTCTTTAATAATTGACATCAGCATCTTTCCCACCACCGAAGTCAGGCTAACTGGTCTGTAATTCACTGGTTTCGCTCTCGCTACTTTCTTGAAAAGTGGGATAACATTAGCTATCCTCCAATCCACAGGAACTGATCCTGAATCTATTGAACATTGGAAAACGATCACCAATGCATCCACTATTTCTAGAGCCACCTCCCTGAGGACCTGGGATGCAGACCATCAGGCCCAGGGGATTTATCATCCTTCACTCCAATTAGCCTACCCAATACTATTTCTCGCCAAATGAAAATTTATTTCAGTTCCTCTACCCCCTTAGATCCTCTGTACTCCAGTACATCTGGGTAATTGTTTGTGTCTTCCTTAGTGAAGACAGATCCGAAGTACCTATTCAACTCATCTGCCATTTCCTTGTTGCCCATGTTAATTTCACCCGTGTCTGCCTTCAAGGGACCCACATTTGACTTTGCTACTCTTTTTCCCTTAACATATCGAAAGAAGCTTTTACTGTCCTTCTTTATATATTCCTGGCCAGCTTCCCTTCATACTTCATCTTTTCAGCCCGTATTGCCCGTTTTGTTTCCTTCTGTTGTCCTACGAAAGTTTCCCAATCCTCTGGCTTCCGGCTACTCTTTGCTGTGTTATACATCTTTTCTTTTAGTTTTATTCTATCCCTAACTTCTCTTGTCAGCCACGGTTGCCTCCTACTCCCCTTAGAATCTTTATTCCTTTTTGGAATGAAATGATCCGGCGTCTCCCGGATTATGCCCAGAAATTCCTGCCATTGCTGTTCCACTGTCATTCCTGCTAGGATCCCTTTCCAGTCTACCTTGGCCAGCTCCCCTCTCATGCCTACATGGTCCCCTTTGTTCAACTGCATCACTGACACTTTCGATTTAACCTTCTTCTCAAATTGCAGATTAAAACGAATCATATTATGATCACTACCTCTAAGCGGTTCCTTTACCTCGAGTTCTCTTATCATATCTGGTTCATTGGACAACACTAAATCCAGAATTGCCATTTCTCTGGTCAGCTCCATTACAAGCTGCTCTAAGAATCCATCTCGGAGGCATTCTACAAACTCTCTTTCTTGGGGTCTTGAACTAACCTGATTTTCCCAGTCTGCATATTGAAATCCCTGCATATTGAAATCCCCCATCACCATAGTGGCATTACCTTTGTTGCATGCCAGTTTTTACTCCTGCTGCAACTTACACCCTACATCGGGCTACTATTTGGGGGTCTGTAGATAACACCAATTAGTGTCTTCTTGTCTTTACAATTCCTCATCTCAATCCACAGTGACTCTACCTCGTCGGTCCCTATGTCTCCCTTGCAAGGGACTGAATTCCATCCCTCACCAAAAGAGCTACCCTCTGCCCACCTGCCTGTCCTTTCTATTGGATGTATAACCCTGAATATTAAGTTCCCAGGCTCGATCCTCCTGCAGCCACGTCTCAGTAATCCCCACAATGTCATATCTACCAACCTCTAACTGAGCCTCAAGCTCATCTACTTTACTTCTTATACTTCGCGCATTCATATACAATACTTTTAATTCCTTATGCATCTCACTTTCACATCGATCCCTATTACACTTGGCCATACTCTCCTATCCCTTTGTGAGCTTCCTTTCCCGTGAATTCTGGAGTAATTAACTATCCCTTTACTCTCTTTCCCTTTAACTCCATCCTGGACTATCCCATTTGACACCCCACCCCTCTTATTCAGTTTAAAACCACTCGTGTAGCAGTGGCAAACCTGCCTGCCAGAATGCTAGTCCCCCACCTGTTAAGATGCAATCCGTCCCTTTTGTACAATTCCCCCTTACTCCAAAACAGATCCCAGTGATCTAAGAATTTAAATCCCTGCCCCCTGCACCAGTTCCTCAGCCACACATTCAGGTCCTGTATCTCCCTGATCCTGCTCTCGCCAGCATGAGGAACTGGAAGCAAACTGGAGATAACCACCCTGGAGGTCCTGCTTTTCAGCATTTTTCCGAGCTCTCTAGTCACGCTGCAGAATATTCATCCCCTTCTTTCCGACATCATTTGTGCCGACATGCACTACCACTTCCGGCTGTTCACCTTCGGCCTTGAGGATTTTCTGCGCTCTGTCTCTGTAAAGCTTGTCTCTGTAAAATTGCCCCTAATGTGTAGGGAGTGGGTGAGGAAAGTGGGATAACAGAACTCGTGTGAATGGGTAAACAGAAATGATGGAGAAACTCAGCGGGTGAGGCAGCATCTATGGAGCGAAGGAAATAGGCGACGCTTCGGGTCGAGACCCTTCTTCAGACTGAAGTGACGGTGGGGGGGACGGGAAGAAGAAAGGAAGAGGCGGAGACAATGGGCTGAGGGAGAGCTGGGAAGGGGAGGAGAAAGCAGGGATTACCTGAAATTGAAGAAGTCATACCGCTGGGGTGTAAACTGCCCAAGCGAAATATGAGGCGCTGTTCCTCCAATTTATGGTGGGCCTCACTCTGGCCATGGAAGGTGTATAATATTTTTGACACTGTCAGAGGCCTTTCGTACATATGCTGTCACAACGTACTGTAGTCTCTAAACAACCCTTCAATAATTTTCCTTGCCCTCCATTTCAGAATAATAGTGTTTTAAGCCAATAACTCGACACTAGCACTGGTAATAAATAAATAAATAAATAAACGCAGCTTTCTGGCCGTTTATCTCATTGGCCACACTCGGCTGCAAATCGGTGTCAATCTGGTGGACCATCTTCCTCTAGTCGTGGGGGTGGGGGATTGGGAGGGGCCTCACAAGTGGAACAGCTTAAGGCCTCTCTTCATCTAAATCCGGCCCTGCACTCCGTACAGATTGGAACAACTTTTTTTACAGAGGCCAATTAACCTACAAACTCACCCTTCTTTGGGATGTGGGAGGATACCAGAGGAAGCCCATGTGGTCACAGAGAGAATCTACAAACTCCACACAACAGTACCCAGGTCATTGGCGCTGTGTGGCATCGATGAGGAAAACTAATTCCTCCCAGAATATGGATAGGGGTCTAGAACACAATGCCTGGGAGAATAACAACGTCAGAAACTGTTGCATTTAATGTATACTGGTAGAGCCATGACCTACGGAGCTATGGGCCAAGTGATGAAAGGTGAGATTAGGTGCACAAAACCCTTTTACACAACATTAACAAACGACCGGCCAAAAGGCCACCTATGTTGTGAATTTTCTCTCTGACATTGTAAAATATATTAATTAATTGTGGAAGTGTCTCTGTTGTAAGTGGAGCATAAATAAATGGTAGGGTAGATTGCAAATCGGACCAATTTAAATGTTTAATGTTATGGGAACAAGAGCGGCAAGAGTGTGGAGCAACAACATGATTGCTGATCAAGAATAATTGGCTAAAGCAGGGTCATGTGTTGTAGGGGAGCAAAGCAATGTCAGATTTTGGAGTTTGAAGATGTGAGACCATCTTCACAGGACTGCCAGAGATCTGGACTAAGCATTAACCTTACCCAGGCCATGAGATTAAATAATGTTTTGGAAAAATATATCTGATCCATTTCTAGAGTCTTTGTTCCAGTTATCCACTCTCTCCAGGGGGATAGATTAAGCCTGAATGTCTCAGTATTTTTTCTGATTTAGGAAAATGAACATAGTCAGTTTTCTTTCTAACAGACCGTGTAGTGTCTATATTCCATTCATGTGATGAATATTCTGTAAACTTAAAATCATTTTCCCAGACTCGACACCTTCCCTTTGGCTTCGTATAGTAAATATTTAAAATGCACACTGTACACTCTATCCAAGAAAGGCTCTGTGCCAGGAGCACACATTAAGGAAATTAGTCTCCGCGTCTTAAACAAATTTTCTTACTGACATATTTGAACATGTGCAGTTCCTTGGGATTTAAGGTCAAACCTTTCCTGCTTTCTGGCTAAATATTCTCTGATAGCAATCATTTATGTTGTGCTGACAATGTTTTTAGCTGTCCTCCCATTATTAAATCTGCTAAGTACTAATCGTTTGCTTGTGTTATTTGCCGCAATCATTGAATGTCACAGCATCTTTGCAATACTGAGGCAGGTTCATTCAGTATATTGAATCTTTGCCATCTCTCTAAGGAGCAGGATAGTCAGTTGCATTATCCCCATTCAATCCCAGCAAGTTTATTTCCCTCAAGTGTGTATCCAAATGGATTTATTATCACCACTTCCACCATCCTTCTGTGCAGCATGTTACAGGTCTTTAGCAATCACCGCACAAAAATGTCCTTCAAAATCAGAGTAATCTGGAACTGCCTGTCCAATGTAAAAGCAGAAAATTCTGGAAACACTCCACAGGGCAGCATCTGTGGGAAGAGAAAAAGGGTCGGTGTTCAGATTGAAGACCCTTTAGTACTGGGAAAGTGAGAAAACAAACTGGTTTTAAGATTCAGTGAAGGAAGGGGATAATAGATAGGATAAAGGGAATAGCTTTGAAAGAGTGATGCCAAGACTGCTCATTCAACCATCTGGCTAATGAACTAATGATGGCAGGTTTCAGTTTAGTTTAAGTTATTTCAGATATACAGCGCGGAAACGGGCCCTTCGGCCCACCGGGTTCACGTCAATGATCGATCACTGCATCTAACATGATCCTACACACAAGAGGCAATTTATAATTTCACCAAGTCAATTACCCTAAAAACCTGTACGTCTTTGGAGTGTGGGCGGAAACCAGAGCTCTCGGAGAAAACGCATCCAGGTCACGGGAAAATGTACAAATTCCACACAGACAGCACCCATAGTCAGGATAGTCAGGGTTGAGCCCGGGCTTCTTGTGCGGTAAAGCACAACTCTACTGCTGAGCCACCGTGCCACCCTACGAGGGCAGGTGAAGATAGAGAACAAAGGAACTTGTTACAGCTGTGAAATGCAGCTAATGCTGAAAAGAGGATGTTAGAAATGTCTGGTACTTCAGGCAGTGTTTGTGAAGAGAGAAAATGTTACAGATAGATGACCCTGCCATAGGACTGGCAAGTTCTGATTGAAGCAAAAAATAAACTGTGCTTGTCTATCCATGCTCTGTTGCACTCAGTTTGTACTCTTTGTCACACTGCCAGTTTGGTATCTTTGGGAAACTTTGGTCTATAAAGCACTTTACAAATCGATAAGCTATCATTTACCCTAATCTACAATGCTCTTGACTGAAATACAATTTTCTGTCCCGAGGCCAATTTTTGTATCTATTCCCTGATGTTGAATTTTGTTGAAGAGCCATTTTAATGTAGTGTTTTGTCAAATGCTCTCTTAAAATCTATGCAGACAACATCCACTGCATTCCCCACACCTTCTCCGGTCCTTCATTACAATATTTAAATTGGGTTAGTCAGACATAATCTGACTGAGAAATCCATGCAGGCTTGACTCTTGAATTAATTTCCCTCAAGAAACTGCATTTTTTCTGATTATTGTTTCTAAACCCATTCCCACAACCTATGTCAAACTGGTTGTTTTTGCACCCCTTATCAAATAGGTGCCACATCTGCACCTCTCTAATCCGGTGGTAGCTACATTGTACCAAGGGAAAGTTGGAAGGTAATAGCAAGTTCCTTCACTATCTCAACCTTAACATCCCTTAAAGCCCTGTCGCACAGTACGAGCTCATTCCAAGAGCTCTCCCGAGTTTAAAAAAAATCAAACTCATGGTAAGCACGGAGAATGAAAGTAGCGGGTACGTCGGAGCTCAGGGACGTCTCTTAGCGGCTCATAACGCTAACGGCAGGTACTCGGGAAGACTCGCTACCGGCAGGTAAGCACGGAGAGACTCGTGAAGGTTTTTCAACATGTTGAAAAATGTCCACGAGAGCCCCGAGTACCAATGAGTGGCCATTACCGTAAATCTCCGAGTTCGAATCAGGGCAAACTCAGGAGAGCTCTTGGAATGAACTCGTACCATGGGTCAGGCTTTTAGCAATCTGTATGCAAGCTGAAACCCATCCACTCCAGCTATAGTCAACCTTTCCAATGTACACCAATGTATACTGCTTGTCACTTATTAGCCCTTCGATCCAGCAACACCATTCAATGCAATCATGGCTGATCATCCCCAATCAGTACCCCGTTCCTGCCTTCTCCCCATATCCGCTATTTTTAAGACCCCTATCTAGATCTCCCTTGAAAGCATCCAGAGAACCTACCTCCACTGCCCTCTGAGGCAGAGAATTCCACAGACTCAGAACTCTCTGTGAGAAAAAGTGTTTTCTTGTCTCCGTTCTAAATGGCTTACCCCTTGTTCTTAAACTGTGGCCCCTTGTTCTGGACTCCCCCAACATCGGGAACATGTTTCCTGCCTCTAGTGTGTCCAAGCCCTTAACAATCTTATATGTTTCAATGAGATTCCCTCTCATCCTTCTAAACTCCAGAGTGTACGAGCCCAGCTGCTCCATTCTCTCAGCATATGACAGTCCCGCCATCCGGGAATTAACCTTGTAAACCTACGCTGTACTCCCTCAATAGCAAGAATGTCCTTCCTCAAATTAGGGGACCAAAACTGCACACAATACTCCAGGTGTAGTCTCACTGGGGCTCTGTACAACTGCAGAAGGGCCTCTTTGCTCCTATATTCTATTCTTCTTGTTATAAAGGCCAACATGCCATTTGCTTTCTTCACTGCCTGCTGTACCTGCATGCTTACTTTCATAGACTGATGTACAAGGACCCGCAGATCCCGTTGCACTTCCCCTTTTTCCAATTTGACGCCATTTAGATAGTAATCTGCCTTCCTATTTTTGCTACCAAAGTGGATAACCTCACATTTATCCGCATTAAACTTCATCTGTCATGCATCTGCCCACTCCCCCAACCTGTCCAAGTCTCATAGCATCCTCCTCACAGTTCACACTGCCACCCAGCTTGTGTCATCTGCAAATTTGTTAATGTTACTTTGAATGCCTTCATCCAAATCATTGAAGTATATTGTAAACAGCTGCAGTCCCAGCACCGAGCCTTGCAGTATCCCACTAGTCACTGCCTGCCATTCGGAAAGGGACCTGTTAATCCCTACTCTTTGTTTCCTGTCTGCCAACCACTTCCCTATCCATGTCAGCACTCTATCCCCAATACCATGTGCCCTAATTTTGCCCACTAATCTCCTATGTGGGACTTTATCAAATGCTTTCTGAAAATCCATGTACACTACTACATCCACTGGCTCTTCCTTGTCCATTTTCCTATATACATCTTCAAAAAATTCCAGAAGATTAGTCAAGCATGATTTCCCCTTCGTAAATCCATGCTGACACGGACCGATCCTGTTACTGCTATCCAAATGTGCGGCTATCTCATCTTTTATAATTGACTCCAGCATCTTCCCCACCACCGATGTCAGGCTAACTGGTCTATAATTCCCCATTTTTTCTCTCCCGCCTTTCTTAAAAAGTGGGATAACATGAGCGTGACACCATAATAAATATATTACAGATAAAATAAGTTAATGGGGTGGCACGGTGGCGCAGCGGTAGAGTTGCTGCCTTACAGCACCACAGACCCAGATTTGATCCTGGGTGCTGTCTGTACAGTATTTGTACATTCTCCCTATGACCACATTGTTTTCTCTGGATATTCTGCCTTTCTCCCACATCCGAAAGAAGTGCAGGTTTGTAGGTTAATTGGCTTCTGTAAATTGTCCGTGGCGTGTAGGATACAACTGGTGTAAGGTAGATTGCTGGTCGGTGTGGACTCGGTGGGCCAAAGGGCCTGTTTTCATATATATGTTTTACATATATATCTAAATTTCATTGAACCATATACGGTTGAATATGTGGCATTATTTTCGTCTTGTTTCTATAGTCAAAGGGTAAGGTTGATTGATTTATTTTTGCAGAACAGTGATGGAAGTCTGACTCCTCTCGCCTTGTTTCTGTGTTTCTATATATATGCATAACAGCATGAATTATAATCGGATTTCCATACATGAATATACTAAGGTCATTCATCTGCTGCTGCACCTGTTGATCAGAGCCCAGCTCTACTGTGAAATGTTATTAGGAATGTAATTTAGCCTAACCTAATCCAATTTGAAGCATAAATGTTGCATTCAAGTGTAAGGTAAAAGACTTGCTACAGTATGCACTAGATTGCACAATTTTAAGCTGAAAAATGCAAAAGCCTACCGTGGAGGGGGGGGGACACACCCCCCCCCCCCCCTCCCACACCATCCCCCCCTCAGTCCCTACACTCCCTCACAATTTCTCACTCTCAACTCTCACCCAATATTGGCAGCCTTGATAGGGAGTAAATAGGGGACTGAGAACGAGAGGAATTGATGGGAATGTGAGAAGAATAAAATGGGTAAAAGCAGGATTAGTCTAAAAATAGCTCTGTGGGATGAAGAGCCTGCTTCCATGCTGTATGTTTATAAGACTAATAATTCAAAGATTTACAGCCCTCTGTATAAAGAAGTTTAAACATCTGATCATTCTACAGCTTACTCCATATTTTGAGATGTTGTTCCTTTTTTGCTCTCAAAATTTCCTATCTAGAGGAAACCATTTCTTAGCAGCCACCTGTTAGAGATAACCTCACTTTTCTAGGCTTCAGTAACTGCAAACCAATCTACTACATTTACTCTTTATAGACAATTTGATCTCTTCAGGAACCAGTCTAGAAAATGTCCATTGTACTGGCTCCTATGTAAAAAATGTAAAGCTAAACGTGTACATACCAGCCCAAATGGAATTCCACCAAAGCCCTGTACCATTTCAGCAAGACTTTGTTACATTTGTATAGCAAACTCCTTTGAATAAATGCCTGTATAGTTTTTGCCTATCTAAATACTTGCTAAACTTGTATTTTTTGTTTTTAATTTTCTATTCCCTGTGCACCAGGATATCAAAATCTTGCGTATATAACTCCATCATCTCATGCGTATATAACTCATCTCTCATTGAAAATATATATTTTAAAATTCTCCCTACCAAAGTGGATAACTTCATACTTTTTATGCGTCATAGTTGAACACCTTCTTTACTTCAGACACTTTGCACCCTTCTCATATCTCACAGCAGCTGGTTTTATATATCATCTGGATTAATTGACCAACTTAATAACAGTCGATTTGTTCTCACTGTTATCTGTCCTTTAATCACTCTTATATCCACTTTGCCCATAATGCAAACCTTTCGTTTATGCAACAATCATTTGTGTGGTACCTTGTCAAATGCCTTTTGCACATTCTTATTAATTGCGTCTACTGGTTTCTCCCTTATTTACCCCTGAATGTTGCATCTTCCAAAATCTTTAAAGATTTGTCAATCATAATTTTTGCCTTCATAGAACTATTTTCACTCTGCCTATTCATGTTACATTTTTAAGTGCCATTTATATGTCTTTACTGATAGATTGTGGCATTGTAGAAATAAAGCATGTCAGGCCGTATGATCTGCAGTATTTTTATTCTGGTCTAAATAGCATTGTTACATTTACTATCTTCCAAGTCTGGGAAATTTTAGAAGATCACTATCAATGCGCTTGTTACCTTCAACTACCTCATTTAAAACCTTAGAGTGGATGTTGTAAGAAATGTTTAATACAAACCCCAACACCAAACGAGAACTTTGTAAATGCCTCAAACGTCTGTGGAAATATATTTTGCATATCACCATATAAACTGAAACATAAAATTTGTGAAGAAATAGAATTAACAGTTCCCATTGTATAATAATGATATATATATGTATAATGATTTCAAGAGATTTGCAAATCTTAAACCCAAAACACACAAAAGCCATGACTTTTGCTATTTTGTTCTGCTCCCACTAAGCCTTTCTACGATTGATTGATTTATTTGCTTCCCACTACCACCATTACACAATTTAAACCATCCTGTGTTTAGATTAGAGGCATCATGATATCAGCAACCTGCAGTATCCGTAACAGTCGTTCTTCCTTTAATTAAACATTGAGAAAATTCAAAATTTGTGACATAAATTATAAAGACTCAAAATGCATGAAGTACAATGTGACAACTATTCATTACCCAGGCACCATTCTTTTTCCTGATCCAGTTTCAATCAAATGCCTGTACGTTGACAGAGACCGTGGGCTACGGATGAGTATCATTGTGATTTGTGTTCCATTTTCACAGCATCAATTCTATTCATTTTAGTCCAGTGTGTATGGAAAATATTTTTCAATGTGTTCAAAGCTCGAGTGATTGGAAAACTGCACATTAATGCAGTCTCACGAGTACACTATTAGTTAGATAATAAATGATATATCATGATTACTGCTTAGCGATTTGCCTGCATGCTGTAAATACAAAGTCAACAGGCCTTATTAATAGGAGGAAGGGTTTTCTCTATTGTAACAAGAAATATTTGTATCACAAATGTTTTAATACTAGAGTTAGGATTAGGATTGGTTAAAGAAAATACTAATCCTTAAATTCAGATTTAAATGCGAACCATTTATAGCCGTAGGAAGTATTCTTTCTGAATTCAAGTAAAAACTGTGGACACCTTTTGTTATAACATATTGTCTCGCTATTTTCAGTGAGAGAAATATTGAGTTTGCATTGTTGCTCAAAGGACTGTAATGATTTTTAAACAAATCCTGGCTGGTAATTGAATTGTGGCACAGTGTTTATTTCAACGCTGCTTAATTGAAAATGTACCAGCCATGGAGTGAGACACAATGACAACCATTTCTGAGTTGTTTAACATCACTCAGATTGCATCACTTAACTCAAAACTATCCATGCAAATCTCTTGAGTGTGTCTGTATATTGAATTGCATAATTTTCTTTGCCACCCATTCTGTTGGAGTAATATAGGGAAATTAGATCCTGTTGGCCTGGAGCTATGTCAGGACGATTTTTTGTTTATTGTGAAAGATTCGATTAGGATCCCACTAAGGTAAGCTTTATTCTTACCTTTTTTATCTTTCAGGATAGTCGAGGATGGAGTTAAAGGGAAAGAGAGTAAAGGGATGGTTAATGACCACAGAATTAACGGCAAAGGAAGCTCACAAAGGGATAGTAGTGTATGGCCAAGTGTAATAGGGATCGATGTGAAAGGTGAGATGCGTAAAGAATTAAAAGTATTGTATATGAATGCACAAAGTATAAAAAGTAAAGTAGATGAGCTTGAGGCTCACTCAGTTAGAGGTTGGTAGATATGACATTGTGGGGATTACTGAGACATGGCTGCAGGAGGATTAGGCCTGGGAACTTAATATTCAGGGTTATACATCCTATAGAAAGGACAGGCAGGTGGGCAGAGGACGGGGGGTAGCTCTGCTGGTGACGGATGGAATTCAGTCCCTTGCAAGGAAAGACATAGGGACTGACGAGGTAGAGTCACTGTGGATTGAGTTGAGGAATTGTAAAGGCAAGAAGACACGAATTGGTGTTATTTCCAGACCCCCAAATAGTAGCCCGGATGTCGGGTGTAAGTTGCAGCAGGAGTTAAAACTGGCATGTAACAAAGGTAATGCCACTGTGGTGACTGGGAAAATCAGGTTGGTTCAGGATCCCAAGAAAGAGAGTTTGTAGAATGTTTCCGAGATGGATTCTTAGAGCAGCTTGTAATGGAGCCGACCAGAGAAAAGGCAATTCTGGATTTAGTGTTGTCCAATGAACCAGATATGATAAGAGAACTCGATGTAAAGGAACCGCTTGGAGGTAGTGATCATAATATAATTCGTTTTAATCTGCAATTTGAGAAGGAGAGCGTTAAATCGGAAGTGTCAGTGATGCAGTTGAACAAAGGGGACTATGAAGGCATGAGAGGGGAACTGGCCAAAGTAGACTGGAAAGGGATCCTAGCAGGAATGACGGTGGAACAGCAATGGCAGGAATTTCTGGGCATAATCCGGAAGACGCAAGATCATTTCATTCCAAAAAGGAATAAAGATTCTAAGGGGAGTAGGAGGCAACCGTGGCTGACAAGATACGTTAGGGATAGAATAAAACTAAAAGAAAAGACGTATAACACAGAATAGCCGGAAGCCAGAGGATTGGGAAACTTTCATAGGACAACAGAAGGAAACAAAACGGGCAATACGGGCTGAAAAGATGAAGTATGAAGGGAAGCTGGCCAGGAATATAAAGAAGGACAGTAAAAGCTTCTTTAGATATGTAAAGGGAAAAAGAGTAGCAAAGTCAAATGTGGGTCCCTTGAAGGCAGACATGGGTGAAATTATCATGGGCAACAGGAAATGGCAGAAGAATTGAATAGGTACTTCGGATCTATCTTCAATAAGGAAGACACAAACAATCTCCCAGATGTACTGGAGGACAGAGGATCTAAGGGGGTAGAGGAACTGAAAGAAATTTTCATTAGACGAGAAATAGTATTGGGTAGGCTAATGGGACTGAATGATGATAAATCCCCTGGGCCTGATGGTCTGCATCCCAGGGTCCTCAGGGAGGTGGCTCTAGAAATAGTGGATGCATTGGTGATCATTTTCTGTAAGGCAGTAACTATACTGCTGCGCCACTGTGCCGCCCAGCAACCGATTTAGCACCACCTTTCTCCCCATGTTATTTGTACTGTATCCAGAGTCATAACTATGCTGCCATATTACTCCTTGATGAGATCCCTTTATTGTCGCGAAACAGGCCCACCATTGCTTTTGAGTTTTTACAAATCTATACAATTTTCTTATATTCCTTCGGTTTAACTGCTGATCATTTCATATTACTTTCAATCTTTTTCTCTTTTCTTTTTACATTTTTCCCTGAATTCATGTTAATTCCAGTTTTTTTGTTATTTTTCACTTTTTTATCTTTTCTCTTTTTTTATTGTGTTTTCTATTTCAGATTTCTAGTAACTCTATGTTATCTATCCCACAATTCCAGCACTTTATTTCCCATACTTGTTCTCATTTGTCTCTTTCGGCCACCACTCAATCACAGACATTTTCTTTGTTCCACCTTGTCTGTAATTTAAAACATGTTCTGGCCAAGTGTTTTGTAATTTGTTATGGGAATTCACATAAGAGGAATTATGTTGCCAATAACGGTCTTATTGCGAGTGTTCTCAGATTAACGTTTAACTCATGTGTTTTTAGAAAAAATCCTTTACAACCGATAAGTAGATAAAAATAGACAATTTCTGCGAGAGCACTTGTCAGCAGTAACAATGTACTTTGTATATATCAGTAACGTACAACATAGAATATTATCCATATATCAGTGGAGTCAATTTAATTTAACTACTGAAACAAATAAGACCATCAAATAACTCAAAAGCTAAATCCTAAAAATATATAAATAATTAAGAAATAAGTTTTTTAAACCCTAACTAGTAATACTAATTTTCAAGTGATAAAAAATGCTGAAAAAGCACAATATTTGTGCAGACTCTTCAGCTGCTTGTACAATAAGTCAATTTACAAGTTAAGTTGTGGGCAATTACTGTAATTTCACGCTCCCAAACTGAACTCTCATGGCACAAACAGCCCAGCTTCTGATAGCAGGCATCAGAACAAAGGTGAATTGCTGGACATGATTTCGAATTTTTGCACTTAAAAATCCCAGAATTACTCTCAATACCTTAGGGAAACATTAACATGTATTTACAATGTCCAATTTGTGAAAATAAACAGGTTTATAAGTGGTGATAATGAATGTGCAATTTGTTATTTGATTATCAAATTTAACTGAAAGATAAACAGCTCTGTGTGAATTGTGAACTCTTCATAAATACTGGTACTCTGACAGCTAAACGTGTGCTGAGGTGAGTTTTGTTAATGTTGGGAGATGTGGGTCATAAAAACTGGAATTGGCTTTGACTACCTATGTTTTTATTTTTGGTCATTTGACTTTTTGAAACTAAATATTCTGATTGAAAAACATTGCATAACCTATCTAGTTTATGGTGGCAGAGCAATACAAGACATTGCTGACTGGTTTCCTGCAAAATGAACCTTGGCAAGGTTCTACAGATTTGGCACTTGTCTCCACATTTGGACAAAGAAGCATTGTGCAATCAGTTACCATAAGCACTTCTTGTTGGATACCTGGTTGTGTAGCTTTAGCAGAGTGCTGGTATTCTCGAATAAGGACAGCATGGAGAATGGAGGGAGAGGGCAGAGGGTGGGGAGGGGGGGGGGGGAGATTTAATGGGAAAAGAGTGCCAAGATAGCTAGTTCATTCTCATGCCTTTTACAACAAAAAAAACATTTGCAGCCAATAAGTAAATAAAAAGAAAGCCTTTGAGTGAGACTACTTAACTTGTCAGCAGTGCCAATATACTTTGTACATATTCAGTAACATGCAAAGCGGAGTATTATGCTTAAGTTTCTTCCCTGTGGTACTATCCAGATGTTGTGTCAGTTTTGTTATAAATCTTTAGTTCCTTTGTAACAAGCCACTAAATTCTCATAATTTATTGTACTAACTTAGCTGTACCCCCATGAACAAAATGTATATTAAATCGTTTTTTATAAGGGAACTAGACTAAGTGGGACCTGTTGGGTCCCATGTTCACACGGGAGGGCTGGTCCCCCAATGCAATATTCCACCTCTCTACCAATTCCAATATTGGTGGCCAGTGGGGGGGGGGGGGGGGGGGGGGTGGCTTTCTGGAGCACTAGTACAGGTGTTTTGGGCTGAAGGGACTGGTTTCCAGAGGGCTAGTATGGACATTGTGGGGCAAATTGATTCTTGGGGTGGCAGCTCAGTCACTCAAGCCTGACGTGCTGGCAGCTCACTCACGGCTGGTGGGCTGGCAGTTGATTCACAGCTATTCCTTGAAATTCCATTTCAGGCAAGGCCGCCAAATTTAAATGCCGTTTCCTCCCATTTTAAGCAGGGTGCATGGCCACCAAATTCAAGTACAGTTTCTTACCACTTCAAGCAGGGTGCAAGGCCACCAAATTCCAGTGCAGTTTCATACAACTTCGAGCAGGTTGCAAGGCCACCAAATTCAAATGCAGTTTCATACCATTTCATGCAGGGTGCAAGGCCACCAAAGTCAAATGCAGTTTCATACCATTTCATGTAGGGTGCAAGGCCACCACATTCAAATGCAGTTTCATACCATTTCAAGCAGGGTGAAACCACCATAAAACCACGCAAAACACACATAAACACCACGTAAACACCACACTCGCAGTTCAGTAGACATTCAGTGTGTTCAGTTGATTTACAGCCGTGACCTCTCCCTCCCTCCATAGACTGAGCCACACCCACACTTCCGGGTTTTATAATCCCTCCCCCTCTCACCGGAAGAGGCATGGCCTTCATGGCGTGATTGACAGGAGAGAGATTCTCAACATTTTTTCAACACTAATAACACTTTTATTTTTAATTGATGGGAAGAATCCTCTGCTCCTGTTGAGCGGAGGGGGACTGAGTAAGATGGCCAAAAATCACAGCCATAAGTGGTAGCGTTTTATCTAAAATCAATATGCAGTGCAAACAGGAAGTTGACAAGTTTAGACTTTTAATCATTTGCCATTTCAAACCAACCACCACCACAAACCATTCGTTGTGCTTTATTTCAAACCAACCACCAACACCAAGAACCATTTGCTGTGCTTTATTTCAAACCAACCATCAACACCAACAAGCATTTGCGGTGCTTTATTTCAAACCAACCACCACCACCAACAACCATTTGCTGTGCTTTATTTCAAACCAAATGATTCAAATGCAGGATCATTTCATTCCAAAAAGGAAGAAAGATTCTATGGGGAGTAGGGGGCAACCGTGGCTGGCAAGAGAAGTTAGGGATAGAATAAAACTAAAAGAAAAGCAAAGAGTAGCCGGAAGCCATAGGATTGGGAAACGTTCATAGGACAACAGAAGGAAACAAATACGGGCTGAAAAGATGAAGTATGAGGGGAAGCTGGCCAGGAATATAAAGAAGGACAGTAAAAGATTATTTAGATATGTTAAGGGAAAAAGAATAGCAAAGTCAAATGTGGGTCCCTTGAAGGCAGACACGGGTGAAATTATTATGGGGAACAAGGAAATGGCAGAGGAGTTGAAAAGGTACTTCAGATCTGTCTTCACTAAGGAAGACACAAACAATCTCCCAGATGCACGGGAGGAGAGAGAATCGAAGGGGTAAGAGGAACTGAAAGAAAATGTCATTAGGTTAGAAATAGTATTGGGTAGGCTAATAGGACTGAAGGATGATAAATCCCCTGGGCTTGATGGTCTGCATCCCAGGGTCCTCAGGGAGGTGGCTCCAGAAATAGTGGATGCATTGGTGATCATTTTCCAATGTTCAATATATTCAGGATCAGTTCCTGTGGATTGGAGGATAGCTAATGTTATCCCACTTTTCAAGAAAGGAGCGAGAGAGAAAACGGGGAATTACAGACCAGTTAGCCTGACTTCGGTGGTGGGAAAGAGGCTGGAGTCAATTATTAAAGAGGTAATAATGGGACATTTGGATAGCAGTAAAAGGATAAGTCCAAGTCAGGATGGATTTATGAAAGGAAAATCATGCTTGACTAATCTTCTGGAATTTTCTGAGGATGTGACAAGTAAAATGGATGAAGGGGAGCCAGTGGATGTATCTAGACTTTCAGAAAGCCTTTGAAAGGTTCCGCACGGGAGACTGGTGACTAAAAGTAGAGGACATGGTATTGGGTGTAGAGTGGATAGAAAATTGGTTGGCAGACAGGAAGCAAAGAGTAGGAATGAACGGGTCCTTTTCAGAATGGCAGGCAGTGGCGAGTGGAGTGCCGCAAGGCTCGATGTTGGGGCCGCAACTGTTTACCATATATATTAATGATTTGGAAGAGGGAATTAGGAGCAACACAAGCAAGTTTGCGGATGACACAAAGCTGGGTGGCAGTGTGAACTGTGAAGAGAATGTTAGGAGGTTGCAGGGTGACCTGGACAGGTTGAGTGAGTGGGCAGATGCACGGCAGATGCAATATAATATAGATAAATGTGAGGTTATCCACTTTGGTGGCAAAAACAAGGGGGCGGATTATTATCTCAATAGGGTTAGGTTAGGTAAGGGGGGGGTACAGCGAGACCTGGGTGTCCTTGTGCACCGGTCATTGAAAGTTGGCGTGCAGGTACAGCAGGCAGTGAAGAAAGCTACCGGAATGTTGGCCTTCATAACAAGAGGATTTCAGTATAGGAGTAGAGAGGTTCTTCTGCAGTTGTATAGGGCTCTGGTGAGACCACATCTGGAGTATTGTGTACAGTTTTGGTCTCTTAAATTGAGGAAGGACATCCTTGTGATTGTGGCAGTGCAGCTTAGGTTCACGAGAATGATCCCTGGGATGGCGGGACTGTCATATGAGGAAAGATTGAAAAGACTAGGCTTGTATTCACTGGAGTTTAGAAGGAAGAGGGGGGATCTTATAGAAACATAAAATTATAAAATGACTGGACAAGCTAGATGTAGGAAAAATGTTGCCAATGTTGGACGAGTCCAGAACCAGGGGTCACAGTCTTAGAATAAAGGAGAGGCCATTTGAGACTGAGGTTAGAAAAAAAATGTTCACCCAGAGAGTTGTGAATTTGTGGAATTCCCTGCCACGGAAGACAGTGGAGGCCAAATCACTGGATGGATTTAAGAGAGAGCTAGATAGAGCTCTAGGGGCTAGTGGAATCAAGGGATATGGGGAGAGGCAGGCACGGGTTATTGATTGGGGACGATCACCCATGATCACAATGAATGGCGGTGCTGGCTCGAAGGGCCGAATGGCCTCCTCCTGCACCTATTTTCTATAATCTTCTAATCTAATCTAATCCCCATCTCAGATGAATTAATTATTGCACATTGTGAAACTGTTAAAAAAAATAAGGTTTTCAGAGTCTAGTCATACAATCATTATTCTTAAGTACACATAAAATGCTGGAGAAACTCAGCGGATGAGGCAGCATCTATGGAGAAAAACAGTTGGTGACGTTTTAAATTGAGCCCCTTCTTCAGACTGATGTGGGGGGGGGGGGGGGGGTGGGTGAAAAGAAAGGAAGGCGGAGACAAAGTCACCTACTTTCAATTTTTCCAGCATCTGCATTTCCTTCTTAATCATTATTCTTAATATATTTAAAATTTGTATCATTCATAAACCCCTGTCTCACGGTACGAGTTGGCCCAAGAGTGACCCCAAGTTTTCACTCGTGGTGATCACGTACAGCCAACGTAGCGGGAACGTCGGAACTCGCGCGATCAACTTGTCCACTCGTGGCGCTAACGGCAGGTACCTGTGAAACTTGTGAACTCGTGAAAAAAGTCAAACATGTTTGACTTTTTCCACGAGTCAAATTTCGTGTTCAAGTTTAAAATTGAAACATTTAAACTCAGAGTTATATCGTAGTGGCCCGTGCGTTAAGTTTAGTGATTTGTGCGTCTACCGTGGGAACTCTTTAATAGACACAAAATGCTGGAGTAACTCAGCGGACCAGGCAGCATCTCTGGAGAGAAGGAATGGAGTCGAGACCCTTCTTCAGACTTACCCAAAACGCCACCCATTCCTTCTCTCCAGAGATGCGGCCTGTCCCGCCGAGTTACTCCAGCATTTTGTGTCTATCTATACATTAGTTTCGGATATGATCAAGTGTAAGAAACGCAAACCAGACTACCTTCACATCAGAGAATCCTAATGTTCCAGGATAAAAATCCACACACCCTAGTTGCATCCAATGTTAAATTGCATGAATATCATGCATAGTATGCATCTATGAGCTCAACATTTAAAGGGCTGCCCTTTAAATGAAAAGTATGCCAATCATAGAGATTGTGTTAAACCACTGTACAATATTTTAAAATATTTATAACCTGTATCTATTTACTTGGGTGACAAAATAAACGCATCAAAACCTAAAAGCGAGAAAGAGAAAATAAATAGGTCCAATATTTGTTTAAAATCATCTCCTAGATTTTAGAAATGATGCCAAAGCCCGGCTTTACCATTCAAAACTGCAGCTTTAAAAATTGTTTAATTTATAAAAATACATTGAGTATCAATGATTCATAATGGAATGACTCCGCTCTTCAGTAGAAGCAATTAATTTCCTCTAGTTTTTTTTAACAGACATATTCTCTTTTTAAACGAGATTAATTTAATTATTTTTGTTTGGAGCCTCTCCTGCCACTTTATTTCTCAATATCATCCTAGCTCCTCCGTCGAGAAAATCTCCACTGAACGCACCGGTTCTGACGGAGAAATTAAATAACATATATAGTGGATATGTCAACATCTTTTTGATCTTGGGGTTAGGTGGGGCGGTTTAGTCCATCAAGTCCGAACACACAGATCTGCTTCAGCTGATGTGAAGAAGGGTCTCGACCTGAAACGTCTCCCATTCCTTCTCTCCAGAGATGCTGCCTGTCCCACTGAGTTACTCCAGCATTTTGTGTCTATCTCAGCAGGACACAGCCCTGTGGTTAACACCACACTCCAGACCTATCTAGCCCCTTATTTGTGAAAGTTCCACACATATTTATCGACATTTTTTCCAGCACTGTGCCCAGGCTACGGACACCACACTGAGCCCAAACTAAAACAATCCCAGTACTTATTGGTGTGTATGGTTTGACCGAGAACACGTGCAATTTGGCCAAGGCACTTCACTGTGTAGGAAGGAACTGCAGATGCTGGTTTACACCGACGATAGACACAAACATGCTGGAGTAACTCAGCGGGACAGGCATCGCCTCTGGAGAGAAGGAATGGGTGATGTTTAGGGTCGGGACCCTTTTTCAGACTCCCCGCTCATTCTTCCCTCGTCGATGTGAACTTGTGGGGGTGCGAGGAATCGGGCGTCGCTGGGTAAGGGGAAGAGAGGTTTTACAGCTGAATTATGCGCAACAGAAGCATGAAGTAGGGGTAAGGTCCGTTTAAACTATCTTGTCGTCCCCCCCCCCCCCCTCCCAATGTTGGGAGAGAGAGGGGAGAGAGTTGTGCAAACAAACCACGGGAGACTGCATCTTTGGAGGGAAATCATAAAATGTATAGGGATGTTTCGGGCCGGGACCCTAAACGTTGACTACCCGTTTCGCAGATGCCGTTCCTAGCCCCCCTCTCACTCCTCCCCACCCATAGTCTTTGCCTTCTCCCAATTCCACCATTCCCCCCCCCCAAACCTGTCCTCGCCTGAACTGCTGAAGATAACCGAGTGCTTTAAATGCGAATCCTGGACTGCAGCAACAACACACACCCTGAGCGGGAGAGGAACTTGGTAACTCAAGAGCAAACGGGAGGGGAACTTGGTAACTCTGGAGACGAACTCGGAACATCGCAGATTACCTTACCCGTGGGAACTCGCCACAAACACTTGCACATCAACTTGGAATATCGTACACAACCACGAGTCTGTCACTCTGGGTCACTCGTGGGTCAACTCGCACCGTGAGACAGGGCCTATAAACTACTAGATATATCATGTTGATGTAATCCCAAACTAGTTCTCTATTAGTCTTTCAAATTAAAATATCTTAAATATAGATTGGAATTGTAGATTATATGGCAATTGATAATCGCAATTGTACAATGATAGCAGCATTTAATAATATTTAGAGGTCAGGAGAACAAGAAGTGGATCTCCGAATCTTGGAGATTTGCACTGATTTTATTTTTAAGGCAACTGGAGAAATGTTGAGTCTGTTTACCAACCTGTTGCAATCATCAGACTCGTATAAGTATAGAAAATAATAGACCTGTAGGCATATAAAAAGGACATGCTGACAAAGAGTGTGGCTTTAATATCTATGCGGTCATGTTTTAAATTGTCAATTTAAACAAAGTTGTTTTGAAAGGATTTAATTAAATGCAAATTTGGTTCTAGTAAATTGAAATAGGAGCTGGTAATGTCATCAATTTTGGGAAAGCACAGTGAAATGGGAAGCTCAATATCAGCTGTGTGGCGCTGAGATGAACTTACAAAGGAAAGATCATTGCTTAAATATCACCATTGCAGTTACTTCAGTTTCATTCGGGGAAAAAGTGATATTATTGAAATTATATACATTTCTGTTAAGATAGAAATCTTCAGGTTATACATTTTGCAGTAAAACCATCTACAAAGGAATGTATTTTAAACCATACATAGGCAAAGAAGTGTGCTTTGTTAAATGGCAGCAAGACATTTTCATTAAGGTCCTTTTTATCTCGACATCTGAAAATGAGTAGACCACACCACATGATTAAATAAATGTACTCTTAATTCTCCAACAGTACGATAAAGACATTTGATTTATTATCAAGCATTTATACTTGTTTATTTCTGAAGATGATTATTTTCCACTGGATTAAAAATTGCACTCTTGTTTCCAGCTTGGTGGATGCCAAATTAAATATGCCAATGACAGGAATTTAACATTCAACAATTATTACAGCGATTTATAACAATATCACTCATTAACAACTTTAAAATACAGCTCACAGAGACACTGCAACCTCTGTAGATTTTACTGAATGCTGCTGGAATGTTGTTGTAAAATAATTCATTCAAGATTTATTTTAAAACCTACAAAACCATTCTGCTCATTGTTTTGCATTTGCCATTTTGAACTGAGATTATCCTAAGTATCCTAAATGTCCATTGAATAACATCTAAGGCTCTCGTAGAATTAACAATTTGCTGTTATTAACAATTGTCATTCCACTAATCCTTTCTTCAATGTTTCTTTAGCTGAAGAATTTGATTCCTGTTTAGAGGCAATTAAGATGAAATAATGAAATACTTAAAGGCAATGTGACAAATAACCTCATAATCCCATTAAAGGTCACCATTTGTCAATATTGCACAATAAGTTAACTCTTTTCATTAGAGTTCAACAATTTGATTCTGAATAATAAATGATAGTAAAATATAATTATATCATTGTATGGGGTCTGAAAAAGGGTCAATTTTGGTTGTTTTCATCATTTCAGCGAAAGAAAATAGCAAGATTAATAAATTGTATTTCCATAATTACTAAATGTTTTTACCCCAGATTTTAACATTTACTATTAATAGTTGAACCAGTTGTCTTGCATCAAGGGAAATTTGCACACCTGGAGGTAAATGATAAAAAACTGATTATTACATTACCCATGTCCCCTCTGGCTCACTCTCTCTCCCAGCCATCTCTCTCAAACGATTGCTGAAATGGCAATAGGTTTGAATATCCCTGCCCTGCTACTTTAATGCCAGTTCGCAAGTGCCATTATTTAAGGTCACTACGTGTAGCAAACTCCTGACAAATATAATAATTGGAGTAGATAGACATTTTGCCCACCACAACAGTTGGCTTAAAGTTGAGGGGACTTCATGGAACAGTCTCACTGTGTCCTGAGTCCAGTGAGCAGTCATGCATGCCCACATTTGGCATTCGGCATCTTCTGTACTTCCACAATGGAATGAACATATATATAGATGTTCCTTATGGATCTACCAGCCCAATATACTTGAATTTTAGTTTAGTTTAGAGATACAGTGTTGAAACAAGCCCTTCAGCCCACCGGGTCTGCGCCAACCAGTGATTACCCGTACACTAGTTCTATCCACTAGGGACAATTTACAGAAGTTAATTAACCTACAAACCTGCACGTCTTTGGAATGTGGGTGAAAACTGGGGCACCCGGAGAAAACCTACACAGTCATACAAGAGAGCATACAAACAGCACCCAAGTCTCTGGTGCTGTAAGGCAGCAACTCTAACGATGCACCGCTGTGCCATCCTGTGATATTGGTATTGACAGAGTTAATTATGTTCAAAGTTAGGCTCCAGTAATTGGTCTGTAATGAAAGGGATTTTGCTGAGATATTTAATTATCCATAACAATCGAATTGAGTGATTGCAGTATTAGAATTTTTCAATTGAAGAGGATGATATAGGAGTGGGAATTTTTATAGGAGTGGTATAGGAGTGGGTTATTATTTCAGTTAGGTGTGGTTCCATGTTGAGTTCAGTTTTGAATTGATCACATCATATTATTGTGACAATTGCAATGGCACATTTATGCTGTTCTTGAATCAGCTAAACAATAGATTACTATCTATCGTCAGATTTAACAGATAAATATTGTGTTACATTCGGTGCCAGCAGTGGTGGCTCGAAGGGCCGAATGGCCTACTCCTGCACCTATTCTCTATTCAATATTGAAACCTTAAATACAGCAGTCGACAGTCATAGATTCTCCAATACAAAGATGGTAAATCCCTTATGAATGCTGGCACTAATGGATTGTTAACATAATAGTATATTTTAGTTTCAGTTGAAGTCACATAACAAGGCAAACATTGTGCTATTATAGATATTTCCGTGCTTAACTGTCAATCGGTTTAAACGTGGATATCTGAACTTCTTAGCGACTTTTTTGACAGCCTTTTCTATTTTAAATTCTCATGAAATCCAGTAGTGTGGTATAAAATTATGGCAGATCTACAGTTTGTGCATTGTTCATTGGAATTGAAATATATTAACACAAGAGAATAAGATAAATGTTAGATGATTTATATTCATAAAAATTACTTTTTTTGTTATTTCTAAATATTTAACAACAATATTTCTCAATAGTTTGATTTTTAGTCATTTTTGAATGTCTCTAAGTTGTGTGCCATATGTGCTGGATGCACTCTCCATTATCTCTGCACAATATTTGGGCCAATATTTATACTCAGCATTATAAGAATATCTGATCTTCATCATATTCCTGTTTATGAGCTTTTGCTTTGAGAATATCATCCATGTACTTCCTTTGTTACAGCAGATTATAATTTAACTTTACTTTGTTAGCTTAGATATTTAGTAAAGAGAATGTTATTTGATATCCCATTGCGCTTCCGCCATGACAGTTTTATCCTTGAATACATGTGGGCTATTCTTGCTGTGTCTCCATCCTAAGTCCATTTTAATCTTTAGCTGTAGCTGATTGTTGGCAACTTGCCTCACCCTTTTCAAGCTGACTTTAGCTGGCCTCATCTATACACATAGCTTCTTGGTATGATCACAAAATGCTCCATTTTGGGAATGCCTCAAACTCTGCCACAACTACTCTTTTAGCTTAAAGTTTTCACATATATATAAATATAAATATATATATATATATTTAATATATATATATATATATGTGTAACTTTATCTTTAATGTGCATAATTTTATTAGAAAGAGTAATCGAGAACTTACCGTTTGAAGTTTGATCTTTATTTTATGAGAAGTTGGAGTGAGGGACTACGTGAAGAACCCGTCAGCCCGCATGCGTGTCACTCTTCAAAGCAACTGTATGAAACCACAGACCACTTTCATGAATTTAAACTATAGAAAGATTAATAATGCTTGACGTACCGAATGATCTTTATGAGGTTCAGGGTTGGGAGTGGAGGGCACGTAGTCTCTCATTCCAACTTCTCATAAAACAAAGATCAGACTTCAAACGGTAAGTTCTCGTTTAATCTCGTAATCTGATGAGACTACGTGAGGCCTTCGAAACTCTGTGGGTTAATGCAGTAAACCAATCTTTATGTGAACACACTACACAGACCAACCATAAATGGTTGAAAGAAAAACATACTACAAACATGATGTTAAAATAGATACATGTACATATTATTTAACAGAAGCAATCCCCTTACCTCAGGGATAGACAATTGTCTTAATCAACACAACTCAGAATTCTATTTGCAAATTGACCAGGCCTGTTAATCGGCTTATTATAAAACTTCTGAAAATTGCGCTCATTTGCCCATCCTGCTGTTGCAAGAATGTGATCAAGCGGATCCATTTTATTTGCTGCCGATGCAGCTGCAGCCCTGGTAGAGTGAGACTTGAAAATATTAGTATCCACTCCCGTATCTGATAGCGTACATTTTATCCACCTACAAATGGTTTGCACCGTCACCCTCTTGTGTGGCTTTTTATAACATAAAAAAAGCTTGTTCATCACCTCGAAGGTATTTTGTAACCTCAATGTATTTCCTTACATAAGTAACTACACACACACCGCCAGCTCTAATTTGTACCCCAACGCACCTGACCTGCTCTGCTTAATCAATTAATTCGAGTAAAATACTTTTTTGTCCGATACAACGGTTATCCAGGCGAAGTTTATGCAAAGATTAAGCTCTTTGCGCTGAGATAAGTGCCATAAGCATCACTAATTTGTGAGTGAGCTGAACCAATGACAGAGATGCGGCTGGTGCCAAATTGCCAAGTTGGTGTTAGTTGCTCCCCAACCTAGTCCACTGGCATCACTTTGTAATGTAGTTGTGGGTTTGCTCGGTAGAATGCCGCCTGAACACCCATGTATGTTTTCAATCCACCACTGTAATTCAGATTTTGACTCTCATCAACTTCATAGGTCTATCAAAATGACCTTTATAAAATCTTAGCGCCCAAGCCTTACCACGCTCCAGATTTGTAAATGCATGGGCCCATATCGTGCGGCTGGGAAGGCAGCTACCATCTTGCCTATCACCCTTGCCACCTGGCGTATAGTAGACTCCACATTAATGAGTAGAACTGAGCATGCCTCTACAATATTCTGTTTTTTCTCCATGGGCAGGGTCCCAGACATATCTGCCGAATTGATGACAAACCTTAGATAAGTAATAGATTTTGTCAGTTTCAAGCTCTATTTTCTGGATGAATAACAAATCCCAATTTTTCAAGGAGTACCTTGGTAGATGAAACAGCAAGCTCTGTGAGACGTAACGTCTTCCTGAATATGAGCATGTCATCTATAAACCCCATGACAATATGCCCTTCAGCAAATTGTCTGTGGAGAGCCAGCAAATTACATCCTTCATGGGTGTTGGGACAGTGTCTTCCTGTCCAGAGTCGTCCGTTTGGACATTTCTTTGGCCTTGCCCAAACTCGGGGTTGCCAAACTGCTCCCTCTCGGAGCTGAAGCGGAGGTCGCTGTGCAGGCAGCGACTGCCAGCGTTTCCGAGATAGAAACTGGAGGCTGTTGGCGTTTCCCATTGCCACGGTCTTCTGCCGCTGACTTTTCAGCAGCCGGTTTCCCTTTTGCTTTAGGTTTCTCCATCCTGAAACCTAATCCAACGTTGGAATTCATTCTTTTCTTCCTCGGCTTTTAAACCCTTACCGCTGGGTTCATCCCCAGTTCATCCCCAGCCGAATCTCCTGCCATGCGTCGACGTACTGACGCGCATGTGGGCTGGCGGGTTCTTCAAGTAGTCTCATCACAAGACTTTGATACAAAATTAGAGATTTATGCTTCCAATTGCTAAAGTTAGTTATGTCCTGTAATGTTTCGAATGTTTATATTTAATTATTTAAAAACATACATGAGATGCATGGATCATTTAATAAATTAATGTAACTAATCCAGATATGTGCCAGTTACTTTCAGTAGAGAAGTAATTTTATCTTTCTGTATTTTGAAAAACATGACACTCGGATTGGGGGGATAAGGAACTGTAGAAACTATGTGCTGGAATAAGTGAGCGGATCAGGCAGCATCATTGGAAAACATGGAAACTCAGCGGATGAGGCAGCATCTATGGAGCGAAGGAAATAGGCAACGTTTCGGGTCAAAACCCTTCTTCAGACTCGCAGCTTTGACTTGCAGCAGAGGAGAATGGTGAGTAAAGGGCCTGTCCCACTTTCCCGAGTTACTCACGAATTCTCCCGAGTTTTCCCCTTGATTCAAACTCGGAGAATTACGGTAATAGCCAGCTATACATAGGTACTCGGGCTGTTTTTTTTTTGCTCAGGGACATTTTTCAACACGCTGAAAAAACATCCCGACTTAACTGATGCCCTGAGTACCTACGAAATATCTACGGACTCGCTACAGACTCCTACGAACTCACTACGGACATTCTCTGAGTTTGAATCAAGGGGAAAACTCGGGAGAATTCGTGAGTAACTCGGGAAAGTGGGACAGGGCCTTTAGGAGGCGAAAAATCGTAGTGCTATGGGGGATCGTTTTTGTGCAAACCTTGAAAGGTTTTGACCCGAAACGTTGCCTATTTCTTTTGCTCCATAGATGCTGCCTCACCCGCTGTGTTTCTCCAGCATTTTTGTCTACCATGCATATTTGACGGCTTGGGTCAGGACACCTCTTCAGTCTGATTAAGGCTGAACCAGACTAAAGACGTGTCCCTACCTGCAACGTTACTGATCCATATTCTCCAGAGATGCTGCCTGAGCCGCTCGATTTTTAGTTTAGAGATACAGCACAGAAACAGGCCCTTCGGCCCACCGAGTCCGCACCGACCAGCGATCCCCGCACATTAACACTACCCTACACACTAAGGGCAATTTACACATATACCAAGCCAATTAATCGACAAACCTATACGTCTTTGGAGTGTGGGAAGAAACCGAAGAAAACCCACCCAGTCACGGGAAGAACATACAAACTCCGTACAGACAGCACCCATAGTCGGGATTGAACCCAGGTAGTCGGGATTGAACCCAATTATTCCAGCACTTTGTGTCCATATGTGGAGAATGCAATAATATTGTTGGATTTCTATCTATGTTGAATGGTTTTCTTGTCACACTCCAGCTAAACGCTATTCTAACTTTAGTATCGTACTAATCTAAGTGAGACCCATTGGGTCCCAGTCACACGTGAGGCCTTGTCTTACCCAACGCAACCCATTCCCCAACGCAATATTCCACCACTCACCTGTTCCCCCAATGCAACCCGTTCCTCCAAAGCAATGTTCCACCACTCTGGGGAGGGTGTGAGGGGGAGGGGGGGTGTAGGGAAGGGGAGGGGGCTGGTGGTAGGGGGGTGTGGGGGAGGTGGGGGAGGGGGGTGTGGGAGAGGGGGGTGGGGGAGTGGGTGTGTGGGGGAGGGGGGGTATGGTGGGAGGGGTGGTGCGGGAGAGGGGGCGTATGGGGTGGTGGGGAGGGGGAAGGGGGAGGGGTGTGTGGGGGAGAAGGGGGTGTGGCGGAGGGGGGTGGGGGAGGGAATGTGTGGAGGAGGGGGGGAGAGGGGGAGCCTTCTAAACCTGCATAACTTTTGTACTATTTCACCGATCGGAACAAAATTTATTTGAATTGCAGCAGAGGAGAATGGTGAGTAAGGTGGTGAAAAATCGTAGGGCTATGGGGGTTCGTTTTGCGCAAATTTAATTACAACGCAGACAGGAAATTGTCAAGATGAGAGTTTTAGTAATATATAGATAGATGTGAAACTTTTTTGATTGTAGCTTCTTTTTATAAACTTACTTGGTCTCTTTCTGAGTGATTTCTCCCCACTAATCCCAGGGAGTTCATGGTGTGATTTTGGATTCTGTTGTAACCAAGTATTGGAAGGAGTGCAATATTTTTCTGGGACTTATTTTTCTCACCTGACATGCATATACAGATATTTTTACAAGAGCATTTAAGACTGTTATACATTCCTATATTTGGAAATATTTCATGACAATTCATTCTGGAATTTTTCTCTTTAACTGATTTTGATAACAAAATTAGTTGCAGGTAAGGAAAACATAAGGGCAAAAAGGAATATTGAAGTTGATCTGATATATAAATTCTGAGGAATATTGTACTGAGTGTTCACTAACTGGAATTATAAATACTGAATAAACTGTTTAATGGAGACACAAATTTGCAGATGCAAGTTTACAAGGGAAAATATACAGATTGCTGGGGTAACTCAGCAAGTCAGTGCTGCTACATTAATAACATCATCCACGAGACACAGGAGATTGCAGATGCTGTAATCAGGAGCAAAAACAAACGCAGTAGGTCAGGCAGCATCTGTGGTGGCAAAGGTGTGGTTGGTCTTTTGGGTCGAGATCCTGCGTCAGGACTGAGAATGTAGAGAGGATGTAATCAGTATAAAGTGAGTCAGAGGCTGACAGGAGATGGGTGTCACTTGGTGAGGAGGGGTATGGTGGGCAGATGGAACTGGGAGCTGGAGGGAAAGGAGTAGAGCTGGGAGATAGAGGATGGTGGATGATGGGTAGCAACCATCATAATGCAGGTGATTGCACCATTAGTGTCCTGGATCACCAACTGCCTAACTGGATGACAGAACTGTGTCTTGGACATGGTGGTGAGCAACACAGGGACCCGGTCCTCTTTCCCTTCCTGTTTACCATCTACACCTCGGACTTCAGATATAACTCTGTCTCCTGCCATCTGCAGAAATTTTCAGATGACTCTGCAATTTTGGGCTGCATCAGTGATTCGAGGGAAACTGAATACAGAGGTGCAGTCAATTACTTTGTTGAGTGGTGTGGGCTGAATCAACACCGAAAAGACTAAGGGGTTGGTGGTGGACTTTAGGAGGAGAGGAACTTCTCTGTCCCCAGTCTCCATCAATGGTGTGAATGTGCAGTTTACCAGGGAGTACAAATACCTGGGAGTGTACCTGGACAGTAAACTGGACTGGTTTTGCAAATATTTGAAATCTATTATTTTTAAGGTCACCATGTATCACGATCATGCCAGCTTTTTTTGCATCAGGACTCCTCTCATGTCTGGGACAATCAGGCTTTTCAACTCCACCCATCTGTCATGTATTTGTAGTCAAATCGTCTGCCCTCTGGAAATTCCTTTGCATGTAGAATGCCTCCAAGTGTTTTATCAGTCTGTATTTCGGTTCCCCTTTTTTGAAAATAATTCAATTAAACCACCACTCTCCTGTTATTTACTTCTCTCTCCTCCTTGGTTCAGTGCAGTGGTGATGGCAGGTAAGTTAGTACAATGCTCCGGCTGCAGGATGTGGATAGTCAGGGAAACTGCTCCTACTTTAGTGGGGTGTTTCCATGAGCAGCTCCTGAAGGACTGCATTAGGGAACTGGAGCCATCAGCTGGATGAACTTGAGACCATCTGGAAAAATGAGAGCTTCTTGGACAGGATGTATAGCGAGGTTGTTACCCCGAAGGTCCAGGAAGAGGGAAAGTGGGTGAGCACAATGAAGGGGATTAGACATGCGGTGCAGGTGACCCCTGTGGCCATCATCCCCCTTCAAAGCAGGTACACCCTTTAGGGTGCCGTCAGGGGGGTCGACGCATCAAGGTTGAGCAGCAGTGGCAAGCAGGGCTGGGATAGCAGCCCTGGCACTGAGGCTCAGCAAGGAAGGGTGACGTCAGGCAGCACCATAGTGGTAGACGACTCTTTAGTTAGGGGTGCAGATAGGAGATTCTGTGGCAGCAGTCAGGACTCCAGCATGTTGTGCTGCCTCCTTGGTGCCAGGGTCCAGGATGTCTCGTAGCGGCCACATGACATCCTCAAGGTGGAGTGGGAACAGTTGGAAGTCGTTGCGCATGTCAGCTCAGATGACGTAGGTTGGAAAAGGAATGAGGTTCTGCATTATGAGTATAGGGAGTTAGGTAACAGGCTGAAAAACAGGAACTCCAGTGTAGTGAAATTTGGATTGCTTCCTGTGCCATGTGCTAATGAGGGTAGGAAAAGGAAGGTAGGGGAGATTAATGTATGGCTGAGGAGTTGCAGGGTGCAGGCGTTCAAATTTCTGGACCATTGGGATCTCTTCTGGGACAGAGGTAATCTGTACAGGAGGTTAAGGTTGCACCTTAAGTGGAGGGGAACCAATATCCCGGCAGGCAGGTTCGACGGGGAGGGGGAGGGGGGGGGAATGGGGGGAGGGGGGGGGGGGATCCTATGCAGCACCAAGGCAAACAAGAAGCTGGAAGTCAGTATGGAGGGTGAAGAGAGAATAGGCAGGAAAACGACAGGGAGTGAGGAAGGACTGTCGATTTAAATTGCACATTTTAATGCAAGAGGCCTCACGGATAAGGAAAATATACTTAAGCCCTGGATCGATATGTGCAACTAGAATGTTGTAGCCATTACTGAAACCTGTTTAAGAGTGGGGCAGGACTGGCAGATTAATATTCCAGGGTATAGATGCTGCAGGCGAGGTAGAGGTGGGGGTAAAAAAGGAAGGGATATTGTGTTACTGATGAAGGAGAATGTCACAACAGTGGTCAGAGGTGATGTTTGATGTTTCCAGTGACTATTTTGACTTTTAATGTTATTTACTTTAATATAACCACAAGGTGTCACTGTACATCCATCCTTTGATTATTCCTTTAACTGTGATTTTAAGGCCAGACTTGGGCAACACTTTATTGGTTGAATTGATTAATCCACTGTTGTTGCATTTCACCACTCCATTTTAGTGGAGTAAGTAGCTGATATCATGTTAAATTGTTTTCTTAAATAAATAAATTTGTAAAATTATGTTTTGGGTAATGCAATTCAACTCTATTGAATTTGACAGTTCTCAAAAGTTCAGTGAAGATTTAAAATACAAAAGTAACGTTATATTTTTTTGCAAACTTCAAAAATGTTGATGCAAGCAATTGAATTTCAACACTGAGTGCCACCAATTACTGTTTAATTAGAATAAAGGGACATTTCTGTGGCGCTGCTTAAGATTTATTGAAGGGTCTTTTTGAATCAGTTTAGCCTGAAAGTAGTTCTGAATCATGTTGGAAATAGGAAGCAGTTGTAGTGTATCTCATATTAAAAATGACATCAAACTCCAATCATTGAATCACAGATGGATATCTTTGCCAAAAATTCAAACCTAAAGTACTGGAGTAATTCAGTATCAGGCAGCACCTCAGGATGGGGTAGATGGGTGATGTTTCAGGCCAGGACCGTTCCTCAGACCCTTAGCGCTGTGTTGTGGTGTACATGCCCCAATCAGCATCAGTGATGTCAAACTAAATGGTTGAGAGCTCCAGTCCTTGGTGTTAATGTTACCAACGATCTGCATTGGACAAACCAGATTGAAGTGACAGCCAAGAAGGTATACCAATGCCTCTAATTTCATATGATACTGCGGATATTCATGCCTCCGTAGAATCTTACAAACTTCTACAGATGCATCGTAGAAAGCATTTGGGCAGTATCTTAGCTTGGTTTGGGAACAGCTCTGCCAAAGACTGCAAGAAATTACAGTTATTGATGTCGCCCAGTCAACCACACCCAGAGGAGAATGCCCATCATTAACTCCATTTACCTTGGAAAAGCAGCAATACCCCTGATGGTCTAGGAAATGTCAACTACTTTCCGCTGCCTCCTTCGTGGAGCTCAGGGAACTGGGTCTCTGCATCCCTTTGCAACTGGATCCTCGACTTCCTCATTATCAGTCCACAATCGATATGAATTGGCAACATTTTCTCTTCAATAACCATATATACAGGGGCACCTCATGGCTGTGTAGCCAAACAATGTTCCATATCTTTTAGTTCATTCGTTGACACCACCGTTGGACAAATTATGGATAATCATGAGTCAAGAGTAAAGGAGGGAGATCGATCGTTTGACTGGTTGGTGCCAGAACTATAATCTTGCATTCGCCATCAGTAAAACCAAGTAGCTGTTTGGTGATGTCAGACGAGGAAGGCCGAGGATCCACAAACATGTCTTCATCGATGGATCGTTGGTGGAGAAAGTCCACAATTCAAGCTTTTCGGCATATGTGCGTACGTCTAAATATTTGTACTGGATCCTGCATATTGATGCAATCATAAAGAAAGCCCATCAATGCCTCTACATCCTTAAAAAATTGAGAAGATTCGTATGTTGCTGATGTTTCCTTGAACTTCTACAGGTGTACAGTAGAGAGCATATTTACTGGTTGTATCACGGCCTGATTCGGCAACTCGAATACCCAGGAATGAAGGAGATTATAAAATGGGGTGGACACTGCCCAGTCCATCACAGGTACTGATCACACCAGTAAAGGGATCTATACAGGGTGCTGCCTCAAAAGGGCAGGCAGCATCATCAAAGACACACCCCACTCTAGCCATACTCAAATTTCACTCCTGCCATCGGGAAAAAGGTAAAGGTGTCTGAAAACCCTGACCTCCAGATTCAGGAACAGCTTCCCAACAACCATCAGGTTATTGAACACTATGAACTCCAACTAAACTCCAAGCTATAAAACTATTTTGGTCGCACTAGGGACTTGGAGCTTTGTTTTGCTTTGCACTATATTGGGTTTTTTATTTAACAAACTTTTTTTTGTCTGTGAGATTATCTTTTTGTACTGTGTTTACCAACCTGTTGTGATGCTGCAAGTAAGAATTCCATGGTTCTGTTTTCATACATATGACAATTAAACACCATTGACTAACGTCCAGAATACATCAAACATCCAGAATATCGAGCTCCCTCCAGTACTGTAACACGTTGTTCCCCATTATTCGTCCATCAATGGTGGTATTGTCAGCAAATGTAATGATGGTGTCAAGTGATGGTGTCAAATGTGTATCTGTTTACACAGTCATGGGTGTAGAGAAAGTAGAGCAGGGAAGTGAGCACACAGCTGTGAGGTGTCTGTGCTGGATCAGCATGGAGGATGTGTTGTTGCCAATCCGTACTCATTGCTGTCTGCCAATGAGGGGGGTCAAGGATCTAGTTACATAGGAAGAAGCAGGTACCAGTTCCCCTGAATTCGATGTGTTTGGAAGGGATGACGGTGTTGAACATCGTTATAGTCAATGCACAATAGGTTGTTCCTGATGTACAAGCAGTCCAGTGCAGAGTGGGAAGCCAGTGAGATTGTATCTGCTGTCGATCTGTTGCGGCTGTTGGTGAATTGAAGTGGGTCCAGGGTCAATTCTGAGGCAGGAGGTGATTTGTTTCATAAGAAATGTTTCAAAGCAATGGTATTCATTGAGCAATGTCACTTTGGTCCTCTTAGACAGACCTCATCGGTTGAACAATAACTCTAGTTAATTGGTCCATGCTGGCTTATTCTTGAATCATTCAAGACAGGATGTAATTCCATAAGCACATTGTAAAGCATAGAACAGGCCCTTCATATATATGTATATATAGACTATCTTGCTACGTATATGTAGACTATCTTGCCTTTGTATCATAATTCACGTGCATGCGTTAATTCCACATCCCTCCTGCCCTGGTTACCTTCAGTTACCTATTCTGGTGTCTCTTGTTTTGCAACTGCAACTCCTCTGCAACTTATTCCAGGTACCAACTACTCTTTTTGTGTGTAAAATGTACCCCTCATAACTCCTTGAAACATTCCCCCTTTACCATAAAACCTATACCCTCTATTTTTAGACTGCCCTTTTCCAGAGCAACACATTCTCAAATTGCATCATTGTAGCCCCACTTTTTGGTCCATTTGTTTTCTGGATCTGGTTCTCATTTTTGAGATCTGGCACAACTACAGTGCCCTCCATAATGTTTGGGACAAACACCGATCATTTATTTATTTCCTTCTGTACTACATAATTTGGAGATTTGTAATAGAAAAATTCAGACGTGGTTAAAGTGCACATTGTCAGATTTTAATAAAGGCCATTTTTATACATTTTGGTTTCACCATGTAGAAATGACAGCAGTGTTTATACATAGTCCCCCCCATTTCAGGGCACCATAATGTTTGGGACACGGCAATGTCATGTAAATGAAAGTAGCAATGTTTGGTATTTTGTTGCATATCCTTTGCATGCAATGACTGCTTGAAGTCTGTGATTCATGGACATCGCCAGTTGCTCGGTGTCTTCTCTGGTGATGCTCTGCCAGACCTGTATTGCAGCCATCTTTAGATTATGCTTGTTTTGGGAGCTAGTCCCCTTTAGTTTTCTCTTCTGCATACAACAGGCATGTTCAATTGGGTTCAGATCAGGTGATTGACTTGGCCACTCAAGAATTTACCCTTTTTTTGGCTTTGAAAAACTCCTTTGTTGCTTTAGCAGTATGTTTGGGATCATTGTCTTGCTGTAGAATGAACCGCCGGCCAATTAGATTTGAGGCATTTGTTTGAACTTGAACAGATAGGATGTGTCTATACACTTCAGAATTCATTATGCTATTACCATCAGCAGTTATATCATCAATGAAGATGAGTGAGCCAGTACCTTCAGCAGCCATGCATGCCCAGGCCATAACACCCCCACCAGTGTGTTTCACAGATGAGGGGGTATGCTTTGGATCTTGGGAGTTTCCTTCTCTCCTCCATAGTTTGCTCTTGCCATCACTCTGATATGTTAATCTTAGTCTCATCTGTCCACACGACCTTTTTCCAGAAATGTGGTTGCTCTGTTAAGAACTTCTTGGCAAACTAACCTCACCATCCTATTTTTGCGGCTAACCAGTGGTTTGCATCTTGCAGTGTAGCATCTGTATTTCTGTTCATGAAGTCTTCTGCGATCAGTGGTCATTGACAAATCCACACCTGACTCCTGAAGAGTGTTTCTGATCTGTCGGACAGGTGTTTGGGGATTTTTCTTTATTATAGAGAGAATTCTTCTGTCATCAGTTGTGGAGGTCTTCCTTGGCCTGCCAGTCCCTTTGCGATTAGTAAGTTCACCGGTGCTCTCTTTCTTCTTAATGATGTTCCAAACAGATGATTTTGGTAAGCCTAAGGTTTGGCTGATGTCTCTAACAGTTTTATTCTTGTTTCTCAGTCTCATAATGGCTTATTTGACTTTCGTTGGCACAACTTTGGTCCTCATGTTGATAAACAGCAATAAAAGTTTCCAAAGGTGATGGAAAGGCTGGAGGAAAGACTAGGTGCTGAGAGTTCTCTTGTACCTGCATTAATGAGGCAATTAAACGCACCTGAGCAATTACAAAATCCTGTGAAGCCATGTGTCCCAAACATTATGGTGCCCTGAAATGGGGGACTATGTATAAACACAGCTGTAATTTCTATATGGTGAAACCAAAATGTATAAAAATGGCCTTTATTAAAATCTGACAAGGTACACTTTATCCACATGTGATTTTTTTCTATTGCAAATCTCAAATTGTGGAGTACAGAGGGAAATAAATAAATGATGGGTCTTTGTCCCAAACATTCTGGAAGGCACTGTAAGTTGTTAACTTGAGATCCTGCTATCCTCTGCCAAAATCCATATTACCCATTCTTCAACTTCATTCTTTAGTGTTGACATACTTGGACAGAGAATCAGTTTTCACATCTGCTATCATTATTGCAATTCATATCCTTCAGCATTTGAGATATTCAGCAGTGGCCTTTCCCTTAAAACCCAGCCCTTTCCAAAGAAGCCTACTTCTTGGAGTGATTATAGATTAGTATTGTGATTATTTAGTTACTACATTTCAATTAGATCAGCCATGTATTGTCAATATTTATTTCAGTTATGGATAATGGCCATTAACTGTGTTGTCATAAATACATATCTCTAATGCAGCAGTAGGCTCTGTGATCCTTTTAAAATGTAGGCTTAAACCATAGAAAAGCATGTATTCTCAGGTGCATAATATTATATTTAACTTATTTTTCATTAATAACAGAGTAAAATCCTTCAGATAATCAGCTCAGTTTTTCTTCCATTGAAGACGTCCAATTTCCTTGAATACAAATTGTCTGCATTGTTGTGCATTATGTTTTTCTTTTCATTCTTACATTATATATTAGTTTTCCTTTAATTACTTTGTTATACGATGTTCATTAACATTTTTATATTTTACAGGTGGTGTGATGAATTCCAGCAACACAATGACCACTGACCCTTAATGCCAAGCAATATGTCAGGTATGCAATTAATATGGCTTTCAACAAGAATAAACATTTAAACCAACTTACAGCGAACATGATGACAAGAGGCTCTGCAAACTAGTGCGCACTGCGCGGGTAACAACTAATATAGCGTTCATCTCACCCGTACGTGAAACGTGGTCATTCACTATCAAAGCATAAGATTGAACATCCATTTGTTAGTTTAATAAAAAAGATTTGGGTGATGATTCAAATCTAGAATATTAGTTTCCCAGCATCTCTGGAGAAAAGGAATAGGCGACGTTTCGGGTAAACCCTTTTTCAGATTGAAGAGTTCCTAACCGAAAATTCAGCCATTCCTTCTCTCCAGAGATGCTGCCTGGCCTGCTGAGTGACTCCAACATTTTGTGTTTATCTTTGGCATAATCCAGCCTCACAGTAGTTTCCCAATTTGACGAGGAAGCCGAAGAGTCAAAACCCTGACTATTCCTCTTTCCCCATACGCTGCCTGACCTACTGAATTCACCCCATATGTCCTATTACTTAATACAATTGTTAATACTTGTTTTACAATTTCACTAATACGGGAGGAAGGCCATATGTTACAATGAGTTTGGGTCCGAAGTGGGAACATTATTTGAAACAAGAGTAACTCAGGAGATGAACATAGTACATCGCAGAAATGAGAAGTAAATGGCAAACTTAGACATACACGTGGGAACTCGTTTAAACTCGTGAACATAAATGTGGAATCTCGTAGAAAACCATGAGTTTGATTTTTTCTTTAACTCGGGATAACTCGTGGGTGGACTCACACCGTGGGACAGGGCTAATGGCACATTTGGGAGGAGCTGTCAGAATACCTTGGTGGGCAATCATAGAAGATACTGACCTCAAGTGCTGGTGGAGGAAAGAAATAATTCATGGGATATCGATCAAGTGTAATGCTTTTTCATGGGTGGTGTTGAGCATCTTGAGAGTTGTAGCCTCCATTCAGGCAAATGGAGAGTCTTCTATTATGCTTCTGATATGGCCTGTGGTTGGTGAAACGTCCTTGGGCCCCAAGTGGTAAATCACTTACCACAGAACACCCATCTGCTAACCTGTTACTGTTGCCATGGTTTTATGCAGGTGAACCAGTTGAGTTTCAGCTCACTGGTGATCCCCAGGGTGTTGATGATGGAGATTTGGCAGTGGTAATGACATTTAAAGGTTAAGGCTGGGTATTGAAGGTCAAGACAAGGTGGTTAGATTGTCTCATGTTGAGGATGATCATTGCCAAATAGTTATTGGTGTAAGTGTTATTTGACCCATGCCTGAATGTTGTATAGCTCTTGCTGCATACAGTTATAGACTAGTCGGTTTGCTGAGGAGTTGTGAATGGAATTGAAACATCAGCAATACCCTGCTACTGGCATAATGAAGGAAAGAAGGTTGTTAATGAAACAGCAGAAAATAGGACACTGCCATATGGAACTCCTGCAGCGATGTTCTGGGAAAGGAGTGATTGACCTCTAACCATTTTCCTATGTGCAAAGAACAACCAACCAGGGCAGTATTTTCATGTGATATCATTAGACTTTTGTTTATCAGATTCCCTAATGTCACATATGGTTAAACCCTGCCTCAAAGTAAAGGGAAGTCACTCGCCTAATACCTTTCTGCCTCAAATGGCAGTAATACATTTAATGGGCTTGAACTTGTTTGTAAATGGTGATATTAACATAGAAAGTTGGAGAAGTAGTTCCTTTCCCTTTCTTGACAACCTCATTGCCATCTCCAGGGCCACTTAGCTACCAATATCCATTATTAGCCCCAATATGTTAAATACACCTCCTTCTATCCGGCTTCCAGACAAATTCTAATACATTATCCCAGTTTCTCCATCTCTGTTATACCTGTATTGATAATGAGTCTATCTACACCAGTGCCTTTGAAATGTTTTCCCTTTTCCTTATGTCTGGCATTTCTTTCACCATGCCAGGTAGGGTCCCAACAAGGTATTCCTCACATCCACCCCCTCTCCAAACATAGATCACACAAGAATACAAGCAGATAAGAATAAGTGCATATTAATGACCCCCACAAGCTTATCTGCCGTTTAAAATTATAATAGCTGATCCACCCTGGCATTTCAACTCCTCCTTTGTGCCAGTTCCCATTCCTCTCAAACCTTCAATCTTTTCAAAATGTACTTGTCTCTATTTTAAATACTTCTATTCTGCTAGCGTCCACAACTCTCTGGGTAGAGTTTTAAAGATTCACTACCTCCTCTGAGTAGAAATTACTATATCCCTTCGTTTTAAATGCCTGGTCCTTATTTTGAAACTACATCTCCTGGTTTGAGACACTTCAACTTGTGAAAACATGGTAAATTCTGCCCTATCATGTTTCAGTGGGTCTTCTATGTTGCAATAAGATCATCCTTCATTCTTACAAACTCCAGTCTTGGGACTACTAATTAAATGTAACATTTTTAAGGGAACCAGCCTTAGTTTTTATTGGATAATTTAATTACAGCTTCCTTGTTACCCTTCTGGTTATTGCTGCCAGAGTTTAAAGTATTGGTTACCATAACAACTATGGTGTACATCCTATTGCAGGCATTCCCTTTGCTCTCACTGCCCTCTCCCTAACTGCAACATAAAACAACATGTTTGTTCTGATGAAGGCTCAGTGACCTGAAACATTCATTTGGTTTCTCCTTCTACGGACATTGCCAGACCTATTGAGTGCTTCCAACACCTTCTGTTGTTATAGTTGTTATAGGGTGCAAAGAAAATTAGCATGAAGAATCATGAATTCTTATTGCTAGTTTACTGTCGGTTTACAGCCATGTAGAATAGAAATATGGGAACATATTCTCCCTGTTCAATAGATCAATACATCTAAAACACATTGCCACAGATGGTAGAAACAAGGATCTGCAGATACTGGTTTATAAAAAAAGGCACAAAGTGCTGGAGTAGCATGGCGAGTCAGACAGCATCTGTGCTGAACATGGACACGTGATAATAGACAATAGACAATAGGTGGAGAAGTAGGCCATTCGGACCTTCGAGCCAGCACCAACATTCAATGTGATCATGGCTGATCATCCCCAATCAGTACCCCGTTCCTGCCTTCTCCCCTGTTTTGGGTCAGATCTGAAGAAGTGGCCTCACATGAAACATCACCTATCCATGTTCTGCAGGGATGCTGCGACCTACTGCATTATTCCAGGACATTGTGTCTTTTTTATAGCCACAGATGGTGTTAATTTGATCCTACCCCGGACAAACTTGAGTCTCAGTATAATCGTTCGGAAACACACAGAATGTGGCACAGTCTGAATACTATAACTAGCTTCAAAGCAAAGTCAGGCAACATCATTGGTGATAGTGTGGCCCTGTCTGATTAACTTAATGCTTTGAGCAGAAAACAAACAGGGCAATGATTTCCGGCCCTTCAGACACAAGTGTGTTCCCAGGGTCACTATTGCAAAGGTTAGATCGGTTTTCCTTAAGGCGAACCCATGGAAAGCAACTGGCCCAGACGGAGTCCCTGGCTGCATCCTTAGAAGCTGCGCAGACCACTACCAGAAGAAAAGCAAGATCTCATGCCTTAACCACTATTGTGTAATTGCTTTCCACCATCATGAAATGCTTTGAGAGGTTAGTTATGGAGCGCATTAAATCCAGCCTTGACCTACTGCAGTTCACCTACCACCACAACAGGTCCACAACAATGCCATCTGCCTGGCCCTACACATCCCTGGAACATCTGGATAAGAGAAACACCGACAGTATGTCAGATTCCTATTCATAGACTACAGCTCTGCTGTCAATAATATCCCATTCATGTTCATCACCATACTCACAGAACTTTAAGTCAACACTCATCTCTGCAACTGGATCCTCGACTTCCTTACTAACAGACCCCAATCAATTATGATAGGGGACAAATCATCCTCTATGATAATCCTTAATACTGGTGCTCTGCAAGGATGCGTTCTCAGCCCCCTTTTTTACTCCTTGTACACCCACAACTGTGCAGCCAAGTACAAATCCAATTCAATTTACAAATTCTTCAAAGTCTGAAGAAACGTCTTGACCCGAAATGTCATCCATTCCTTCTCTCCGGAGATGCTGCCTGTCCCGCTGAGTTTCTCCAGCATTTTCAATTTAAAAATTCACAGACGACACAACAGTTATGGGCCAGGTATCAAATTATGTTGAGACAGAGTACAGGAAGGAGATTAAGAACCTTATAAATTGGTGTAGAAGTTACAATGTTTCTCTCAATCTCAGCAAGACAAAGGAGATAGTGATTGACAAAGGAGATAGTGATCAGGAAGCGAAGCAGTACATGTATCCTGCATTGATAGTGCCGAAGAAGAGATGGTTGAAAGCTTCAAGTTCCTATGTGTAAATATTAACAACTACTTCGCCTGGAACTCCAATATTGATCCTACCAACAACTAGAGAGCAGCTTTGAGCTACTATCTACCTCATTGGAGATTCTCGGACTATCTTTGATCGGACTTTACTGGCTTTATCTTGCACTGAACTATATTTACGTTAATCCCTTTGTAATGTATCTGGATACTGTGGATAGCTCGATTGAATCATGTATTGTCTTTCCACTGTACCCGGGTACATGTGACAATAAACTAAACTGAACTATGTACATTTCTGAGTACCATTCACATGATTAAGTTAAAACATGCCCTACCTTATTCCTCCACCTAAACATTCCCCATCTAATACTGGAACAGCATTAGTTTAATGGCACGCATGCCTCAATGTAGCATGTCATGTCTGTCACCGCCCTTGGTTTGTTCTACATTCAGAAGACATTACAATTCAGTTAAGTAGAATTCAGATATTTATACACCATTCATAGCATTGTTCTGTTCCCCATGTTTAAATCCCATATGTATTACTTTATACCAATTTGAATTAAGTTTCAATAAATTTAATCTCTATGATATCTTTGAGTTACTGATATCCCAATTAGACTGTGATAAATCTTAAGCCATGCCGCATCTGGACCTCCAGAAGGCATTTGGCAACCATCCACATAAGAGGTTATTAATTAAGCTTTAAATGCACTGGGAATCCAGGAATCTTCATGTGGACTTTTAAGAAGTGCTAAAGGGTGCAAAGCATTAAGTTAAGTCAGGAAATATCGGCCAGTGCTCTGGTTGCTGTGTTTGGAGCCATTATATATAATTTTCATCATTAATTTGGAATTAAAATCACTGCAAACCTACGGATTATGAAATGTAGCTTAGTTTAGTTTATTGTCACGTGTACCGAGGTATAGTGAAAATCTTTTGTTGCATGCTAACCAGTCAGCAGAAATAAAAATAATAGGAAGAGATGTAACACTGAAGCATAGAAATTAGGAATGGGCATGGAAAGCCCACAATGTCCCTCATAGCAGTCCCACAATCCAATATGATCAGAAGTGATCTCTCTCATGTGCCAGTTCTCCTGACCCTCAATTCCAATGTTTTTCAAAATTGCTCGAAGTCTTTCAAAGTCCGAATGCACGTTTAAATGATCACCATCTAGCCTTATAACTATGTCTTCCATTTTAAGATCTTCCACCAGTAGAAACATCTTGACATCTATCATGTTTCACCAAGATCACCACTTATCCTTCTAAACCCCAAAAAATAGATGTAATCTCTTTCGTTGCTTGGAATAGGGTAACCCTCACATCCCAGGAATTTGTCTGCTGAATCTCCTTTGGTCTGCGAACAATGCCAGTGTATCCTTTCTTAAATAAGGGGAGCAAAACTAAGCACAGTACTGCATGTGTGTCCACACCAAAGATCTTAGATCTTATCAAAAAAGTCAACCCGATATATCACCTAGTCCTTTTCTCCAGAGATGCTGCCTGATCCGCTGAATTATTCCAGCCTTTTGTTTGTCTTCAGTTTCAATCTGCAGTTCCTCCCTGTACAAGGTATGTGCCGTATTTGTGTGTATTAGCGTGTGTCCAGTCAGATTTGGCATCCATTCAGATTAACAAGCACGCAAGTTTCCACACACACACTTACTTCAGCAAATAGCGACCAAGACAGTGCTGACAGTGATGGGGGAAATTAATGAGGGTTTACTGCATTTAAAAAAAAAATAATAATAAAACATTTAAAAACACACAAACTGTTCCCCAGTAACACTCATTACACTGTGGGAGGCATAACTGAAGTCGGGTCAGGTTTACTGAAATGGCGGAAGTTACGCTCCGGTCCATTGGATTTCGCAGGAGTAGACTATCTTGCTCTGCTCTAAGATCTTTGGTCCACACCATCATGCTGTCCAAATATAACACCACTTTCTTACTTCTAAACTCCAATCTTATTCAATGAAGACTAAAATACTATTTGCCTTCCTAACCACTTGCTCGATAATGATCTGCCTTCCTGCTTCTGCTACAAAAATGGATAACCTGGCATTTATGCACATTATGCTACATCTGTCATGTACTTGCCCACTCACTCAACCGGTCCAGATCACTGTGGAGCTTCCACTAGCTCATTCTCACATCTCCCACTCAACTTGTGTTGTCTGCTATAAATATTATGTTTAACTCTCAATCGGTAATTAGGTCTAATTTGATAACAGATACTGTGAAAAGCTGGGATCCAAACTCTGAACACAGCCATACCCCACCAGTCATTGCCTGCCATGAATCCATTTCTCTACGCTCTGCTTCTTGTCAGTCAGCCAGCTTACTATCAGTGGTGGTAGATTACTCCCAACACTTTATGATTTCATTTTGCATGCTACACCCTTCTGGCGGACATTATTGAAAGCTTTCTGAAAGACCAAATACCCTTTTTTCCCTCCCATCAATTCTATTAGTTCCATTGAAAGATTCCAGTAAAATTGTCAAGCGTGATCTCTCTTTTGTAAATCCATGCTGATTTTGACCAATCCCATCTGTTTCCCAAATAGTCTGCTATTACCTCTTTAATGGTGGACTCGAACATACTCTCCACTACCCATGTCAGGCAAAATGGTTCTAATTCCTCATGTCCTCCATGTTTCTTTAAGTAGTAATACTACAAAATGATTATCAATCAATTTACTATTTCCAAGGCCACTTTCCTTAATTGCTCAAGGATGCAGACTCCAGACCCTCGGAAATAATCCAAGCCGATATCATTCCTCCCTGTTGTGTTAATTTCCTCCATAACCAACAAAATACCCACCCCCTTTTCTGAAATAAAATCAGAAAAAGCTGAAAACACTGAACAAGTCAGTCAGCATCTGCGGGAAGAGAAACGGAGCTAACTTTTCAGGTCGAAGACCCTTTGACAGAAACAATCTATATTCATAAGAGGAAGGTCAATGACCTGAAAGGTTTCCCTGTTTACTTCCCACAGAAGCAGCAGACCTGTTGAGTATTTCCACCATTTTTGGGTGTTATTTTAGATTTCCAGCATCTGCAGTTTATTTACGGTCACTGCTTTTCCTTTTGCTGTCCTTGCTAAATAATGAAATCTGCCTGATGTTTATTTTCCATCAATTTGTCCTGCAGCCATGTCTCTGTAATCCCAAATATGTCATTCCTATTTCTGTCTGTTTGAATCACTAATTTATCCACCTTGGTGCGAAAGCTCCACAGATTAGGACACACAGCCTTTCAGCTTGACTTTTTAGCATTCTTGGTTTTCTCAGCATTCTCTGTATTCCAGCATGGTTTCCAACCCCCCTACCAATTCAATTTTAGCTTCTCCAAAAACCCAAAAATTCCTCCCACAATTCCAATTTTCAGTGTTTTTCGATTAGAGTTGAAAATATTAAATTGGGGTGGGGGTATTTGCAGAAAGAAACAAATCCCTGTGACACTTGGTGCTGCGAGGCTAATTTGGGAACAGTTGTCAATGGGACTGAAGGGCAATTTAATTCTAGGGACAAATACACAGATCACGTTATGAGCTGGAAAAAGAACAGACAATGCCTGGTAAAATGCAGATTGGTACAAAGTGCTACATGTCGAAAGTAAGAATGGGCAACAGAGGTGCTCCACAAATGGTTTTATGCCCCAATAGCCCCTGCTGGCATTGTGATCTCAGTCATCGAGACCAACGTCAGAAGATCTTTCATGAGGGTGAACCTTCGGAAGGCATCTGGTGCACTTGGGCTCGTTGTCAAAACCTGCACAGACCAACTATCTGGAATATTTACAGACATCTTCAATCTCTCATTACTGGGGACTGAGATTCCCAGCTGCTTTAAAAGGGCATCAATAATACTGGTGCCCAAGAAGAGTAAGGTGACCTGCCCCAACAACTACCAACTGATGGCACTTTTGTCTGTGTTGATGAACTGCTTTGAGAAGTTGGTTATGGCGCATATCAGCTCTTACCTTAGCACGAACCTGAACCCACTACGATTTGCCTACCGCCACATTAGATCAATGGGGAATGCGATTTTGCTGGCCCTCTACTCTGCACTGGGCCAATTGGACAAATAGAGCACAAATGTCAGGCTGTTCTTCATCGACTTAGGGCAGCACAGTGGCGCAGCAGTAGAATTGTTGCTTTATAGCACCAGAGACCTGGACCACGGGTACTATCCGCACAGAGTTTGTATGTTCTCCCTGTGAGCACGTGGGTTTTCTCCAGGTGCTCCAGTTTACTCCCACCCTCCAAAGACATATGGGTTTGTGGGTTAATTGGCTTTGGTAAAATTGTCCCTAGTGTGTTGGATAATGCTAGTGTATGGGGTGATCGCTGGTCAGCGTGGATCGGACCACAGGTTGCAACCTACATGTTTTATTGGTACAGCGTTGAAGAGCTGTCCATTCAGATTTAATGACAGCTGTCTTTGCTCTTTTCTCCATTTCCAAAGCCTGATTTCCCAAATCTACTTACTTGTTTGCCAAGATTATGGCTATTCTCCTGCTCTCACCCATGTTGTTTGCTTCTACTTGCTGCCAACTTGTTACTTTGGACATTTCATTCAATTGTACACAACATTCAAATTCAGTTTAGCAGCAACATTAAAATTTGCCCACAATTTGACTCCCAGCCCTGCTTTGAACTGAGAAACATGGAATGATGCAAAACATTTGGTTTCATCATGCCTTTTCTGGGGTTTTTTTTGTAGCTAGCCAGTTTGCTCTTTCCTAATAGCTGTGTGATCTTTTCTTCAAATATTTATCTTCAACTATTATTATTGAACAGAACGCAGTATTTGTTGAAGGATTAAAAAGCTTTGGATGGCAGAGATATGTCATAAACAGCTCTGTCATTTTGTCTGGTGAGGGCAGCTTCTGTGTTTCAGAGTTAATAGCATGTACTGGTGACTGTTGTTGCAATTAAGGTTAGAGCATTTTACTGCTGATTCTCTATGCATGGATCTAACAGGCCAGGCTGTCTGTGATTCTTCAGCCAGGTATTTGTGTTCTTATTCCATGTAATTTTATAGAAGGTCACCAATAAATGTTATAATTTCGGACTCAGAGAGCGGTAGGCATGTGAGTTCATTGCCACATGGAGCAGTGGAGACAAATACCATTGAAGCAGCTATGTCGGTGGTATATGACACACAGCTCATTACATGTTTATTTCCACCCTGCCCCAGAGCCACTGACACAGTCTCAAGGACTGAGTGGTTGCCGCATGTTTCTCTATGATATGTGTAAGCATTTAAAACACAGAACAATGTGGCTCAGCGATGTTGCAATAATGACCCACCTTCAGGAATTTGTTGAGATGCCAAGTGTGAACTTTACTCAAATAAAAACACACAAATGGGTCTCTCAATGGAGGACGTGGATAGGTGACATTTCAGGTCGGGACCCTTCTTCAGTCCTGACCCAAATCGTTACTTATTCATGTCTTCTAGAGATGCTGCCTGACTTGATGAGTTACTCCAGTACTTTGTTTTGTTTTGGAAAACCAGCATCTGTAATTCCTTGTTTCGCTGAGGGCTTTACTCTTCTTGTTCAGTAGCACATAAGGGTCTAGATGTAGAACTGGAGCAGGAAAGCAAATCTGGAGATGAAATTATAATAATGGCAGGCTGTAAGCAGATCATGACAAAAACCTCTAACTGTCACATGTGCTGTGGGAGAACTGTTTTTATTGGTTATACAGAAACCTTGGAAATAGTATTCTACGTATTAATCCACTGGTGAGTGGTGAAGAGGTAGGGTGGGAGTGATTTTAATTAGTCAACGAGAACCTTTATTTGGACTTGCGTTGGTAGGTAGCTTATGACAATAGACAATAGATGCACGAGTAGGCCATTTAGCCCTTCGAGCCAGCACTACCATTCAATGTGATCATGGCTGATCATCCCCAATCAGTACCCCGTTCCTGCCTTCTCCCCATATCCTCTGACTCCGCTATTTTTAAGAGCCCTATCTAGCTCTCTCTTGAAAGCATCCAGAGAGCCTGTCTCCACCGCCCTCTGAGGCAGAAATTCCACAGACTCACCGCTCTCTGAGAAAAAGTGTTTCCTCGTCTCCGTTCTAAATGGCTTACTCCTTATTCTTAAACTGTGGCCCCTGATTCTGGACTCCCCCAACATCAGGAACATGTTTCCTGCCTCTAGTGTGTCCAAGCCCTTAACAATCTTATATGTTTCAATGAGATTTCCTCTCATCCTTCTAAACTCCAGAGTGTACAAGCCCAGCTGCTCCATTCTCTCAGCATATGACAGTCCTGCCATCCCGGGAATTAACCTTGTAAACCTACGCTGCATTCCCTCAATAGCAAGAATGTCCTTCCTCAAATTAGGGGACCAAAACTGCACACAATACTCCAGGTGTGGTCTCACTAGGGTTCTGTACAACTGCAAAAGGACCTCTTTGCTCCTTTATTCGATTCATCTTGTTATAGAGGTCAACATGCCATTCGCTTTCTTCACTGCCAAAGCCAAAGCCAAAAGCTTTAATTTAATATGATCTTTAAAGAGAACTGGTAGACAATAATGCTGATCATTAGACAATTCCAAGTTATATTGTAGTTTGCATTATTTGCATTTTAACATTTTGCAATCGGCATATGTTTACGGGTGGTTGCTGGGGAGTCGCCTTCATGGTCGTGAGGAGTTCCCACATTTTGTGAACTAGTTGCGGCCAAATTATGGTAGCGAGAATTTTTCAACATGTTGAAAACTTAGCGGCGACTAGAATGAAGTTTCCGTGGAGAGTAGCGGGAATTCTCGTGCCGTAGGTGGGTCACAAGGAGGTCCTAGTGGGTTGCCAGGAGGTCGAAGGTTCTCAGAGGTTCTCGTAGGTTGGAGCCGGTGCTGACCAGCGAATTTCATTGGCTCATTGGGGGAAAAAAAGGTAAGCAGTAGTTTTCAGATCCAAGGAACCGACCGGTAATGTTAAATGTTCTCCAATCTTCACAGCCGTGTATCTCTGGCTTCTTAAAAGTTGTCTCCACTCCTTCTCCCTCCTTCTCCCCTCTCTCCCCGCCCCCCCTCTTTTAAAGGACTTACCGTACACTGAGCTTTAGCTGTCTTAATTACAGCACCAACCTTCCTGTTCATCACGGTGTGTGTCTGTATCACCTTGGCTTTGCACCATGCAAATGTTTTAGACAGCGCCCCCCTGCTTGCCCTGGCCCCCGCCTTTGCTATGTGTTTGTGTGTGTGTGTTCTACTCTGACAATCGCCATTCCAGTTCCCGGTTTTTCAGGCGACTGCCGGCAACTTGACAGTCGCCGGTAGCCCACTGAAAAATTGCCTAAGTGGGACAGGCCCATGAATGATCTAAAAAAAGTCCCAATTCTCAGTTTATCAAATAAGAAAAATGATATTACCTTGATAGTTATAGCAGTATGAACAGAAACAAGATAAACACAGCTGTTGGAAATAGCAATGGAAGGATACTTAACAGGGTAAGATAGCAGGAGGAGGCATATGTGCAGCACAAACAAGAGGAGGGATATGTTGGTCCAAATGGTCTGCTCTGCCCTGTCCATTTTCATATAATTCTGTGAATCTGCTTCCACTGCATTTGAATCACATAGTCTCTTTCATCAACAGTCCCTTGGGATCTGGCATGAGCTTCACCGGTACATTTCAGATCAGGACACTTTACCGTACATGCAATTGCCATTTACTTGCTCTTTGTACCCTATGGTTATCAAATTCAAAAATACTATAATAAGAAAAAACACAGCTTCCCCAGTGCCACTACATAACTGAAATCACACTGGTGGTGTTCTTCTGCATCCATTTCAGAGCTTTGTCTTCTTTGCTGTAAGCTGACATCCAGGCTAAAACACCATAACCTAATTGAGACCAAATCTGTCTTTCATAACAGATTAGTTAACTCCTTGCATTTATAATGCATTCCTCTTTCAAAGAACCCAATAGCCATATAACATAACAGCTGTATTAAAGGACTTTGATCTTCTCCCATCTTCTTCCCATAGCTTTGCACATGCAATGCTGCCAGCAGATACTCTGAAGTCATAGTCGTACAACACGGAAACAGGCCCGTTGACCCAACTCGTCCCTGCTGATCAAGATGCCTCATCTAAGCTCGTCCATTTGCTCTCATTTGATCCATATTCCTTGAAACCTTTCCTATCCATGTACCTATTAAAATGTTGTTTTTTATGTTGTTATTGTACACACCCCAACGACCTCCTTCCTACCACTCTCTGAGTGGAAAAGGTCCCCCTCCGGTTGCCATTAAATCTTTCCCCTCTCACCTTAAACCTATATCCTCTAATGCTGGATTCTCCTACTCTGGGTAAAAGACTGCATTCATCCAATCAATTCCTCTCATGATTTTATTCACCTCTATAACATCACCTCTTAGCCTCTTGAGCACCAAAGAATAAAATCCTAGCTCGTGCAATCTCTCCCTATAGCTCAGGCCCTGAAGTCATGGCAACATCTTTGTGGTAGATCTTCTCTGCACTTTTTCCAGCTTAAAGACATCCTTCCTATAGCAGTGACCAAAACTGAACAGAATACTGCAAATGTGGCCTCTCCGATGGCTTGTACAGCTTTAATAGACTGTCTTTTGGGTCGCTCAGTGGCGTAATGGTAGGGTTGCTGCCTTACAACACAAGAAATCCAGGTTTGATCCTGACTACAGGTGCAATCTGTAGGACGTTTGTACATTCTCTCTGTGACCGCGTGGGTTCCAGTTTCCTCCCACACTCCAAAGACATACGGTTGTAGGTTAATTGCCTTCTCTACATTGTAAATTGTTCCTAGTGTGTAGGATAGTGCTAGTGTACAGGGTGATCGCTGGTCAGCGCGGATTCAGTGGGCCAAACGGCCTGTTTACACGCAGTATCTCTTAAAGTTTCATCTTCTATACTCGATACCCTGACTAATAAAAGCCAATGTACCCAAAGCCTTCTTTATCACCATATCTACCTGTGACACCACTTTCTGGGATCTGTGCAACTATACTCCTAGGTCCCTCTGCTCTACGGCACTCCCCTGGGTCTTCCCTTTCACTATGAAGGTTCTGGTCTGGTTTGACTTCCCAAAATGCAACACCTCACACATATCTGCATTGAAATCCATTTGCCATTCAGCAGCCCACTTGCTGAACTGATCAAAATCTTCCTGTAGATTTTGATAACCCTCTTCACTGTCTACGATACTATGTGATGTAATCTGCAATTTCACTAATCATGCCTTGCCCATTCTCATCTAACTCGTTAATATAAACCACTAACAACAATGGGCCAGCACCAATCCCTGAGGCACACCACTAGTCACAGGCCTCCATGAAAAAAATCAACCTTCCGCCAACACCCCCAGCTTCCTTCCATGAAGGCAGCTAGCTCTCCCTAGATGCCATACCATTAACCTTCCAGAGCGGCCTAACATGTGGAACCTTATCAAAGGCGCTATCAAAGTCCACATACATCATCTCCAGAGTCTTCAGCCTTGCCCTTGTCAACCTGCTTAGTTACTTCTTCAAAAAAACTCAATCAAATTTGTCAGACACTATCTCCCACGTACCACTTAGTTTTGCACACTCTTTCTACTCAAATGCACCATTTCATGCTTCTGTGTTATGTTTCATGTATGAAATGGTTGCCCATTTATCAGTCACTCTGTGCTGGATTATTACACCTTATTGATCACACCATTTCCAGGTTAAATATGATCTGCCAGCCATGACATTATGCCAAATACTGTTAAATCCAGGTCTAAAAGAGCAATGCTCCAAATACCAACTCCTGGAGAGACTATTGCATACTTCTTTGGATCTAAGAAAACAATTGTTCATCACTAGGCATTTTGTTCTGTGAAGGGAACTGACCTGCCATAAGAGGTGTGCGGCAGTTTCCCCAGCATGAGGTTCAGTGACAGATCCAGTAGCGTCTATCAATCATTAAGTCCAGACCTATACAGTTATGTATAGAGTCAGGATGCCATGTGCATTTTCATGCCTTTTTGATGATTTCACCAAAATAATGCTTTTTTCAGGATCAAGTGCCTAAATCAGCGTTTTTTTGCCATTTTACTAAAAGATCGTGCTATTTTCTCCAATTGTACCGTGATTACAATGATGTTTTCTATGTTAACACTATATTCCACCCTGGTGGAATAAAACTGGGTGAAAAAAAGGTTTTACCTTCCACTACCTGCAACCTCTGGCAACCATCTTCAACTAGCATCGCAACCGGCTTCGACTAAAAAATTACCGATTTTGAAAACGGCAACTTATTTTTAGTCGCGGCCGGTTTTGAATTTTTTGAAATAATCGCCGGACCATAGAAGAAACGGAAACCACTTTCGACCATTAGGGAGACTGAGAAAAACCTCGGGAACCTCCGGGAACCGCACGGAAACCTGGGTGGGGTGCAAAGTCTTCAGAGGTTTTCGTTCAGGTTTCCCAAGTGGGACAGGGGCATTACAAGAAAAATGATTACACTCATTGATGTTGGAATTCCACTGTGGAAATTGGAAAACAAATCTCTCAGAGGTTTTTTTTAGAGAAATACACAGAGGAACATATACCAAGTGAGTCATCATTATGGAAGAAATATGTTGACAGCAACTTCAACATTGTTGTGCAGAAAATTAGAAATGAAGTTGCGTGCAACAAAATATGGATCTCAATAGACGAGGCAACCGATGCTGTGTGGAGATATGTAGCCAATGTGGTCATCGGTACACTGGAGGCAGGTCAACCATCAAAGGAGTATTGGAGAAGTCAAACAGCTCAACTATTGCTCAGTTGTTTACATCTTCACTTGCTGTACTTTTGCTAGAAGTATAAAACACGAGAATGTTTTTCTGTTTGTGACTGATGCAGCTCCGTACATGAAAAATGCTGCTCGTGCTCTTAAAGTTTTATTCCCCAAAATGTTGCATTTGACATGCTTAGCTCAAGGACTTCATAGAATTGTCAAGCACTTACGTAGCTTGTTTCCAAATGTCGATCGCCTAGTTTCCAATGTCAAGAAATGCCAAATGCCAAAGGTATACAGGGGAAATGTGACAGAGTGATTTTAGCTAACAAAGATCTTGAAGAAATACAAAACATAGCTAACGTTCTCAAAGGTAGTTGTAATACACAAGATATCGACATGAATATAGAGACTGTAGTTTCGGGTAAGCACGAGTGACCTCAGCTGAGGTAGAAAGAAGTTTTTCACAACTGAAGCATATTCTGTCTGATAGACGGCATAGTTTAACACCAGATAATTTGAAAAAAATGTTAGTAATTATGTGGAACCAGACAACTTTGGTCATTTAAGGAAGAATTTCTTTATATTACCATTTTGAAACATATTTTGGTGGTGGAAATAAATGCCTTTTTATGTCTTTTTTTGACAATAAATGCCTTTATCGTGCATTGTTTGTAATTTTATTATGCCTTTTTGCCTGCCCATTTCAGAGTTTTTTAGCGTCCTGGCTCTAGTTATGTATGTCCGGCAATTAATAAATGCCAGACCTTCCCTTTGGAAACACTGGTTGCTCAAGTGTAAAAACATAGAGCCACAGAAATGACTACTGTATGAAGCCCTTTGTCCTATCTTGTCCTAGTTGGTTGTGATAACATGTGGAACACTGATCATGACCATCGTTTGATGACATTAAATTTCTTGAACCCTACATCAGTCCGTTGGGACCAACCTCCTGGCGATGACCTCTGTCTATCCCTAGAGAGATATGGTATCCTAGTACACAATTGAAACTGGCTACTCTGAAGCTGGACACAAAGAGCTGGAGTAACTCAGCGGGTCAGGCAGCAGCTCCAGAGAAAATTGGGTAACATCTCAGGTCAGGATCCTTCTTCAGAGAATTCAGTCTGAAGAAGTTTCCCAACCCAAACATCACCTCTAGAGATGCTGCGTGACTCACTGCGTTACTCCAGCGCTTTGTCTATCTTTGGTATAAACCAGCATCTGCAGCTCCTTGTTTCTATCTTCTTTTCTATGAAGCTGCAGCAAGTTAGGAAAATTAATAAAATTCAATAATTTATAGCTGCAAAATTGTCTACAAAGGTTGAGGAGTTAGGCATCAGTTATATAGTTATATAGGGCAGGGGTATGAATAACTGTTTCTATGAACATTATCGATCTCCTTAATTAAGAGTGGATGTTAATATCTGGAAGAGGTTGACATTACTCAACTAATATCTAAAGAAGGCATTATGAGGAAACCATACCTGCTGGAATTTAGAAGAGTTATAACAGTTTGAATCATTTGGGATATTGAGGGATCTTGATAGGATGGATATGGAGAGTTTTCTCTTGTGGAAGCTATAGATTACTTTTAAAAATAAGTGGTCACCCAGTTAAGACATGGATGAGGTGATTTTTTTCCTCTGAGGGTCATGAGCCTTTTGATCTCCCTGCCTCAATGGGTGAGGGGGGGGGAGGGGGAAATTAAACCAGAATACTTTATTATTTTCAAGGCAGAGATTCATAAACAAGCAGGGAAGATTACTATAGGTCGACTGATGCTACATTTACGTCAGCCATGATTTTATCAGATGGTGGAACAGACAGACTCAAATGTCTAGTGGCCTTTTGGGGTCAAGGAAAGAGCGTTCACGTCGCGGCCCTGTTTTCACCAATCTTTCCACCACCATGCACAAGAAGCGCAAGACAGACACACTTGTATGCAGATGCTCTGGCTGAACAACTTCAAATCTTTTGCAAATAAGAAGAAGTGGCCTTTTTCACCTCCTAATTGTTCTTCCAACTTTCTAATTGCATGCCTGGGGGATTCTTTTAATCTCCAACAAATACAATTCAGTAGCCCCTTCCACAAAGAACACCTCTTACAGGCACTGCTCTTCACCATCCATTTGAACCCCCCTTGAGTATTCTCCTATCTTTCTCGCTTCTTTGCAGCATCCATTCATTAAAGTCTAACATTCCTCATAGCTGGAAAGTGCTGGTTGTGTTGCGTATGTTCTATGAAGCATTCGAAGATTGCACCCATGATACTAAATGCTAAGAGTTGTGAATACCTAGTGTAGATTGATAGAACTAGTAAAACTAGTAAGACCAGTAATGCTGAAACTAGTAAGACCAGTATTACAAAGGGAAACTCAATAAGCGAGTTCGGTATTCCGAAAAACGCAAGGAATCATGGGATTTGTCAAAAGTCATTCGCTATAAAGAAAAAGCAAACGAAGCGCTGGCTGTATAAACTGAGTATAAATTCTTATCTTTATTCATAGTTTACATTTAAAAATATATTTAATCTGAGGAATGGGGTTGCCAGGTAGTGGGAGAGCGGGGTGTAACAGCGAGAGAGAGGGAGACAGGGGAGAGACTGGACCGGCGGAGAGACATTCTCGGCTGCTCCACGCACACAGACCCGCGCCTCATTCGCAGCCAGGATCGAACCCGGGTCCCCGGCGCCGTAAGCGCTGCCGAACCGCCACTGGAGCCACTATGCACTGGTGGTAGAGTGAATGGAAAAAAATACATTCTCTCTACCACCGGTGCATTGTGGCTGCAGTATATATCATCAAAAAATACTTTGTAGTTATTTGCCTGAGTTATTAGAACAGCATGCCCCAAACTGTGACCCTCATCACCAAGAAGGTAGCAATGCATGGGAACACCATCATTTGTTGAATCACATAAAACATGTACACCTGTCTGACATGAGAGTAAATCACTGGTCCTTCGTTATTGCTGAGTGTCTATCTTGGAACTCCTTATCCAACAGATTTCCGTCAGTGGGTCAGCATTAGTTCATGGCTCGCCGTCACCATTTCAAGGGCATTTAAATGCCTGTGAAGCACATAGTCCCAAAACACCGATTATTTATGATAAAACATTAAAAGGTGATATCCAAAACCCTACAGTAAACTCTGTAAGATCAGGATAATTATTTTCTATCGCTAGCGAATTAAAACAATTGGGTACCCCTACTTCAGACTGTGATGTAATTAATTTAAGATCACTAATATTCTAGACTATTTTTATGACTGTATGGTCAGTAATTTATCCATTTGGGTATTATAGGATAATTTTCCTTAATGAGAAGTAGAATTAGGGAGGTATCAGCTCCAGTACACCTGGTAACTATATTAAAAAGTACACAAACTGCTCTAGGATCTGATCTATCACAGTATATAAAATAAAGGTGATTGTTCCTTTGCACTCTCCTGAACAAAAGAACAAATTGTACCAATTATCTGATTGCTGACAACTGGTTTGTTAGCTGCAATCCCGACGAAAGCCAATAAAGGAGCTGCTGCTGACTTAAAGAAACAATTAAGAATATTCGACTAGGGAGAAGATAGGAACATAAAGGACAGCTGTCAGCACAAGAAATTTGTAATGCACAACCACAGGTTACCTTAGCGATTTTTTTTTGCACAACCACAGGTTACCTTAGCGATTTATTTCTTTGTTGAAAAATTGAGAATCATCACACCTACTATGTACTCCAAGAAAGACGTGCTTTAGTAATATTTTTACAGCAAAAACAAATCAAAATTATGTTCATTAAGGAGATGGACTGTGTATTTGCTATGCCTCATCAATATGCTAATTATTGACCAGATTTCATAAATAAGTTGTAATCATGAAAGTCATGAAAATGATCAAGAATATTAGTGATATTGAATAAACTGCATCACAAGCTCAAACAAACATACATTAGATCCATTTTATTTTTTCTGAATTTTTATATTATAATATTTCTACAGCATGCAGGGGCAGTCGATTAAGAGAATAGAATTCACACAAAATGTAAAAATCACAATTGAAGTTAAAAATAAAGCCAATGGTGTTTTATCGTCGTATATAACTTCCTTGGGGTTAGAGGTAAAATTGGATTTGGTTTTGTTTGTTAACATCATTATGAACAAGATCAATAATGTTTACTTAGAGAATTGAAATTATTTGCTGGATAGATGTCCAGCTATTGAAATAATAAACACTTAGTGACAATGTATGTCACATCATGATTTGGATTGGGAGGTAACAATTCAAATGAATGTTCAAGCCAGCATTTAATTAAAATCCATTGTAATCTAAGGGGAATCGTTTAAAAATGATTAGGTTAAAGTAAGTAATTGTCTCCAGAGACTTTTATGCTGGTCTACATATTTTTCTGAGATAAAGACATAGATGTATGAAAATATGGTGGATATAGAGCTGAAGTTACACTGTAGAGAGTACATTTTTTCAGCAAAATGTGATGATAGCAGAGTTACAAAGCATTCATATGCATAGGCTTCTTTAATGCCTGTAATGAAAATAATTAAAAATGTACAAGCGTTTGCATATAGGGAAGTCTTAAAATATCAAGATTTAATCTCAATTCCTGATGATTCATGCAGTTTCTGGAATCTATTTACAAATAATCTGCAATGAGACAAAAGTTTTAATTTGACCAAAAGCGTTTAGATTTTTCAAGAATAAGGCTATGCCAGAAGCTGTAAACATTTTGTGGGAGTGTTTCTAATAATATGTATTGTGAAGGTGTCTCGGAACTCACAATTACAAGCTACGTTCCCATCTATAAGGAGTAATCGGATAGCATGAAATCATAAGGCAAGGTCATAGATGATATTACCTAGAAGATTATTCTTATGTATGGGAAATAAGGCATGGATATTTGCCAAAACCACCATCATGGAAATTGGATCACAAGCAAACTAATTTTTTGCAGCATTTTTACAGCAGCATTTTTACAGCAACCTATTTGCGTACCCATTTGGACACATTCAAGTTTCTAGTCTGGAAATTTGGTCCTTTAGGACTGTCGGAAACTAAACCCGCAAAACCTGAGGATGCATTAATGAAGCCTTCAGCCCGAGGCCCACAGCTACATATGGATTTGAAACTTTCCCTTCAGTTCCTGTGTAAAGGATGGATGAGGAGAATGGGTGAATAGACCAACTGGCTCTGAGTTGTAGGATGTGGAAAGGGCACATTGGAAACACTGACCTCATGGGTGATTTTGGTGCATGAAATCAAAAGGAGGATGTGATAGCTTAAAATGGGCCAAGTCACATTAATGAATTTCCATAATCATCATTATGAAAACTGACTTGACTATCAACATTTCTTGAGATTAAATGTCATCTACTACCATGAAGCCCAGATCCACATTCCTCTTATCGAGTCCTCATCACAAGATTAGAAATTGTTCAGCCAGGGCTGAGCACACTTCTCGGCATTTGCAGACAATGGCGTCTTGCGCTTCTTGTGCGCAGTGGTGGAAAGATTGGTGGAAACAGGGCCGCAAAATGAACGCTCTTTCCTTGACCCCATTTCCACATTGAATCAAGGTTATATTGTTGTTCCTACTTGCAGAGGACTAATGGGACTTTGCCTTCCGCTGCATTGGCCCCATAACCTTTGGTCCTTTATTTTATGCAGTGAAGGCATTTTAACTTGAAACTGATTTGTCTTTGTGCATTACTAGTAAATGATTATTTGAGTTCTCCTTGGATATTTGCAATCCAGGAGAAGAGAGATCAACTAGTGGATTTTAAACTTGTATTTGATTTATGGAGAGAAGGATAAAAACATTTGGCCTTTGGAATTTGTTTTTAGATTCTTAGGGATTTTGCTTCCCTAATTGTGATGTACATTTACATCCTTATAACATGAAGGTAAATTGAATGACATCTTTCCCTCAGTTTTTATAGCATTTTTCAATTTTCAATTTACCAAAGCAATTTAAATCTATTTTCTGATTAACTTTATTTTATGCTGGAAATACACTTAATCCTGGCATTTGTGACAGAATTTTTACAATATATTATCTTCAAACACATAATTATTTATGACATGCCGCTTTAAACGAGTTTTCTTCAAGTTGAATGTACCTCAACTATTTTGTCATTACGATGACGTGCAGGTTTGTAGGTTAATGGGCCTTTGAAAATTGCCCCGAGTGTGTAGGGAGTGGATGCGAAAGTGGAGTAACATAGAACTAGTATAAATGGGTGATCAATGATTGGTGTTGACTCGGTATGCCATAGGGCCCTATCCAGGTGTATCTTTAAATACATAAATACAATGGAGGGTTACACAAAAAGCTGGAGAAACTCAGCGGGTGCAGCAGCATCTAAGGAGCGAAGGAGATAGGCGACGTTTCGGGTCGAGACCCTTCTTCAGACTGGTCAGGGATCAGGGAAACGAGAGATAGAGACAGTGATGTGGAGAGATAAAGAACAATGAATGAAAGATATGCAAAAAAGTATTGATGATAAAGGAAACAGGCCATTGTAAGCTGTTTGTAGTGTGAAAATGAGAATGAGAGTGAGAATGAGATGGAGGTTCATTACATACTAAATACAATGGAGGTTCATTACATTTAAAGCATTGGAGAGAATGCTGATGTTACTGAGAGATTCCAGGATATGTCACAGTGGGGCACCTGGGTGTGTATTAGGACAGCCTGCAATAAAGACAATGTCACTTGAGGTTGAGTCCATTTCTTTTGTATCCTCAGTCTCTGAAATTTGTGTATGGCCGGCTTTGAACCCAAGGTCCTCAAATGATCATTTAGGCTGCATAATAAACTCAACAAAGTTGTGGTTCTGAATCCCATTGTTTGGAGGAACTCTAGAAGGTGCAGGGAAGTGCAGGAGCAGACATGAAGCCCGTAATGATTTCTTCACCAGAAATAGAATATAACTGTTCAACTCGCAAAAAAATCCAGTTTAACAAGGAGAAGCACATACAATGGTAACATGTAAGAGAATCGCAGCAGCAAAACCAAAAATAGTTTTCTATGGGGAACAATGCCAGAGTCTAATACGGTTTTCTTCATCTCATTCAAGCGTACTTCCATTGCAACAACTCCAAAAGCTGTTTCTACTTTGCTGCATCTAAAACTTTACCAGCTAAGTGTCATCCAAACAAATTTTGAAACTCGAGAACGGTATTCCTGGGAAGAAGCGGACCAATCTGACTGCAGAAAATATGTTATGCAATTTACTCCATAACTCATCCATAACTCTTGCATGGGTTTTTGAAGGCAGAAGTATCGAAATCCACTTGTCTTTATCAAAACAGCTCATTAAAGGTGGTGCGGAGAAAGGTAATTTGTCGATAGTAAGAGGTTACTGACAAATTGAAGCAGAAACTTTATACGGTTGGAATGTTGGTATCAAAATCGAGGTTCATATTTAATTATGGAGATTTCTCATTGGTTTCTTCTTTGGTACTCAATATACATTGTTTTTAGATTAACAAATTACAAATTCTTAGTAGGTTAACCTTATTCCAGCTATCTAGTTTATATCAGCAGCAATGTTTATATCAGTAGCAATGTTTTTGCTGGTATTAATCAAAAGAAACATTGATATAATGAATGAATCTTTATTTCTGTATAATTTATCTAGCAAATAAATGTTCAGCTGAACTTGAGGTAGAATTGTCATCCATAGGAAAGATTAAAGCATTGTTTAGGATTTCACCTCAAAAAAAAGTTAAACTGGTATAATCGCCTGATTCCCACAGATTCACACACTTTACATTAGAGTACCTCAAAACCAACAGATGTCAGATTTGATCGCTTTAAAGTCTTATTGCCTGACTCTTGTTACTTAGCGATTATCTTTTTTTACAAAATGTTTGTATAAGATCTGTATAAAATTGTACGTATCAATATAACTTGCACTTTTTGTATTATTTACCTGTAGAGTGTTTCAACTTTACTGTAGTTTCTAATCTTTGAATTTTTTTAATCGAATCCTGCTGCCCAAACTGAATTTCCTATATACTACAAAGTCCCACATTAACAAAATAGATTCCTCTCCAGATTTCTACGGCTCAATTTGAGGGCCATGCAACTGATGAAATATTAAAATCAAAATTTATTTTAATTTATAACCAGTTTTAATGGGTTTTAATTTGCTGAAATGAACATATCTTTATCTGTAAAGATCCATTGGCATCTGCTTAATATAATCATCACTGTTCGGCTAACTTGCCATAAGGCTAATAATAATTGCCATAAGGCTTAAAATAATAAATAAATAAATAATTGTTTACAAGTCTTGGTATTCAGTCAGTGGTATTTGCATTTATTGATTTTTGGCATTTTATTCTCAGCCATTAAATCTGATTATCTGTTATTTTTTATATTAAAAATAAAATAATTGTTTTAGCCTGTATTTGATTATCAGTTTAGTGGAGAAAACTGTGAGACTTATATCACAGTCTTAAAACAATTAGTTACTGTGTTTGATTGCAGTACATCTTATACTAAAAAAAAGAATCCACTTAATAATAATGATTAGTGATGGTTGCTGAGTTCTAAACACAAACTGGTTTATTTAACAATAAGTGGCTTTCAGTAGAATGTTGTACTGAATTAATTGCTTCTATTTCATTAACATCACAAAATTAACAAAGATGTTGAATCAATGTTTTTTCTCATAAACACTTTGATAGTTTGGTTTGAGGGATTAGAGTAGCTGTAAGAAAATATTGTGACAAAGTGGATTGGAGAGTGTTGTTTCAGTTTGAGCTTACTGTCAGATGGTAGTCTACCTGTCTGTCACAGCAATTGGACCCTATCACAGATTAAAGGGCCTGTCCTACAAGCATGCAACTCTATGCGATGAACGCGATCAAACTAGAAGCGGGAGCCGCGCGGAGGTCGGGTGATCCCCTGTACAGGGCCGTTCCCACCAGCATGCGCCTGCATGCGGCAAGCGCGACCAAACCGGCAGCTAGGGCCGCGCGGAGGTCGGGTGAGTGGCGTAACGCGGCGCAAAGTGAGGCGAACTTGGAGCGAAGTCTAAGGTAAGTTCGCCAGGACAGAGAGGGGCACAGAGGCACACACACACAGAGGGCCACGGAGCCACACACATAGAGGGTCAAGGAGGCACCTACAGATAGGTTCACGGAGGCACGATGTCGGGGCGGTGTGTCGAGGCGACTGCGAGCCGACAAGCCGTTGCCGCGCCGAATTTTTGAAGATAGTCAGTTTTTCGGAGCCCTGCGCGATGTCGGGACGAACTCCGCACAATTCCGCACGGCTCCGGCGATCGAAGTGGGACCGGCCCCGCGATGCCGGACGGCTCAAGCGACCACGTTAGGTCGCGCTAATCGCATAGAGTTGCATGCTTGTAGGACAGACCCTTAAGGGTTTTAGCTTTGGTTGTCTGAAGAAGGGTCTCAACCCGAAACGTCACCCATTCCCTTTTCTCTAGTGATGTTGCCTGTCCCGCTGAGTTACTCCAGCTTTTTGTGCCTATCTTTGGTTGTCATTCATCCGCTGGGGTGGAAGATTGCCCGGTTTCGACTAATGCAATCAACCCGGCGTACACAATCAAATAAGAGAAAATAGTAAGATTAAATGAGAACTTACCAGTTTGAAGTTTGATCTTTATTTTATGAGGAGTTACGATGAGGGATTACGTGAAGACCCCGCCAGCAAGCATGCGCGACATTCTTCAAAGCAGTGGTGTGAAATCAGAGTAGACTAATATAGTAAGATAAGAGAGAACTTTCATACCAGTTGAACTTTATAATAGAGGGTTTTGGGAGCGGAGGGCACGTAATCCCTCATCCTAACTCCTCATCAAATAAAGATCAAATTTCAAACTGGTAAGTTCTCATTTAATCTTACTATTTTACTTCGTAGTCACTCACGTGACTACGTGAAGATTTCAAAGCTCTGTCATTTCATGCCCTGGAACGAGTCCATGCTCACACACTGCCATTCTAGGAAAGGAGGATGAATGTATTTCAGACATGACACTGTGCTGAAAAATAAAGAAGGTATTTATTCACACCAAAATAATATCCCCACATTGGGTAATTTATTTTACAGAATTTAAATTTTTCCCTGCAAACGTGTCAGGAGCGGCCACGGGTTTATTATAAAAGCATTGAAAAGCCTGTTCATTGCTCCAACCCGCTGTGGCCAGGATGTGGTCCATAGGAACTTCCATCATCCCAGCCGCCGATGGAGATGCAGTCCTGGTGGAGTGAGATTTGAAAACATTAGTATCCACGCCCGCTGCATCTAATACCACCCTTAACCATCTGGAGATGGTTTGCACCGTGACTTTATGGTGACTTTATGGCTTATGAGTAAAGCTCTCGCCGTGCTCCTAAGAGTCTTAGTGACTTGTATATATTGTAAAATAAGTGTCACAATGCAGAGTCGACTATCTGCAGGATAGGCCAGAAATTCTAATTTTTGGCCAGATGAACCGGGTCGGTCTTGTTTAAGTAACCCCTGTATAAGAAAGGTTATCTTGCCATTTGTGATATACATGGCGTCCATACTTAATTTGTGTAAGGACTGGACCTGTTGTGCTGATACAAGTGCCATAATCATTACCATCTTGTATGTAAGTTTGTCAAAGGTGAGCCCCGTTATGGGTGTCCATCCTCGTAACACAGTTAAAACTATGCTTATGTCCCATGTATGGGTGTATCTCGGCCTGAGGGGACTAGAGTTAAATATACCCCATAGTTTAGATACTAGTGGGTGTGATCCTATAGCCAGGTGATCACTCCCTCTGCCCAGATAATTAGATAGGGCACTCCTTGCACAATTAATGGCACTGTAACTCAATCCTTCATCGAAATGAAGGGTAGCCAGAAACTCCAGCACTTCAGTGATGGTGGCTGAGTCATATGTAGTGTTCGTCCTGGTGTAGAACACTTCCCATTTCCTGACATATGGGTCTGGTTCCCAAGCAACATATGTTGGTAGTTGGTGATTTAGTCTGGATGCAAAAAGGTCAATATCTGGTGTCCCATAACGTTCTATAATATCTGTAAACACTTTCCGATCCAACATCCATTCTATGTTGTCGTTGAATTTGCGTGGCCACTGTATTTAGCTTACCTGGAAGGTAAGTGGCTGAGATCCAAATCTCTCTTTCCAGACACCAGTGCCAGATATTATTAGCCAATTCATCACATGATATCGACCTTATTCCACCCATATGATTAATATAGGCCACCACTGTGGTATTGTCAATTTGTAACCTTACATGCAACTGGTGCATATCTGAACAGTAGGCCCTGAGTCCATGAAATGCTCCCAGCATTTCTAGATAATTAATCCCTAGTGCTTTAAACAGGGTTAATTCGTGTGCACTCCATCTGCCTCCACAACTTGTGGTGGTATTAGTTGCTCCCCAACCTTTAGCACTGGAGTGGTCCAAATTGTGCTGCTGGGAACGCAGCCACTAATTTCCCAATCACTCTGGCTACTTGCCGAATGGATGGTTCCCTGATGCCAGTGAGTCTTCTGCATGCTTCTATCAAGTCCATCACTTTGTTAGGTGGCAAGGTGATAGACATTTGCACAGACTCAATAGTGAACCCCAAATAATCCATGGTAGTGGAGGATTCCAATTTTGATTTATCTGGATGTATGATAAATCCCAGCTTTTGAAAAAGATGTTTTGTGGCTGATACTGCCAATGTAGCCATCTCCAAATTCTCACCTACAATGAGAATATCATCAAGATAAGCCATAACGATATGGTTGTGTTCCCTTAAATAAGCTAAACCTGGTTTTAATAATTTTGTAAACAGCCTGGGTGCCGATGATAACCCTTTGGGTAAGGCCTTATACTGCCAAAGCTGTCCCATCCAGACAAATTTCAGGTATTTACGATGATCCTTGTGTATTGGTACTGAATAGTATGAATCTTTAAGATCGATGCAAGCCATGTAGTACCTATCAGAAATTAGCTGTTTAGCTGCGACAAACGTGTCCATTTTGAAATGGGCATACTGAACGGAATTATTTAGTTCGGTCAAATCTATAATGATGCAGCAACCGCACCTTTTTTGTTTTTTGTAAATATATTTGATACGAACTCTTGAGATTCTCTGATTGTCTTCTCAATTACCCCTTTTGTGTTTAGTCTTAACAGCTCAGCATGACCTGCTGTTCTTTCTTTTTGTGAAAGTATGAACTTCCGGCTAGGCGTATGCTGAACTAGGATGGGGAGTTCGTATACAAATTCAATCTTATAACCCTGAATACTTCCGAGTATGTAAGGATCAGAGGTAAAAGTGCACCACACATGATGAAACAAGTGCAGCCGTCCACCAACTTTTGATGAATCTAAATATGCAATGTTTTTGAGGGAACCAGACCCACCTACCTCCATGGTTACTGCCGGTGTTGTGTGGGTTGTCTCTGCCCTTGTTTCTTCAGTTGTTGTGTTGCTGCGTTGTGGGGTTGGCGCATTTTCCAGGAAGGCCGGGCTGGGCCATGGTCTAAAAAAGACCGCTGTGCAGGTGGGCCGGCCTTCGAGCTTTCACCACCAGATGGTCAATCATAGTACCGTTGTCTGGTGGATGTGTAGGGGTGCTGCCGCTGCTGATAGTGGGTTTTTGAGGTGCTTGGTACCTTGATGAGGCCTATAGCCTTGGCCTCCTCATCCAGGTCTTTCACCCGCTTCGGGAGGTTGTCCCGAAACAGCAGATTTGGCGGCTGAGTGCTACTGGTCCTGCATAATCCCACGAATTTGGGATTAAGTGCAGATTTGATGATGCTCTTTCTGTAACTGTTAATCTCGAACTGAGTATTACACAGTAATGCTAAAGCATCTTGTAGCTCTTCAGGCATCTCAACCCCAACAGCTGTCCTGGTCACTGCTGTGATTCCAGCAACCAGCAGTTTAAGGATCCTCTGGAGCTTCACCTCCTGGCTCCTTATAGAAGGGCTCATGTTGCCCCAGATGGGGTTGTTGACTGCTGGTACATTGAGAGAGTTACAGTTCTCTGGAGCGAGATATTTCTCAGCCGTAGTATTAATAGCTTGTTCCTGCAGCTGGTTTGTGGCCATGTAATTTATACTGGCTGCCAGCTTTGGGTGTATCGGCAGTCCTTTTTGTGTTGGTACAGCATGTTTGTTTACCATGCCCAACAATTCTTCTGGCACCCCTAACACAGTTGGTTGTTCAGCCATTGCCCCTTCTTCAGGGTCAGCCCAGCACTGACCCCTAATGCTCCCCTGCGAAGAGGGTGAGACATTTCGCAGTCCTTGAATGGATCCTGCCGTGGGTCTGCGAGGAGACCCACCGTGACTCTGCCCCTGCCTAAGCAGTTCACGCTGGAGCCACTGCTCCATCAACTGCTCCATGTGGGAAAGACGCCCGCCGTCGCTATCTGCGAACGGGGTGTCTTCGGGTCTGGACCCAGCCGAGTCAACGATCCTGTCCGACTTCCGGGTGGTTTTGCCGCCCGACCGCGGCGCACATGCGGTCTTAATTGACAAGAAGTCGGGAGCTGCTGGTAACACCTGCAGCTCTGGAGTAACGGCACGCTGCTGGCGGCTTTCCATAGCAGCAGATTTTGCCGCTGCTCTCTTGGATTTACGCGACTCCATAGTGCTTTTTCCTCTGAAAAACAAAATACACCCAATCGCACACGCTCACCAGACTGGTGAGACTTACCTTCAGTAAGTTTTTAAACTTACGCTGGAGGAGCGGCGCTCCTCCCGACTGTCGCTTCCACAATGCGTTCGACGATATGTCGCGCATGCGTGCTGGCGGGGTCTTCATGTAGTCACTCACGTGACTTCGAAGTAAAATAGAACATGTTGTCCTACAACATTAGGCTGTGCATGCTATACGCAAAAAGAAGAAGATTCATCTGCTTCCTTATTTGCATGTTCATCAAAAGGGAGTGTTGGCAACACCTATATATAAATTGGATTTCGGCAAATAGAGATGTGCATGCACAAGAAATGTGTAACTTTGATATTCTGAAAACTGATATACCTCTTTTATACCAATATTTTTCACAAGTTAATCGGTCCCCTTAGTTTAATTAGAAAGTGTCATATAATCTTGCAGAAATATCAGTAAAATGAACAACTGCATGCAAGATATATATGAGGCACGAGCAACATTCAATGATGAATGTTACATGCAAGCACAGTATAGAGAGGACAACCAGGTTTATGGCTGTTGTAATGTTTTAGCTCCTTACAGGAATAACATTTGCGTGGACCAGACCTGGATAGTGAATCAGCCTTCCAGTTTCCCTGGAAACGAGTTCAAAAACGAGTATTGTAACATGTATTCAAGTATGAATTGCTTCGGCCAGGCTGAATATTTTAGTGACAGAAAATATGTTTTTTGTCAAGATGAATCACCATTGTTCTCTTCGAAAAAAGGTATAGTCCATTGTTAGATCTATTTTTAATCTTCTGATTTGCCCCTGTATGTTTACCATTAATCCTGAATTGAATTGGCTGTTGAATGTTTTGCGGTGCGTGAGGATTTATCAGATGCCTGACACCCAAGTTCATGCTTGTGATTTTAAACTATTTTAATGTGAAATTATGAAGTAATTACTTTTGGTGTATTTTAACAAAAGTATTAAAGTATAAGCTCTTAATTTGGCAAATAGTGTTTAGGATTCTGCAATGGTGTGCTGTAAAATTACTCGTCATTCTGTAACAGGTTAGCCAATCAAAATTTCATTCATAATTTTTAGCTCAATGTTGAAATGCAAAGGTGTCTAGTTTTAATATAGTACAATCACACCACACTTTATTATAGGAAAAAAAAAAATTAACTAAATTCGTCGGGAGCTTAGTGCTGTACACTCTAATTTATTTAAAAACGTACGTATATTTTATTTAATCTGAGAGAAAATAAGACTTCACAGTGCAAAGATTTAACAGCATTTCTTATCCATTGATGTCATTTCTAGCTCATACATATTTGTACCAATCTTTGTGATTTGTTTTAATAATACTGAAAAATCATAGTGCCTTGACACATTGCTGGAGGATTTTTTTTTAATGAAAGCAAAGTAAATCAGAAAGTAGTGATTTGCCAATACCAAACACCGTAGTATGAAATGTTTCTCCAGAGTTCTGATGGTGTAGTGGGGATTTGAAACCTGGATGGCGCACAAGGTGGGCACTTAATTAAATAATATCATATATAGGAAAGGATGTGATAGAACGAGATGGGCTGAAAGCTAGAATTAAAGATAAATCGTCTATCAGGTGCCCATAAATAGTATTTTTTGTCTGTCCAGTATTATAAGGAAGCTGTGAGAGCATCCCTAGATTTGTGCAAATCATTTTTTCTTGGTTGCGTATTGCTTTGTAGAAAAATAAGTCATGGGGAAAAAGCAATGTTTGGTGCAGACGGGTATCTGAACTTTGCAAAACAGAATCAGCAAAAGATATGGGGAAAACAATTAAAGGAGAGCCAGCAGATATGAGAATTGTGACCCAAAATCAGAGTGAGCAAGTATGAGTGTGATGGGTGCACGTGGCTTGTTGCAGATTCCAACCTAGGCAACAGATTCAGATAAACTCATCACAGAAGAAAGTTATATAATTAACTAGACTAAGTGGGACCCATTGGGTCACATGGGAGGGCTGGTTCCCCAACGCAATATTCCACCTCTCCACCAATTGCAATATTGGTGGCCAGTGGGGCGGGGGGGGGGGGTTCTGGAGTGCTAGTATGGGTGTTGTGGGCTGAAGGGACCGGTTTCCAGAGAGCTAGTGTGGACATTGTGGGACAAATGGATTCTTGGGGTGACAGCTCGGTCACTCAAGCCTGATGTGCTGGCAGCTCACTCACTGCTGGTGGGCGGGCAGTTGATTCACGGCTATTCCTTGAAATTCCATTTCAAGCAGGGTGCAAGGCCACCAAAATCAAGTGCAGTTTCTTACCACTTCAAGCAGGGTGCAAGGCCACCAAATTCAATTGCAATTTCATACCACTTCAAGCAGGGTGCAAGGCCACCAAATTCAGCTGCAGTTTCCTACCACTTCACACAGGGTGCAAGACCACCGAATTCAAGTGCAGTTTCCTACCACTTCAAGCAGGGTGCAGGGCCACCAAACTCAACCGCAGTTTCATGCCACTTCAAGCAGGGTGCGAGGCCACCACTTGCTAGTGCTGTTTAATGTCATTTCAAGCACGGTGCAAGGCCACCAAATTCAAGTGCAGTTTCATACCATTTCATGCAGGGTGCAAGGCCACCAAATTCAAATGCAGTTTCATACCATTTCATGCAGGGTGCAAGGCCACCACATTCAAATGCAGTTTCATACCATTTCAAGCAGGGTGAAATCACCATAAAACCACACAAAACACCACATAAACACCACACTCACAGTTCAGTTGACAAGTCAGTGTGTTCAGTTGATTCACAGCTCAGACAGAGTAGTGACCTCTCGCTCCCCCATCTTGCAGAGACTGAGCCACACCCACACTTCAGGGTTTTTTAATCCCTCCCCCTCGCACCGGAAGGGGCGTGGCTTTCATGGCGTGATTGACAGGAGAGAGATTCTCAACATTTTAACACTAATAACACTTTTATTTTTAATTGATGGGAAGAATCCTTTGCACCTGATGAGCAGAGGAGAACTGAGTAGGATGACCAAAAATCACAGCCGTAAGTGGTAGCGTATTATCAATCAATATACAGTGCAATCAGGAAGTAACCATTTGCAGTGCAGCATTTAAACGCAAATTACCACCACCAACAACCATTCGCAGTGCAGCATTTCAAAACAAGTTACCACCACCAACAACCATTCGCAGTGCAGCATTTCAAAGCAAGTTACCACCACCAACAACCATTCACAGTGCAGCATTTCAAAGCAAGTTACCACCACCAACAACCCTTTGGCAGTGCAGCATTTCAAAGCAACCACATTTTCATTTTCAAACCACATTAAGGGCACTCACAATTGAGTAGACATGTGTTCAGCGTTATTCACAGCTCAGAGAGACGTGACCCTCTTGCTTCCTCCATCTTGGAGAGACTGAGTGAGGCACAACACTTCTGGGTTTTTTAGTCCCTCCCACCACCAGGGGCAGCAGAGAGAATGTCAACATTTTTTAAACATTAATAACTCTTTTATTTTTCATCGATGGGAAAAATCCTCTTTTACTGCACGGGACTCAGAGTAAGATGGCCAAAAATCACAGCCGTAAGTGGCAGCGTTTTTTCAAAAATCATGAAACAGAAAAGTGGTCAAGATCTTACTTTCAGTAATATAGATGAGCTCATAATATGATTTCATTTTAATTATGTTTATATTTATCTTGAATCACGCAGAATTTTTTTTATAAAGTGGCTGTAAGTGCAGCTTATTAGCTAAACTATTTGAAAAATATTACCATGAAATTATTATTGGAAACTTAACCCTAAAAATTATCATTTAGGAGAGCTATTACAATAATACTCTAACGATTCAGGTTTAATCCTGACCGTCAGTGTTATCTGTGTGAAATATGTACATTTGGCCTTTGACCATGTAGGTTTCCATCGGTTTTCTGCCACATCTAAAATATATACATGTGGGTATATACAGTGCTGGCCACTGTACATTGCACCATTAGTGTTTTAGGGGGTAGAATCTGGGACAATTGGTAGGAATTAGGGTCTGCTGGATTAGTGTAAACAGGTGTTGATGGTCAGCACAGACTCAGCGGCCTATAAGGTCCATGCTGTATTATTCTATAAGTGTCTATGCTTTGTGAATATGCCACACAGTGGTATACACATGTTGTGCCTTCCTCAGCCTTGGCCTATAAATGCCACAAAGCTGCTTGTTTCGTGCAACCAGCCAAGAATTCTGCAGTATTTTGCTTCAATTATATTAGAATTTGCTTCATGCCTGCCTGGGGTAGCAAAGAAAAAATAGGTCATTTTTTTCTCATTTCTTTCTATATCTGTGCTGGAAAAACAGATGAAGAAATCGCATTAGGATAAGATTAGACTTGGTTGTAATTTCCAAGACCGATTAACTTCCAAATCTAGCCTCATACTGAAACAGTTGGGCCTGATGAGATTATATTCTGTAAAAACGGGCACCTTTTGGAATGCCCGTGTCGCGGGTTGGAACGACCCGCAGCGGGGCCGTACATCGCCCGGCACGGCTTTAATGGTCGCGGGACATTCCAACACCCGCCGGGGGCTCATACTTTGAGACATTTAGACCTGGAGCGGGGCCGTACATCGCCTGGCGCCACTGTAATGTTCGTGGGACTTACCATCGCCCGCCCGGGGCTTCAACATCGGGAGAAAAATGTTGCACAGGGGAGAGAGAAGACTTTGCCTTCCATCACAGTGAGGAGGAGATTCACTGTGATGGATGTTTGTGTGAATTGAATTGTTTGTGTGTCCTGTAGGAATTGTTTTGTTTGTATGG